>CM069904.1:2792743-3392743 GCA_036172215.1 Camellia granthamiana | reverse complement strand
ACTTCGTACATAGTATTTGTTTTTTCTCTGTTTTTTCAGTCTAGTGACAACTCATACCTTGTTCATATATGTGGGATTGTCATGCAGAGGCATCTTTCTAAAGCCGTTCATAACCAACTATATAAACGACTAAAGGTGAAGACACAACCTTACAACTCATTTCACCCTATGAAATTATCATTCATTTGTTTTAAAAAATTAGCATGGCTACATGGTTCATGGGAGGGAGTGGGAATCGCAGAGGTGGTAGGAACTTGCAAATGGGTGATAGTTCATGACGAAGAGGGGGAAGGGGACGTGGCGATGTTGAAGACGATTCATGGGAGGGAGTGGGAATACCTGTTTTAGATTATGCTTGTGGTTATCGTGATAGGTTTGGGAAGCGACATTTTTTGATGCCCAAGTATTATCCAGTTCAAGGAGGTTCATGTATGGATCCATCAGAAAATCAAACAGGATATGGTTTAGCAGACGCTAGACTTCTGAAGTGGCCTGCACTATTTATAGAGCGAGTGCAAATGGAAAGATTATGTCGGGAAAATCGACTGAAGGTGCCAAAAGCACGTTCTGTTGAGATCTAAAAGGAAGATCCTGATAATGTTGATCGACTATGTGAAAGACTACAACGTGAGATTTCTCAAATGCGCCATAGGTTAGCCCGCGATATGCAGCTATACATAGTTAAGAAGGATGCCCAAAAGAACAAAACAGAACCAAATGTTGCGGCTATCAAGGGTATCATGGAGGATCCTGAACTTGTCTCTGACGCTGAGCTTTCGGATTATTCAGACTCTGAGCCACCTGCCGATTTAAGCGCGAATTAGGTGTTAATGTCTACACTTCGGCAATATTAGGTCATGCATTAATATGTAATGTCTGTGTTAGACTAAGTATAATTGTTATGTTATGTTATGTTTATGTTTATGTATTGTGTCTGTCAAATGTTGCGGCTATTAATATGCAATATTAGGTCATGAATTAGGTGTTTCTCTATCTAACTGTTATGTTTATGTATTGTGTGTTCAGTTCAGGGTGTCCAGGATGTATGTAATGTGTGTTCAGTTCATGGTGTCCAGAATGTATTTTTGTGGGAGACTTATATCTGTACTACCTATGTAACTGAAAACTATTACATTTGAAACTTCAACTATGTTGTTTTCATGCATGTATGAGTATTTAGTAAATTAGTAACTTCGTATATTATGCATTAAGTTTTATTACAAAAATGTTGACAAAATTTATTTTAGGAGCTCTCGCGATGGCCAAAATAATTTTCTGAATAACACCTTCTAACCCAAAACAAAGACAAAAGAAAAAAAAATTACATAAAAACGGCTTTAGTAAAGCAAAAAATGAAATTATTAATTACATTATCACCTTCTAACCCAAAACAAACACAAAACAATAAACAAAAAATATTTACATAAAAACGGCTTTAGTAAAGACAAAAAAAATTTCTGAATTACACTTTCTAAACCAAAACAAAGACAAAAGAAAAAAAAAATTAATATGAGAACGGCTTCAGTAAAGCCAACAAAAATTTATGAATTACATTATCACCAAAACAATGAGAACAAAAAAAAAAAAAAATTTACAAAAAAAAATTAAATATAATTTAAATGAATAGTGAAAGCGTGGTTTCAATCCATGTTTACTGTTGTGAATAGTGAAAGCATGAATTTTGTAAATGAACATGATTGGCTTAATAATATCTAAATGAACATGATTTTAAAATTATATATATGAAAAATATTATGTAAAATTAATATATGAAAAGGGGCTTTTCCCATAAAAATTTAAATGATATATAAATTGGCTTAATTCCTAAATGTTTGGTAATTAGTTAAAAATATTATGTAAAATTAATATATAAAGAAGAGGCTTTTCTCATATGATGTAACAGAAATTAATATATGAAAAGAAGAGATTTTTCCCATATTATGTAAAATTTCTGAATTACACCTTATAAACCAAAACAAAGAGAAAAGAAAAAAAAAAATTCAACATGACGATGGCTTTAGTAAAGCCAAAAAAAATTTATGAATTACATTATCACCAAAACAATGAGAACAGGAAAAAAAAATAAAATATTAAAAAAATAATAAATATATAAATAAATGAAAAGTGAAATCGAGGTTTCAATCCATGTGATTGTTTATCAAAAGTAAAAGTGCTATTCCAAATAGCGTTTTCCTCACAAAAAATTACATACACAGAAAGCGCTATTCCAAATAGCGTTAGCGCCATTCCCAATAGCGTTTTCATCACAAAAAATTACATAGAGAGAAATCGCTATTTCAAATAGCGTTTTATTCACACAAAAAAAAAAATTGCACATAAAGCACGATTTGCAGCGACGCTTTCTTAATTAAAAGCGTGGTTTTGAATAGCGCTTTCACTATTCATCACATTTTGGGCTCCAAACAGTGAAAGCGCGATTTGTAATAGCGCTTTAGCCTAGTTTGAAAATTCCGTCCAAACTAAGTCTAGTTTGAGAATTAAGATACAAATTAAGCTTAATATAGGAAAAGCCTCCAAATGCAAACCCCTCTCTCTCCTCACTTCTTTCACTTTGATCTATCGCCGATCTGAACAAATCGTGAGATGATCCAGCAACGCCAACTCTACGTCTGTCAGATCCACTGGTATCCGTCATCGAAGGCAGAGAGGATCTACATAGATTGACTTTGCTGATCCAACTCAGATTATCCTTTCAAAATGCTGCCAGTTGGACGAATGCTCCGACGTCGCGGTGGTGCTCCTCCAGTACTAGTACCGCGCTGCCTTTGATCGACTTGGTTGTCTCTCCTCTTCTATCGCCGCTGCTGAAACCCTAGCTCCGATGGAGTCACAGTAGATTTGAATCCTGGGCGATCGAGCTCCTCCTCCTCTAAATTCATATTTGACCACCGTCGCGGTCTGTGGCTATCTCTCTCTCTCTCTCTCTCTCTCTCTCTCTCTCTCTCTCTCTCTCTTCTTTTACAGATCTAAACATTGATGAAGTGTTTGTATTTTTCAAGGCTATCGAAACTTCAAAGCTTGATCTGGTTACGACGGTCAATGACAGAGATTTGAACCGAGAAGACCACCACTTACTTCCGCCGCTGAACTCTGCTCTTCCTCCGTCGTCAACGCTTACGAATTTTGCAATTGTAAGTTGCAGCCTTGGCGAATCATAGTTCTTAGCCTAATATCATAGAAACTATAAACCTCAATCATATTCGTTACATCAACATTCATCATGCATAGATACTCAAAGAGTATACTCAAAATTGCTTCGCATTTGTCAATTTTTTTCTTAATATTCATTTTATGAGAATTAGATTTTTTTTTCATTTCAAATCTACTTTTGTTTTTTTTTTAGTAGATATGTAGTTCTTTATTTATTTATTTATTTTTGCGGTTGTTAATGATGATTGTTATTGTTGTCGATGAACAAATAAGATCTGTGCGTGAATTTGAGCAGATATGTGTTGAATAGATTAAAAAATAATAGATTATACCTTCAATAGATAGAAAAATGATTTTAACAGATAGAAATTTTGAACAGATAATTTTCATAGATAGAAATTTTGAACATATAGAGTTTGAGTAAATATTGTTTGTTAAAAAAATCAACATAGAGATTTAAACGGATAAGGGGAAAAAGATTGAATAGATAATAAATTTTGGACAGATATTTGCATAGATAGGAGGAAAAAATTGAATAGATAGAAAAAAAAATTAAATAGATAGATACAAATTTGAACAGATAGTCAACGAAAAGTCAAACAAATAAAAAAAAGTCAAGGAATAAAATTGGAAACAAAATGTTTTCTAGGACTTCTCACTAAATTATTTCACAAACTATGGACCTCTCATCAACAAAAAATATCTTTTAGACCTAATGTCTTATATTCTCCTTAGATTGAATTTATCAACAAATTAACCCTTTTTGAAAATATATTTTAATATTATATATATATATACACACACACACACCAATATTAAGAAGGGTAAAAGACTAACAAATCTCAAGTAGTGATCTTATGTTGTTTGATCCCTCCGTTTTTTCTTATGGACCCAAAAGTCCCGTTCTAGTGTGAATTCCATAAAGGATCAAGTATAAACGCACATTTGTTATGTGTTGAGAGACAAATATAGGTATTCTCGTAATGTTGAAATTACTAAACGTGACACTTCAAAAAAAACTCCTTAGTGTACTTTTTTCAAACGCAACACTTCAATGTAATACTAAAAAAACAAAACACTCTAATATAACACACTAAAAACTTCTTAGTATATTTTTCTCAAACATAACAACGTAACATTTCAAAAAAACTCCTTAGTGTATTTTTCTCAAACATAACACTCCAATATAACATACTAAAAAGCTATTTAGTGTGCTTTTTTCAAACATAACACTCCAATGTAACACACTAAAAAACTGTTTAATGTACTTTTTTCAAACGTAACAACATAACATTCCAAAAAAACTCCTTAGTGTACTTTTGCCAAATGTAACATTTTAATAAAACACACTAAAAAACTCATTAGTGTATTTTTCTCAAACGTAACACGTAACATTTCAAAAAAAACTCCTTAATGTATTTTTTTCTAAACGTAAGAACTCCTTAGTGTACTTTTTTTTTCAAATATAGCACTCTAATGTAACACTTCAATATAACACTAAAAAACTACACTAACAGAAATGTAGATTTTCACACTCGAGAACCAACACTTCAACTACCAATCCCCCCAAAAAGAATCTTCCACACATCACATTTTCATTCTCATCCCAAAAATGGCATCAAATCAAATAAATACAACTTTCCAAAATAAAAAGAATTAATTGGTTCATAAAAAAACTCTTAGGACTAAATAGATCAACATTCTTCTATATGAGATTTATGGGTAAATTTTCCTATTAAGAATTTATTTCTTAATTTAACAATTTTAATTTTTTTATGCTTTAGTTGCTTAGAAAAAGTAATATTGATTTCTATAATGATGATTTGGAGATTATCAATCATGAGCTACTGTTTTGCCCTTTTACCTAGAGGATTTGGTACAAAATTATGAATTGGTGGGAAGTAAAATGGGCAATGCCTGGGTCTATAGATCGCCTTTTATTTGGTGGTGTAGACTGCCCGAACTCCGCTTCACGCGCGAGGGCGCGAATTGTGTTCATAGCTACTATAGTTCGGACTCCTATCACGGTTCTGAATCTAATCTCACAAAGTGCAATGTAAGACTGATAAATCACCAAAGAGTCCAAATCCGGCAAATCGTTTTGAAAAATCGATTTTAATCAAAAAGTGCCAAACATGGACTGCTTTGCCAGATTTCAGAGTCGCCACCTAAATATTTTATTTTGGGAAATTTAGGAAACCCTGACTCATGCCTAAGGCCACATGTCCATCATCACCAAAGTTGTCTCGGCTCGGGAACTTGGGTACGAGAGGGGGAAGGTCACAGAATGAGCACCCCCACTCACCCGATCAAAGGATCGGCCTCTACTAAACATGATATGTTATTTTTGAAAACACATGCGTTCTTATTCCAATTTATTGGCTAACTTACTATGTGATGCGCACAGCATACAAGTATAGACTCAATCGCCCGATTTGGAACAAAACATCTCATGTTTGATTTTCGAAAATGGTTTGAAGTTGCTACCCTCAAGTAGGCTAAAATGCGGATTTGCCACCCTCAAGTGGGCTTAAAACATGATTTGCCACAATCAAGTGGGCTTAAAACGCACATTTTGATGAATTGTTCCAATTCAAGTAATGAAGCCTTCATCCACAGGCATTCATGTAGTTAATCATTTAAGCAGTTAGCCTCATGGCAAGCATGCTATCATGGCAGTCACTTACACACATGCAAGGATACTAAAGCATAAACACCCACAGTGTATTCCGAGCCAAAACAGAAGCTATGTTAGAAATCAATGCATGATCCTAGCTATGTCAAGAATGCCTAATGCAACACATGCAAAATGCAACTAAGATAGGCTCGGCTATTCTAAGATGTCATGTGAATGCAACTAGATAACATGTATTCAAATTGGTATTGAAATACAATGCAGTTTGTATGATGCGCCGAGCCCGGTGCATGCAAAACAAATGAATGAATGCAAACATGCAAAACATAAGGTATGCTAAACAAAATATGCCCTAATCTAACCACTGAAAGCAGATAAATAAAAGGGAGAAAGACGTGGGGTTGGAAGACATTCACACACACACACACATACTTATTACAACATTTACCCTCTCGACGGAGGGTCCAAATGAAATGAAAGCTAACTAGCTACGCTAATTAAGCTAACTATTACAAATCAACTAACTAACTAACTTAGCTAATTAATTATTACAAACCGAATTGAATCAACTAACTATTCTAAGTTAATTAAGTACAAACCAAATTAATTAATTAAACACTTAACTAATTAATTACAAAATAACTAAGCTAATGAACTAGTTTAGCTAAGCAATTTAAACAAATGGCCTCAGGAAGCGAGGGGGATATGCATGCTCGGTCGGCTTCACTCGGAAATCCACTTACCGTGCCTCATGATGCCTCTGTTTGTACACTTCTGTACTTCTGAAAATTATGCCAACTTCCAGAATGCTTCTGACCCACCTTAGGAATATGCTGAGGGATAATCGGCCAAGAGGGGTGGCCATCGGCCAGAATTGGTGGCCATTGGCTACTTCTGATAGCCGATCGGCTACTTCTGATAGCCGATCGGCAGATTTGGTGGTCGGTCGGCAGTTTTGATGGCCGGTCGGCCACTGCTTCCTGCAATTTCTCCTTTTGCTGCAACAGAGCACAAACAGAGGCATGGCAGTGTATTTGCAAGGGAATGTGTATACCACCACACTCATATCTCAAGCTCAAAGGAGTATGGTACTCAACTCTCGGGCCACCAACTAAGCATCGCAATGCACGATGGCCAAGAAGCCAAGTTTGTACAAATCAATGAATGCACAAATACACTCGATGAGCCTCCACCCTATCATGCACGATCAAGGGTGTCGGCGACTAAGAAATGAGGCACGTTTCATCACTTTGAGTATGAAACATCCCTCGTTTCTCGTGTTTGGATTAACGTCTGATCCAAACACATGCAATGCAACACAAACATGTTATCTTGGCATGTTTTACTTCAATTCAATTTGTTTACTCATTTTAGATTACCAATTAATCCTTTAACTGGTTAAGTCCAAAAGTGAGAAGTCCTCTAAATGGAAAGACGGACTAAGCCACAAGCATCTTGGGCATGAAAGAAGCATCATGCCGTTGGTTAGTAGAAATCCTCAAGAGAAGGCTAAAACCATTAGGCATGAGAGCCTCAATTCCATGCTCAAGCCAACAAAGGGCTTAAGACCTCTTTCAAAGCGATATAACAAATGAAAGATGGCATGCAATGGCATACATTTCAGTATTGAAAAAGGATGCTAAAGACCTTAAAGCATGCAAACAATGCAAGCATAATGTGTTGAAGGCCAAACACATTAAAGCTAGTAAAGAGCATTCCGTAAGAGGCATGCAACACCAAGCCTAAATGACTAAACCAACTATGGACAGACCTAAACCATGCCAAAACAGAGGCCAAAACATCCTGAAACTTGGGCACAAGAATCTAGAAATGCATGCTCATATAATGGCTCATGAACAAGGCATAAAGGCACAACTCTTAAACACAATTAAAGAGTGATAAACATGAGAATATGGCAAAGATATAAGCTATGAAATACCATGCCAAATGATGCCAAGGCATGCAACTAGCTCAAATAAAGCATGCCAAGAGACTCGAAATACAAAGCTAGTCAAGGGCTTTGCACTACAACCATACCAAGCAATGCTCAAATGACCTAAAGCACTCGAAACAGACCTAAGGCAGGTCAAAATGGTAGCAAAAACATGCTAGACTCGCAACAAATATGGCAAGAAAGATAGGCTCCCGAATTAGCTCACAAACAAGGCATAAGGGCACAACTCTTAAACACAATGAAAGAGTGATAATCATGGAGCATGGCGGAAGTTTATGGTCTGAAATTACCTACCAAATGATGCCATATCATGCAAATAGCTCAAATATGACATGCTAGGAGGCCCAAAGTGCAAGGCTAGCAAAGCTAAATATACTATAGCTATGCAAAACCAAACATGCATGACCAAAACCACTTAAATCAGACTTCAAGCATGTTAAATCAAAGCCAAAAATGTGCTTGAGTGGAACCAAAACATGCTAGAATTATAGGCTAAAATAGCAAGCATACAAAGCTAGTGAGCAAGGTTTACACTACAAGTGTAATGCGCATGCAAGGAGTGGCCAAGCCAGCCACAAATAGAACTAAAACATGTTAAAAAATTCACAAAAACATGCTCAAACTAAGCCTCAAAAAGATAGAAATACATGCTCATTTGATAGGCCAACAACACATGCTAACAAGACAAGAGGATGGGGACCACCCCTTCTCATTTTGGGCCTCAAAACTACCTTTTCACCACTGAAATTCCTTTGGAATTCAGTGATTTAAAGGCCAAAAAAATTTGGTTTGAAAGGTGGTGAAAGATGGCTCAAAAGGCTTTACAAGCCAATGAGCAAAAGGGAGGAAAACCCCCTAGCCAAACAAGGCACAAATCAACACTCTTAGGACTGAAAAACAGAGGAAAAAATAGAGGTTTTTGTAGTTCAACACCACCCCAAAAATAGCCCCAAAGTAGTGTGAAAAGATGGCCAAGCAAGCATGCAAAATATGCTAAAAGGGAGAGAGTTCTTACCCTTGATGCACAGCTACAAAACAGGTCCAAATTCTGAGCTAAAACTACCTTAGGAGCTCCAAATGATGCTCAAAGAACCTCAGCCCAACGGTGGTTAAGTTTGATCAAGGATGCCTAGGCAAAGGAGAGGTATATCTCCAAATATATCTCTTGCATGCACACAAGGTCAAGAGGGAGAGCCAACTAGAGAGAAAAGATGAAATTTAGCTCTGAAATTTCTAGAGAGAGAGGACTCTTTTAGAGAGAGAGGCTCCCAAAATTGCTTCAATGTTCTTCCCCTTGCAAAATGAGTGATATGGCTCATATATAGCAAAAAACAAGAGCTTGGTCGAAATATCTGATTATAGAACACCTGGAGGTTATGGAAGACAGTTTGAGGGAAAATATCTTCAAAAATCTGAGTTTGGGACCTGTCAGCCACTTTTTTGGTTGACCGACCACCTTTTGTGGTTGATTGGGTACTTTTCTGGTCGGCAACCCATTTTTCTGTTCGGCAGGCAAAATTTTGCTTTCCAGATCCAACTTCAAATGGACGTAACTCCTTCGTATGGACCCCTTTTCAGGTCATTCTTGTGTCCAAATTGAAGTCCCGGAAGTAAGCTTTCCAATGGTGGCAGTCTTGTATCAAAATTCCAACTGTGAAAAAGCTATGCCTATTTTGGTGAAGCCGCTCAGTTTTGATCCTACCTGGATTTATGCCGAACTTCTCCTCAACTAGTTTTCTTCTCTTCTCTCTCATTTTCTTCAACTCCAAATCCCTATACAAGGTGTTTTGAAAGATTTTTTGAAGATTTCATCTCTCTTTCATTCATTTCCACTTTGTCCTCGCTCGGTTTACCGAAAAGTGCAACATTTAGTGAAATGCGAGTCTCGGAACATCATAGAAACTTTATTTCAAAAATATTTTGAAAGAGAGGGTTTTAAAGTCTAAAAACCATTCAAAATAGCTTTGGTCCAAAATGAGGTGTAAGGTTGGGATTTGACTCTCCTCTTGCCGAAAGAATCAAACCTTTGCACTGCATAACTTTCACCACCAAGTAAGCAATTAGTGACGCCCAAGTCTTAAGGGCAGTCAAAAATGGGGTGCCTACAGGTGGGCTGGTACTAAACTCAAAAAACAAGAGATGGTGATCTGGAAAATTATCCTTTTGGTAGTACTCTGGTCCATTTGGAGGCAGAGAAATGACAATATCTTTAATGGCTCACAAGTGGTCTTTGAAGAGTTGTGTGATGTTATCAAGATTAGGATTACATTGTGGATCAGATCTTCTTGCCCCTCATTGAATTGCTTTGTGAATGATATTGTGTATAACCTACAGCAAGTGAAGTTCTGCATCAAGGGCTGATTTGGTTTGCAGATTGAAGTAGTGTATGTTGTGGAATGATGTGGTTTTGGTTTTAGGCTATTGTGTGACTTTTTTCTTTTTGTTCTTCTCTTTGGTGTTGTGTTAGTTTCTCACCAACTCTTTGTAGTTGTGCTAGTAGATGATTGGGAGTTCTTCTTGGTGCCAACATAGTTGAAATTGAGGTAGTTTGCTTTGATGCTCTTTGCACTTCCATCGCTTTATTGTTGTAATCTCATATGAAATGTATGTTTTTGTCATCAATAAAGTTTTTTTTCCTAATCAAAAAAAAAAAATGAATGAATAAATTAAATATATCATGCAATATTTTAGAACAAGGAGTCTCAGGTGATTGAATGCTTCAAACGACCTATATGTTTCAAGTTCAACTCCTTGCAACCTTAACTTTTTGAAATTGGTGTGTGAAATAGGCATGGTTTGAACCCGCTCCGATTCAGGCAAATCACTACCAGTTCAAATAAACCACCAATTTAACCATGGTTCTTGCTGGTTGTTCGAAAATAAGGCGGTTTTGAGCTTGAAACAGATCTAAGGGTTTATCTAGATTAGAATCTAGACTGATCGATGAGTCAACCGGTCCGGTTTCGGAAACATTGCCCTTTAGCACAACCTCCGAGCTAGTTTTTTTTTTTTTTTTGGCAAATTGGATTTTCAATTTGCAAAATAGTTTGTGGATATAATGAAGAGAAAAAATGTATGTTCTGTGAGAAGGATTTTTTTTTTTGGGTAAATTACAAATATATTTTCTAAATATTCAAAAAATTACAAAAGTTTTTTGGTTAGAATCTTGTATTTAATAGAATTAATTAAAAAAATAAAATTTTTAATTATTCTCCTATACAGTAATATAATCATTTAAATTATTAATTAAAATAAATTTCTGACATTATTAACAATTGTTAATTGACTTAATAATTTATTAATAAAGGGAGCCATTTGTTATGAAATTGGGAACTTTAAAGGGGCGAGATGTAATTTTTAAAATCACATAAGACAATTCATATTTTAAGCCAACCTCATGGGATGTTTTCTTAATTTATCCTTTTTTATTTATAATTTTTCAAAACAAGGACGTGTGTTGTGAGCAAATTACAATTTGTAACCTTGATGGAATGTTTATCATAATTATTATTTCTTCACATTGTAACCAAAAAAATAAAATAATAACAAATAAAAGGAAAAAAATTTGGGTTAAATAAGTAAAATAAAAATAATTGATAAAGAAATTAATTTTTGGGCTCAAGGTCTTAATTTCAAATCGGATGTACTCTTTTTTTTTTTTTTTTTTTTTTTTTTTTTTGAAACAGCCAAAGAGGAATTTTATTGATAAAAATCAAGCAAAAACATTGACAATTATCAATAAAAAGACAAAGAACACAGGCTAACAACAGTCACAGTTGGTAAGACACCAACCCAGAAGAAAGCATAATACAGTTGTACTCCCCAAACACCATACCAGCAGCAAACTCCATATTAGAACAAAACCATCCCATAACAAATGCAAGCAGCCCATAACACACCAAACTCCATACCAGCAGCAGCCCAGAACAAATTTTATTAATAAAGAACAATAACATCCCAGAACAAAGCCAGATCAGCAACCCAGAACAGAGCAGATCAATGTCAGCAGCCCAGAGCAGATCTACTCTCCAAACTCCATCTTATTTGCCTGAGATTGGTCAAGAAGTCTTGTACAGTGAAATGAAAATCCTTGAATCTTTGTTTCAGCCACAGTGCAACTCTGATTTTAATCAACTCACACAAGTCCACCAACTGAGGCATAGCAGATTCGAAAATGCACTCATTTCTAAGCTTCCACAGAGACCATAGGACAGCCAAGGGAATGACCTTCCATATCAATCTTTCTTTTCTGTTCAAATTCACACAATCCCACCAATGAAGTACAGCTTCAACTGAACCTGGAAGAGCCCCCTGCAACTCCCACCAATCCATCATAGCGGCCCAAACCCTCCATGCACAGTGGCAATGCAGCAAGACATGATTGGAAAATTTAGCCTCAGCTTTACAGAAAACACAGAGAGTAGGAGCATTAGCTTGAATCACTCTAATTTTCTGCAGAAACTCAGCTGACTTGACTCTGTTTTTCCACGCTAGCCAACAGAAAAATTGAACCTTTGGAGGGGCAAATGTGTTCCAAACAAACTTACAAGTAACAAGAAAGGGTCTAAGGGAGTCAATTTCATTTTTATAGACAGAGGAGACAGAATACATACCAGATCCTTCAACCAACCAGACTATATTGTCCTCCAGATCATTACATGGATCAGTTGCAGAGACCAGGAGCACTTTGACCCTACATACTTCCCTCTCTTCCCACTCATACAACCTTCTTCTGAATTGAAAGTTCCAATCCCCTGAATCTACCCTCCTAACATACATTGTTCTCAGGGTTACCTCCTTCTCTATCACCAATCTATAGAGAATTGGAAATTCATCTTTCAAGCAATAATTGCTGCACCATTTGTCCTTCCAGAAATTGGTTCTTTTACCATCCCCTACCTTGATTTGAACATTATTATAATAGAACACCATTAGACTATTCCTTCTCTCCGGTATGGAGATGATACCTTTCCAAACACAAAAGAACCTGCTGTTAGGGATAGAAGAAGGAGACCAGCTTTTTTCATCCAGATTATACTTGCTGTAGATAATCTTTCTCCACAAAGCATCTTTCTCTGTGCCAAATCTCCACCACCATTTTAATAACATACAATCATTAACCAACCTAACTCTCCTAATGCCTAAACCCCCCCTACTTCACATTCTTTGTTAATTCATCCCATTTAACCAGGTGAATTGGTTTTCTTGACTCTGACCCTCTCCAAAGGAAAGTAGCCTGCAGCTTCTCAAATTCTCTAGCTACCCCTACAGGCATTTTAAAAATAGATAGATAAAACAAAGGCAGTGCAGAGGACACAGATTTTAGAAGAGTGAGCCTCCCTGAGAATGATAGCAGCTTCCTTTTCCATCCTACAAGTCTACTTCTGACTTTATCAAGAACAGACTTCTAGGTTGCCTTCTTATTTGGGTTAGCTCCAAAAGGCAACCCCAAATACTTCAAAGGGAATGCCTTAGATTACAATGTAGTTTTGCTGCAAATCTGGATAAAGATTCCTCAGGAACGTTAACCCCACACACCTGACTCTTATGATAGTTTATTTTCAGACCAGAGATCAATTCAAAACACCTGAAGACCCTCTTAATATTGCACACCTCCATTTCCTCAGCTTCACAGAACAAAATGGAATCATCCGCAAATTGTAGATGTGTTAGCAACACTCCACTCGAACCCACCTTCACCCTTTTAATCAGGCCATGCTGCTGTGCTCTTAACATAAGTTTATTGAGGCCCTCAGCTGCTATGTTGAACAAAAATGGAAATAGAGGGTCACCTTGCCTTAAACCCTTTTGAGGGAAAAACTCCTCCGTTGGTGAACCATTAACTAACACAAAAAGTTTGGCAAAGGTGACACATTCTTTAATCCAACTAATCCA
Organism: Camellia granthamiana; assembly: GCA_036172215.1. Taxonomy (NCBI): domain Eukaryota; kingdom Viridiplantae; phylum Streptophyta; class Magnoliopsida; order Ericales; family Theaceae; genus Camellia; species Camellia granthamiana. The sequence continues at coordinate 3,379,088 of CM069904.1, read as the reverse complement.
TTTTGTTCCAAACCCAAAATTCAAAAGCATAGATGATAAGTAGCACCAATTTACAGAATCAAAGTCCTTTTCAAAATCAAGCTTGATAATCACTCCCTTCCTTTTGGTTTTTCTCCAACCATCCACTATTTCATTAGCAATTAAAATACCATCCAAGATGTTTCTACCTCCAATGAAAGTTGATTGTGCATCACTGATGATGTGAGAAAGCACTTCTTTTAGTTTGCTTGACAGAACTTTTGCTAAGACTTTATAAACCGAACCAACAAGGCTTATAAGTCTATAGTCACCAAGCCCAACAGGATTTTCAACCTTAGGAATTAGTGAAATAAAAGAGCTATTGAGTCCCAAAACCAACTTACCATTCCTATGAAAGTCCTTAAAGAATTGCAATAAGTCAGGTTTCAATATTTTCCAAAATTTTTGAAAATAAGACAAGTTAAAGCCATCTGGCCCAGGGGCCTTATTGCCATCACATTCCTTCACAGCAACCCTGATTTCTTCCTCTGAAAATACTGCTTCCAATCTTTCAAATCCAGGGCAGTCAAGAACTGATTTAAATTGACCACCTAGCTTGGGTCTACATCTCCAATCCTCTGTGTATTGTTTACTGAAGTGATCAAAGACTACTTACCTAACCTGAGTAGGGTCTTCATATAGCACATTCCCCACAGAGATTGAAGAGATCTCATTTCTGCTTTGCCTACTCTTGGCCACCACATGAAAGAATCTGGTATTTCTATCCCCTTTCAAGTTCCAATTGAGTCTTGATTTTTGCAACCACAACCACTCAATCATTCTGCTTAACCTCCATACTTGATCTCTGACTGCTCCTCTTCTGCCTTTCTCTGAATTATCTAGGCCTCTAGACTCCGTAGATAAATCCAGACAACGCAATTCCTCTTCTGCTTCCTTTAACTGCACATTTACACACCCAAATACCTCTTTATGCCACTTCTTTAATTCTACCTTCAATATTTTAAGCTTCTTTTGAAGTACAAATCCAGCCCAGCCTTCAACTTCAGTCTCTTTCCATATCCTCTCCACAAAAGTTGGAAAACTTGGGTGTAGACTCCAAGCATTAATGATTCTAAATGGCTTAGGACCCCAGTCTCGATCATCTTCCATTAGCAATAGAGGGCAGTGATCAGAAATGAGCCTTGGGAGACCCCAGAGTTTTAAATTGAACACCTCCAACCATTTAGGATCCACTAACACCCTATCTATTCTACTCCACTTTTCTCCTGCTAATGAGTTACACCAAGTATATTTTCTGCCAAGTAAAGGCAGATCCTGCACTTCACATTTGTCAATAAAATCAATGAACTCCCTCATTCCTTTATCTCTTCTAATGCAACCTTTTCTTTCACCTATGCTTTTTATTTCATTAAAATCTCCGCATAAACACCATGGGTTGGGAAACTCCCTCTCGAGCTTTATCAAGTGATCCCACAGCTTTCCCCTATTACCCACTTCATTTGGTGCATAAATATTAAGAATAACACAATTAAAAGAAGAAAATAGAGTACCTGAGAGCAAAATGAATCTTCTATCGCCACAACATTCCTTAAGTTGAAATACCTCTGGATCCCATATGCAAAGAAGCCCCCCAGCTAGGCCTTCAGAATCCACAGCCAAAAATTCCATATTGTTCTTGCCCACATTGCTCGTACTTCCTTTTCTATTACTGCATATTTTTTGGTTTCCTGAAGTAAAGCTACAGCAACATTTCTATCCTTCAGAATTTTCCTTATCTTCTCCTTCTTTTCCTGTCTACCTATCCCTCTAATGTTCCAAGGTAAGATCTTCATGGTACTTAAAGAAACACCTATGAGCCTCCTACAATGGATACAGATTAGGCTACTGCACCTTCACCCTTGTCCATCCGACCTATATCTTTAACTTCAAGTTCCACAATCTTTTTTAGAACTTCAGCTTCCTGACCATTCATTTCCACACCCAACAATTTTCCCATCTGCAAACAAGCTTGTGCCTCATCCAAGATTCTTCTGTCACCATCCCCTCTACTGCCAATGGACACTAACAATGAGGCTTCAACTGCAGCTGCTCTAAGCAAAGATCTTTTTGGGACTGATTTGTTAGAAGATGCACCCTTCGAACCCACTCTTTTTTGCAGACCAAAAAAACCCTTTTTTGGCCTAAGATAGCTAATCTTTTCTTTCCCTTTTGCTTTGGCCTTGAAACCTTTGCTTTTCAATGCTACGGATCTGATCTTTGAGTGGTCATCCTGTGACTGAGAAACACTGGACTCTAATCCCAAGCCCAGCACCAACAACTCCTTCATTTACATGAGCATCACACAGCAAAGGCCCACACTGAACTTCAGTCAGCCCACCCAACTCATGATTCAAATTATTGTGGCCCAAGACCACTTCCAAGTTCAACCCAGGCTTATTTAGACTTGAGTCACTCAAACTCCTCATAAAACCAGGCGTGAAGACTTGTCCATCATTACCTTGATCAGTTGGCTGTGAGGCATTAAATGCACTACTACCTGTCTCCAGATCCTTGCATGCTTCTGCCTCGAACTCCTTGCCTACCATGTTGCATGACTCTGCCACTTCCGTATCACTCTTCCATTGTGACCCATTGTCCGCCCCTAATACACTACCATCCCCACGTGTCGACATTCTTCTAGCCTTAATTTTGTATTGCTCAGGACCCTGAGCTGACCCACCTCCTATGGGTTGAGTTGACTCATGGATGAGGTTCTGTAGTGGCTTACCAACTCTGTTAGAGTCATGATCCTCTTCTTCCTCATCTGGGCTGTGTTCCTTCATTTCATCTAGATGTTTCATACACCTACAGCACTGATTGATTGTTTTTGCTACTACAACCCAGTCTTCCAAGACTCTCACAGGATGAGAGGAATCCTTAGTCTCCAGGTTGATAACCTTGTTAATAGATTCCATACACTTGGTGATTATCCTAAGTTTACCACAATCGAAAGACTAAGGCATGCATTCAGCACCTTCAATAACTTCACCCCATATGCTACCAATCTTAATTAGATTGGACATATTCCATAAATGTAATGGAATGCCATAACAACTAATCCATACTAGTCTCTCATGTGCCAGAGCTAGCTCTGGCCTCCATTGGATGATGTCTTCACAACAATCTTCAATAATATCTTTGATGGCCTTCATTTTTGATTCCATCTCCTCTTTGGACTTGAAAGATAACACCACATCACGTCATCTTCCTTTTCTGGCTTCAAACCCATCTATTCCTCTTTCATTAAGTTCTAACTTCAGACTAATGTTAACATAACTGACTTTTAGACGAACTAAAACACTGTCGTAGAGCCACCCATTACCATACTCCTCTGCCTTAACTATAATAGAGTCTCTGTCCATTACCTGAATGCCTCTTACCACATCTGCAAATGTCTTCTTGTTAGTGAAATGGTATGAGCCTCTCCGAACCTCCTCCCTGGGATGTGATTGTTGTGGTTTTTGAGAATAGAACTTCCCCTGCTCTCTGTTTCTTTCGAATGCTGCAAATTTCACGAATAACTTTTTATCATCCACCCATAGACCATGAGCTTTTTGCACAGCTACATTTGCTGCTACTTCACAGCTATATCTTACGAATCCAAATCTTGTGTTGGTGTTTCTTCTACGCTTTTGTGGAATGAAGATATCTTTTACAACTCCAAACTTCCCGAAAAGATTAAACAAGCCTTTGGGATCCATTGAGCTAGGTAGATTATCCCCAAACACCGTGAAGACTACTACACTGTCCACTGCCCTCCCTGCTTCTTGCTTTCCTCTTTGTTTCACCATCGGAATCCATCCTCCTCGCTTGGAATCCATTCCATAATGAATTGGACGTACTCTTATAATTTTTTTAATAAAAAATTAAAAATGCCATGAAAAGAGTTAAAGACTTCAGTTCAACTTTTACTTTATATTATAATATAGATAGTATAGATAAAATAAAATAAATGAATATTAGTGTATTTTTAGAGTGAATAAAACAAGAGTAATGATCATCTCCTAATTTTGCTTCCCCAATTCCACCCCTAATGATATAGAATTAGGAAGACTACATACAAGAAAGAGAAGTATGGGACCGCTTCACATGGGGTCGGCCACGTCATTAGAAGTGAAATTAAAAGTACAAAATTAAGAAAATGTAGCACCACTTATAAAACAAATATATATCTTCTCTGGTTTTAACTCCTTTTGCCGAAATTTCCTATTTAGTTATATTTATAGCTATTCGTTACCATTTGATTTTCATTTATGGTCATAAAGTGATGTTATCTGCTATCAAATATAATTAGGGTAAATTAAATACACTTCCTCTTGTTTCTAATTATACAAATTATTTCTTGCGATTTTAAAAATTATATCATATTTCTTCAAATTTCTAACCACGTGACAAATGATCTCTTTTATTAATGATTAAGTCAATTAATAGTTTTAATATATTTTAATTAATAATTCGGATAATTTTATTATTATATAGGAGAATAGTTAGAAATTTTATTTTTTCTGTTAATTCTGTTAAATAAAATTTTTGACAATAAAATATTTGTAATTTCTAAAATCATAACAAACAATCCATATTTTAAATAAATTTTAAAAAATGCATGAATAATTTACCCATATAATTATGATTACTAAATCATTTTTTTTTCTTTTAAAGATATAAAAACTAAGTAGAGTGTGCATATAATATGTGCTTTTTTTTTTTTAGAGGAGTGCCTATTTTATTTTATTTTTGACTTGTTTTCTTTGTTGGAGAGCTCTTAGGTCTATTTTCATTGTTGAATAAGTCTGGGGACCTAGACTTATGATCTTGAATTGACCCAGAATGGTATGGTGATTGTGTGGTTGAGATTGAATTTGTATAGTGTGCGATTCATGTGTAGAATAAATCTAAATCACTAAATGATAATTTGAGATAATTTCTGAGTAGTTAAGTCTGAGTTTGTAATATTATTGTTCATTGTTTTCCTTCTTCAAACAGCAAAAGTACTAACATATTTTTCTATTCTAAGAGCATCTCCAATACTTATTCAAATTTAGAATCAAATTTAAATTTGATGAAACAAGCTTACTTTCTCTCCTCCAACCTTGGTATCAAACCTATATCAAATGAGGAAAAAGCAAACGTTTCATCAAATCGAGAAAGGTTTCAACGTTCATCAAATTTTTGGAGAGAGTCGTTGCAGTCACCGTACGCCGGACAACCGGCCAATTGTCCTCCTAGAGACAACCAGTTACTTGCAAAGTTGCCTATTGCCGATCGACCGCTCAGACATCCTCCCGAACTTTCTGTTGGTCGACCGATTGTTTGATGAAAATTGAAAATTTAGCATTAGAATGTTTGGTATCAAATGAGATTTTTAACCCAAATCTTTACTCAAATTTAATTAAATAAATAAAAGAAGTGTAAACGTTGGAAATGCTCTAAACAAACATAATATAATAATGTTCATTTCTTTTGGTTTTTTGTTCATCTTGTTTATGCACATTAACTCACATATAAAAAAAATATGTATGATTTTTTTTTTTTTTTAAATAAAAAATTTGTACAAAGATGTAAGCACTTTCTAATTCCTCAAAATGCAGTGATAACCAAGTCCAGAATTTTGTGTTGAAATTTGATTGAATGTGTATATACAAGAGAGAGTAGTTGAGACATGAAAGAATAAATAACGAAAACGTATGAAAAACTTTAGTAGGTAGTTAGGGTTCTCCACGCCATCATAGCTCATGCAATATGCTCCTCCTATCATTACAAATATATAAAATATAACTCATATATATTTTGACGTTATATCTTCTTTTTTTTTTCCCTTTTTTTTCCCACCTTATTCACTTCTCTTCTTAACAAAACCATAACCTTTTGGAAAATTATTCAATACTTCTACAATATCACCGTGTCATGTATATGTAATAATTTAGACCAATAAAATCACGTGAGAGAAGATCGATGGGACAAATTTCTTTCTTACTCAATCAATCAGAGTTGGACCGGTTTCACCCATTCCATTATTAGAGAAAATTGTTAGATAATTCCAGAGTACAATGTGTAATTGTCTACCTGCTATTCTCATGAAAATTTATTAAATACCTAATAAAGGTGACTTAACATGTCTCATTATTCGTAAAAAAATTCACTACATAATTGGTTTAGAGCATCACATAAGTAATGTTTTTTTGATCAGCAACAAAATATAATCTTTATTGATAAAAATCAAAATACATAGTACAAGGATAAGCATTAATAAAGAAGGGTAAGTACAAAAGTATCACAACAAACAAAGTCATTCCAATTACGTTGGCACCAAAATGCAAGTCTGATTACGTGTTAGCACTATACCAAGTTAGGTGAACAACCAACTAAAATACAACCCACGTAAGTAATATTGCATTTGCTCTGAAACTACTAAATAATTATCTATTTACAATAACTGATAAATTACAAAACATACTAGGTGAATCATCTTTATTTCTCAACTACTTAACAAAAATTATTTAGTATTTTCACTAATAAAATATTTTCATTTATGTCGTTTGTGAGAAGTATACCTAAATAATGTCACATGATGGGCAAGGACTAACCACATGTGGATGTTGAGTTGGTAATATGAAGGTAGTAAATAAGTTTTTTTTTTTTTTTTTTGATCGGCAAATGTTAGTGGTTGGTTGTTAGATTAGCACCTATGGGAGCAAAGCTCCCCACCCTTGGCAAAGCACATAAGTGCTTGCACTCCCTTAATTCAACCCCCCTAAAGGGAATTGAACCCATGACCTCCTTGGGACTAAGCCCTAAGGAAGGCATGGTGGCCAACTAGGCTAAGCCTAGTTGGTTATGAAGGTAGTAAATAAGTACTCACCATATAATCTCTCTCTCATGCATACTCTGCAGTTCACCTACCAACATAACAATCAAACTCCGCATAAAAAATAAAAATAAAAAAATTGTGAGATATATTGTTGTTTCCTTTGTTTCTTGTACCTCCTTCAATAAATCCAAAAAACACAAAAAAAAAAACTCAACTTTTCTTGGATTATCTATGAATTGGGGTCTATGGGATGAGGTAGGTATTGTCTCTAGGGAAGATGGTGCAGTTAACCATTGCTATCAAATGAAGTTTTTGTATGGATCTCTACTTTTGTTTTTTCTGCTTTAGTTTTGTTTCTTGCTCGATTTTTCTTTTGTTTTCATTGCTTTGTCCAGTCAAAACAAGTAACATCAAGCAAGAGAAAGAACCTTTTTCTGGGCAGGTATTACTTTTTGTTATACTATCATTGTCTTTATGCTCGTGATTGTCCTATGATAAGAGGTAGTAGATTACATAAGCATATTTTGAAAAACACTTTATGCTTTAATAGTTTTTGATTCGCTGACAAAATTCTCCATTTTTGGTAGGAACATGGGACTGAAGATTTCTTACTATGTTTAAATTTCTCTTCTATTTTAAAACATTCCCAACGTAAACAGAAAAAAAATATATATATTATGAAAAGTGTTTTGTAATAGAAATATTGAGAGATTTAGGATAGAGAATCATATGTCAAATATAAGATCTCTATTTGAAGAGCACTTTATGTTTTATGTTTTAAATCTTTTGATTCACTAACAAACTCTTGATTAGTCATAGAAATGAGGCCAAATTTCTTTATCCCTAAATCATTTATCCTTGTAAAATACTTACATTCATTAGATCATACAAGTCTCATGAGAGTTTTAAAATAGGATAAGGGAGAAATTTTGGAAAAAGAATACAGCACCGAATATAGAATCCACTTTGTTTTTATGCCAAAATCCACTGGTTCTGATTTTGTCAATCCTACATATGGCCACCTCTCCCTCTCTCGCTCTCTCTCTCTAAGTAGATTGTTGTTGCAGGAAATATGAACCTCATGCAACATCTCTTGGAGAGGCTAAGACCCATTGTAAATTTCAGAAGCTGGGATTACTGTGTTCTTTGGAACTTGGGTGATGATCAAAGGTGAACATACAAGCTAAATCTAATCTCTCTCTCTCTCTCTCTCTCTCTCTCTCTCTCTCTGTCTCTCATCTTTTGATGTACATGTTGTAGGTTTCTTGAATGGATGGATTGTTGTTGTGCTGGATCTGAGAACATCCAAAATGGTGGCGAGGAGCTTCTTTTTCCTACTTCTTCAGTTCCTCCTTGCAGAGACCTCATGTTTCAGCACCCAAGGACCAAACCTTGCGATCTTCTTGCCGAATTGCCTTCATCCATTCCCCTCGATTCCGGGTCCTCCTTCTTTCTGACACACAAACAACTATATATACACACAAGAATGAATTTGAATGAGACAACAATGTTTACTAACACAGAAACAAATCACATAACGGGACATAGACTCGTTCAAACTCATTCTCAAAGGATATAGACACAAATGAGTGTCTGTGTCTTATTCTGTGTTTTGTTTCTGTGTTAATAGCGTTTTTGAATTAGTTTATTTAACTGTACTAGTGAATTTACAGGATTTACGCACAAACATTAATGTCAAACCAAGCAAGATGGTTGAACTTCTCTAATAACTCGGATTTGAATGCATTCGAAGTGAGAATGCCCCAAACCCTTTTTCCAAAACAGAAATCATATATATAGGCCCTTATATCTTAAGTTAATACATTGCCATCTGACTTTTGCAGGAAACAGTTGGGACTAGGGTTTTAATTCCAGTGCCAATTGGAATAGTTGAGTTGTTTGTTGCCAAACAAGTACAACACTTTCTCTTATAATTGATTAGTTCAATTAAAATTAAAAACACTTAATAAATAATCTAGTGATGAACATGATCTTTTCATGCTAATTTTTCATATTAATTATTTGTTTGCTCAACTGATAATTGTTGTGTTTTTTTTTTTTTCCACCTTAAAGGTCCCTGAAGATCAGCAAATCATAGATTACATCACTGCCCAGTGTAGCAACATACTAGAACAACAAGTCAAGGTCCATTCAAACAATATGGATCCAAACTTCTCAGTGAATGTCAATGAAATCCAATCAAACACATTTCTATCTGATAAAAACAGTGAAAAAGATCATAACAATCCATTTCATCCTGCAACATCGTTGGAAAACTCGAACCTGCCATACGACATCTCTGTTGATCGAATCCGGCTATGCAATTCCCCGATGAATTTCTTGCAACCCTTCAAGAATGACAGCTTCTTTGATGGATCAAATGACTCGTTCCTCGCTGACAAGCCGATCAACACCTTTAACTCTTCGGGAGAGAATGGATTTCAAGAGATGGAAGGACTGCAAAGCAAGGATCAACAACAAGGGACTGATAAGGATTCAATTAAACATGAGACCGGGAGATCAGAATCAATCTCGGATTGCAGTGATTTGAATGAGGATGAAGATGATGCAAAGTATAGGAGGAGGACAGGTAAAGGGCCTCAGTCGAAGAATCTTGTTGCTGAAAGGAAGAGAAGGAAGAAACTTAGTGAAAGGCTCTATACTCTTAGATCTTTGGTCCCCATAATAACCAAGGTATAGCCATCATCTTGTGTGATTCCATTATGTTCATATAATAGGATATATTTAAATGTATTTAGGGATATAATAAGATATTTTCATAAAATAGGATACTTTTAGAAGAGAATCATATACGTATCATGGGTTAAGTGCTAGCAGGTGCCAACCTAATTGAGATTGGTAAAGTTAATTATGATGCCATTTACACTTCCCTTTTTTATTGATGTGAGTTTTTCGCATGTATCTTACTTTGTTCATCAATAAAGTTTCTTTTTGCTGATCAAAATAAATAAATAAATATCCGATACTTCAAATTGTATATCCGATACTAGAAATAATTTTGTTTAATTTTGGAAAGTATACTTTTCAAATACTATAAATTGACACAAAATTGAATTATTCCAATCTTATTCAATATGAGATATTATACTGATATTTATAGTAGCTTGATTACATGAGGGTGGAAGTGTTCATAAGGCCACAAACTCCAACAATTCTAGTCAAAGGAATAAAAAAAGGAAACGGTATTAAAAGCATCAATGGTACTTTCAAAATTCAAGAGATGGAGTATTGGTTTGAAGTAATTGCTTGTTATGAAAGTTCGAATTGGAAGGGGGTATGAGGTGTAGATGGACTGTTAAGATCGGTGTTTTAGGTGTTGTGGATGATTTTTTTTCCTTTGTTTTATTGTTTGTTTGGTTGGTTTCTCTCCGGAAATGATATAGTGTTAGTGGACGATTGGCTTGTTTTTTGGTCCCAACCTAATTAGAATCGTTTAGTTTACTTTGATACTTTGGCACTCGTCTCCCTTTATTAATGTTCATCTTTGTATTATGTACATCTAATTTTCATTAATAAAATTTCTTTTACTAATAAAAAAAAATAATAATTACTTGATTACAATCTAACAAATCTCACACTAATTCAGTTAGACAGAATACAACTCTCCCACTTTACCACATAATCACAACTCCCACGTGTATGTATAGTCAGAAGAATATATATGTATAGGTTGTATACGAATTAGTTAGGGCTTTGTTAGATTGTAATCAAGCTAGTACAAATACATGTGTAATATCTCACATTGAGTAAGATTCAGTTTTGTATTATGATAAGTACAAGAATAATTTTTTAATACTTTACTTATTTCTTAGAGAAGAAAAATAAATAAAATGATATTAAAATTGAATTTTAACAATTAAACAAGTAATTAAATTTGTATCCAACACTTTTATATATAATGTAATAATTTTTAAATGTGAAAGAAAAAAGTAAAGGTAATATAAATAGTTAAAACTTGATATTGAATATTAGATTATGAAATCTACATAAGAATAAATAAATAAATAAATAAATTTACTACTAGCTCTAAATTAATACTAAATTCTAAAAATAAATTTTCAATATTCTTTGAACTTAGGTATAATACTATTAAATATTATATATGTATATATATTTACATTTGCATCGTAACCATACCTATATCCTATTTTTAAAATTTTATTACATTGATTGTTATATTGATATCGTATTGTATTTGTATTATGTGTTAGTGCTTCATAGAATACAATAGTACTAATAATACAAACAAATTACAAAATGAAATACTAACACTTGCATGTCTATGAGTCCGAAATTTTGTAAGGACCACAAACATATGAGTGTTTATATCCGATTGATTTATGTGTTAGTAGCATTTTTGCGTGTAATATAGCCAAATCATTAACTCTATATATTTAAGTATATGATAAATTAAAATATAATACCAATCATATCACATTATTATAGGTTAAATTGTTTTTTTAAAAAAAACAAATTAGGGTGTAAGACATTTTCCGAAAATAAACCATGTTAGTACTTTTTTTTTTTTTTTTTTGATAACTCAAGCTATCCGAACCAGCTTGATAACTAATGTTAGTATTTGTTAATGAAATCTAATGAGTATTTTGATTTGTCATATAGTTGGATAGAGCTTCAATACTTGGGGATGCAATTAACTTTGTGAAGGAGTTGCAGAAGCAAGTAAAAGATCTCCAACATGAACTTGAAGATCAGTCCGACGATGAAGGTACCAACAACAACAACAACTATGGAAGATCAGAGATTCTGAACCAAAATGGAATTAATAATGTTGTTGGATTGAAACCTGATCAACTTGAAAAGGCTCCTTCAAATGGGTTTCACATGGGTGGAGCTGCAGCAGCAGCAAGCAATGGTGATGTTGGTGGTGTTGCAGAACCCCCCAAACCAAAACATGAATCTGATAGTTGTGACAAGCAGCGCCAAATGGAGGTAGGTACATCATATTAATTGGTTGTACTTTTATTTTTGTTTTTTGATTTTGGTGTTTTTGAATTTTCATTTTGGAGCAAAAATCACCTTGTTTTGTTTGAATTTTCAAAAATAGTTTTCTCAATTTTTAATTCGTATTTTTGTATTTTTAGTGATTTTTAAAAATATTTTAATCAAGAAAAAATTTTTAATCTTGATACACTTAAAAAGTATAAATTTTGTACAAAATGTATTGAATATAACAAAATATGAAAAGATACTAAATATTTGTATTTTTTTGTAATTTTTGTATTTGGTAATTTTTTTTAGAAAAAATTTACAAATATTGTACTTTTTAAATGTATCTAGATTAAGTGTATCTAACAAATTAAAAATTTGTGTAAAATATTAAAAAAAATTCACAAAGAAAAAAAAAAAAGCGCACTGTTTGGTTTAGTTTTGACAATCAATTTTGAAAGATAGTTTTTTTAAAAGAGTTAACGAACTTTAAAAACTTGTTTGGTTGTATATTTTAAAAATAATTTTTACACAATTTTTAGAAAAGTGAGTTTTCTAAAATTCCACAACAATTTTTTAATATTTTGAATAAATTACGTTCATAGTCCCTACATTTTGTCTCTTGTATTATTTTGATCCTTATATTATCAATAGAGCCAATTTTAACCTTTTATTTTAGATTTTATATCAATTTGATCCAATTGATAAAACCATTAGGGTTTTTGACAAAAAATAATCATTGAGTTGATGAAGTTAACTCACTGCGTTAAGCAAATTTATAATTTTACTCCTAAAAACATAACACATGCCGCTTATTTATGTTTTTTTAAAGGAAATGCTAACAATTATAATCAATTAAATTGAGACAAAATTATAGATTTGATGTCAAAATCGAGCCAATTAGAATTATAAGAACCAAAATAACACAAAGATTAAAGTATACAGACTACTAATGTAATTTGTCCTAAAGAACCATGTGAGAGAGCAATGCAGTCACGTCCAGTTAGCTCATGAGACTCACCATGAGTCTTATTTTGGTTATTTGAACCATTTATTTTATAAATTTCCTATGTGTAGGTTATTTTTAAACAAAAACTAATCTATAATTTTATCAAATTTATTTTTTAAAAAATAGATGAGGAATATGATTTTATTTTAGATTATTTATTTCTTAAAGATGAAACTAATGAAATTATCATATCAATGTCTCTCTTTTTTTTCATTAATAGCCACACATAGAGATACCTCTAAAATAAACGTATACTGAAATATGCTCATACTGAGTCTCACGGACCCAATTGGAGAGAGTTGCACTTCTCTCCAACTCAAGAAAAGTCAATCCCTTCGTGAAGGAGCTGCCTTCCCTATAGTCCATGCTTGAGACATGAGAATGTTGTCCGGACATATAATGCCTAAGTTCCATTTCGATAATTTTAAAATGTTCATTTTGTTGTGCCTTTCATATATACATATATATGTATCACTCACAAAAATAACAGGTCGAGTTTATAATTATAGCTCATTCAATTTATTAGAATTGCCTTTTAAAAAAATAAATAATAAGTGTGCTTTTAAAAATAGACGATCTTTTTTTTTTTTTGGTAATAAATGCGATAAATTAAATAAGTTATGATTATCATATCAATCTATTTTTTGTTTGAATGACATACATGAAGAACCTTACAAAATAAATTATTAGGATTATCAAAACAGGACCGTGGTAAGCCTATGAAGCTGGAAAACACCCTCTAGTTCAAATCATAGATAGGAGGGAAGCTCACTTCCTTTTTAAAAATAGGTTCTCTTCAGAAACCGTTTGAACAATATTTTTTTTTTCTTTCCTTTTTGTGTATTTAAAAAACAAAAACACAATCAAACAGGCCACTGCTACTTCAAATTTAACTAGTTTTGGCTTGTGTTTTCCTTGCTTTGAAAACATTAATGTGAATGAGTTCTTTGCATGATAATGTTTTTGTTGGGAATTTGTAGCCGCAAGTAGCAAATTTAACTAGTTTTGGTTTGTGTTTTCCTTGCTTTGAAAACATTGATGTGAATGAGTTCTTTGTCTGATAATGTTTTTGTTGGGAATTTGTAGCCGCAAGTAGAAGTGGCTCAATTAGATGTGAATGAGTTCTTTATAAAGGTATTTTGTGAGCACAAGCATGGTGGCTTTGTGAGGTTGATTGAGGCTCTCAATTCTCTTGGCTTGGAAGTCACAAATGTCAATGTTGCTAGCTTCAGAACTCTTGTTTCCAACGTTTTCAAAGTTGAGGTATATATATCATCCTTATTAAACAGCCTACCATTTCATATTTCAAGAAAAGAAATCTTCTAGAATTTTCTTACATGATTATTTATCACAATGTTATGATAGTGATATTTTTTATGTTAAAGAAACGAATAGTGCTATACCAATAAACAAAATTAAATATAGAGGCCTTATTTGGAAAGTTAATTATTTTAATTGGCTATTTGATTTTTTTTTTTTTTTTTTTTTTGGCTATTTAGCTTAGCTAAAATAGTTGTGTTTGGGAAGTTGGTTGACTTTTTTTTTGTAGATAATTTAATGATTGTGAGAGAAAAAGTAAAATGATTATGAGTTAGATATGACATTTTATTGGTTGACTTTTTTTTGTAGATAATTTGATGATTGTGAGAGAAAAAGTAAAATGATTATGAGTTAGATATGACATTTTATTTTATTAGCTATTTTATTTTATTTTATCTTTTAGTGAGTTATTTTAACCCAACTACCTTTCCAAACGCCTCCAAAATGATGTGGCTGCATTGCTTTGAAACTTATTATTTTAAAATAAAAGAATCTATTTAATTACAAAAAATACTACTGTCATGTCATTGTAATTATGTTTGAATAGCATTTTTGTCACGACCCAAACCCGGCCCTATGGGTTTAGCATCGTAACTGGCCAGTAATCCGAGATTACCGAAGGCCTACTGAACAGTAATACAGTTAAACAGAGTACAGAGCCTGGCGGAAGCCAATACAGTAAGTAATTAGTGTCCATTGAGCTGTGAAAATCTGTATGCCAAAAACATTTTTCATGCATTCATACAGTTCAAAACGGTACAGTCTATATACAGTCTATACAATCATTTACAGTCAGTCAGTACAGGGATCAATCCCTTGACAATAGTGCAGCATGAGGGATAACAGTCTAAACAGTACACCAAACAGTAGGGAGACAAGTGGGGAAACAAAAAGCACCCCAAGCCATGGCATGGCGTCTCGGAACCTCGCAGTGAGGCACATAGGCTGGCTTGACAAAAGTGGGGACTAACCCACGCTCCTAGCTCCGGTCTGGCTGCTGAGAACCTACATATATATATAAACAGTGAGCTAAAGCCCAGTGAATAACATAAAGCGTAAAGAGGTTATGAATGAATGTCCTTACAGTAATGAAAACAGTTCATTAAACAGTATTTCAGTTTTTCAGTATTTCAGTCAATCAGTCATATGTGGTACACCCATTAGCCTATAAACAGTAGGTCCAAAAGGACCGGGTCTTAACAGACCCAACAGTAATGATGGCCATCAATCAGTAAACAGTATGGTTCCACAAGGGAACCGACAGAGCTCTGTAACAGTAACAGTAAACAGTAAGTGCTAAGGATGCCACAATACAGTTCAGAATACAGGACATACATTCATTCAGTAAATAATATCAGTTCAATAAACAGTTCAGTTCAGTATTCAAAAGATAACCATTTTGAACATATCTTTACACAATCGTTACTCACAGAGATTGGGTTACAGTATGCTAGAGCGCGTCCCCCAGTGCCAACCCTAAACAGTTAACAAAATGAACACACTCTAAGTTTAACAGTTGGGGAAGTACAATAATTAACTTCCTATTATGCCTCGGTGTGTTCTACATCTATATCCTCATTAAGATGTCTTAAACTAGGCCTAAGAATGCCTAGGATGGGATGAGGATGCAAAGATGCGCATGGAACACAATTGCAGAATTTTTAGTGAAACAGAGTCCCGCTCGAGCGCAGGTTTCCCCGCTCGAGCGGACAAGCAAACAAAGGTCCCCGCTCGAGCGCAACATCCCCGCTCGAGCGGACCAAAAAGTACTGGATAGGTGAAATCTCCGCTCGACGCCCGCTCGAGCGTGTCACCCAGTCCTCCGCTCGAGCGCCCAATACTCCGCTCGAGCGGACTGATGCACAGTGCAAGATGCTGGGAGCTCGATTTCTCCGCTCGAGCGTTACTTCTTCCGCTCGAGCGGACAACCAAAATCTGGAAATTCCATATTTGAGTCCCAAACTCAAAACCAAGTTCAAAAGCAACATTTTCGATCCTCTTGGGCTATTTTCTGGAAAAACTCTTTTAAACACATAAAATAACATGTTTCAAAACTCAATTTAAGAAATCAAAGCCCAAGGATGTTTAATCAAACTCATTTTCAAACCCAAATTTCATGAACATGCATGATCATACTACAAAGTGACATGCATGAGTTTAAATCAAATCAAAGCTTCCATTTCAAGCTCTAATGAGCTCTAAGTTCCAAAAACAAGTTGAAAACATGGACTAAAGTCTAATTATGAACATGCATGTACAATTTTACCATGAATTCAACTCAAAACTCATCAATTCAAACATGCATGCATGAATTCTAGCATAATTCAACATGTATGAACTAAAACATGCCTTAACTCTACAATTGGGCATGAATCATGCAAGATCAATCTTAATGACAACAATAAGAGGATGGATGGCCTACCTTAGTCTTGTATTCAAGGCTTAGGAGCTCAATTATGAAGTTAAGTTAACAATTCCTTCAATTTTGCTAGCCAAAACCTCAAGATCAAGTCAAGACCCTCACTCTCCCTCTAATTCTCTTCTTTGGTCGGTTGGAACAAGAATAAGGCTGAGGGAAATGTTTTGTTTCAACATGTATAAGGCTCCAAGTGTTGACATAGTGGGCCACTAGGTGTGGCATAATGGTAAATAAGCCAAACTTAGTTTTTAACCAATATTTAATCTAATTTAATCATACCTAACCAATTTTCGAATAAATATACCATTAAATCACAAATATTCTACTGATCCCAAAACTCTAAACAGTTCCTAATTCGGCCGCCGATAAGGCCTTCAATTAGCAGTTTAAACATAAAACACGAACAGATAAATGATCAATCAAACAGATAGAAATGCAATACAATAGATATACTTATTCAATTTCAGTTTCGATTTCAATCAGTCCATTCAGTACTTCAGTTAATTCAATTATCAGTCATTATCAGTTCAGTTTAGCAGTAATCAGTAGCTAATTCAGTAGTTTATCGGTAATCAGTACGAGGGTTGTTACAATTTTTCTTCACAACAATGATACATCCCTCTAAAATTAGAGCTCTAATTAAGTTCTAGTGAGGCAAAAAGTCAACCAAAAAAAAAAATTCAAAACATCGCATCAGATGAGCCCCACATACACATTAGAGTTATTAGAGCTTACAAATTAGAGTTCCAAAACATTTTTGTTTTCTTAAGAAATATCTTAATGGTTTTTTTATTTTTATTTTTTTAGTGTTATTGAAACTCTACTACATTTTGTATAAATTTTAGGGTAAATTACACCCACCTTTTTTGAATTTTGGAGAAAATACAGTAAATTTCATAATTTTTACATAATTATGTCGATAACTCTATTAGTAAGGATAAAACAATGGAAACTAATACAAATGGTAGGTAGACAATAAAATAAACAAAAATAAATATATATTTTACTAGAATAGGGATAACAACATTATTTTTTTCATTCACATGACTAACGAATTAATGATGAAAAAGTTTCTAACTGTTAAATGAATTAAAATCTCAAGAGAGATAATTATAATTATGTCAAAAGTGTGGGACTAGTAATATTTTCTCCAAACTTCAGGGGAGATGAGTGTAATTTATTCTAAATTTTTTGTATGTATTTTTTGTTTGTATATAATTACTCTTGAAAATATGTATATATACATATAAATTTAGATATAGAATAATGTGACTGTAATAGAACTTCTTCTTTAAAACAAAATACTTGTCTAAATGATGTTTAATTAGAGAAATGTCATTATCATATCATTCTCATGATTAATTATATATGAATAAATATTTTCATTTCAAGTACATACAAAAATTGAATACTCATGTCATGGCACTCAAAGTTTTATTTTTGCAAATACAACTAAATTTATTTTCTATTAATTTGTTATATATGAAAGAGTTAAGTTTCTTGTTTTTTGTGATAATCTCAGAAGAAGGATAGTGAAATGGTCCAAGTTGATTATGTAAGGAACTCTTTACTGAAGATAACAAGAAATCCATCTGAAATGTGGCCTGATCAGAATATTAATGACAATGGCAATGACAATGACAATGGCATGGACTATCATCATCATCATGATCACCGCCGCCACCCCCACCACCACCTCCACAGCAACCAAATCAGCTCTCACCACCACCACCACCACCATAACCACCTTCATAACCAACCATAAACCACAGGCAAGGATTTCAATGAATGTGTCATTTTTTAACTTCTTTAAGTGCTCATTTGCCTTGTACAAGCTCGTGTACGAGCTCATAGACATCTTATGCAATAATATGAGGCTTCTTCAAGTTCATACTTGCTTTGTTTTGATTAATTAGTATTACTTCTCACTTGACATGGGGTTGCTTGGAAGTGTAGTTTGTAAACTAAACTGTGAATGGATGGGATCAAAATTAATTTCAAACTAATCTTACAGAGCATATAGAGTAGGAATAAATATTAATTAAGGAATTATTTGGCATCTCCTACGAAAGTGTACTTTTTTATCTTCTTTTTTTTTTAATCATATTACCTCTTTACTTTTTTGTATATCTTTTCATAAAAAGTCAAAAACTATGTTTATTTAGACTATCCCAAACACCATCTAAGTGGAGTGATAACATTATTCTACGTAGTCTTACAGATTAATAAAATATCACAAATAGTGTTAGGTAGACATCTCTTATTGTTTGTTAATCCAATCATGTAGCCTCTACTATTGTAATATAAAATTTCCGATAATAGTGTGCATTGACGTTTGTACATAAGTATTCATAAATTCAATTACCATTAAATAAGTTTTTTATTACTTAACTTTTTTTATAATTTTTAACATATATTTTACGGGTCACTTAAATTTTTAAGTGATACTAATTATAATTTTTAAATAGATTTAATAGATTTTCACTTAATACATGCCATTTAAAATGTTGAATTAAGTTATTAAATATCACTCTTTTCCAACATCCAATCTAAATTTAATTTAAACTTTCAAATTTTTACCGAAATAGACATGAATTCAAAAATCTATTCTCTAAGCCTGACAAAATTTTGAGTTGAGCTAAAATTAACAATTTTCTCTCTTAGCAGCCCCACCCACTCAATCGCTGGCCCATCACTAAAGCCTGTCACCCCAGAAGAATGAGCTTATAACAAAATAGGAGTGATAAGGTTTGGTTTTCAAGTAAAAAGTTTTAGAATCAAATCAAACTCAACTATGAAAATGTTGTTCGGTTTAGGCCTTGTTTGGGGACTGTATGTTTTAGTCAAAAAGTCACTATAAGTTGTCACTTCACTCTCTCTACTTTTCCGCACATCTTTTCGTAAAAAATAAAAAAGTCACTAAAATAGTCTGTTTCCAAACGAGGCCTTAATTTAAAGTGATAATTTTTTTATGAACTTATCATTATTCACAAAATTATTATTTAAAAATTAAGTAATATAATAACTTATAAATATATATAAGAAACTGTACGAGTATGAAATAATTCTTCTCATATGATCCTGTTAATCAAGTTTGCGCTCCTCCAAACAATGTTGCTTTGTCACCTGAAAACACAAACGTGAGCTAACTGGCGAGTGTGTGCCGGAAACCCCTCCGATGCCTAAGTCAGTAACTAGACAATAGACAATAAGCTCTGTGTATTCTAGAGTAAGAATTGAGAATAAGAATTGGGATACCTCTACAAAGGTCTAGTCATGAACTTTTATAGATTCTGCTTGGCACAATTCTAGTAGGATTCCAACTCTCCCTATAAGAGTCCTCCTAGGAATCACACACCCTGCTCAGGTGTATAAGCACGAAATAATTCTTCTCATATGAACCTGTTGATCAAGTTTGCGCTCCTCTAAACAATGTTGCTTTGCCACCTGAAAACACAAACATGAGCTAACCGGCGGGTATGTACTGGAAACCCCTCCAATGTCTAAGTCAGCAACTAGACAATAGATAATAAGCTCTGTGTATTCTAGAGTAAGAATTAGAATACCTGTACATAGGTCTGGTCATGAGCTTTTATAGACTTTACTTGGCACAATCCTAGTAGGATTCCAATTCTACTTATAAGAGTCCTTCTAGGAATCACACACCTTACTCACTACCAACCAAGTGAGATGGTTTACACAATCCTAGTAGGACTCTACTCTCCTTAGCAGAGTCCTCCTAGGAGTCTCATCACTGCAAGCCAAGGGAGATGGTTTTGCACAATCCTAGTAGGACTCTA
Source organism: Camellia granthamiana (assembly GCA_036172215.1). NCBI lineage: Eukaryota > Viridiplantae > Streptophyta > Magnoliopsida > Ericales > Theaceae > Camellia > Camellia granthamiana. Next base: position 3,358,746 of record CM069904.1, on the reverse strand, counting down.
CTCTCTTTAGCATTTTTCTTCACAACAATGATACATTCCTCTAAAATTAGAACTCTAATTGAGTTCTAGTGAGGTGGAAAGTCAACCAAAAAAAAAAAAGCCAAAACATCACATCAGATGAGCCGCACATACACATTAGAGTTATTAGAGCTCACAAATTAGAGTTCCAAAACATTTTTGTTTTCTTAAAAAAACATCTTAATGATTTTTTAATTTTTTTTTTTAAGTGTTATTGAAACTCTACTACATTTTGTATAAATTTTAGGGTAAATTACACCCACCTTTTTTGAATTTTAGAGAAAATACAGTCAATTTCATAATTTTTACATAATTATGTCAACCACTCTATTAGTAAGGATAAAACAATTGAAACTAATACAGATGGTAAGTAGACAATAAAATAAACAAAAATAAATATATATTTTAGTAGAGTAGGGATAACAACATCATTTTTTTTCATTCACATGACTAACAAATTAATGATGAAAAAGTTTCTAACTGTTAAATGAATTAAAACCTCAAGGGAGATAATCTATACTCTATACTATATATTAAGCAAAAGGGGGTTTTTAGCCCCAAGCTTTGTGGGAGCTCCAATCTCCCAATCTAAATTTCTTGATTTTTCGATTTAAAAAAAAAAATCTTAGCATTTATTAACTTCTCCCAACTCCCAAGTCTTATCCTCATAATAACACTTTAATGCATTAAGAACAAACATAAAAAAAATTCTTGAAAAATCCAACATATATGATTATTATCAAAATATCAAACTTTAATATGATATAATAATAAAAAAAGACATTTAATTCCTTAAAAAGTTCAACACATATGATTATTATCAAAATATTAAACTTTAATATAATATATAAAAAAAAAAAAAAGAAGACATTTATAAATAAAAAAAAATATTTAAAAATCACAATTCACATATATAGATAATTGTAAACACAATCTGTGCATAGCACGAGTGATATGCTAGTTATAATTATGTCAAAAGTGTGGGACTAGTAATATTTTCTCCAAACTTCAGGAGAGATGAGTGTAATTTATTCTAAATTTTTTGTATGTATTTTTTGTTTGTATATAATTGCTTTTGAAAATATGTATATGTACATAAAAATTTATATATAGAATAATGTGACTGTAATAGAACTTCTTCTTTAAAACAAAATACTTGTCTAAATAATGTTTAATTAGAGAAATGTTATTATCATATCATTCTAATGATTAATTACCAAACCAAATCAAGCCTTAAGTCCCATCAAATGGGGTCGGCTACATGAATCCTTCTTCTCCACGCGGCCCTATCAAAGGCCATTTCATTAGTCAAATTAAGTAAATTCATATCTCTATTTATAACGCTAGCCAATGTTAATCTAGGCCTACCCCATCCCCTAACACTTCCATCTACCGTTACAGCATCGCATCTCTTCACTACTGCCTCTGTTGGTCTCCGTTGAATATGACCAAACCATCTCAATCGATTTTCTCTCAACTTATCTTCTATCGGTGCTACTCCTATCCATTCCTGAATACACTCATTCCTAATTATGTCTTGTCTAGTCTTACCACACATCCACCTTAGCATCCTCATCTCAGCCACACTCATCTTATCTACATGTTGTTTCTTGGCTGCCCAACACTCCGTCCTATACAACATAGCTGGTCTAATAGCCGTTCCATAGAACTTACCTTTTAGTCTAGTGGGTATTCGTTTATCGCACAATACCCCAGACGTACTTCTCCACTTATACCATCCCGCTTTAATCCTATGGGCCACATCTGCATCAATCTCTCCTGTTGTTGTGATAATCGACCCTAAATAACGAAAATGTTCACTCTTAGGCAGTTCTTGGTTCTTAATCTTCACTTCTCCTCTGCTTTCATTGTTACTGTTACTAAATTTACACTCCATGTACTCTGTCTTAGTTCTGCTTATCCGGAATCCTTTAGATTCAAGAGCTGTTCTCCAAATCTCCAATTTTGTGTTAACTCCTTCTCTAGTCTCATCCACTAGCACAATATCGTCTGCAAAAAGCATACACCATGGCACGTCATCTTGAATATTTCTCGTCAACTCGTCCATAACTAAAGCAAAAAGATAAGGACTTAAGGTAGATCCTTGGTGTAATCCTATAGTGATAGGAAATTCATTTGTTTCTCTAGCTGGCGATCTAATAATAGTCACCACCCCTTCATACATATCCCTAATCACGTCAATGTAACCTTTTGTCACCCCTTTCTTCCCTAACACCCACCATATTATATCCCGGGGCACTCTATCATATGCTTTCTCAAGGTCGATAAACACCATATGAATGTCTCTTTTCTTTTCTTTATACTTTTCTATTACTCTCCTCAAAAGATAGGTCGCTTCCATTGTTGACCTACCAGGCATAAACCCAAATTGATTCTCTGACACCTTTGTTATTTCTCACAATCGGCGTTCCATCACCCTCTCCCACACTTTCATTGTATGACACATTAGCTTGATTCCTCTATAGTTATTGCAATTCTGGACATCACCTTTATTCTTATGGATTGGCACTAAAATACTCTTCCTCCACGCATCTGGCATGTTCCTAATCAACAAAATTTTGCCAAACAACCTAGTCAACCAAGCAACTCCTTTTTTACCCAGACACTTCCAAACTTCAATAGGGATATCATCGGGTCCTAAAGCCTTATTGGATTTCATCTTCTTAAGTGCAATCTCCACTTCAAAATTCCTAATCCTGCGATAGAACCTATAGTCTTGGTTTATCGTATTACTGGCTATTTCTTCCCCTATTGTCGTACCTCCATGTTCCTCATTTAATAGTTTCTCAAAATAATTCTTCCATCTTTCATTAGTCTCTTCATCCTTCACCAATACCTTAGAATCCTCACTCTTGATGCACTTTACTTGATTAAAATCTCTTGTTTTCCTCTCCCGTATCTTAGCAAGTTTGTATACCCTCTTCTCTCCCTCCTTACTATCTATAGCAACTTAGTCTCTCTCACTACTTTCTTGACCTCCTTATTAGTCAATCTATAGCTCTTAAGGTTTTCCTCAGTTTTATCATTTTACCACTTTTTAAAGCACTCTTTTTTTGCCTTAACTACCGCTTGAACCTCTTCCCTCCACCACCAAGTTTCCCTATAGTTGGATCCCATTCCTTTTGACTCTCCAAACACTTCCCTTGAGATTCTCCTCATACAATTGACCATCGAGTTCCACATAGTGTTAACATCACCTTCTAAGTCCCAAGTACCTTCCTTATCCATTCGATTATTAAATATTTCTAATGTATCCCCTTTTAGGTCCCACCATCTCATCCTACGACGCCCATCATCCTTCCTAGCTTGGTATTGCCCTCTAAAACATAAATCTAGTACCAAAATCCTATGTTGAGAGACCAGGCTCTCTCCAGGAATCACCTTACAATCATTGCATTTTAGGCGGTCCACTTTTCTCACTAAGAAGTAATCTATTTGGCTCTTAACTAATCCACTCTTAAAGGTTATCAAATGTTTCTCCCTCTTCTTATACATAGTATTGGCCACCACCAGGTCAGAAGCCAACGCAAAATCTAAGATACTCTTTCCAACCTCATTTTTGTCACTAAAACCGTATCCACCATGCACCCTTTCGTAGCCTAGTTTATCTATACCCACATGGCCATTAAAATCTCCACCTATAACCAGGTTCTCTCTTACGGGTATCTCCTGTAAGATCTCATCCATTTGCTCTCAAAAATCCATCTTAGTCTGATCATCTAATCCTACTTGAGGGGCGTATGCGCTGATAACATTCACTATATTCCTTCCAATAACTAGTTTAACTAGCATAATCCTATCCCCTTTCCTAGTGACTGCCACTACACTCTCCACAAGACCCTTGGCAATTATGATTCCTACCCCATTCCTGCGTCTATCCTTACCACTATAATATAGTTTAAAATCGGTATCCTCAATTTCCCTAGCTTTCTCTCCCGTCCACTTAGTTTCTTGTATGCAAGCTATACTAACTCTCATCCTAATCATAACATTTACCAATTCCATCGTCTTACTAGTTAAGGTTCCTATGTTCCAAGTGGCTATCCTAAACCTATAGTCATGGACTATCTTCTTTACCCGTGCTCGCCTAGAAAGACGCAGAAACCTTTGCCCATTTTTCACCGCACCCAAGCGTCGATGCGGCGCCGTTTTCTCACTTTTCGAAACACCCGGAGGCAGGCGCAACGCGTCACTTGAGGGGAACGACCTAGCATTTAAACTATTCAAAGTAGGATTCATTTTCATAAGGGATCCGAGCGGCTTTTTTACGTATTGGCTGTCGGCTACCTAACACACAACCCTCCTCCTCAATTCTAATGATTAATTATATATGAATAAATATTTTCATTTCAAGTACATACAAAAATTGAATACTCATGTCATGGCACTCAAAGTTTTATTATTGCAAATACAACTAAATTTATTTTCTAGTAATTTGTTATATATGAAAGAGTTAAGTTTCTTGTTTTTTGTGATAATCTCAGAAGAGGGATAGTGAAATGGTACAAGTTGATTATGTAAGGAACTCTTTACTGAAGATAACAAGAAATCCATCTGAAATGTGGCCTGATCAGAATATCAATGGCAATGGCAATGGCAATGGCAATAACAATGGCAATGACAATGACAATGACAATGACAATGGCATGGACTATCATCATCATCATGATCACCGCCGCCACCCCCACCACCACCTCCACAGCAACCAAATCAGCTCTCACCACCACCACCACCACCACCATAACCACCTTCATAACCAACCATAAACCACAGGCAAGGATTTCAATGAATGTGTCATTTTTTAACTTCTTTAGGTGCTCTTTTGCCTTGTACAAGCTCGTGTATGAGCTCATAGACATCTTATGCAATAATATGAGGCTTCTTCAAGTTCATACTTGCTTTGTTTTGATTAATTAGTATTACTTCTCACTTGACATGGGGTTGCTTGGAAGTGTAGTTTGTAAACTAAACTGTGAATGGATGGAATCAAAATTAATTTCAAACTAATCTTAGAGAGCATATAGAGTATGAATAAATATTAATTAAGGAATTATTTGGCATCTCCTACGAAAGTGTACATTTTTATCTTCTTTTTTTTTTAGTCATATTACCTCTTTACTTTTTTGTACATCTTTTCATAAAAAGTCAAAAACTATATTTATTTAGATTATCCCAAACGCCATCTAAATGCAATGATAACATTATTCTACATAGTCTTACAGATTAATAAAATATCACAAATAGTGTTAGGTAGACATCTCTTATTGTTTGTTAATCCAATCGTGTGGCCTCTACTATTGTAATATAAAATTTCTGATAATAGCGTGCATTGACGTTTGTACATAAGTATTCATAAATTCAATTACCATTAAATAAGTTTTTTATTACTTAACTTTCTTTATAATTTTTAACATATATTTTACGAGTCACTTAAATTTTTCAATAATGATTTTTCCCCCAAAATCTCCCCCCGAACAACCCGAGAGAGAGAGAGAGAGAGAGAGAGAAGAGAGGGGAAGAAGAGGAGCTCCACCCGTCGTCGCCTCGCCTCTGCCCGATCGTCGCCCGCCGTCGCCTGATCGTCGCCCACTGTCGCCTCGTCGCACCGATCGTCGCAGCCCCGCCTCCGCCTGCAGCCCGATTTTGTTGGCCCCCTCCCCTCCAGTTCTTCTCCTTCTTTCTCTTCTCCTCCTCCTTCCTCCTTCTTTCTCTGATTTTCTTCTTCTTGAAAAAAAAAAAAAAAAAAAAAAAAAAAAAATCAAAAACGACGTCGTTTTTTGAGTTCGGGGACTCAAATTCGAGCTACCAATCACTACTCTAAATTTTTAAGTGATACTAAGTATAATTTTCAAAAAAATTTAATAGATTTTCACTTAATACATGCAGTTTAAAATGTTGAATTAAGTTATTAAATATCACTCTTTTCCAACATCCGATCTAAATTTAATTTAAACTTCCAAATTTTTTCCCAAATAGACATGAATTCAAAAATATATTCCCCAAGCCTGACAAAATTTTGAGTTATGCTAAAATTAACAATTTTCTCTCTTAGCAGCCCCACCCACTCAACCGCTGGCCCATCACTAAAGCCTGTCACCCAAGAAGAATGAGCTTATAACAAAAGAGGAGTGATAAGGTTTGGTTTTCAAGTAAAAAGTTTTAGAATCAAATCAAACTCAACTATGAAAATGTTGTTCGGTTTAATTTAAAGTGATAATTTTTTTATGAACTTATCATTATTCACAGAATTATTATTTAAAAATTAAGTAATATAATAACTTATAAATATATATAAGAAACCAATAAGATATTTGGATGCCGATCATAAATAACAGTTGGATTCAATTTAATTTTAAATTAAAACATAATTATTAAATTATTGACCAAATCATAAAATACGCTTCACTTATTTTAAAAATTAAGACGGAATTATGCGTTGAGAATATCAGAGGAGTTTGGGTGTGTTTGATTGGACGGACTGGAAAAGGGGGGATTAGAATCCATCGGACTTGAGTCCTGGGATTGGAATCCCCCGGACTATTTGGTTGGATTGGATATGTATCCTGTGTTTGTTTTTTCATGGGATTAGATGTCCGGACTGTGAATCTCCCGGACTATTTTTAGTGAATTCAACGTTTGGTTGGACGGACTGGATAGAATAAATGAACAAATGACTATTTTACCCTTTTTTAATTGTTTACTAAGTAATAGCAATATTAAACATATCTTTAATATTTTAATTATTTTTAGCTAGATTAAATAAAAAAATATTTTATTTTATTTTTTACACAATTAAATAAATTTATTTTTTAAAAAAAAATAAATAAATAAATAAAATATCAATAAAAATATATATTATTTTTTTTAATTAAGATTTTAAATAAATTTGTTTAAAAAAAATAATAATCAAAAAATGAAATTAAATAAAACATCTATTAAATTTAAATAATGAAATTAAATAAAACATAAACAAAATTTTAAAATAAAACATCAATAAAATATCCATAAAAAATTATTTCAAAAAATTAAATAAATAAAACATCAATAAAAAGTTAAATAAAATTATTTTATTTTTAAATTGAGACATTTAAATTTTATTGAATTTTATTAAATATAATACATAATTAAATAGTAGAGGGTCAAAATGGTCATTTCATCATCTAATCCAAACAGTGATTAGTCCCCCACTTTCTGTCCCACACCCCCCAGGACAGGATAGTCCCCCATATGGGGGACATGGAGTCCGGCCGGACATGGAGTCCGCCGGACTAAAAAAAAATCAAACGGCGGATAAGGAGCAGATAAGGAGTACTATTTGGACTCAAGTCCAAATAGTGGATAGTCTCCCCTCCCAATCCCCCCAATCAAACAAGTATAAATCAAACCGGTCTGCAATTTTTTGGATTTTTAGCTCAAAACTATGTCGTTTTGTAACTCCCTCTAGAACATTCCAAATTTCACCGCATTTGCCGTTTCATCTTTTATGTCCGAATGTCCAAATCCAAAACCCTAAAAACACAGAACCTAAAAAACCCTAGAAACCCTAATCACGTCACCATTCTCTCTCTCTCTCTCTCTCTCTCTCTCTCTATATATATATATACACACACACACACACATATACATATATATATAAGTATATATAATCAATGGCAGGGGCTCGATTCAAAGAATTTTTGAAGAAGTACGGCAAGGTAGCAATAGGGGTACATTGCTCAGTCTCGGCGGCTTCAGTCACCGGTCTTTACATCGCCATCAAGAACAACGTTGATGTCGAATCAATGCTCGAGAAAGTCGGTTTGCGAGGCCTCCCCACCACCGCCAAAGGCGAACCAGAAATTCCCCAATCCAGCCCCGAAATGGCCACCGATGGGTTCATCATCGAAGATCAGGTGAAGAAGAAGAGGAATCGGACGGCTGAGTTGGCTGCTTCGAGCGGCGGAGCACTTGCTTTGGCCATTCTCGTTAACAAGGTTCTGTTTCCGATTAGGGTTCCGATCACCATCGCGCTTACGCCGCCGATCGCCAGGTTCTTGGCCAGGCGGCGAATCATCAAGAACAGTCAGTAGTGTATGATCTTAATGTTCGTAGTGTTTGTTTTCTATATGTGAATTGGTTGAAATAATTGAGATGAGTATGAAATTTCTTTGTTCTTTCTCTGCGTTTGTTTCGAGTCCAATCCATTCGGGTAAAATTCTCAATTTCGTATGGATAGTCATATCATATGCATACATTATTGAAGATGGTAATTGTAACAAGAAATTGAACAACTCACATTATAATTGAAGAGTAGCCGCTCAAAATTTTTGAAGGTCTTAAGCTAGATATGAAAATGGGGCCTTATTTTATTGAGCCATTGAAATATTAGGGCCTTAGACAATAAGAATTTGTTAAAATTTTGTTGGAGATGTTCGGCGATGGTCTAAGTGGCGGCTTAATGGTTGCCCCAAGTGTTAATCTTTATTGATCTTTTCATACCTTTATTATTTTAGACAAGCCTCAAATGTTTGATCTTATGTGCATGGATCGTCTGTCTTCAAATTTCTCTGTTCCTTTATTCCAAAATATTTACATTCATTATTATCCAACTCAAGATTGTTAATGATTCAATAGTTATGAGTGGTTTTTTTTTTTTTTTTTTTTTTTTGACAGTGGAAAAAATATTTGGGAACAGAGGATCTTGTTAATTGATCATATGTGTTTTGAGGAAGGAGCTATGGAGATGCATGAAATCATTGATTGCGATCACTTCAAGCTTGGTTTGCCATGAAATGATGCAGATATGAATTTCTTGCCAATAAGGATCATGAATGTGACCGTAATGCCTGTATGATTGTTGTACTCACTTGAATTATGTTCCCTTCTTGAATTTCAAAGCCCCCATCATTTCCATGGCTTTCCTTTTTTCCATTTAAAACAGAAATAAATAAATAAATAAATAAAAACTGCTGTATATATTTATAAACTGAAACTATTGTATTTGTTTCCATCTGTGGATTTTTACCCAGTTTGTGAGAAATGTATATGTATATATTTCATGTTCTGTTTTGTGAAAATTTGAAATCTTGCAATTTTTCACATGAACTCTGATTGTTGTTGGGAATATTTTGGAGTGTTGCTTCATTGTTGGAATGTCTCAATTGCAACAGAAATACAAGCAGTGTAGTTATTAAGGGTTGAATTCCTACGATATTCTTAGGAAACATACAATAAAATGTTCGGGAATTTTCAAAATAGGTTTTCAAATTTATAGTTTATTTTTGGATGTTTTCAAATCCTTTCATGTTTTTCCTTGGAAAGCATGAAATAAGCTTGGGGTTTTGTCCCACATTGGAAAGAGAAGAAAATATAGAGCACTTAATAAAGTGCTACATAGAATATTCCTTCGAATATGGAATTGTAAGGTAAAAGCCAGTGCATATGCACCCACACCGTAAGGATGGTGCTTCGCAAGGACAAGATGGCACCCCGATCCTAATCAGGTGTGATTAGTCAAGGCGTCTATTCAGTGTGAGAATGATCTGCATTATAGATCGTCGATCCAATGGCCAGATCTGATTGGATGCAATCAAGGGACATGACTATTTGATCAGGTGCATTAAGGCCTATAAATAGGCTACGAAATCAGCCATTTCAATCTATTTAAAAATTCAAAATTCATTCCTACAATTCTCTCTCTCTCCCTCTTGATTTAGAGTTTTCAATCAAGAATTTCTTAAGTAAATTTTTGCTTTTCTTACTGGTAATCAAGTTCTGAGTTTTCAATCAAGAGCTTCTCAAGCAATTTTTTTCTTTTCTTATTGATAATCAAGTTCTGCAGATTTGATTATCAGTATCTTGGTTTTCTTAATTATATCGAGAGTATTTTTATCTTGATTTTCTTAATTATATCGAGAGTATTTTGATCTACTGTTGTCAGTGCAAACGCCGATAAATTTGATCTTCAAATCAGGTTTCATTGTATCCTGGAGGCAAATTTGTTGTAGTCCCCTGCACACCTTTTAGTGTGTACAAATATTGTCTTTAGGAAAACAACTAAGTAACGCGACTTGAAGCATTAAATTTCTGTTTTACATAGACACAATCATCGCCAAATTTTGAAGACTCGAAAATCACCAACTGAAGAATTCAAGATGAATTTTTCCAACAAAAAATGCCATAACAAAGTGCCCTCTAACAAAATTTTTATTCTGCATTCCTAACTATCCCCTCAACCCCCAAGAGGAAGAGGAATAAAATGTGAACTCGACAGTTTCACTTTTCACCCCTCCCTACGTTTGAAGTTCAGTTTCAATTTGATTATTTTTTCTAAATTTTTATTAATTTTGTACACCTTAAAAATTAACAAGTATTTTAAAATTGTTAATTTTAACCTTCAATGACCAAATTGAAACTATACTTAAAGGTCATATTTGATTCACAAGATTAATAGTGAAGTATTAATAATCATATTAAATTAGTATGGTATTCACTATCCAATTGGATTAATATCTATTGGATTAATAAACCCACCCCTACCTCATTACTAATAATCTTACAAATTTGTTGGATTAATTATCCATTGGATTAATAATCCTAAACCAAAATGTTAAAACAAACATAGAATAATTGGGCTCATGGATTAATAATCCCAATCCCATGCTCAAATGCACCGAATCAAACATGCTCAAAGTGTAAGGAATAAATTATTCAATTTAAAACTATAGAGACTACTACGATTGTGTTACATGCACCAATCAATGCATACACTAGTGTACCAATTAATGTTATGTCATTATTATAGACCCCACCTATTATACAATTTATAAATATCTAAATGGTGGTGTTACATGTACCAATTAGTGTACACACTAATGTACCAACTAGTGTTATGATATTATTATTGACCACATTTATTATACAAGTTACAAATACTCAAAACTATACAAACGATGCCACATCATTTGTTAGTACACTAGTATGTACATTAATTGGTACATATAGTATTATTCATATCCAAAACTTCTAAAATTATATCACATAATCTGTTAGTATATTAGTTAGTACATTAATTGATATATATAGCATTATTCAATAGACTATGTTTAAGTAATTAATGCGAAATTTTTTTTAAAAAAAATAGCTGTTTTAATCCATTGTTATCTTGGAATAATTAGTGGGATTTTAATTTAAATAAAAAAAAAATCAATTTAGGGATTTTATTTAGATTTCAAATTACAAGTTTTCTATAATGCTAAATTTATATCATATTACCAACTGCCACGTGGCTACATGTGGCTAATTCAACCATTTTTGCCACTTTCATTGGTTGATTTTTCAAAACTTACTCTTCAAAAAATTAAAAAAATTTATTTTCTATATTTTTTATTTTTGTGGAATTTTTTTAATATTCTAAACAATTTTTTTAATTTTTACATACACCTAGCATAAAATATAATATTTGTAAAAAAAATCTTTAAAAAATTCACTAAATATTTAAAATACAAAAAAATATATGAGAATTCAATATATTTTTCGTATTCTTGCGTATTTATTGATTTTTTAAAATATTTTTGTATAAATATTTATTTTTTAAATACATCTAAGTAATGTGCATATAAAAAAGTAAAAAAATTATTTAAAATTTAAAAAATATTTACTAAAAATACAAAAAAATACAAAAAAAAAAAACTCAATTTTCAAAAAATTAAATCCAAAAAATTAAAACCAAATTCACGGATTAGTTTCCTATCTACATCACCTACCACCTGCTACGAATTCACCTGTTTTTGCCACTTCACAACCCCTCTTCGTCATAACTCTAAAGAGTAAGTGGGATATAAACTATATTTTGAATCATCCATAAATATATATATATATAAACATTATCTTAAAAAAAAAAAACAACAACAACGACAACAACACCTACTTACCCACATTGAAAATTTGAAATCCTCACATCAATCCCTGAAAATTGAGTTAATAATTAGAAAAAAAATGAAGTTAGGACCACAAACAGCCTTTTGAAAAGCACTGGATGATTACTGCCCAAAACAAACTTTGCTTTTTAAAAAGAGAAGCTTCATTCAGGAGAGCATACCAATGAATTTACAAAGCTTGTACTATGGAATGGCAAATACAGAAAGAAAAGAGCTATGTCCATACTACCTAAACATCATATACCACAAATAATCATGAAAAACACATTCATCAACTTCAATAAAACTCTGAACTATCCAATTCAGAAGCAAGTATATGTCAGTGTCCAAGAAAACTAATGAGAGAATGGAGCACCTACATTGTGTCATCAAATGACAGCTTGATGAGTCTAAACATGAAATTCCCAGGGGAAAGAAAAATCGAAACATGGGGTTAGCACACAAACCGCAGAAGATAATCCAAAACAATGACACAGTAATTTTAAACACCAAAAACAGGAGGCAGTCGCATAATTCAAAACCGAAAGCAGAAGCTGCAGTAGATGACAGTCATTTGGTCCAAGATAAATCAAAGCATCCTCCCCGGGGAATATGAAGGGAAGCTGCTGCGCCACTGAAAGCGTTGCGAAGTGCAACCAGATAAGAACATCAGCCCATCAAAACTCATCATCATCCTCCTCAGCAATATGCTTTGCGAGCTCTTGTTCCTGTTGTTGCCTCTCTCTCCTCTTCTCAGCACTTTCTTTTTCTTTGTGGGAATTCGGAGGGAACCGAAGAGCACGCACTGCTTCGTTATGCATATTGAGACAAAAAGCAATCCTCGAGTTGAATGCAATTTGAGGCTCGTTTGTAGAGTAAATGTCCCCAGTCTCTTTCGATACCATCCACCCATTTGCGTGATCTAGTGTGGCATCAATTGCACCATCCCGGATTGCCTTGGATACAATGCTCTCAGCATCAGCAATAGGATTTGGGGAGTCCAATCTGAGTTTTTTGGCTACATCAACTAACGATATTCGGGAATAAGAGATACTGATGTTCCGTAACCCAGTCCTTATAACGTTATGACGCAACCTAACAATTAAATTGTGGGTCCGGTCCGAACTGAAAGTACTGGAGAACTTGTCAGCAATGGATTTAAACAGCTCCAAATCTCCAATTCGAACAGCCTGAAAATCTCACACATCAAGCTAATCAGCGGCAAAATCTTTGGAATTAGCAAGTGACTTCATCCTAAGAAGCCATTATTCAGATCTAATGAGATCAACCACCAGTTTGTGGTTTAAGAATTGTTGTTGCTGTTGTGTGTGTGTGTGTGGATAAAATAGACCAGCTAAGGGAGGTCAGTGTAATTTACCCTTAAAATTTGGAAAAAAAAAATATAAAAAGCCCTGCAGTTTTGACATATTACACTAACCTCCCTTTTAGTAATGCTAAAGGGACCAAAACAAATGCAGATGGTGCGTAAAAACAAAGGACAGACAAAGAAAAACATACATTTCAGTGCAAAAGAGATTACATCATTTTTCCATCCATATGACTAACGAATTATAGATGAAAAAGTGGTCAAATGTTATGTGAATTAAAACCTTAAAGGGGACCCTAATGTAATTATGTCAAAACTATGGAGCTTGTTGTATTTTCTCTAAACTTTAAGGGAGGTCAGTGTAATTTATCCTTATTAAAATCAAACAGTGCAAGCTGAATCTTTCCAATCCTGGTTCCTAGGAGAACTTGCGGTCAAGGAGAATAATTTATTTTTTTGACAAATCGATGCTTACATTTGTAAGCTCGAAGTATGGCCTCAAAGCCTGCTCCATGCCCTTCTGCATAAACACTGTCCTCTCAGGTATTTCTCCGAGCAAAAGGCGGACTATCACAGCCCATTTATTGCATTGCACCCGAAAACCAAGAGCTGCAACAGGGGCTTTGCGAGCAGCTTGCAGAAGTGACTCTTTTGCATCTGTATATTCCAACTGTATTGTCCTAATCTTTCCTAGATAAAAGAGATACCGGCAGAACTGAAAGAGAAAATAGTTAGCGTCAGACAAGGAGATTGGAGAGTGAAAAACATTTTGATTTGCAGTGACAAGGCCTTGGAATTACCAGAGTGATAAATTATGACAAGAACCACATGGAAAAGAATACAAATCAAGGGAACCATAGTCACACTCAGCCTCAATCTCTTACACAGAGTAGTTAGACTATTTAAACCACCTTTATTCAAGATTTTTCCAAAAATCGAGCTCAGAGTTCATATATAAATTGGTAAAAAGCATATTGGATTGATGATTTGAAATGCTTTGGAAATGTAGAAAACAGAACAACAATGATTTCATCAAGAATTATAGTTGATAAAAGGAGGAAAGCCAAATAACAGATTCAACATTCTTACTAAGAAAGACTAGCATAGTGGACAAGGATCCAGTTACCAACTAGCACAGAGACCCTGAGCCAGTAGCGCACTTTCAAGGAGTCTGCGAGTTCACCACTTTTTATTAACTAACTTTGACATTTATTTTTTTAAACTATGCAATTTTTATCTTTCTTGATTCCCTTACTTAAATTCATAAAAATCTCATATAGAGTCAAAATTCATAATTTTATTTTTTCAGAATGTTTGCTGCACATAAGCATAGGCTTTCAATTTTGTAAAATTTTTACTATTATCCTCTTTGATCCTCAAGGTGGCCCCATTTGTTTCCACTTATTTGCAGCTTATTTAACGTAAAATTTGAAATCACATACTTACACAGTTGCACTTAAAAAAGATAGTGCGTTTGGTTAGTGTGCAGCTTATTTGCCTTTTTCAGCAATAAGATCAAAAAAGTAGATTTTTTCAAGCTGGGTTTTAAATGAAAATAGGAGTTGCCTGCTGATTTGAATGAGCTTCAAAACGAGGTGCCTTGGACCTCAGCTTCTCTGCCTGATCATACAAGTTGAAATGAAGGTAATTTCGAAGTAGCAGGTTGAGAAGTGTTTCCTGCATAACAACATTATACAAAGATAAGAGACCACTATCATGCCATCAACTAATTTCTGATTCAGTCGAAGACAAACCTGACCCAACTCATCATGGCGCAATGTAGCCATTCGATGCAAAGCAAGGAGATTACTGTCAATACAGAGACGTAGATTAGACAAAGTTGCATAGAAAATGTACATCATGATAAATTATTCCTCTCTAATCTTGTTCCTTCTTCCTATTTCTTTTGTTAAAATATGTACCTGTGCATTACTCTCAGATGCAAGGACATATAGATGATTTCAAACAAAAGTAAGGAATTGATATTAATGGAGAGTACTCACCCCCGAATTTCAGCAAGATCACCAGTGAGCTCATAACTGAGAGAGTAATAGAAGTAGAGTCTCGCAGCCAGAACATCAATGGTTCGCCTATTCAAGTTTTTCAAACGGGCAATACTTGCTGAGGAACACGCTTTAGCCTGGAGAGCAGCAGCAGTAAGCAATAATGTGATTTAACAAACATTATCAATCGAGTAAAGAATAAGACAGCACTTGACGTGGACATATATCGTTCTTGTACCTCATTGCATCGCTTCTGATCAATTAAAAATATTAGCACAAGCAAGTAGCAATAAATCTCAAGTTCGGGCAAGGAGTGCTTCACAGGAGCTTGAGTTGCAGATGTTGCAGTATCAACTTCCATGTCATGTTCATCCTCCTACAGACAATATCTAAACTTGTAAAACTAGGATCAATAATAAACACGTAAATATTCAAATCTGATATTCGGTAATGAATTTTTTATTTTTTTTATTTTTTTGGGTAAATAAATCTGATATTCAGTAATAATATACACAGCTATTGGCAAGATATGTCGACTGACAGAGACAACAAAGAAAGTAAACATGGTTAGCTGCTACTCTTAGGAAGTGATTTATCCAGTCACAATGTTTAGATCCATTTTCTGAATTTGAATAAAGTTGTCACCTTCCTTAATGGCTTCAGATCAAATTTCAAAATCTGTTAACTAGAGTGGGAAACATATAAAAACATTAGTAATCACTAACCCCATTAACATCTTATTAGAAATAAGTAATGACCATTTATAAAACATAATTTGCCAGCTTTTCCAATATTCTTACAATATACCGGCATTAACAGGACCACTCTTTGAAGAACTGTAGAAAGGAATACAG
Source organism: Camellia granthamiana (assembly GCA_036172215.1). Taxonomy (NCBI): domain Eukaryota; kingdom Viridiplantae; phylum Streptophyta; class Magnoliopsida; order Ericales; family Theaceae; genus Camellia; species Camellia granthamiana. The sequence goes on along the minus strand of CM069904.1, from coordinate 3,342,626 downwards.
CCGACAACCAATATAAGGTTCTGCTGCCTTGAGCTGAATTTGGCATATCTAACTGTTACACGACCATTTCTATAACTCTAGGAGCTAATACTTTAATAAGCTTGGACAAAAATTCCGAACATCAATGGGAATAATCAAACAGCTAAATAGGTCAAAATACTAAAGCTCAGATCCCCTGCATCTCACCAGGAGTTCAAGAGCTCAAGTCTTGCCACAAGAAAGATTCCCCCCTCCCTTAGGCTATGGCATCCGATGTACCCAAAAAAATGACACCAAGATACATATTATTAGTGAAATAAATAGTGTCTTTTTTTTCCATATATAGTGGATGATAGTGATAAAGATGAGATAGAAAGAACAAAGTAGACACTATGAAGCACAGATACTTCAAATAGGGAGACGTATCCGTATCGTATCCATATCGGATACCGATACTCCTTGGATACTTACGGATACGTATCAAATACTTATTAAAAGTATTGGATACTTCTTAATTAATTTTTCATTAATTTTGAAATGTCAGATACTTAGTTTTGAAGTATCGGATGCTCCAAGTCACATATTATCGGATACTTCTTAATTAATTTTAAAGTATCAAATGCTCCAAGTCAAGTATTACTCATTTTACGAAATTAGAATTGTATCATTTCTTGTATAACATCATAATATAATATAATTGCAAGAATAAATAGAATATTTTTACAATACTTTACTTAGTTTTTTTATAAAAATAACATAGTAAGCTAAAGTAATAGAATTCATCAAATTAACATATCTTCATTATATCATGCATGTCCCCTATGACTACATAGAAATAAGGATTAATCAGATAATATAACAATAGTAAAATTAAATATCAATAAATAAATAAATAAATAAGCAAATAAACTTGTATAGAATATTTTTGACTAGTGCAAAAGGAAAAAACATATGGTCAAGTTGTGGATTGTTTTGATATTAGAATATCAACATATTAGACTTGATATTGAAATGAAATATTTGCAAGATCTATTGAAAATTTAAAATTTAAAAATTAAACTAGATACTGGCTTAAATTGATATCTAATTCTTAAATATTAGTATTTTGCATTATAAAATTACTGTGGTTTCTCAACATTCTTGAACTTATATGTAACTCACTGCTAATAATTTATTTATTTATTATTTTTTATAAACGTATTCTAACCGTACCCGTATCCTACTTTTTTAAGTTTTGTCGTATCGTCGTATCCATATCGTATCGTATCTGTACATCGTATCCGTATCCGTGCTTTCTAGAGTAGACATGATAAGCGGGGCAAGTTGCATCTTCCAAGCCTCTCATCCACGAGAGAGAGAGAGAGAGCAAATTATAAAGCTCCTCCAAATATTTCATTTTTTATTTCTTCTCCAATGCTAAATTCATTTTTCCCCCAAAGGCTATTTTATAGACCTTACACATCCTAATAACAAATAATTTCCATACCCTACCTAATATGGCAACAAATTAAACCCAAACTTTCACCACTATATCCCTAAAGATATTTGAAAAAAATAAAACAGAGCAAAATAATTAGAAAAAGATTCCTAATGGGGTTTAATATCAACAACCAATCCGTCGATCTTGCATCAACTTGACTGTATCACAATTACTGCACAAAACAAATGTATGGATTCTCTTGTAAATAAGCCAGGTAGACACCAAAACTTCTTCTAAGAGAACCTCAAGGTACAATATTCACTCCTTTTTTTATGCTTCAACATCAAGAAACCATTGATTCTAACTCATTTCCTAAAATGGTTTTAAGTTTCACACAAAAAGTGCCTAATTCATGAAAAATAAGCAAACTCAAACAACTTGATCCCCAACTGTTCTAGTCCTCCGAGCAAACTAATCCAACTCCAATGTGTCAAAACAGAGTTGTATAAGTCAACCAACATAAATTCTGAAAACAGCATATAAAGTAGAACACAAAAACCAATCACAAGAGCATGAGAGAGTCCAAAGAAGCCAAATTCACACCACTCAATAGACTACCTTGGGGAGATAAGACGATAACCGACTGTGCACCTCAGATCCTGGCACAAGGACAAAATTCAAGAATGCAGAGAGCACAGAAGCTTTCAGCTTCTGCCTCAATGCAATGGTTAGGCGAATCGCACGCACAATCCGACGAACCTCCCGGGCATACGCACCGGTCTCAATTAACGATGCAATCTCCTTCAATTCTGAGAAAAACCCAATACAAATATATCAAAATTCTTGAATTTTTATATGTATGTGTTCTCATGTAAAATCATTTAAATTTACTTACGCTGCAAAGTAGAAGGACCAGTTGACGAAACAGAATTAGAAGGAGCTGCTTGCTCTTTCATCTCCACATCTTGAGTCATCTTTGCTGAAAATCTACAAAACCCACAAAAATTATACCCAAATAAACGATGAAAATTGCGAGGTTTTCAGGGGAAAAAACATATATGACTAATATATATATATATAGTTGAAAATGAATGCAAATTTGAGATCAACGTACCTGAGATTGTCGGAGAAGAAGCAATTGAACTAGTGTTGTGATCTGCAGAGAGATCGGCGATGGAGAATATAAAAAGGGTTTCACTCACTCCCTTTCTTTCACTGCAAGTCAAAAATTGAAATTTTAGAATATTCATATGATTAGCCATAGACCAATCACTGTTTTTGCTTTTATTTTTATTTTTATTTTTTTGGAAAAATTTTAGCCCCAGTGTAAATTTTAAAAATAATTATATATAACTGATAAGTTGTATAAATATTAATATTTAAAATAACAATTTTTTTTATTAATTTGTAATAATTTTTTTATGACTTTTCTATTTTTTAAAGTTCCATTTACAAAAATAGAAACATTAATTATGTTTATTTTTTATGAAAACGAAAAAATAGAAGGACATTAAAAAAAAATTAAATAAGTAAAAGGGTGGGCCCGGCCGGCCATAGGAATGGGTAATCGAAGATGATTTTTTAAGAGAGTGCGTAACTGGAGGTAATTATTGGGTTGTTTTGATAAGTTAAAGTTGGTTTTTTTATTTATTTATTTATTTTTATTTTTTTTGACTTTTTAAAAAATATATATATGAAATAGAAAGGCAGTGTGACATAAATTAGTGTGGGGATGTATTTTCTGAGTACCAATACGTGGCCGAGGTGACACCGAAGTGTCAGCCGAGATATCACGTGTCCTGGACAAGATACCAGAATGATCTCGGCTAGGCCGAGGTTATCTGCGAGAATACAGGAACCCGGGATAAACGGATAAGGGACAGGAGTCCTAGAATGAAGAAAGACTGCTCACGTGTCCTGGACAAGATACCAGAATGATCTCGGCTAGGCCGAGGTTATCTGCGAGAATACAGGAACCCGGGATAAGCGGATAAGGGACAGAAGTCCTAGAATGAAGAAAGACTGCAAGATGGATATAGGTAATACTCTCAGGGAGTCTATCCTTATCTCTTGAAGAGTCCAAGGTAAATCCGGAATTAGAGTCCATAGAAGTCAGACTTCTAGTAGGACTGGGATGGAGTTAAATTATAAAAGAATGGCACCCCCGGCGGGTCTAAGATACACAATTTTAAGCCTTGAGCTTTACTTTACGCATTGTATTTGGGATACTGACTTGATCGTCGGAGTGCCCCCGGGTGGAAGAACCACCGCCGGAGCCTTTTCTTTCTGTGCAGGACAGCAGGGTGCCATCTATTCTGTCTGTGTTCTACAGCTGAATCACTAAGGAGGGCAGTGTGATCGGAAACTCACTCACACAATTTGACGCCGTCTGTGGGAACGAAAGACGAATAGATGGCCAGTAACGCACAACAAGAAAAGGTTGGGGACGACGCTCCCGCAGGGAGCAACAGGCCTATCAACCTTGACACTGAAGGAGACAACCACAACGAGGAGGGGCACCCAACTCAGGGCTGCAGAACCCTTAAAGCACACTTAGAAGACTTGGTGAGGCAAAGCCATCTGAGAGACCTTGTAGATGAGGCCAAAACAAGGGAAGAACAGGCACGATTGCCTCAGGCACCAGCAGTCCCGCCTCCCCCAGCGCAGCAACCACAGGCAGGCGGACCTCGGGTGGTTAATGTGATCCACTCAAAAGTGAATGAAAACAACATACGGGGGGAGACACAGAGGGTAAAACACCTGCAGCACGTCAACCAGGTCGGACTGAAAAGACCTCGGCGTGAGGAGTGCCAAGAACCGATGATAGCCTTCACAGAAGCCGACCTAGATATGGTCCAACACCCGCACAATGATGCCTTGGTAGTATCCCTCCAGGTTGGGGAGTGCCAAGTGAAACGCATCCTGATTGATCAAGGCAGCTCCTACGACATCATGTATGTCAGATGTTACAAGGAGTTAGGCCTTCACCCTGATGACATGGAGCAATCAAACGGCCCGATGGTCGGCTTCAATGGAACGCCGACATGGCCATTAGGCGCAACAAGCTTGGAGGTACAGGCTGGCACGAAGAAGATCAAGACAGAATTCATTGTGATTGACACGCCCTCGCCTTACAACATTATCTTGGGGAGACCGTGGTTGCATGCAATGGGGGCAGTTCCCTCAACATTGCATCAACTGCTACGGTTCCCAACAGAACATGGGATCGAGGAAGTCAGAGGAGATCAGTTGCAGGCAAAAAATTGCTCCATGGCAGCAATGAAATTAACCTGCAGCATTCGGGAACCAGAGAAGGCAGAAATTGAAAAAGAGGACATGAAGGTCCTAGACGATGTCGGCAAGGAGCCAACCGAGAAAAGTGAAGAAGCACTGAAGAAAATCTTCGTCCAGGAGGGCGATGAAGAACGCTTCTTTCTTCTCGGCACAGAATTAGCCGAAGAAGAGGAAAGGGAGCTGGAAGCCTTTCTGAGGAAAAATATTGAGGTGTTCGCCTGGACACCTTATGAAATGCCTGGCATTGACCCCGAGGTCACATGTCACAGACTCAACGTTGACGGGTCGGCCAAACCAGTAATACAACGGGCCAGAAGACCGACATTGATGCACATCGAAGCGGTGGAGGAGGAAGTAGACAGACTACTGGAGGCCAGGGCCATCAGAGAAGCCAATTACCCGACATGGTTGTCAAACACAGTGGTAGTAAAGAAGAAGAATGGCAAGTGGAGGGTCTGCGTAGATTTTACAAACTTGAACAAAGCTTGTCCCAAAGACAGCTTCCCTCTACCAAAGATCGACCAGTTGGTAGACGCCACATCTGGACATGGAAGGATGAGCTTCTTGGATGCTTATAGGGGGTATCACCAGATAGCCATGTACCCCCCAGACAAGGAGAAGACAGCGTTTATCACCCCAAAAAGTCTGTATTGTTACAGAGTTATGCCTTTCGGGTTGAAAAACGCAGGAGCAACTTACCAAAGGCTGGTAACCAAGATGTTCAAACACTTGATTGGCCGAACAATAGAAGTCTACATTGATGACATGGTCGTGAAGACCAAGGAACCAAAAGATCATCTCGCTGACCTAAAAGAGGTCTTTGACATACTCAAAACATATCGGCTCCGACTCAACGCCTCGAAGTGCGCATTTGGAGTCGGATCTGGTAAGTTCTTGGGATACCTAGTGACTAGAAGGGGCATTGAAGCCAGCCCAGATCAGATCAAAGCCATCCTAGAATTACAGAGTCCGACATCGGCTAAACAGGTTCAAATGCTTACTGGAAGGGCCGCAGCCCTAAACAGGTTCATAAGCCGAAGTTCGGACAAATGTAAACCTTTTTTCAACCTGGTGAAAAAGGCCACGGATTTTTTATGGACAGAGGAATGTGAGGCCGCTTTGGCCGACCTGAAGAAATATCTTACCACGGCTCCAGTCCTCTCAACACCCCAGCCTGGGGAGGAACTGTTTTTATACTTAGCAGTTTCAGAGCACGCCGTAAGTGCTGTGATAATCCGAGAAGAGAAAGGAGAGCAGAAGGCTGTTTACTATGTAAGTAAAACCTTGGCCGATGCAGAAACAAGGTATTTAACACTGGAAAAATTAATGCTGGCCTTGGTAATGGCTTCAAAAAAGCTAAACCATTACTTTCAGGCTCATAAGATAGTGGTACTAACAGAACACCCACTGAAATCCCTGTTACAACAAGGAGACTTAACTGGAAGAATAGCAAGATGGGCCGTAGTTTTGGGCCAATACGACCTGGAGTTCAGGCCGAGAACAGCAATAAAGGGCCAAGTCTTGGCCGACTTCGTGGCCGAGTTCTCGCCAGAATGCATCGAACATCGGGCTCCGTTGAGCCGAGGTGAACGATGTCCCAACAAGGAAGGAGAAGCCCAGTCAAAGACTAAAGAACCAAGGAAGGAAAAACTCAGACCCTGCAGCATTTACATCGGCAACTCCTTTCAACTTTTTGTTGATGGGAGCTCAAACCGGCAGGGAGCAGGGGCAGGAGTAGTGTTAATATCCCCCGATGGAGAGATATTGGAACAGTCCATTCGACTGGGGTTCAAAGCCTCGAACAATGAGGCGGAGTATGAAGCATTAATTGCTAGACTTAAGCTGACAGTAGCAGCAGAGGCAGACGAGGTAATAATTTTTTGTGATTCACAACTTATAGTAAATCAAACTACAGGAGAGTTTGCAGCCCGAGATGAAAGGATGTCGGCATACGCAAAGGAAGTCATCAGGCTGGCAGCCATGTTTCAAAATTGCCGGCTTCTTCAGGTTAGCCGAGATGATAACAGCCACGCCGACGCGTTGGCCAATTTAGCAAGTTCAATGCAAACCGGAAAGACAAGGACAATAATGATCGATTACCTATCGGGCCCGAGCATAGAGCCGCCAAACATAATACAAGAAGCACTATGTGTGGACATGGGACCAAGCTGGATGGATGTAATTGTTGCATTCCTGAAAGAGGGAAAGCTGCCAGAAGAACGAAAGGAAGCACACAAGGTCAGATTGAAGTCGGCAAGATTCATTCTGACAGCAGAAGGACATCTCTACAGAAGATCCTTCACTGGGCCTCTTTTAAGGTGTGTACACCCTCTTCAGGTCGAAGACTTCTTATATGAAATTCATGAAGGAGTTTGTGGAAGCCACGCTGGGGGCAGATCATTAGCTCACAGGGCCATTACCCAGGGGTATTGGTGGCCCTATATGCAAAAAGATGCAGAGGCCTATGTGAAGAAGTGTGAACAATGCCAGAGGTTTGCACCTTTGATACATCAGCCAGCTGCCGACCTGAACCCGGTTTCCAGCCCTTGGCCATTTGCCCAATGGGGCATGGATCTCGTTGGACAATTGCCCCAAGCAACTGGGCAGCGGAAGTACCTACTGGTAGCAACAGACTACTTCACAAAGTGGATAGAAGCAGAGCCTCTTGCCAAAATCCGAGATGTGGATGTGAAGAACTTCATCTGGAGAAACATCATCACCAGATTTGGGATTCCAAGAGCAATAGTTACCGACAACGGAACACAGTTTGACAGCAAACTCATCAAGAATTTTTGTGCAAAATTCAAAATAAAGAATTATTTTTCAACACCAAGTTTTCCCCAAAGTAATGGGCAAGCAGAAGCATCCAACAAAGTAATTCTGGACGGGATAAAGAACAGGCTGCAGGCAGCAAAAAGAAAGTGGGTAGACGAATTGCCCAATGTGCTCTGGGCATATCGCACTACACCAAGAAGATCAACAGGGGAATCCCCCTTCGCCATGGCTTATGGCACAGAAGCAGTTATTCCATTGGAGATCGGCATCCCAGGGATCAGAGAACCCAAAGAGTTGAGAACAGGACTAACGATGTGCTCTTAGCCCGAGATCTGGATCTACTAGAAGAAAGAAGAGAGAAAGCTGCAATCCAGCTTGCAGCATACCAGCAACAGCTTGCCAAAGCTTACAATAAGAAGGTCAATCCAAGGGATTTTCAGGTCAACGACCTAGTCTTGAGGAAAGTCGTCGGCAATAAGAAGGATCCTAGATAGGGCAAGCTTGGCCCAAACTGGGAAGGGCCCTACAGAATTACCTCGGTGTTAGGAAATGGGGCATGTCGGCTCGAAGATAGTGAAGGCAAAGCATTGCCTAGACCATGGAACACTTGTAATTTAAAGTTTTTTTATCATTAGATATTGTTTGATTTTTTGCCGATATGATCAATGAAATCTTAGCAGAATTTGCCAGAACTTATGAAACTATGCATAATGTTGTTCTTTGAATAATGAGAACCCAAGTGGAACTTAGGTTCACATTGGGGGCAGATAGAAGACAGTAATGCCCAGCCGAAGTTAAGCCGAGACGTTTAACCGTGGTTAATTTAAGATAAAGTTTAACCGGAGTCAAACAGAAATTATGCTTAACCGAAGTTAAGCCGAGATAAATTCCTTATCTTTACTTGTTGAAATTTGTAGCAATTTACAAGTTAAAGTTAAGCCGAGATAAATTCCTTATCTTTACTTGTTGAAATTTGCAGCAATTTACAAGTTAAAGTTAAGCTGAGATAAATTCCTTATCTTTACTTGTTGAAATTTGTAGCAATTTACAAGTTAAAGTTAAGCCGAGATAAATTCCTTATCTTTACTTGTTGAAATTTGTAGCAATTTACAAGTTAAAGTTAAGCCGAGATAATTGTTTATCTCCACTTGTTGAAATTTGTAGCAATTTACAAGATGAAGTTAAATTAAGTTTATTGATTCAGACTCTTGTTAAAACTTGAGTAAAGTTTACCAGTTAAAATTGTGTATGCTACATACTTGTTGAAATTTATGGAAAATTTACAGGTAAAGTTCTTGCTGAGATAAATCTTCGGGTAAACATACCCGAGGTATTTTTCCCCGATGAGATTTTACAAAGGAGGAGAGACTTGCAAGATATTCCAAGTATAGGACCATGCAGAAGCAACCAGGAGAAATTGAAAACTAAAGCAAAGCAGTAGCAGTGGTATACGAAGAAGGCATTACGGCCGACCAGAATGAAATTGTTCAGAAGTAACAAAGAAAGGCGCATCGGCCACAGAGAGGAAGCTTACATTGTTCAGAAAACAAAAGAAAGTACAAAGAAGAAAAAAGTACAAAAGGCATTCAAAACTCTTCAAAACATCAGTAGACGATTGGACTAGGACCTCGGAAGGTTCTGGAGGAACCACCTCGGCATCTCTTTCTGCAGGTTGATGGGCTGGTACCTCGGAGGATTCTGGAGGAGTCACCTCGGCATCTTTTTCTGCCGCAATCTCGGCGTCAATTTCTGCCACTGTTTGATCAAGACTTTTTTCAACCAAGGGGACATCAGATGATACTTGTTTAGGAGTGGCCTCTTTAATAACCTCCTCATCTTCCTCATTAGTCAAATCCAGGATTTGATCATCCTGAGGAAGAGGCTTGGTCTCATTGATATCTTTGGGCTTCCTTACTAGAGCATTATCATCATCTTCGGCTTCAGATTCAGATTCCTCTTCGTCTTCAGTTGGACTTGGAGGTGGAGGAGGTGGAAATGGCAGAGGAATAGCGCCAGCCTTGCGCAGGGGGGAGTCGTCTGGGACATTAAGCTTTTTGGCAAGGGACATCCAACCTAGGGAGAAGCCCCTGTTGCACGCCTGCCTGACTTGAAGCTTATAGTTCTCAGCGACATCGACCATGCCTTGAGCATATGCCTTTTCATCAGCCTCTTCAATTTCGGCCTTTTTCGTGGCCAGGGCTTCTTGAAGCTCCTTCTCGGCCTGGGCCCTTCTGTCCTCAGCTTCCTTCAACTGGGCTTGAAGAACTTTGTTTATAGCCTCAGTAGCGCCGACCTTCTCCTCGGCAGAAGTTTGGGCTTTTATAGCAGCCTCGGCTTGATCTTCCAATTTCTTCATCTTTGTTTCAAGTCCTTTATGGGACTTTTTAAGGGCAGTGACCTCCCTCTTGGCGTCGGTAAGCCTCTGCCGGTTTTCAAACGACTGCATAGAAAAGGAGTGGGCATGCTGGATGGCCTGAAGGCAAAAAACAGTGTTAGAAAATATTCTAAGTAAGAAACAGAAAGGAAGTAACAAGTTCCAAGTAGGAACATTTACCTGAACAGAATGTTGAAGCATGAGACAGTAGTTCTCATACTCACTGACCTCGGCGTTCCGCTCAAGATCACCCGGGAGCAGGAGGGCAGTACTAAGTGCAACGCCGATATTAATATCCTCGGCGCTATCACTCTTGAAGACTGGCTTGTCCTCCAGAGTGATTTTTGGCTCCCAAGGGACCAAGGGTTTTTTCGACTTAGAGGTTGAGCCAGAGGACAACCTCGGTTTCTTTGACTTTGAGGAAGGAGATGGCTGTGCTTCAGCAGATCTTTTTTCAGGAACAGGAGCAGTCTTCTGGCTCCCAGCCAATTGCGAAATTGGCAGTGTGTCTTCAGTCTCAACTTGGGCGGCCGTGGCCTTCGGTTGAGCTTTCTTGGTCATTTTTGGCTTTGGTGGGGGCATGGTGGACGTCGGCTGAGCATCGACGTCGGTTGGAAGGTCGGCCAGGAGATCTTGAGCCACGGGCTTTCGGCGAACCATCTCAGCAGTTTTGACAAATCGTCGCCGACGTTTTCGTTCAGGAATAGGGATCAAGTATGGTGCCGAAGTGGATGGCAAATCCGCTGGGTCAGACGTGGATCCTTGGTCTGTTCTTGATGAGGACACAGTCTGGATTGTGACAGAAGATGGAGAGTGGCTTTTCTTCCTTCGTTTGGGGACGTCGGGCAAAGTGGACTTGTACGTTGGGATGAAATTTAACAACAGCGGAGCTTTCTTTTTGGAAATTGGGAGATCCAGAAGCCTTTTTAAGTCCTCACTGGGGGCGTGAAATTGGCGAAAATTTTTCGGTGGCTGATGAAGATCTGCAATAGAAGACAAGTGTTAGAAACAGACAAAGTTTTGAAAACTTAAAAAGAAAACAAGTGATTGATAGTGGGCTCTTACCCTTGCCCTCCTTAACAGTTCGAGGAAGAGGGTATAAGCGGACATCGTCGTCTGGGGCAAACTCCCAGTTTCCAGAGGCAATCAGGTAGTCGTCTCCAGCCCCCTTGTTGGAGTCTGGGAGGTCGGCTATAATTTTGAATTCAGTGGACCTCGGCTTGAGGTAGTAGACAAAGCCTTTGTCTTTTAAGTCCAGGGTGCACATGGTATAACAAAACTGGATATCGGCCAGGGTAATCCTAACATTCTCACGCCTAGCTAGGGCTATGATACCATAATCACTCTATAAGAGTTAATGGTAAGCTGCATAGGGTTCAACTTATAGAAGTGAAGAACCTCACGAAAAAGGGTAGCGAGTGGCAGCCGAAGCCCACACTCAGCAAAAGCTACTATGGGAAAGGGCATTGAGTTGTCAGTGGGCATAATGGAGTCATCATCCCCGGCAAGTCTCAAATGGACATCGTCGGGAATAGAGAACTCCTGCCTAAAAAATTCTAGTTTGGTTGGGGTGTTCACCCTGTGCTTCCACATGCCCATGATATTGGCGTAAGGGTATTTAATTTCAAGAAAAAAGAGGTTTTTTAAGGGTTATGGAAACCTCGGCTTTAGTTTTCAGTTTTCCTATGAATTAATAGGTCCTACAGACAAATCCCAAACCTAAATCTACGAAGAACAAGTATGGAGGACAGAAATCTGGAAAACAGAAAAGCAAGAACGAAGTTTCAGAATCAAGAACAGAGGTAGGGCTATCAAAAGCATAAAATACATGGAGTATACGGTCAAGAACAGTGACAAGAGTGCAAGAAAGTGGTGAACACTGTATGGACAGAAGTCAAATTCACTTGAATACTCTCTGATATATGAGACACAAGCTTTGAAACAAAAATGGGAGCAAGAAATATCAACAGAAATGAAAGCGAAGGGAACAGTTGCTTACCAGGAAAAGTGACGCCGGAATGAAATTCGCCGAGGACAGACGACGGATGAAACAATAACGAAAGTTTAGAGAGAGGAGAAGGGAAGACAGTCGCAGAGCTTGGAGCTTGAAGCAATGGCGGTTTCGGAAAGGAAAGTTTAGAGAGAGAGAAAGCGAGAAAGTCAAATGCAAAAGTGAAGAGCCAAAAGATAGAGGCAAAAGTTTTGTCAAAATTTGAAACGGCGGCAAAACAGAAGCATTTAATGTGCCTGGGGTAACGCGGACGTCAGACGGCGTAAACAGATAAAAGGCGGCTTACGAGCGCGTCACAGGCACGAGCCAATGGAGACAGAATGCGTAAATGAATTGACTAGAAAGTGATGCATGACAGCTCATGCACGTGAAAGAGTTCACTAGAGTTCTTGTTCTCCGAAGAGAGCATGTCGAGCTAAAAGTAAATGATCTCGGCTGGGAAGTTCTTGAGCCGATGTTCAGCAAGAGTACCAATGTAAGTTCCATCACCTCAGATGGCCGAGGTAATAGAACCTAGGGGGCAGTTGTGGGGATGTATTTTCTGAGTACCAACACGTGGCCGAGGTGACACCGAAGTGTCAGCCGAGATGTCACGTGTCCTGGACAAGATACCAGAATGATCTCGGCTAGGCCGAGGTTATCTGCGAGAATACAGGAACCCGGGATAAGCGGATAAGGGACAGGAGTCCTAGAATGAAGAAAGACTGCAAGATGGATATAGGTAATACTCTCAGGGAGTCTATCCTTATCTCTTGAAGAGTCCAAGGTAAATCCGGAATTAGAGTCCATAGAAGTCAGACTTCTAGTAGGACTGAGATGGAGTTAAACTATAAAAGAAGGGCACCCCCAGCGGGTCTAAGGTACGCAATTTTAAGCCTTGAGCTTTACTTTACGCATTGTATTTGGGATACTGACTTGATCGTCGGAGTGCCCCCGAGTGGAAGAACCACCGCCGGAGCCTTTTCTTTCTGTGCAGGACAGCAGGGTGCCATCTATTCTGCCTGTGTTCTACAACTGAATCACTAAGGAGGGCAGTGTGATCGGAAACTCACTCACACAATTAGATTAAAAAAAATTTGACTTTTAACCATATTTGCAAATTGGCCCATTCTTAGTGAGAGGTGGAAATCGATAGTAGGTTGTTTGGGGTATCCTAAATAAGTGTACTTTTTATCTTTTTGGACTAAAAAGTTGAGGAAAAAAATATAGATGTTTGGGTTAACTTGTTGACTTTTTTATGAAAAAATGTGTATTAAAAAATTGTATAAATAAATGTGTAAGAGAAGTTAATGAAGTAGGCCGTACAGGTTGGGCAGTGCAGTCGGCTGGGTAGGAGATGGGAAAATATTTCCTCCTTTCTAGACTTTAATTGGACGGTGTTGTTCGGCCCGTGGGGGCCCACCACGGGTCTCGTTTTTCTAATCGGAACCGTTCAATGCGTACAACTCGTCGAGTACTATATGTTTGTAAAAAAGTCACGTTAATTAGATATCGATAGCTATCTGATCGTGTTAGTTTTTTTTGTCAACTGTTAACTATAACACCATCCATTTTTTATACAAAACTGATTTGATCATATAGTTAGCGATATCCGATAGACGTGATTTTTTACAAACATATAGTCCTAGACGATTTTTACAAATTCAACGGTTCAGATTATCAAAACGGGACCCATGGTGGGCCCCACAGGTCTAACTTTACCATCCAACTTAGTAAATATACACATGTAATTTTTTTTTTTTCCTTTCACTGCCTTTGCTTTCACGTCAGTACTTAGAGTGGCGTGAAGTTGATTTGTATTTTAATATTATGTATATTAATTTTTTATATTTTTTTTGATAAATAGTGATAACTTTTTAACTTTTTTAGTAACTTTTTGACTTTCTAATTTTTTTTTAAATTCTCAAACCAGGCCTTGTCAAAAGAAAGAACTATTAAACGTGATCAAAGTGGAGATGGGTGGATGCAGTGACCGTGGACTGTGGCCAATGATAGCGATGAGTGAATGGTGTTAGCAGATATTTTAATATTATAATATGTTATAAGTTTGATTTTCTTTTCTTTCCCTCCAAGTTTTCTTTTTCTTTCTCTCCAAGTCTTTGCCTAAGTCAAATCTTTTTCTTTGCCTTCAAGTCTCCTCCAATGAACTTTCTCACCAAGCTTCATCTCCTATACTTATCCTCCAAGCAACTTCTAAGGATCCTCCAAGCAACTTCCAAGAATCCTCCAAGTCAAGTCTTCTTCTCCTCCTCCAAGAAACTTATCCACTAAGTTTTTTCTCCTCCAAGACACTTGTCTACCAAGTTTCATCTTCTATAAATTGATCTAACTTCTTATCTTGGTAGAGAGAAGAAGTGTCTGTTGCTTTATTATGTTTCGTGAGATTATTAAGGCAAATAAAAAATGGTGTATGTGATAAAACTTTGGATTCAACCAATTGTGCAGTATTGGTGAACCATACGACTTAGTCGGGTTGTTGTATCCTGGGGGGGACAAGTCAAGGTTTTTTCTACTGCACCAATGTGAGGCTATGCCTAACCGCAGAGGGCTTGAATCTCCTTAAAGAGAGCGAATTTCCCGCGCCTCAGCCCTTACAATAATTATTGTAATTTTTATTATTTGTATTTACTGATATTTTATTTGTAATTATCACCAACAATTTTAAGGAAATTCAAATAGCAAAAATTCATGGAACCAGTACTGGAGAAGCTCAACGAGAATACCGGCGATCTCAACAAGCCCTTCCGGTTCAAGAGAGCCCATTTCAAGAGATGGAAAGGCAAGGTGCTTTTCTACCTCAGTCTCCTCAAGGTGGCCTATATCCTGACCGAGAAAAATTCGAACAAAGTCCCTACTGAAGAGATGATCGACGAGGAGTATGCTGCTCATATTGAAAAAATCGAGAAATACAACACAGATGAGTATGAATGTCGATATTATCTTTTGAATTGTCTTTCAGATCAATTTTATGATTATTATGATACTACTTACACCACTGCCAAGAAAATTTGGAAAGCCTTGCAGAATAAATATGACACTGAAGAGGCAGGCACTAAAAAATATGCTGCAAGCCTTTTTTTCGCTATCAAATGATAGATGGAAAATCAGTGGTGGAGCAAGTTCAAGATTTTCAGATGCTAGTAGCTGAAGTTAGATCCGAAGGCATCAAAATTGGAGACAATCTTGTTGTAGCAGGTATTATTGACAAATTACCATCATCTTGGAGGGAGTTCTAGAAATCAATGCGTCACAAGCAAAAAGAGACGTCCTTGGAGACTCTAATCACACGGATTCGGGTGGAGGAGGAAGCACGAGGACAAGATGTGCTTATGACACAAGAGCATTCCACTGCAAAGGTAAATTTAACTTCTGGAAATACTTTACCTAAAAGTCGATTTCATAAAAATAGTCACTTGAAGCCAGTTAAGAAAATCTGGAAAAATACTGGAAGGCCACAAAAAAAAAAAAAATACCCGAGACAAAAGAAATGGAACCAAGAACCCTCTTCACAAGATCTGACAAATGTGACATGTTTTGTGTGTGGCAAAAGTGGGCATATTGCTCAAACTTGCAAATTTCGGAAACAATAGTCTCGACCATAGGCTAATGTTACCGAGGAACCATTTGTGGCTATGATAACAGATATTTTTATGATTCAATCTGTGGAAGAGTGGTGGGCAGACTCTGGTGCCAATAGGCATGTCTGCTATGATAAAGATTGGTTCAAAGATTTTACTCCTTTTAATGAGGAAATGACTGTTATGCTTGGTGATTCTAGTTTAACCAAGGTGCTCGGGTGTGCGAATGTTGAGCTAAAATTTACCTCTGGATGTGTGCTTATTTTAAAAGATGTGTTGTACACACCATCCATGAGGAAAAATTTGATGTCGGGTTATTTGCTCAACAAAGCTGGTTTCAAGCAGACTATTGAATCTGATCAATATGTAATCACTAAAAAAGACATATTTGTGGGGAAAGGATATGCTTGTGATGGAATGTTTAAATATTGAGAATAATAAAGCACATGTTTCTATTTACATGCTGTCTTCTATGAATTTTTGGCATGCTCGTCTGTATCATATTAATAGCCAATATGTGGGAGTCATGAGTAGTTTAGGATTAATTCCCAAACTAAGAAATAAGTTTAAGAAATGTGAAGTTTGCAGTCAAGCAAAAATACCTAAAAGGCCTCATAAAAGTGTGATGAGAAATACTGAATTGTTATAATTAATTCACACTGATTTATGTGAATTTGAAGGAATTTTAACACGTAGTGGAAATGGAAATTTTATCACTTTTATTGATGATTTTTCAAAATACACGTATGTATACTTGTTGAAAAATAAAAGTGATGCTTTTGAAAAATTTAAAGAATTCCTTCTTGAAGTTGAAAATCAATTCAGTAAAAAGATTAAAAGATACAGAAGTGATAGAGGCCGAGAGTATGAATTTTTTGGATTCAACTTGTTTGCTCAATCTTTGGGAATAATCCATGAAACTACTCCACCATATTCACCTGCATCTAATGGTGTAACAGAAAGGAAAAATAGAACTTTAACTGATTTAACAAATGCTATGCTAATTGAAGCAGGTGCTCCTTCAAATTTGTGGGGAGAAGCAATTTTAACTGCATGTTATGTTATGAATAGAGTGTCACATAAAAAAACAAAAGTTACATCTTTTGAGTTGTGGAAAGGGCATAAGCCAAATTTGAGATATTTAAGGATTTGGGGTTGTCTAGCTTTTGTTAGACTTGTGGACCCTAAAAGACCTAAATTAGGTGTGAAAGCTGCTACTTGTGCTTTTCTTGGATATGAAACAAACAGTACAGCCTATAGATTTTTTGATATTGAAGACAAAATAATTTTTTAATCAGGTGATACAATTTTTCATGAAGAAAAATTTCCTTTTAAATCTAAAAATGGTAGGGGTCAAAATTATCAAGAAAACGAAGCCGGTTCCTTTACTCCACTTTTACAAAACCAAGATACTGTAGTTTTTGAACCTAGAAGGAGTAAAAGAGTCAGATTAGAAAAAGATTTTGGGCCTGATTATCATATTTTTAATATGGAGGAAACTCCATTAACTTTACAAGAAGTTTTGGCATCTCCTGACTCTGTTTTTTGAAATGAGACTGTAAATAATGAGATGGAATCATTATTATCCAATAAAACTTGGGTACTAGTAGATTTACCACCAGGTTGTAAAACTATTGGCTATAAATGGGTTTTGAAAAAAAAACTTAAACCGGATGGAACTATTGATAAATATAAAGTAAGGCTTGTTGCATAAGGTTTTAAACAACAAGCAGATCTTGACTTTTTGGATACATTTTCTCCGGTTACTAGAGTTATATTCATTAGATTATTAATTGCAGTGGCTGCAATTCATGATCTAAAAATTCATCAAATGGATGTTAAAACAGCCTTTTTAAATGGAGACCTGGGTGAAGAAATCTATATGGATCAACTTGAGGGTTTTGTGGAACCTGGTCGAGAAAGCAAAGTGTGCAAGCTAGTTAAATCCCTATATGGCTTAAAGCAGGCCCCTAAACAGTGGCATGAGAAATTTGATTCCTGCATGATTGAGAATGGCTATAAAACGAATGAATGTGATAAATGCATCTCCTATAAATCTGAAGAGAATTCACATGTCATTAGTAGCCTCTATGTGGATGATTTACTTATATTTGGCTCTAATTTGCATATCATCATGGAAACTCAAAATATGCTTAGTAGCCATTTTGATATGAAAGATCTTGGTGAGGCTAATTATATTTTAGGAATGAAAATTATCAAAACTTGTGATGGTATATTTCTTGATCAGTCGTATTATGTTGAGAAAATTTTGAGAAAATATAATTTTTATAAGTGCAAGCATATTCTTACTCTTTTTGATCCTCATGTGCGTTTATTTCCTATTGAAAATGATAAGGATACAATTAATCAAAAGAATATGCTAGTATGATTGGTAGCTTGCGTTATGCGACTGACTGTACTAGACCTAACATTGCCTATGCAGTTGGAGCACTTAGCAGGTTTACTAGCAAGCCTGGCAGTGATCACTGACTAGCCATTAAGCGTATTATGAAATATTTGTCTGGTACCATAAAATATGTGTAATAACCCTCGTTACTGATCACCGATTAATACCGATTACTGCTAAATTAAGACCGATTACGGAAAGTAAATGAACTGATTGAATTACTGAACTGACTGACTGGAAACTGGAACTGAATTGACTGGGTATATATGAGTTATTTTGCATTCTATCTGTTTGACTATTTGATTATTTGTTCAGTTTGTTTCGTTTAAACTGCTAATTGAAGGCCTTATCGGCGGCCGAACCGGAAATCGTTTAGTGTTTCATGATCATCATAATTTATGTGATTTTATGGTGTAATTATCTGAAAGTCGATTTGGTATGATTAAATTAGATTGATAGTGATAAAACACAAGATATGGACTTATTTACCATAATGCCATCTAGTGGGGCCTTGTTTATTATTATTGTAGAGCCTTGTATATACTCAAACAAAGCTTTTCATCAGCCACATTTGAGCACACCACCGAACTAGAGAGAAGAGTGAGAGGGTTGGAGTGAATTCAACTTGTTCTTGAGGAATTGCTTATGGACTTGGAGATTTTAGAAGACAATTGTATAATTGAGCTCCTACACCTCTAATTCAAGACCTAAGGTAGAATAACTACCCTTTTATTTGCAATTTTGTTAGACTCTTGCATGATTTAGAGCTAAGTTGAAGTCTAGAGCCAATTTATGGCTTGTAATGTTGTATTGTAGCTCATTTCATGCATGCATGTGTGTAATGATGAATTTTGAGTTGATTTCATGGCAAATTGTCACATGCATGTTCATAATTAAGCCTAAGTCCATGTTTTCAACTTGTTTTGAAAAGAATGAACTCATTAGAGCATGTTTTGAAGCTTTGAGATGATTTGGATTCATGCATGTTTGCATGTTCTTCATGTTCATGAAAATGGGTTTGAAATTGGTTTAATTGACTCATTCTTGGGCTTTAATTCACAAATTGAGCTTTGAAACTTGTTGTATATTGAGCTTGGATGTGTTTTCCAGAATTTGGGCCCAAGAGGTTGAGTTTTGAGCTTAAGAGTGCTTGGTTTGAGCTTGAGAGGCAAATCTGAAAATTTCACAATTTGGCTCCTACGCTCGAGCGAAGGATTCTACGCTCGAGCGACCATCGTTTCTCCTGAGCCCTGCTCGAGCGAGGGAATGGTGGCTCGAGCAGAAATTTCAAGCTCTCAGCATTTTGGTGCGTGCAGGCGTACGCTCGAGCGAAGGTACTTACGCTCGAGCGGAGAGCTGTGTCTTACGCTCAAGCGAGCATCGAGCGAGCATCGGGCGTAAATTCTGAGCATCCAGCATTTTTACTGTAGCACACAGTCCGCTCGAGCGACGAAGTTCACGCTCGAGCGGAGCTCCTTTTTCTGCATGTCCGCTCGAGCGAAGAAAGCCTCGCTCGAGCGAGACCCCTGTTTTCAGCAAATTTTGTAAAGTGTCCCAAAGTGCATCTTTGCATCCTCTTTCCATCCTAGGCATTCCTAGAGCATATTTAAGGCAACTTTAAGAGGATATAGATGTAGAACACACCAAGGCAAATTTAGGGATTGAGTTACTATCCTTCCCCAACTGTGAAACTTAGTGTGTGTTCAATCTGTAAACTGTGTAGGATTGGCTTCCTGAGGAGACGCTCTAGTTCACTGTAGCCCAGAACTCTGTGAGTAACAATTGTGTAAAGATATGTTCAAAATGATTATCTTTTGAATACTGAACTGAACTGCTTACTGAACTGATATTGATTTCCGAATGAATGTATGTCCTTTATTTCTGAACTGTACTGTGGCATCCTTAGCTCCTACTGTTTACTATTACTGTTAGAGAGATCTCTGTCGGTTCCTCGTGGAACCACTACTGTTTACTGATTGATGGCCATCATTACTATTCGGTCTTTCAGACCTACTGTTACTGTTATGCTAATGGATGTACCACATATGACTGCTTACTGTACTGAACAACTGAAATCCTGATTGAAATGAACTGTTTTCATTACCGTAAGGACATTCATTCTAAACCTCTTTACGCATTATGTTATTCACTGGGCTTTAGCTCACTGCTCATATATATATGTAGGTGTACAGGCACCGGATCAAAGCTAGAAGCGTCGGGGTAAACTCCAGTTTTGTCAAACCAACCACTGTGCCTCACTGCGAGGTTCCGAGCCTATCAAGCCAAGGCTTAGGGGTGTTTTTATGCTCCCCGTCTGTCTCTGTACCGTTTTGTAATACTGTTTAGACTGCACTGTACTGGTTGATAGGGATTTGATCCCTGTCCTGAACGTTTGTAAATGTTTGTATATTGTTCCGCATAATGTATGAAAAATCTTTTTGGCATACAGACTGTCACAACTCATTGGACATAGTTTATTTACTGTATTGGCTTCCACCATGCCCCTGTACTCTGTTATACTGTCTTACTGTTAAACAGGCCTTCGGTAATCTCGGATTACTGGCCGATTACGGTGCTAAACCCATAGGGGCGGGTTTGGGTCGTGACAATATGGCTTGTTTTATAATAAGTATCCTGTAGTACTTGAAGGTTACAGTGATGCCGATTGGAATACCTTGTCAGGTGATTCATTATCAACCACTGGTTACTTATTTACATTGGGAGATGGTGCTATAAGTTGGAAATCAAAAAAAACAAACCATTATTGCTAATTCAACAATGGAGGCTGAGCTTATTGCTTTAGCTACAACTAGTGAAGAAACAAATTGGTTAAGAGATTTGTTAAATGAAATCTCTTGTTGGGAAAAACCAATTCTACCTATATTGATTCATTGTGATAGCACCGCAGCAATTGGTTGAGTTAATAACCGTTATTATAACGGTAAATCCAGACTTATCAGAAGAAAACATAGTATTGTGAGATCTTATATGAATAATGGCATCATAAATGTGGATTATATTAAATCTGGTGATAATCTTATAGATCCATTAACTAAGGCTTTAGCAAGAGATAGAGTTTGGAATACATCGAGGGAGATGGAGTTGAAGTCCATTGAATATAGCAGGAGTCATGTATGAGGATACTCAACCCGGAGACCAGAGATCCTGTAATTGGGTTCAATGAGAAAAACGATCATATGATGGCCGTGAGAAATGCACTAAATTACTTTTTATCCATCCCTATGATGTAAGTGCATTTATCCTGTAATGTTGTAGAGGTTGAGTTATTTAAAAAAAAACTCTTAATAAATTTCTGTAGCTCTTATTGAGTAGGGTGTCATAGTTACAGAAGCACCCTTGACAGAATTCACCTATGTAAGTGTGGTAGCGGGGCCGCTATCTATGAGATTTGGGCTAATTCTCAAACACACTCATGAATCCTGGGATTGCACAAGGCCGTAATGTGCTGGCTTTTAAAGCTTATGTGAACACCTAGAATATTATGTGTGTGCAATAATTATTTATTTTCCTTAAGCAGTCATAGTTCAATGATGAGCATACTATTGGCTCTGGAATAGATATTGTTTCACTAATGGAGGTTCAATGCAAAGCATACCTACCATGATGCATAATATCATTATTTGCCTAATAATCTCAGTTTTTGTTATCTATAATATTAAAATATGTGGGGGGAATGTTAGCAGATATTTTAATATTATAATATGTTATGGTTTGATTTTCTTTTCTTTCCCTCCAAGTTTTCTTTTTCTTTCTCACCAAGTCTTTGCCTAAGTCAAGTCTTTTTCTTTGCCTCTAAGTCTCCTCCAAAGAACTTTCTCACCAAGCTTCTTCTCCTATACTTATCCTCCAAGCAACTTCTAAGGATCCTCCAAGCAACTTCCAAGAATCTTCCAAGTCAAGTCTTCTTCTCCTCCTCCAAGAAACTTATCCACTAAGTTTATTCTCTTCCAAAACACTTACCTACCAAGTTCCATCTTCTATAAATTGATCTAACTTCTTATCTTGGTAGAGAGAAGAAATGTTTGTTGCTTTATTATGTTTTGTGTAAGATTATTAAGGCAAATAAAAAAAAAAGTGTATGTGATAAAATTTTGAGTTCAACCAATTGTGTAGTATTGGTGAACCATACGACTTAGTCGGACTGTTGTATCCTGGGGGGACAAGTCAAGGTTTTTTTTGCTACACCGATGTGAGGCTATCCCTAACCGCAGAGGGCTTGAATCTCCTTAAAGAGAGCGAATTTCCCACGCCTCAACCCTTACAATAGTTATTTTAATTTTTATTATTTGTATTTTTTGATATTTTATTTGTAATTATCACCAACGAATGGTAACCGAAATGGTTAGCAAAAGAGTAAGGAATTATTTTTTTATTTTTATTTTTTTGTGATTTTAAAATTTTAATTAATTTTATAAATTTTTTTAATATAAAAATAGATATCAAATAAAATTTTATTTATAACTTTTAATTTTTAATAAATATTTTAAAAAGTACAAATGTAAATGTTAACAATCATGTCCTAAGTGACTTATTACAAATTTTTTTTTTTTTTGAAATTTAAATACCTTATTGCCATTGGTTAAAGCAGGCAATTTAGGATTATTTTGGAAATTAATTTTTTTTAGTAATTTTTTCACTTTTTATAATAAAAAAAATATTTTAAAAAATAAAAAGAATAATTAATTTTTTTATAATGACTTTTTTATTACAATTTAATGCTTCCAAAACAAGCCTTAATGCTAATTTTTGGGGGGTAAATAACACAATCACCCCTTATTATTTTCACATTTTAATCCTTTCTTTGCTCCTTCCACCATTATATTATAATTTGGTCTAAAATGAAGGCCAATGACTGTTGATTTTCTAACAAAAAATAGCATATGGCACAAAGCAACCTGACTCGACCAAAATTTAACTCATATCAAGATACACCATGAAAATATGACTTTTTTTTTTGGTCTCACTAACACCTGAATATCTTATCCTTTGGAATAGGGAGATGGGGACAGAAGATATGATGCAGGGTGTTTTAAACCCCCACCCTTTTTGTCAAATGAGTCTAATTACCATTTGAGCTCCATGGTGAATAATGATGCTCCATCCAAATGTCGAAGTTGTCGAAAAACACAACACAAGCAAGTGATTTGACTGACGAAATAATGAGCTTTGCAACTATCAAAACCAGCAAGTTCTACCTGCCAACCATTAATACCATTTAACAATCAATCACTCCACAAATTTTCACATACAGAATAGTAAGTTTATGAAATTTGATCCTGATCAGTGATCAGTACTTTTTGATATTCCATATCCTTGTGTGCATCAAACGATTCTATGAAAACCTTTGGAAACTGTGCGTGTCCGCGACAGCAGTCATATCTGTTGCTGCAACGGAGGATGACTACTTTGGTTCAGGTACACGAGCCATCCTAAGCCAGCCAAAACTGGATGAACGTGTCAAAGCCGCCACATCAACATGCAGGCATAAGCTGGACTACAGTTGTTTCAGATTCCTATTGCATCCACTATCCCACCATCCTATCTGCTGTCAGGAAATTTGGCCTCATAGTTCTGGGGCACCTGCATAACCGTCAATGATATTCATTTACACATGTTTTACCATGAAATAAAAAATAAAACATTTATAGTGAATGTTGCTGTCATCATTTGAGACATGTTTTTGAGAAATAATGAGGAAAAGGAAACAAAGATCAAACGTTTACCATGAATGTTTACCATGAAATTTGAAAATAAAAATAAATAATTTCATTTATAATAAATAAAATTTACCATGAATGTAGCTGTGATCATCTTCCCAGCAAACCATCTCCCATGGAGGGCACGCTGTGCATTTATTGCAGCTTGTGTATTTTCAAATCGCAAATATACAAACCCAGCACTATTCCTGTTGGACAAATAAAGTGGTGAATTTAATGCTAAAATGCAATACATCCACGGCTGTTTGGTAATTAAACATGTGAATGGATAATAACCATGCATACATATATCAAATTTTCAACCCTGCATACATATGCTTTACATTGCAAAATTCATATAAACCAAGTTATATGTTATATCTGCAATTCACTAATGCATACCCAGTGCCCCTTGTGGACGGATAATTAGAAAGTTAAATTTCCTCAAAATACTTTATCTAGGGAAGTTCAACTCTGTACGAAGAAATAGTGGATTTACTTTATAAGAAAATTGCATATGATTTTGGGACTAGAGGCATCATAAACATTCTCAGACCTGGTCAAAGAAAGCATACACCAGAAAAAGAAAAGAGTCATTCTACCCAATTTTCATGTTTAGGTGTGGATATTTTCCTCTTCAAATAGTAGTTCATTTAACAAGCATAGTTCAGCTTCCTCTGGACTTTTAGGGGTTCAGCATCTCATGTTGATCTCATTTGTCTTTGATGAAAGATTAGTTAAATTAAATTCACATCTTGGGAAATATTGACAACACCAAAATCACATCTTGGGAAAGTCAATTATTTAAACAAATTATGTTCTTATGTGCAAATAAGGGACAAAGTAGCATCCTTACCAACTTCACAAAAATTACAATAAATTAGGTTTTGATATGCTACCATTATTACTAATGTCAAAGAGGCTACATGAACCAATTCGAACTGCAAATTCGGGCTTATTTTTCCCTCCCCTTGTTGAAATTGTTACGGATTGAAGAAAGAGCAAGCCAAGGTTAAGTATGGTTGAGGCATCAGGTGATTTCATTCAGCCCCAAAACTGACTAATATGTTCAAAAAACAGTTTATAACAAAGCTATTCTGGGGGTCAGCTGGATCCAAGGATGAAAAACTTTGAAGATTGGGCTTAAGAGCTTTAAACCAAAGCAAGGTTAATTTGAGGGTATGACAAGACCACAACAGAACTTTAGGTATGGTTACTTCTGATGTAACGACTTTATTTCTCTAGTCTGTGTACATTAAATCAACAAGCAATTTCTCCAACAAAAAGTCACAAGTATCAAATAGCATTATGATTTATTGTAATACATGTCAGAACTACTGCATAACAGAAGAAATTTGTTGAGACCATAATATTTCTTACTAAAATTTAGCAATACTATATACCTAAAAACATAAAAATGGAGTGAGGATTGACAATATGTTGTTTATTGTTCTTTCCCCTAAACCTCGAAGCTTCATGAGAAGTGTAGAATGAATAGTTCACACACAAAAAAATAAAAAATAAAAAAAATAAAATAAACTCAAGGAAGTAGAGAAAAAGAGAGTATTTTAGGTTTTCTATTCTAGCCTTCTAGGTATGAAGGTTTCGAATATATTAATCAATATTAATAAGTATCTGAATCTAAAGGGACAATGCTAAGACTAATTAATCACTCAGAAAACTCATTGACCATATGTCATAAACTTTCTAATCATTGGAAAATGTTTTAAAAATAAAGATTGCGTTTGGTAGAGCTTTGTAACTATGATTTGAGAGCATGAGTTGTATTTTGAGTTTGTGAGTTTTGGAATTATGATTTGAGTGTGGAAAATTTGTTTGGTGAAAGAGTTTTGAAAAGAGTTTTGAATTGAGTGGGAAATTTTTGATGTGACATTTGATATTTGATACAAAAACTTACAACTCATAACCAAACATACAACTCAAAATTCCATTAAAGCACATAAAAAAATTTTAAAAATTCAGAAAATATTTTTTCCGAATATATAAAAATTAACATATCAATTGCCAAAAAAAAAATTTCCGGTCAACCGGCCGGACGACCGGTTAGGCCAAATTTCGAAAAAAAAAATTTTAAAATCACGCTCTCAAACAGAGTTTTCTGCAGAGTTGTGAAAAATTAATTCCACAACTCTATCCAAACATCATATTCAAATGTGGGAGTAGAAAACTCGTTTGAAAATGGTTCCAAACAGAGCCAAAATTATCCTACTGATTTTATTGTACATGCAAATATATTTTGACGTATTATTGCATTATTTTCATGCATGTATGTATTAACAACTTGCATTACCAACACCAAGTTATATTAAGGTCCATTGACACTCTGACCATTTCTTGTGTTTTTACTAATTTAATGTGTCATAGTAGGACAAATATGACCAAATCTAGTGTTTTTCGTTTCTTCTCTCACCAAAACCAGTGACACTGTCATGGTAGGACCAACTAACTTTTAAGCTTCAAAAAAACTGACGACACCTAATTAAGGGTGTACCAAACTTGCTTTTTTGATAGGCTGAAAAAAGTTAAAAGGAAAATCAAAATCCACATATGCGAGCATCCAAATTTAGCCAAATAAGACAACATGATGCCAAAGAGTAATTTGGCATATTTCCCAAATTGGCTGCCCAACTGAGATGCAAGGGCTTCTAATCAACACATTGTCAAATTTTCAAAATCCTAGAAGATTCTCATCACATGTAAAGAAGATGGATATGAGAAAATAAACCATGCGGATGCTTACTTGTCCACATATATGTGTTTTAGTGTTCCAAACTTTGAGCATTCATCTCCAACATCTTCTTTAATATCCAGATCGAAGTCTGGTTCCACCTACAAAATATATTATGGTTAAAGTATAGCCAGCAACAGAAGCGAGAAAAATAAAACCTGTAACAAAGTTTGTGTACTAACCTCTAACGTTGGATCAAACATGTTCTTCAACAATAAACACTCACTCGGAACACCAATTGTATCAAAAGAAGGAACAGTAACAGTGGGAACTGAAAGACCTGAACTTGGTAATCCTGCAAGAACAGGAACAGAAGCCTGTACAAGAGGACTAATGAGAGGAGGAACTGCAGGTGTGGCACCAAGAATTGATGCTGTTGGAAGTGCAAACCCAGGGCTATTAGCAACAGTGGTGCTAGGTGAACCAGCAATGCTGCAGACAACAGAAGATGCAAGATTAACCAGATCAATTCATGAGGCAATTAGAAATTTGACAAACCCAAACCTTGAAGCAGTGCCACTACGATCCAACTTCTGCATAAGGAGTGCTCGAGAGCGTGCATTTAGAGCCTGAAAATTATTTAAAAACCAGTACCAGGACTCAAGATAAGTATACTAAATCCAAAGTCATAATTACAAGTATATGCAAATTGACAAAAACTCATTACAAACAAAATTTTAACCAAAAAATAATAATAATAAAAAAGGATAAAGAAAAGAAACAAGATTAAACGATGTGTAGCATGAAACATCAATTATGATTGGAATATATGCACCAGTTTTACATAGAAGGAAACAAAGCCAGGCAAAGAAGTGAATGACTCTGATCCAGGACAGCCGGTTCAAAAAAGCACAAGTTTTCTCGATCACCAAGCCTTCTCTAGTTAATGTATTTCATGCCTATCCCATGCCACCTCTTTTGACACAAAGTGGTTTGAACGTTGTGATTCAATTCCAGTCAACTCAAAAGATCATAGTTACCCACTAGCAACAAACCTCACCTAGCCTACGGAAGTCTATTACAGATGCTCAGTTTTGATCAATTTCATCAAAGGTAAGCAAACTACCTTCTACACCAGGGCTAAAAAATAAAAAAATAAAAAAATAAATAAATAAATAAAAATTCAACATGTCCATGTAACATTGAAACTACTTATCTAGAGCTTCCATATTTAAATAGTGCGCTGGAATAACTTTTAACAAAGAGGAAAGATAACTTAGGTTCCAAATGTAAACAAGGAAGCAGAAGTGTGGTTCAATGCGTGCAAATACATTTGGAGAATTGAATTAAATGACAACTCAGCAATGTGCACAGGAAAAAAATGAAACAATGAAACCATGTGATGGCATGCATTCATGGCTTTAGCTTTCCAGACAATTGTTCATCAGTTGAAAACAAAATAACCATGTGCATACTGAGTTACACAGATTACAACAGTTCAAGGACTACAACAACAAAAATCAATATGAGTTTCCATAAATCATCCAAATTTCAGATAAATGACTAACCAAACCACTGCCTTCATCATCATCATCAAAGTCACCAGCATTTACCCCGACATCTTGCATTCCAACTTGATCAGTAATAGCTGACACCTACACAATGAAAGAGAGCAGATAAAATAGACTATCCAAAATGAGAAATCCAGAGAAGGGTTTTTGGTACAATTATGCTTTCCAGTTTTTAGCGAGGGCAGATGAGGTTGGCTTGGTGATGGGCCGTCACTAGCTAGAAGTGGACTTCATACTGATGGGGGACAGGATCACGTGGACTGGGCTGAGAGTCGGTGACAGTGCTTTGTGTCACTTGTTATGTCGAAAGCTATGTTACCTGGAACGTGGATCATTCTGAAACATGGAATGGGAACGGGAATAGGATACACCACATACTCTAAAATGTGGTACGATAGGAGTAGACTTGTATATATTATACTTAGGAATTTAAGGTACTTCTAGAGTAGATTTTTTTTAACTATTAGGCATCCAATAAAATGTAATGTTTCTATGAGCATTATGACCCATTTTTTAGTGTTTTTGTCTAATCAAAACTTAACTCACCTTCGATTTTAGTTTATTATATTTGATTTTTTTTCCTAAAGTTGGACATATATTGAAAAGAAAAAAAAACTTTTGGGATTGCTTTCGAAGGTGAGTTTACCATTTTGGAACGAAAGTGTACACCATGTTTCAGAACATGTGTACAGATACGTAATTTGCTTGCGAATTAGTGTTTTCTGGTAACACAAGTCCAGAGACCTCAAAATAAAATTAGGACCCAGCCAAAGTAAGTGGGGGCAGCCCACTTCAAAAAAATTGGTGGCCATTAACAGAAGCTTAAATTTTCAAGTATTGGACACTCATTTGCAGCCCTATTAGGTCTTGAAGTCTGTTTGGATGAGGATCTTGGCCCATCTACCTCTAACAGATTCGCTGGGTTATCAGAGAGGGAGATGGGCACGGAGACAATAAACATAGTGGCAGTGCAGGATGGGGAAGGAAGACATGGCTCTACTTCATAATTAGAATAGGCGAAGGGTGATTCTCACCTTGCTCTGCTGTTGAATGAAGGTTCAGGGGAAGAAGTGGATTCGCAGGATGGAGCTTCGAAGTAAGGCTCTCAGTCAGTCATAGTAAGAGGGGTAGGATAGGAGGTGAAGATAGTTACTGTGAAGGTTTATGCATACTTTTTTTGAATGGGGCTCAAATCTTGCTCTCAGAGCAGGTTTTAAGCTTGCTGCGATCATGTCTAGAGTTCAGGAAAGACCTTTCCTTGTTCGACAATGGTGCTAAGGGTCTGGTGCTGTCTTCCTCAGATGTGCATTGTAACGCCCCACTATTTGCTGGCCCAAGTAACCTGTACGTTGACCAACAATACCCAAAAGCTCAAGTCCAAGTTACTTAGTAGCAAGCTAGTGGTGCTTTATATGTTCAAGATCACCCATGCAAACTTCCAATGTGGGACGGGGTGTTACCAACTCCCCCACTTATAAATCCTCGCGTCCTCGCGAGGGTCTATAATCAATCATAATACCACGACAAGCTTGTGGCCATCCCAAAATAAGTGGCCCACATGGTTGTGTGCATGGGTCAGCTCTGATACTATTTTGTAACACCCCACTATTTGCTGGCCCAAGTAACCTGTGGGTTGACCAACAATACCCAAAAGCTTAAGTCCAAGTTATTTAGTAGCAAGCTAGTGGTGCTTTATATGTTCAAGATCACCCATGCAAACTTCCGATGTGGGACGGGGTGTTACATGCATCATGCCAGCAGAGGTTCCTGTGCCAACACAGTGCAGGTTTGATTTTCAAACAGATTCAGGCGGGATGGGTCTGGGTTGTTGCTGGGTCCTGAAAGGCGAGCAGACAGTGATGCTGCTAATATGTTGTCATGCTTTGGGGAAGCAGTTGATGTGATAAAACAGAGAGAGGGTATAGAAGATTCGAACAGTAGCTCTGAGGAGGAGGTTAGCAGTCAAGGTTTTGAGGAGATGGGGCAGGATGAGGGCAGTAAATGGCCTTTGTATGAACCTAGTAGGGAGGGGATAGGAAGGGATGTTGGAGGATGCCATGGCAAGGGGAGGTTAATACCCCACTGCACTGCTCACCAGTGGCAGTGGCTGGACAGAGGTTGATTTGTGGTGGGATAAATTTTTGACTAATGGGAAGGTGAAACCAAAGAAAATATCCGGCTGAGGTTTCAAGTGTAATAGCGTATAAAAGATTTTAGAAGATTCTTGGGAGTTTCTTGCGAAGGTTTTGAAGATAGAGCTATGAGTCTGTTTGAAGCTATTGAAGCAGAGAGGAGATTGGTTGGGCCACATAAGAGCTCACAAAAGAGTGGGGAGCGTAGAAGGTCAGAAAGAGAACTATGCAACTTGGGGTGTTCCATTAATTACAATTGGGAAAGAGAGGGGTTCCTTGTTGAACACGGAAGACAAATGTTGTAAGCTGAAGTCTCTTCCTAGGGAAAGGCAGATGTGGATGAGATGGTGAGGTTCGTACAGCCAAATATCGTACATGAAATATGTTTGGAGACTCAAAAACATGTCCTTGATTATTTAACACCCATTGAGTTTGAGTGATACTTCAGACCCCGAATGTCTGCACACACTCAGGTACAGGCAAAAAAAAAAAATGGGACATTTACATAAAAATCCTAATTTATGAACTTATATTCCATTTAAGTCTTAACTAAGATTCTTTGAACCTTTAAGTCTCATTAAAATTTTAATAGTCAGAATTGCCCTTTAAACAATGATTGTTTATCATTTATGATTATCTATAAAGGAACATGATGATTTGACATTTATTTTAATTTTCAAAACTTTAAAATATCAACTTTCAAATTGAAAAAACTAAAAAAAAAAATATTGCTCTGTTTGGTTGTGATTTCAAATCATGATTCTACACCTTAATTCAAGTATGATGTTTGGTTAGCGTTCTCAAATGATGTTTCCAAAACTCGGTACAAAACACACTGTCTCAGACGCAGTTTTCGGATTTTTTTTTTTCAAATTTCGCCTAACCGGTCGTCCCACCGGTTGACCGGAACAGTGCAATTTTATTTTATTTATTTTTTTTACATATGTTAATTTTTATATATTCAAAAAAAATATTTTCCGAATTTTTAAATTTTTTTGATGTGTTTTAATAGAATTTTGAGTTGTATATTTTGGTTATGAGTTGTAAATTTTTGTATCAAACATCATATGTCACATCAAAAATTCCCCACTCAATTCAAAACACTTTTCAAAACTCTTCACCAAACAAATTTTTCACACTCAAATCATAATTCTAAAACTCACAAACTCAAAATACAACTCATACTCTCAAATCATATTTACAAAACTCTACCAAATGCAACATATGTGTTTTTTTGAAAATATTGAAAAAACTAAATTAATTTTTTGTGCAAAACTGAAAATTTTGTGTCTATGAAGGAGCATAATGATAGAATATTGATGTGCAAAACTGAAACGAGAAAGAAAAAAAAAAGAAAAGAAAAAACCTTTAAAAATGAAAAAACTAATAATATTCTCAGTTTTAAAACTAAAAAAAACTAATGTTCTCAAATTTATTGGATAGTTGAATCAAACCAGTAAGTAGAAATGCAAAAACGTTTAATCTCATGCTCTGTTTTTTTTTTTCATGAGTTAGTGAAACAATTATATGGAACATTACTATGCAAAATTGATAATGTTCTTAGTTTTAAAAATTAAAAAAAACTGATAATATTCGCAGTTTTACTAAATAAGGCTAGTTGGTTTAAAAAATCTAAAATAAGACCTAAGCTACCATAACATTTGTAAATAGGACTCTTAGGTAATTACCTCAAAAAAAATTGAGAGAGAGAGAGATAAGTGAAGTCACCTTGATTATTTGACCAGCAATCTCCAGCTGTCCATTTAAACTCTGTGCAGCTCTAGCATCTTCAAGACGTGCAAACTGCAACAAAACCACATAACTTATTATCAGTCTGCAACCTAAATTGGAAATCTAGCAGAGCATCTTAGCAGGTCACTACTACAAATTTTAGAAGCTATTTTCATCACTGCAAATTATTCCGTCTCTGATGTCCCCACAGTCGTCAGCTTTAATTACAACCTTGGAGTTTCCTTCCCAAGGTTAATATCCAAATGATGTTTTACATTCCCATTTGATCAGCAAAATTACAACTCTTGCAAATTGGTCCAGTAAGTTTCACCTGAACAAAACCAAAACCTTTGGAATTCCCTGTCTCCGGGTCGGTAGGCAACTGCACCAGCTCCACATTACCAAATGATTCAAACACCTGGCCAATGAGCACAAGACAAATTATTTTCTCAGGGTGGGATAAACAAATTATTTTCTCAGGGTGGGATAAACAAATTATTTTCTCAGAGTGTATGCATATGATTCTTATTCGGTTTGACGGGTTTAGGAGTACCAAGAAAGCCAAAACATTGTGGATAGGCATTGTTTTTGCTATTTTTTTGGTTATATGGTTGGAGAGAAATCTTCGAATTTTTTAAGGCAAGGAAGTAAGTGTAGAGGCATTGTGGGATAGGGCGGAATTTTGGCCTCATTTTGGGCATTTGTATCTCTTCCTTTTAAAGGAGTCCCTTTGTTTTTGATTTCTAGGGATTGGACCGCTGTTTGCCATCCTTAGGGTTTCGTGTTTTGTGATGTTGTTTTGCTTTTTCTTCTTCCTTTCTTTGTATGAGGACTTCTTGTCCTCTATCTTTTTCTCGTTTTAATAAAATTTTGTTGTTACTCAAAAAAACAAAATAAATAAACAAAAGAGCACAAAACTAAATGACCTATATTATATACCATCTTATGAGGAGAAAATGCATGCATCTACATGCTTCCCAGAAACCTTATTAACTCTATACAAGAGTTCATCAAATGTTCATAACAATAGTAACAAAGAAATTCATGAGAACCTATGATGTGACATCAAAGCATATCATGTTTACAAATAGTTGTTTCATGTGTATCTTATAAATTGAAGATACAAAAGGAATATCAAATAACAAGAATATGAGATACACAAGCAATGTGAAACAATAAAATAGAGGAACTGGGTTTAAGTTTAGAGTGCCCCAAACTGACCCCATCAGCCGCTTGCCTGGAAAAATTCAAACCCAAAAAACATTTGATAACCTAAACTAGATCTGCACAAGGCATCAATAATAACCCCAGCTATTTTTCTATGAAGAAAATAATGCAAATTTTTTTTTTTAAAACCAAAAACAGAAAATCCCCAACTAGAAAATATTTCTACCTGACGAAGTTGATCTTCTTTTATGTTGAAATGCAGATTGCCAACATAAAGCCTTCTAGCTCCCCCTGAATAGGGGCCTATAAGCCCACCTGCTACACCTGCTGCAGATGTAGTAGACTGAACCAGATTCTTTTCAGCTTCTGATGGTTTAACCATCACTGGCTGACCAACAAGAAGCTGACCAGAGAGTGCTATTGCCATGGGGACTGACATTGAATCAAAAAATTCAATATACCTGCAAAGAAGCTACATTAGAATCGGGATTGTACCGATAAGGGTAAAAAGATAAAAATTGGAGAAAGTGAAGATAAACCATAATCTTAGCAAATTTACTGCCCAGTCCACGCATAAATTTTTCTTTTTTTCATGTTTTTTCCTCTTTTTTTATTGACTATAATATAACTATGACCTTAAATTCACTAACTTGCATGGGATTCAAGAAGCAATAAGCAGAATGGCCCACTGTCACTTCAAAGCATACTGGTATTATAGCTTCATGAAGCCAAAGGCACCAATCAAATCTAGTTGGCATTGCTGAAATATCAATAAACATATGGGAACAACCTCCACTTTCAAAAGAGAAATATTATTGAGGATATTGAAGTAAATAAATCCCATCCTTTGTAAACACTCCAGAATTCAAAATCACAAGAATACAAAAATAATAATAATAATAATAACAACAACAAACAAACAAACAATGCCCAATTAATACCCATTAATGAGTGTTTGTGAGGGGTTAGATTGGGTACATACCTAACCCTTGTTATAAAATAAAATAATAAAATGGGCTTTCACATTAGGTGATGGGTGGAGGGTGACAATAACAATAAGGGTCATCATCTATCTTGCAAAGCTTTGGGCTTGGCCTAGCTGCAACTTTTTTAAAGCCAAATTCCATGATTAGTTTTTGGCTTAGCATATAGACCCCATGTGATTAATGTAGGTTTTGATTTTGCCTCTTTAATGAAACAGCTTTAGTTTGAAAAAGAGGTGTAGAGGTCCAATCTTGGAATGAATTTGCAAGATGACAATCCTCCACTTGATGGTTAAAATTACAAATAGTAGAGTAAAAGAAAATTCAATCAAGCTAATTCTTAGGTAGGTACATGGCAGGAAGAACGAAATTTACCCAACTCCCCTGGAGCGTCTTGAATTGCGGTCCATTATAAGGCGTACATCTCGCACCTGGAATGGCAATTCAAATTTCAAAGGTATTAGAAAAACTAGAGACAAAACAATCAAATTCTCCTTCAAAGGTACATACAATCGTACTGTTACTGCACCTCAAGAGGCAGAGCATGCTATATAAAATGAACATGGAACTATTTACAAACAATAATAACTCTGATAGCAGACTTCATCTCAAACAACAGGAAATATAACTTATATAAGACTAAGAAAGGCAAGCAATAACCTTGCCAGCCCGTGAGAAGAAATCATACACATCTCTTTCATCTGCCTTCAAAGATATCTGACAGAATTGTAGACAAAATATATGTCAGCAAAGTGCAAGTAACAAACCAAACAAAACACCACAAAAGCCATTCTGTGGCATTTCAATTACCATTTACCTGATAAGCAAAAACAGTTCGCTGATCCCGTTCAGGATCAACCTCTGGCTCTGCCACTTCTTCCTTTTTCTCTTTATATCGCCTGAAAGAGAATCAAATTTTCAAATATTATTGTTACTTGGTCAATTTATAAGTAACAACAATTCCGCTGTAGTTAATGAAGGGTGAGTCAAACGAGTGAACACATAACTATGGAAAATACGCTTGCTACTAGGAAAAATGTAAGCAATAATGTGAAGAGAAAGCAAGAAAAGAACAATCCCAAAAGGGCAGCAAATTTTCTCCAGTATGTGGCTGAACCCATCTAACACACCCTGCAGTGACGTGCACCAAATTAAAATGATGGGACCAATGTAACGGTTGCAAAAAATATATATATATATATTTTTTTAAAAATTTAATGAGAACCAACCTGGGAATGAAGTAGCAACTAAAAGAAATAGGGACAGTAGGACCAAGTAGTGAACTATGTAATCCAACATCAAGCAATGAATTAATAACAGATTCTGTCCCCTTCTACAAACAACCTAATCTTCATCAGAAACAATATCATGGGGTCAAACAAAAGGCAGTGTTGGAGGATGTTATTAGTTGAAAGAACATGTACATCAGTGTGGAACCTTCTAAAAGTTAATATTCTATAAAAAGAGTTACATTCTCAGCAAGCAATAAAAAGGCTTAAAATTGTACAGATATAAATAAAACTAAAATGACAAACATCCACTGACATGATTGACGATCACAAAATGCAATAAGATACTCAGCACAAGCTAGAATTGGTGTTGAGTAGCAAAAAAATTGTGATAAAGATTTAAGGATCGCAAAAGGACTACAGTAATTTAAAAATAAAAAATATCATCTAAAGAAACTATCACAAATGCAACCACTAAAAATTCAAACAGATGTATAAAAATTGACTTTAAGGGTTGGTTTGGGATGTTCTAAAAAAGTGCACTTTTTGACTTATTGGCTTATATGGGTTGGGTTTGGGTTGGGTTTGATGTGATGTGTTAGAGAGGTGATGTGATTTAAATAAGATGATGTGACTTAAATAGGATAGTGATTTATTGACTTTTTGTATTATTTAGGTCATGCCAAAATTGGCCTTAATATTAAGGCCTGGTTTGGCATACTTTGAAAAAGCTAAAAAATCAAAAAGTCACTATCCTATTTAAGTCACATCATCTTATTTAAGTTACATCACCTCTCTACCATATCACTTCAAACCCAACCCATATTTCATAAAAAGTCAAAAAGTGCACTTATTTAGAACATCTCAAACAACCCCAAGAAATTAACAAAAGAAACAACCTTTTCCAAAGTAATTGATGATCAAAACAAATTCATTCAACTTTAGAACTCTAGCATCAGATAGCAATTAGAGTATGAGATGTAGATAAATAGTTAGAAATCAAAGACGTTTAGTTTAAAAGTCAGACATCAGGCAAACTATACAAATTTCTTCTCAGAGATACCTATTGAAGGAAGAAGGTTACACCAGGCAAACAAAGATTTCTATGGAGAACGAAAATGCCATGAATTCTGGGCTGTGAAAGAAGAAAAAAAAAAGCCCAAAAAGATTCTTGAAAAGATTTGTGCTTAATTGCAGCACAACTCAAAAGATTTGCACTGCAGAATAAAAAAGGACCATCGAAGTGGTGCAACTTGAACACTGCAACAAGACCTTCCTTGCAGGCAACTATTTGTATCAAAGAAACCTGTAACTTCTTGACATGCAATCAGAGAACATATTTACGATATTATTACATATCCTGCAAAAGAATTATGGCCAATCTGGCAACTGAACAATGATTTTCCACAAGCATCGGAAGATGAAGTGCTTCTGTTAAGCAAAGCCCATCACTCCCTCACCAGCATTTCTGCAACAGAATAAGTATAATTAAGAAACTAAGTTCAGAGGTGGAGGATAACGAAAATTATAAAATGATATCACCACTTGAGTTAAGATCTCCAAGATAGAAACCCCCAATCTTGCAATGTAAGCTTCTAACGATTCCAGAGTGTCTAGAAAGAACATTTAAACCCATGATCAGAGTTTCTGAGTCTGGCTCAGTTGCCAGAATGACCATCCGAAGATTGCTCTAGCATATCTGCTAGTCTCCAAAAAATCTAACGTTCAATATCCAGAATTTTAAGACTCAAATAGTACAAGTTACTACATAGAGCTTGAAAACTACCAGTGAGAAAATGACTTGGAAAATAGTGCAAAAACCTGTTAAACAAACTATGAGAATTAGAAGAATCGGACCTTAGACATATATACCCGATACGTATACCCGAGTGCGTGTAACATAGTTTTCAAATTGTGTTTTCAACCTGAATTTTAGCAATAAAATACATTTCACATTAAGATATTCTCCTATGAGGACATATTTTGGTGTTACTTGGGACGCTAACTTGGCTGCATTATGTTATGAAGGAGGTTATTCACACGCGCCCGACAAATTAACATATGGTGTGGACATGAAAAAAATAAGGTGATGTGCCATTCAGCAGGTAATTTTGTTCACAATTCTCTGTAATAGAGTTTCATCGCAAATATTATTTTTTTGTAAGTGGGTTTTTATGCAGTAATTTGCTTTATCCTTTCTAGAGAATTGCTCTGGCATATTTGGTAGTGGCATTAATAGAAATCTTAACCAAAACACCTGGAAAAGAAGTGAACCAAAAAAATAAAATAAAAAAACTTCAACATGAGGCAAGGTGAATATCATCTTCCTAAACCAAATGTGCTTCCATGTAGAAATGGAAGATCCATGTCAATCAAACTAAACAAAGCAATTTAGGTCAAATGGACTCTAAGTGAGAAATTTTTTTAACTTCTATTGAGCAATTCACCAAAGGAAAAATGCAAGTAATCTGCCCAGAGGAGAAGTCAAAGCAGACAAAGAGGAGTGAAGTTTTACTCCATAAAATACTAGTCAAAAACAAAAACCAAAAAAGTTTACTCCACAGAATCATACATGTATTGTCAAATCCATCTACAATTCCAAAGACGGCTCTGTTTGGGTTCATTTTCCAAATTTTTTTCCTGAATTTTTTTTTTAAAAATCAAAACTAGTTTGCCAAAATAAACACCAAAAAAATATTTTCAATTTTTAAAAATTATTTCAGCCCCAAAAAAAGATAAAACCATATGAAAGTATTAGTTCAGAAAATTGATTTTAAAAACCAAACCAAACATAGCTGTACACTTGCAAAAGTTATTCTAGAAGTCTCGTTAGGGGCCACACTTACCAAAAAGTCCAAAACAATTATTAGAAAGTCAAATGGATTTTCAACTAAAAAGCTCAACTGATAAATATCCAATGATTACTTCCACATAGGAAAGTAAAAGAGAGGATAAGGCTGCTAAACCTGAAAACCAGTTAAACTTCAATTAACTTGTATTTTAGCAATGGACATGGAAAAAAATTTGATGGGTGGTGGTAGTGGCAAATGCAGCACAACTATGTTGCTAGAGAAAAACTTATATGGAAGCCCCATGCCTTTTGATGTTCCAGTATAACTACAATCAAGTGTCTGGGAGTTGGAACAATAATCTATCAATGCATAAGAAAATTGTTCCTTGAGTTATTGGTGCATACTACTCCTGTTATTCTTGCTCCCTTATTATGCTTATTAACAAAATGCCACAGACAACATACCACGACATGGATGTCCCATATTGGTGAGACATTCAGACAACATTCCCTGACATGGATATGCCATATCTATGAGATAGTCATGCAAGTAGGAACCAATTATATAGACCACTAGATCAGTAGCAAACGTAAAGCTACAGTGAATGAGATATGTATATGTTGTAAGATGATATACTCCCTAAATAACCATACTGTTCCCAATAAAGAAGGACAATGGTAGTAGAAGACCAGGGTCCAGGGATGTTTTGGAATATGCCTGCATGGACCTTGTATATGTATTCATGCATAAATATCTTACATATATTTAGTTACAAACTTACAATGTATATAAGGTTATTAACAATATGCTTTCATTTGCCAATATAGAATCATTAATTTGTGTAGTACATGTATTTGAGTTTCATACGTGGCGAGCCACGTCATCGCTAGGGAGTGGCCTCAAACCGCTCCTTTACATGATAAGGCATGATTTTAATCTTGGCTTAGTGCTTTGCTCAACCAGTTTTGCACACCTAGCTCCACTCGAATCACTCAACTCCACTCGCTAGCCTACCTCATTGCCTCACCTAACCATTGCAAGCTATGATTAGAAGGGCGCCATGTTGCCATGCCAATCTAGGTCAAAGAGTAGGGCCTATGAACCCCCTCAAGTTGGTGTCTCAATCATGGGATGCTCGAGGAATCTATGACCCTGTGCAGGATCAGTAGGTCCTTGTGGAATGGGGGCTAAAGTTGGGCATCACTTTAATATTATCCCCAATTGTTTAGCATCCCATCCCAAACCTTAATAATATTATATGCTTTGGGCTAGGACCTCATAACTTTAAAACACGTTACTTTTGGGAGAGGAGGGCAAGCTAACCCCAATGACCCACCTCCTATAAATGGAAGCCTCCACTTACAGCAAGCTCATAGGCTTCTCTCTCTTAGTCATTCTCCCTCTCTACTCTAAGGCTACCTCAATGCTCTCCCCATCCATCTTCAGCGGTCCTATGCCATCTAAGAGCCTATCTCGATTATCAGAATCTTATGATTCGCAATTCATTCACAAATCAATATGAATCTATGGTGAATTTATTTTGGGCTAGAAACTATGGTAAGTCACACGATTCACAATTCAATTCACTTTTCATGATTCATACAATTCTTGAAACTATTGTGTCTGACAAATCCAACCCTTTTTTCTATTTTTTTACTGAAAATGACATAATACAACTTTTAAGAGTGTTTAGTACGAAAATAACCAATAGCTATGTATGATTTGTTATTATTTTGGTGATTATAAGGTTTTAATAGGATCCAATCAGATCCAGTCAGACTTGACATATTCTTAACTTTTTTCCTTATTTTTTTCCTCAAAAAAATATTTTATATATATATATTACATCTTCTAAGAATGTTTAAGGTTAAAGAAACTTGCACCATGAATTGTCTATTGTTGTTTTAATGAAATAAATATAATTCAATATTACATGGACCATGGTTCTACAACAGTTTTTTTTTTCTCTTTTTTTAAACAATAAACATACACACTTTTTGAAATGTTCTAAGTTATAAAATAAAGGATTCTACTTAATTCTATCCTAATATTATATTCTATGAAGGGTTTTTAAGCCTTTTTTTTTAATGTCGAGAGATCATATTATATGATTTTTAAATAATTTTATAGTTGGTGGGATTTCGATACACATCTCTTGCTACGAAGGCAACATTTTCCAAATTAGACAATGTAATTACGTCCTTATTTAAGAATTATTTTATAACACGAATCAAAGTCAATTTATTTCATATATATGATTATTTAAAATCATTTTATGCTGAATCTTAAAGATTCTCAATTTGATTCATGATTTACAATATTAGGCTTTTGATTTGCGATAAATTCTCAATTTGACAACTGTGGTGCCTACCATAATTCCAGGAGGTCGTATGAACAAATTACATAAGATATTCCATACAATAGAAAACTTTTGCCCAAGTTGCTTCTAATATAGTTATTCTAGGGCTATTGTAAACTAATTATGAAACTCAAAAATAAGCTTGTAAGCAACAACTAACTCATGTCGTAATTTGTGACATACCAAACATAAAATTATGGAATGAGTGCCTCATTCAACTAATTAATTAACCAGAGAATTTTATCCAGAATAAAATCTAGATGAAAAACACGAAATTTTATACTAGTTTCACACGTACAGCATGCAATATAAGTCAATAGTTCAATTTGAAGTTTGCAAAATTACCTGTTTTCTCGATCCCGTTCTCTAAATTCCTTCTCCCTTTCCCTTTCTTTGAACTCCCCGTCCCAACTCTTCTCTCTGACTTGCTCATCCTGATGCATTTCTGGACGGCTTATACTTCTACGTGACCGCTCTTGCTCTTTATCCTTCTCCCTTTCATTGTCAGGTTTATGCTCTCTCTTATCCCTATCACAGTCCCTCTCTTTGTCTCTATCTATGTCTCGATCCTGGTCCTTTCCTTTGTCTTTGTCTCTGGCTCTGTCCCGCTCTCGGTCTTTGTCCTTTCCATTCCTCTCTTCCCGGTCTCGCTCTCGGGTTCTGTCCTTTTCATTCCTCTCATCCCGATCCCTCTCTCGGGTTTTGTCCTTTACATTCCTCTCTTCCCGATCCCGCTCTCGGTCTTTGTCCTTTCCATTCCTCTCTTCCCGGTCCCTAACCCTGTCCTTGTCTCTATGTTCTCGACGACTTCTGTGTCGGTCCCTGTCAATCCTTTCTCCATCTCTTGGAGACGATCGATGTCGTGACGAGGCCCTCTCTAGGTCACGGTCACGAGACTCACCTCTGGACTTCGATCGCTTTGCCCGGTGATCCAAATCATTATCGTTCTCATCAATTTTGTGCTTTGAACTACGGGTCCGTTCTTTCTTTTCAGATTTAAGTGTTTCTTCCCCACCATTTGCTGCTTCCTTCAATTTCTGAGGGTCCGTATTTTCCACCATCTTCTCTAAATAATCATATTCATCAAACTCCATTGAACAATCTCTAAATCAAACAACTCAGATGGATTCTGAAACGACGCTTGTTGCCAATGGGATCTGAAAACAAATACCAAGAAGTAAAACATTGAAATAGACACACGAAATTCAATAATAAATAAGTTATAGACACACGTATTTGAAACCCTGATGCACCCTTTTTCACTTGAAACAATTCCAGGGAAGCCTTTCATCAGTATAATCAAATATTGATTCAAATGGTCCTGGAATCCAGGCAAAACCTTATCGTGTCCCATATGTTAGGCACAAATTCACATGTATACATACACAATAACATGTTAATAAACCAATATTTTGTAGCCAACAAAGTTCACAAGGAAAGAATTTGAAAATGAGTCCGTAGAGTAAACAGAACCAACTTCAATGGCAATATCAAACTAACAGCACTGACAAAAATGTATAAAGAACAGTAATTTACAAACAAAGAGACAAAATTGCTCCAGCAACAATGAAGGAATCAATAGTTTGGATTTTTTGCAAACCCTAATTTCAACAACCGACCAAAAGCATCTCAAAATTTGGGAGATTTACATGGAAAACTTTGGAAGATGAGATTGAAAATAAACAAATGAAAAGAGTCTATGAGAATTACCTCTTAGGGTTTAACAGCGACACAGAAAGAGAAGAAAAGCGTCAAACGGGCAAACTACGAAGAAGAGTATGCGTCTCTGAACCTGTCGAGTGAACTCTGTGTAGGTTAGTTTGCCCGTTTGGGGCAGCCCATGTGTTCGGTTTTTTGTTTTTAATTACAAATACGTCCCTCGTTTGCTGAATTATTACATGTAATTTTATAACAAATAATCTTTTTATTAGTAAATTATTAAATTAATTAATTATTTTTAATAATGTTGTAAATTTATTTCAATTAATAATTTGAGTAATAATTATTTTATTTTATTTTTTAATTTGATAATTAATTTTTTTTAATTGAGTAATTATTTTAATTAATAATTTGAGTAATTTTATTATTTTATATGGGAGTTGTTGAGAATTTTATTTTTTTAATTAATTTTGTTAAATAAAAAATTATGATCAAGAAGTACTTGTAATTTTTCAAATTACAATGGGAGAATTAGTATTTTACTGCTTCGTTTGGCAATGACTTTTTTAATTGGCTTTTTAATTTTTTTAACTTGGAACTTCTTTGTTTGTTTGATTTTCTTATTTGATTTTTTGGCTTTTTGGCATTGGAAATGATGTTCCCAAAAGTGAAATGACAAAATTACCCTCACGTGGTCAAATCCAAACATCCACACAGAGATGTGTATTGGTATATATGGGGTAGTTTGGTAATTGTCCATCCGTCTCACGTGCCTCACAACTCACGTTTATCATTTTTGGCAGTTTGTGATTTTGTAACCAAATTTGTTCGTATGTGATTTTTTAGCCTGGAAACAATTGCCAAACCAGAGTTAAGTAAATTTTTGTAATAACCCTCATCACTAATTACTGATTAAGTACTGATTACTGCTAAACCGAGACCGATTACGATTGATAATTGAATTGATTGAAATACTGAACTGACTGACTGACTGAAATCTGAGACTGATTGATTGACCATAACTGTTTAAATGCATAATCTATCTGTTTGACTGGCAAATTATCTATTCTCGTCTTACACATTAAACTACAAATTGAAGGCCTTATCGGCGGCCAAATCTGAAATTGATTGATGTTCTGTGTTCATCATGATTAATGTGCTTTTATGGCATATTTATCTGAAAATCGATTTGGTGTGATTAAATTAGATTAAAATAAACTAAATCAAAGAGTTGCGTTATTTACGGAATTGCCATGCTAGTGGGCCATTTTATTATAACATTTTTGAGCCTTATCAAGCATTCAACAAGACTTTTCATTAGCTCATTTTGAGAGCTCAAAAACCAACTTAGAGAGAGAGAAAACAAGAAGATTGATTTCACATGAGAGTTGGCTTGAATCTTGGAGGAATTGAAGAGTGATAACAACATTGAACTCCTAGACTCTTAATTGAAGACCTAAGGTAGATCATTGACCTTCTTTATTGTGCATTTGAGTTTATTCTTGCATGATTCGTGGGTCTTTAGTGATCTAAGGCATGAATTAGTCCAATGGTGTTGAATTGAAGCTCATTTCATGCATGCATGTGTTTATCCTTGCATTGTGAGGTTTGATTTCATGGAAATCTTGCATACATGTTCATATTCATGTTAAAGACCATGATTTCATCTTGTTCTTGAAGAAATGAGCTCAGTTGAGCTAACATTTGAGGCTTTGAATTGATTGAATTCATGGGTATTGCATGTTCATCATGTTTATGAAAATTGTTTTGAAAAGGAGTTTAATTGAATTACCCTTGGACTTTGATTTTATAAATTGAGCTTGCAATCATGTAATATTATGAGTTTACAAGAGTTTTCCAGAAATTCAGCCTAAGAGGATCGATTTTGATGCTTTGAAACTTGGTTTTGAACTTGGAGTTCGAATCTGGATTTTCCAGATTTTGGTCGTCCGCTCGAGCGGGGGAAGTGCCGCTCGAGCGGGGAAATCGAGCTCCCAGCATCTCTCACTGTTT
This sequence comes from Camellia granthamiana, assembly GCA_036172215.1. Lineage (NCBI taxonomy): Eukaryota > Viridiplantae > Streptophyta > Magnoliopsida > Ericales > Theaceae > Camellia > Camellia granthamiana. The sequence goes on along the minus strand of CM069904.1, from coordinate 3,298,746 downwards.
TACAGTCCGCTCGAGCGGGGTATTGTACGCTCGAGCGAAGGCTTGTGTCACACGCTCGAGCGGGGGAGTTGACGCTCGAATGGGGACCTTTGCTGCATGTCCGCTCGAGCGGGGAAAGTGACACTCGAGCGGGGCTCTGTTTTTCTGAAAATTCTGAAAGTGTTTTCTGTGTGCATCTTTGCATCCTCATCCCATTCTAGGCATTCTTAGGCCTAGTCTAAGACATCTTCATGAGGATATAGATGTAGAACACACTGAGGCAAATTAGGGATTAAGTTATTATCTTTCCCAACTGTGTAGCTTAGTGTGTGTTCAATCTGTTAACTGTGTAGGGTTGGCTTACCGAGGAGACGCTCTAGCTTACTATAGCCTAGAACTCTGTGAGTAACAACTGTGTAAAGATATGTTCAAAGATGAATATTTCTGACTGTTAACCAAACTGCTTTCTGAACTGAATACTGTTAATTGAATGAATGTATGTCCTCTATTCTGAACTGTATTGTGGCATCTATAGCAACTACTGTTTACTGTTACTGCTACTGTTACAGAAATCTCTGTCGGTTCCCTCGTTGGAATCACTACTGTTTACTGTTTGATGGCCATCAACTGACTGTTCGGTCTTTTAAGACCTACTGTTTACTGTACTGCTACTGTCACAGATACCTCTGGAGCAAAGTGCTGCACAGACCTAAGTGCTACAGTGTGAGCCACCTCTAGAATCTATGCGAGACACCTCTTGAGTCCATACCGGGCTTTAAGCCAATCTGTGAAATCTGAAGCAAAGTGTTGCACGGACCTAAGTGCTACAGTGTGAGCCACCTCTAGAATCTGTGCGAGACACCTCTTGAGTCCATAAGAACTGTACCGTTACTGTTATTGTACTGTTACCGTTACTGTTACTGTACTGTTACCATTATTATTACTGTACTGTTACCGTTACTACTACTGTACTGATATCGTACTGACACTGCTACTACCACCGTACTGTTTTGCTATCGGATGTGCCACGTACGATTGCTATGATTTCTAAATGACTGATATGACATGAAGTATAAGCCACCGACTGTATAACTGATTTATTGAGGCAAACGACTGTTTAAAATACTGAAAGGACATTCTTTCTTAACCCCTTTACGCATTATGTTATTTACTGGGCTTTAGCTCACTGCTCATATATATATGTAGGTGTACAGGCACCGGACCGTTGCTAGAAGCGTCGGGGTAAACTCCAGTTTTGTCAAGCCAACCTTTGTGCCTCACTTTGAGGTTCCAGTACTGTTCAAACTGTGGCTTAGGGGTGTTTTAATCTCCCCGCCTGTCTCTGTATCTGTGATGTACTACTGTGTAGACTGAATATTTTGCACTGTACTGTACTGCTTAATAGGGATTAAGTCCCTGTACTGAATGACTGTATATATGATGCATACTGCTCTGTACTGAATGTCTATATGTATGAAAAGTCTTTTTGCATACAGACTGTCGCAGCTCATTGGACATTGTTTTATTTACTATATTGGCTTCCGCCATGCCCCTGTACTCTATATTGCTGTTCTACTGTTAAGCAGGTCTTCGGTAATTTCGGATTAATGGCCGGTTACGGTGCTAAACCCATAGGGACGGGTTTGGGTCATGACAGAGTGGTATTAGAGCGATACTTAACCACGAGTTATACCGCACACACGTGTCCAAATGAGCTATAGGATGTCCTAGAAACGTAATTAGGGCATTGCATGAGCATGAAAAGTGTGTGTGGCTATGATATGAAAACCATATGCTAATGTGATTAATGTGTTTAAGTATGCAACTGTTTATGTTTATGATTACCGTACTGCCTATGTAAACTGAAACGAAACCTATATGCATACTTAAAGAAGTTAAATGGAATAACATGTAATGTTAATGTTACTACTGACAGGGGAAATCTATAAGAAAATGAACGTGTGAAAGTAAATGGTCATGTGACCGTACCTGAGTTGAATTGAAAGCATACACACGTCTGATATGGAATGAAATGTAAAACCAGTAAGAACCTCTCTTATATTGCTAAACACCCTGTTGTGTGTAAACAAGGGAAAGGACGAGGAACGTAAGCAAAACCGAATCTTCTGATGTTAGAGTTAACAGGCTAGAAGGAATGGTTGACGTCTTAACTGAAAATCTGTGGAGATAAAAAAGCCGACATACGTGCTTGAATCAACTGAATATGAACTGATGACACTGATACGGAAACCCAAATAAACTGAAACCACCGGAAATTTCTGGGAGGTACCGAACCATTGAAAACTGAGACTTGGGTTTAGAAACTGAGAAAATATGTGAAGTTTTCTCCGAAAAATACTTTCCCCAATGCATCCGAGATAAGAAAGTACCTGAGTTTGAACAACTTGATAGGTGATAAGACTGTGCTCGAATATGAGGTAAAATTTACCTAACTAGCTTGATAGGCACCCCACATGATAGATACTAATTACAAAGACTAGAAAAGAACTGAAGGTGGGCGTGACCTAGATGTGTTTGACTGAATCGACGTTTTAAAACTGTCAAAGTGTGTAGATGTCCTGGATAGAGTATAATGCCTTAGACAACGTAGCAGCATTGAAATATCCAAATCAACATCGTCAACTGAATCAGAAAGAATGAAACAGAAGTAACAGAAAGTGAAAAAGACCTTTTGAACTGTACTAGAACTGTTGAACATGGGAATATCTTATGATTGACTGTAATTCGAGAAATTTGTACGACTATGATTTGTACTGCACTGTTACGTACTGACGGACATTATTGAATGAGCGGACCCTTGAACTCGAATTATACACGCGAACTGTTTGTGTGTGAGACTGCTGAAACTAAGAACCCATATTGGTTTGTAAAGATGAACTTCTACTTACGAATTTGTGAACGAATGCCTATATGAAAACTGATTTTGAACTCACACCTGTATATATGTTCCCATGCTTGTAATACTGTTAAGACTGAGAGGAATAGACTGTGAGTAATGAATCTCTTGGAATCTACTGTTGATGCGAACTATATGTACAACATTGTGGAACCTCAGGTTAACATTTACCTGTGCTATGGAAACTGTTTAGACTTATATACATATCTGCTCACCTTTGCTCGGAATGATTGTTATGTTATTTGTGAATAATTTAACCGTTAGGACTATGACCCTGGAACTACATGACTGAATAAAGACCCCAAATGATAAACTCTAGACTGTGAATTGTAATTGTGAGAAATTGACATGACTGTTGATTGAACTTGCGAGCCTATGCTTTAGTGACTGTATGACCGATCTGGAACCCTCGTAGGGCAACTCACTATTATGTGTCACCAAGAACCTTGGGTGATGTATTACTGTATACCATATGCTTATATGAAGGAATTATTTGGAAATTGCTATATTGACTGTGATGCTTACCTCTCAATGTGAATAACTGCATGCCTGTGCACTGCCTGTAAACTTATTGGGAGGAACACGTTGTATACGACCTGTACTGCTTTGATATGAATTGTAATGCCATAAGACTCTGATGTCGGTTGACAAATTGTGAAACTGCTGATTATGTACCTAAACGAATGGAGTCCGAACTAATGTGCCTCACCTGGAAATGATAGGAATGGAACTGTTATCCGATCTAATCTGATAGAACGGTGGGTTGATGAAACCCTTTGTGTAACTGATAGAATTTCTGTTGGATGCTTGTGCTTTGAACTTTTACTTGTAATGATTTGACAGAACTTGCATCTGACATGACCTGGTCGAACTTTCATCGAATTAACCTGAGGGAAACCTTAATGAGAAAGCTATTATCAGATTGCTTACAATGTGGGAAAACTGGGAATGTGACATGTGATGACTCACCCAGTATTACTGTTATGACCATGAACTTGTTTGACTGGGAAATGACTGTTTTGGTAATTACTGTACTTCAGAACTGATGGGATCTGTTGACAACAGACTGGTTTTGATCATAAACTCTAACTGTCTGGAAGTATATGTAATCTGTATGACTGTTGTCGTATTGACATGTGCTATGACTGAATCTGTGAGAACTGGAACTGATGAATAGTAAATGAATACTTACTTCAGAATTCTACCTACTGCTATGGGAGTAATGTACAATTCGCTTTATATTCCCGATAACTCCCGAAGGAACTGGACTGACTGTGATGGATTACCGAATTGAGAACCAAATTGAACTAAGACCACGTGAACAACTCGGAAGAGGATGAATCGAAACTCTGTAACTTAACGGGGGAAATTACTTATGAAACTGAGACCAGTGCAAATCTATAACCCCGATAAGTACTTGATATAAGTAGTGTGAATACTACTATACTACCATTGTGTAAATGTATTCATGTTCTGTGTCACGAATTAAGCTCTATTTTCTGAAACGCTATATACAGTGTACTGAGTTGACTGTTCAAGCTCTGATAAAGATTTGTGAAATATGTTAGCTGCCCGGTATCGGAAGTTCCTTTATGGAACGTATATCTGTCTGCACTGTTACCCGTACCGGAGGCCTCGTCATGGGGGCTCAGCTTCTGTTCTGTTCTGTTCTGTTCTGTTACCCGGATTTGGGATTCCTTTATGGAGCTGGTCATTCGTGACCCTTATGTGACTGTATTTGTCCTGCACTGTATCTGTTCTGCACTGTATTCGTTCTGTACTGTATCTGTTCTGTATCTGCTCTGGTAGTGCTAATAAATGCACCACGTATGCTTAAGTAAGAATTGTGACATCTATGTATGCTCTGGACAAGAATATGGAAATGAACATGTATCCGAAACTGTCCTTGATTGAAATCTGACTGTGCATAAGATTCTGTTTTAATATGATTATGCTCCTGTTATCGAGTGAAAGTTACCCTTGTAATAGGCATCATCTCTGTTGTCATATGGTGATTCGAGTTTTGAGGACCAAACTCTTTATAAGGAGGGGAGACTGTAATAACCCTCATCACTGATTACTGATTAAGTACTGATTACTGCTAAACCGAGACCGATTACGATTGATAATTGAATTGATTGAAATACTGAACTGACTGACTGACTGAAATCTGAGACTAATTGATTGGCCGTAACTGTTTAAATGCATAATCTATCTGTTTGACTGGCAAATTATCTGTTCTCGTCTTACGCATTAAACTACAAATTGAAGGCCTTATCGGCGGCCAAATCTGAAATTGATTGATGTTCTGTGTTCATCATGATTAATGTGATTTTATGGCATATTTATCTGAAAATCGATTTGGTGTGATTAAATTAGATTAAAATAAACTAAATCAAAGAGTTGCGTTATTTACGGAATTGCCATGCTAGTGGGCCATTTTATTATAACATTTTTGAGCCTTATCAAGCATTCAACAAGACTTTTCATTAGCTCATTTTGAGAGCTCAAAAACCAACTTAGAGAGAGAGAAAACAAGAAGATTGATTTCACATGAGAGTTGACTTGAATCTTGGAGGAATTGAAGAGTGATAACAACATTGAACTCCTAGACTCTTAATTGAAGACCTAAGGTAGATCATTGACCTTCTTTATTGTGCATTTGAGTTTATTCTTGCATGATTCATGGGTCTTTAGTGATCTAAGGCATGAATTAGTCCAATGGTGTTGAATTGAAGCTCATTTCATGCATGCATGTGTTTATCCTTGCATTGTGAGGTTTGATTTCATGGAAATCTTGCATACATGTTCATATTCATGTTAAAGACCATGATTTCATCTTGTTCTTGAAGAAATGAGCTCAGTTGAGCTAACATTTGAGGCTTTGAATTGATTGAATTCATGGGTATTGCATGTTCACCATGTTTATGAAAATTGTTTTGAAAAGGAGTTTAATTGAACTACCCTTGGACTTTGATTTTATAAATTGAGCTTGCAATCATGTAATATTATGAGTTTACAAGAGTTTTCCAGAAATTCAGCCCAAGAGGATCGATTTTGATGCTTTGAAACTTGGTTTTGAACTTGGAGTTCGAATCTGGATTTTCCAGATTTTGGTCGTCCGCTCGAGCGGGGGAAGTGCCGCTCGAGCGGGGAAATTGAGCTCCCAGCATCTCTCACTGTTTTACAGTCCGCTCGAGCGGGGTATTGTACGCTCGAGCGGAGGCTTGTGTCACACGCTCAAGCGGGGGAGTTGACGCTCGAGCGGGGACCTTTGCTGCATGTCCGCTCGAGCGGGGAAAGTGACGCTCGAGCGGGGCTCTGTTTTTCTGAAAATTCTGAAAGTGTTTTCTGTGTGCATCTTTGCATCCTCATCCCATTCTAGGCATTCTTAGGCCTAGTCTAAGACATCTTCATGAGGATATAGATGTAGAACACACTGAGGCAAATTAGGGATTAAGTTATTATCTTTCCCAACTGTGTAGCTTAGTGTGTGTTCAATCTGTTAACTGTGTAGGGTTGGCTTACCGAGGAGACGCTCTAGCTTACAGTAGCCCAGAACTCTGTGAGTAACAACTGTGTAAAGATATGTTCAAAGATGAATATTTTCTGACTGTTAGCCGAACTGCTTTCTGAACTGAATACTGTTAATTGAATGAATGTATGTCCTCTATTCTAAACTGTATTATGGCATCCATAGCAACTACTGTTTACTGTTACTGCTACTGTTACAGAAATCTCTGTCGGTTCCCTCGTTGGAATCACTACTGTTTACTGTTTGATGGCCATCAACTGACTGTTCGGTCTTTTAAGACCTACTGTTTACTGTACTGCTACTGTCATAGATACCTCTGGAGCAAAGTGCTGCACAGACCTAAGTGCTACAGTGTGAGCCACCTCTAGAATCTGTGCGAGACACCTCTTGAGTCCATACCGGGCTTTAAGCCAATCTGTGAAATCTGGAGCAAAGTGCTGCACGGACCTAAGTGCTACAATGTGAGCCACCTCTAGAATCTGTGCGAGACACCTCTTGAGTCCATAAGAACTGTACCGTTACTGTTATTGTACTGTTACCGTTACTGTTACTGTACTGTTACCGTTATTGTTACTGTACTATTACCGTTACTACTACTGTACTGATATCGTACTGACACTGCTACTACCATCGTACTGTTTTGCTATCGGATGTGCCACGTACGATTGCTATGATTTCTAAATGACTGATATGACATGAAGTATAAGCCACCGACTGTATAACTGATTTATCGAGGCAAACGACTGTTTAAAATACTGAAAGGACATTCTTTGTTAACCCCTTTACGCATTATGTTATTCACTGGGCTTTAGCTCACTGCTCATATATATATGTAGGTGTACAGGCACCGGACCGTTGCTAGAAGCGTCGGGGTAAACTCCAGTTTTGTCAAGCCAACCTTTGTGCCTCACTTTGAGGTTCCAGTACTGTTCAAGCTGTGGCTTAGGGTTGTTTTAATCTCCCCGCCTGTCTCTGTATCTGTGATGTACTACTGTGTAGACTGAATATTTTGCACTGTACTGTACTGCTTAATAGGGATTAAGTCCCTGTACTGAATGATTGTATATATGATGCATACTGCTCTGTACTAAATGTCTATATGTATGAAAAATCCTTTTGCATACAGACTGTCGCAGCTCATTGGACATTGTTTTATTTACTGTATTGGCTTTCGCCATGCCCCTGTACTCTGTATTACTGTTCTACTGTTAAGCAGGCCTTCGGTAATCTCAGATTACTGGCCGGTTACGGTGATAAACCCATAGGGGCGGGTTTGGGTCGTGACAATTTTAAAGAGCGTATTTATGATTTATCCTTTTTAATAATTTAAATAAATTTAATGTTAAATTGCAAAACAAATTTGAGATTTTGAGTTTTATAATAAAATAAAATTTTAATTTTATCAATTTAAAATTTAACTTTTTAAATTTTTAAATTCAAATTATTATTTATTTTTATTAGGTAAAATTAATGAACAAAAATAATATTTTAATCATTATGTAGGTGTACATAAAATTTTTAAAATAATCTTTTTTGTTGAGTTTGATGATTTCAAAATATCCTTTTTCTATTATTTTTATCTAACGAAAATAGACAGATAATTTATATTGAAAATAAATCAAAAGATTAGTATTTAGATTAACAAAATTAAAAACATTTGTTTTGTTACAAGAGTCAAACTAAGGATGAAAATGGTAGGGTATTGACCGGGTCCCCTACCCCTACCCCTACCCCCGACCCTCATGGAACTCTCTCATGTTTTCACCTCAAACTCGCAAACATAATCCCCACTCCGACCCTACTCAATCAGCAATACAATATGAAATTTAATAATAATATTAAAACTCAATAATTAAAACTATAGAATAATATTTATAATTAAAAAATATATTATATATTGTACATATATTAAAATTATATTATATATTAACATAATAAAAATTCAACAATACATTGTATAAAAATTATATATTCTATAAAAATTCGACAACATATTATGCACTTATTATATATAGGAATGTTTTGGGAAGATGGTTAAAAACTGTTTTTTTAATTTTTTTTGACTTTTTTCAAAAAAAAAAGCTATAAAGAATGTGAGAGTTGACATGACCAAAAATAGGTTAAAAATAAAAAAACAGCTTATAACTGTGTTCCCAAAACACCCCATAATATTATTTTTTAATTACTTTATATGCAACTTGGGTAGGGTACGGATAAAAAAATATTTTATTCCGATCTAAATCCAATCTAGTTGTTCAAAAGTTCCTCTAAATTTGATCATACCTTATTCAACCACCCCCAAACCCATTTCATTAGGGTTAGGGTTAGGGTTAGGGTTGAATATTCGATAAATTGATGTATTTAGCCATTCTTAGGTCAAATCCTTATTTATTTTTTATTTTTTTATTTTGTAATTTGTTCTAAATTTAATTAAGGGGGGATTTTTTACCAACTGCATATTAAAAGCAGCACTAAAGGGTTTTTGTTTTTTTTGTTTGAACATTCATTATCTATTTGGGAAATTACTTTTTAAGTGCTTTTTGATTTTTTTAAAAATTAAAATAAGAGATAGAAAAATTTAAGGATAAATTATAAATACACATTCTGAGATTTGTTTAAAATACGAATGACCCTTATGATTCTGAAAATTACACACCTCATAAGGTTTCTAATTTTATAAAAAATGGCATCTTTTATTAATAAATCATCAAGTTAATTAACAGTTTTTAATAATGTCAAAAATATAATTTAAGTAATTTTATTATTACATAAGAGAGCAGTTGAAAATTTCATTTTTTTAGTTAATTCTGTTAAATAAAATTTTTTGACATTGGGATAGTTGTAATTTTTTACATTGCAGGGACAATCCGTATTTTAAGTAAATCTCATAAGTTTATTTGTAATTTATCCAAAAATCAATCACTTTGTTTAGTTTTGAAATTTTAAAAACAATTTTTAAATTTTGTCCTCATGCTTAGTCGACTTTTGTTATTTTTTTTAAATTATATTTTAGTCAATGTTTTTATAATTTTCGATGGACCTAATCTAAATCTTTTTAAAATTTAAAATATTTTGTTAAGGAATTTAAATAATATTTAATAAATACAACAAAAAAAAAACGAAAATATAATGCCAAATTCCATCCAAAGGTGACTCTGGCATCCTCTCAAATTGTGTTTGGTTAGGAGATTTAGGAAATGATTTTGAAAAAAAAGAAAAAGAAAAAGTGTGTGAAATGAAATAAATATAAGTGTATTTTACATTTCACCTACCTTTACTCTTTTTCTTTTTAAATCATTTTCCAAACCTCTCAACTAAACACAACTTTAGAGGATAATGCCAAATTCCACTAGCCCCGGCCCACAATATACGGGCCTCCCAAAATATATTGTTATTTATGGGCCTCGTTGTAGGCTTGAAGTTAGTTGTGGGTCAAATACCGACCTCATTTTTGGGCTGGGTTCAAGTCTCATATTTGGTTTAGATTTGGGCTTCTGCATAGCCTAACCTATTTCCTCTCGGCTACAAAAGCAATGATGAATTTTTTTTAGAGGCACATACATACAAGGGGTTCTTATTAATCAAATTTATTTATTTACAAGTCTTAACTGATAAATTAATCATTGTAAATTTATGGATTAGATTGATAAATTTATCAACATAAATTTATTTATCCACCATCATTGCTCATATTCACTCATTTATTTAGAAGGATCCACTATCCGCTTTCACATATATAAAAAACAAGACTGATAAATTTATTTCTAAAAAAAAAAAAAATCTAAATATGAAACAAAGGAGATGGTGGTGATACAGTGGTTGTGTAAATCAGCAACGGTAAAGTATAGATTTGCGACGATGGTAGGGATAGTTAGTGTACAATATCGACATTTGAATAATGACAATGGTGGTAGGTGAGTAAATGACAACGCCGATGTGGTGGTGGTGCGTAGATGATGACAATGATGGCGGCAATAGTGGTACATTATGGTAGTATGAAGCTTTTGAAAAAATGGTAGAGAGAGAGAGAAAATAAAAGAAGATGATGGGTGAACCACGACAACGGTGGTGGTGGTGGGTAGAAAGTGGCGACAACGATGGTGGTAGACAATGGTAGTATGAAGCTTTTGAGAAAATAGTGAAGAAAGAGAGAGGCGGTAGAAAGTGGCGACAACGATGGTGGTAGACAATGGTAGTATGAAGCTTTTGAGAAAATAGTGAAGAAAGAGAGAGGCAGAAGAAGAAGAAGAAGAAGAAGAAGAAGAAGAAGGAAAAAGAAGATGAAAGAACTTTGATAGGTATATGTATTGTAGGACTTATTGGTGCATTCAAAAAATCAATGGGACTTGATGGTATTTAAGTATACTTACTAGGATTAGTTGGTAATTATTCTTTTTTTTAACTTTTTTTATATATATATATATATATCTTCTAACCTTTATTTTCCTTGATTTTTTTTTTCTCTTCAAGTTTGGAGATTAATTGCAAATATGAGAAACTTATATCAAACTAGACAATTATAATATGAAAAATACTTGAGAGCTCTAATTAAGCACCTTTAATTCACCCTTAATGATGTGAAATGGACCCCACTCATCACTCCTCATCATTCTTCTCGCTATTCTCTCTCTCTTCCTCCTCATTAAAGATTAAAATAAGAGTAATATATTAGAAAATGTAGTACCACTCTTATAATACAATGCAACAATACATAAGGGAGAACTAACATTATGTTTGGGATTGTAGGACAAAAAATAAGGGTAAATTACAAACACACCTCTTGAGGTTTACTTAAATTACAAATCACCTCCTTTGGTTCTATAAATTACATTATGCCCCCTAAGGTTTCTAATTTCATAACAAATAGGTCCTTTTATTAATAAATCATCAAGTTAATTAACAGTTTTTAATAATGTTAAAATTTTATTTCAATTAATAATTCAGATGATTTTATTATTGTATAGGTAAACAGTTAGAAATTTTACTTTTTCAATTAATCTTGTCAAATAAAAAATTCTGACAGGGAGATATTTGTAATTTTCCAAACCACAGGGAATAATTCATATTTTAAGCAAATCTCAATGAGTGTATTTGTAATTTACCCAAAAAATAAAACTATGATGATTTGTTAAGTTAGGAATATATATATATATTTTGTCATTCTTCCTTTTATTATGGGTTATATTACTAAATAGCATTTTATGTTTTTATTTATGTAGCATCTGAATAGACACTTTTTGTATTATAAAATTTTTATAATTACTTTATTTATTTTTGTTGGACAATCTTCACTATATTTGAAGAATAGAATAAAGAGAGAGAGCGAGACTATTTGATTACAAAAATCAAAACAATATATAAAATAAAATAAAATAGTAGATTCTTATTTTGTTACAAAAACAAAATCAAAATATGGAAAAAGAAAAAATAATAAAACAAAAAGTAAATTAATTACTTACTTTATTATTTTTCTGGAACAAATTTTGATCAGGTCCAGTGTTTAACATTGTGTCCTTAAGACGGATTTGTCATCTCCACAATGCTTTCAGATTGTGGACGTCTATCTTCCAGGATAAAATGATCAATAACGAATAGTAGCAGCACTATAAACTATTCGCACAACGAATGCACTCTGTGTTTACACTCTTTCTTACAGGAAAATAATGCAACAAAATGCAGAGAGAGCAACAGCAGAATTGAGGACGAAAATTAAGTAAAAATCCAAATGAGGGACTTGTCTATTTATAGGTGCAAATGTGGCTTTTCAGATTTGAATAAACAGGATTTGAATGAGCAGGTAGCAAATCTGTTTGAACAGGTACAAGACCTGTTCGGTTTGAATGAATAGATACAAACCTGTTGGGTTTAAATTTTGAACAGATACTGAATCTATTCGGTTTAATTGGACAGATATGGACTTGTTTGAGTAGATGAATAATCTGGACATTATTTGGAATTGATTTCAAAATTTAAATTAAAAAAAGTAAGAATTTAATTTTAGAGAAATAAAAATCCAATATGTTTTTGGCCCAAAAAGATAAATATTGGGCCGGACAAGTTCAACCCAACCTCACACCATGCACCTACGCCCAAGCCTAGCCCAGCCCGCCCAATAAACTGAACGGACGGGCGGCGGTGGCGCGAATATGTGTGTTCATTTTGGGTCCAATGGGTCTAGCCCACTTTACCCATAACCTCTCCCTTTACAAAACTTGAGTGTCCCTTGGGGCCTATCCCAAGTTCCAAACCTAAACCTTATAAACCCGCTCAAAGTTTGCCCATCAAACCAATGTGGGAGAAGCTTTAATTCAACCTTTATGGAAATTTCACCAAGAACACCATTTCCATAGAGCTCACTTTGGCTTCAATTTTCCATTTACCCGATAATGGTTTTGAGCAACCAAATATACTACGTGAATCACAACGCGACATAAAACGCGTTACCACTTAGATCCGCCAACTTTGGCGCATGGATCCCACCTAAAAATTAGATTAAAGTTTAGAAAAAATCTATTTTTTTCCCAAACCAATTTTCAAACCATTTCTAATAATCCCCTACATGAAAGGAATTTGATGACAACGGAAATGCAACAATATACAGAATTTGTTGAAAGAGTATAAATCGAAAATATCTTGCATCAGGATAGGTAGCTTTCGGCTTTGAACCTTTCTTAGTGATAACCTATCGGACTTACTAGCTAACCAATGGACGCAATGCCTTGAATTGTTCAGCCGTTTGTGTAAGCCAAGACAATAGAATTCACACAAAATATCTTCTGACACATCGTGGTTCTCATGGTTGTGTTCATTTTGGCCTTGAACACTCCTGATTATTTATGAGTGCTTCTAGAGAATTTAACCTTTTTATTCTCATAAAACCGGCCCTAGTTTAACACTTATATAGGTGATTCTTATTGTGAGTATCTCTTATACTGTCTTGATTTTTATGCATAAATCAAGATATAAGTGATCATTAAAAGCAAAGCTTATCCTTAAACCCCTGCATACAACATATGTTGTAGATATCACTCTCACCATAGGAATGGGTGGAGAATTTTAATCCCTTGGTGATTTCTAAAGAGCCACACATAATTTAGTTGTCCCTTTGAACTTAGTTCTTGGGATTTCCAGTCATCTAAGTAGGGTTACTATTATGATGACTCTTATGTAATAGGCTTTAATCCTATCCCCTTCGATGAACTATACACTTGCTCTTTTGTCAAATCTTTTGTTAACGGATCAGCAATATTCTCTTTAGATTTTATATAATCTATTGAGATTATTCCATTTGAGAGCAATTGCCTTGAGGTATTATGTCGATGACGAATATGTCGTGACTTACCATTATACATATGACTCTGTGCCATGCTTATTGCAGATTGACTATCACAATGAATGCAAATAGCTAGCACAAGTTTTAGCCACATTAGAATGTCTTCTAAGAAGTGGCGAAGCCATTCAACTTCTTCTCCTGCTTTGTCTAAAGTAATAAACTCATATTCCATTGTGGATCGTGCAACATATGTTTGTTTCGTGGATTTCCAAGAAACAACAGTGCCACATAAAGTAAAGACATATCCACAAGTGGATTTTGAATCTTAAGTTTCTGATATCCAATTTGCATCACAATAGCCTTCGAGTACTGCTGGATATCGAGTAAAGTTCAAACCATGATCACGGGTAAATCTTAGATATCTAAGAATCCGAATGATCGCTTCCAATGGCCTTCTCTAAGGTTACTAATGTACCTATTTAATTTACTGACAGCATAAGCTATATCAGGACGAGTGCAATTCATTAGGTACATTAGGCTTCCAATGATTTGGGAGTATTTTAGCTGAGACACCGCATCACCTTTATTTTTTGATAAATAAAGACTGATGTCTACAGGTGTTCTTGCTATATTCATATCATCCTTGATATATTTACCAAGAATTTTCTCAATATAATGAGATAGAGATAATGCATACCTATCAGATGTTTTAGTAATTTTCATTCCTATATAACATCTGTGACCCCCATATCTTTCATATCAAATCTTTTGTTCAGCATTTGCTTATTTGTTTTGATCATGTTTTGACTACTTCCAATGATAAGCATGTCATCCACATAAAGACAAACGATGACATAACCTTTGTCAGTGTTTTTAACATAGACACACTTGTCACATTCGTTTATCTTGAAACCATTAGATAGGATAGAATGATTAAATTTCTCATGCCATTGCTTAGGAGCTTGTTTTAATTCATAGAGGGATTTTACAAGCAGACAAACTTTCTTTTCTTGTTCTAGTACTACAACCCCTTCGGGTTGCTCCATATAGATCTTTTCATTTAGATCACAATTTAAGAAAGTTATCTTAACATCCATTTGATGTATTTCCAAAATTATACAATGCTGCAGTAGCAATAAGCATGCGGATGAATGTTATTCTTGTCACAGGGGAATATGTGTCAAAATAGTCCAAACCTTCCTTTTGTTTATAACATTTTACCACAAGTCTTGCTTTATACTTGTCTATTGAACCATCTGCTTTCATTTTTCTCTTGAATATTCATTTATATCCAAGAGGTTTAAAACCAGGTAGAAGATCCACCAATTTCCAAGTATGATTTTGCATAATGGATTCAATTTCATTATTAACAGTCTCTTTCCACAAAGGTGCTTCGGGACCTCTCATTGCTTCCTTAAAGCTTTGAGGTTTATTTTCTAACAGGAATGTTAGAAAATTTGGACAAAAGGATTTTGATGTTCTCACTTTTTTACTTAGTCTTGGTTCATCATCAGTTAAATCCTGTTAGTCGAGACCATTACTAGTCTCTTGCGTTTGATTGTCATTAGTCTCTTGACTTTGTATACAATCATAAGTTCATTGCTATGAACTTAATTCTTGTCCTTTCTTGTAAGGAAAAACATGTTCAAAAAACACAGTATTCATTGATTCTATAATAGTGTTCACATGTATATCATGTATTTCTGATTTATAAGTCAAAAACCGATATGCACTACTATTCTGAGCATAATCAGTAAACACACAATCCACTGTTTTTTGTCTTATTTTAGTCTTTTTTCGGAACAGGAACTTCTACCTTTGCCAAACATCCCCACACTTTTAAGTATTTATAGGAAGGTGGATGACCTTTCCACAATTCATAAGGAGTGCTGTTGGTTTTCTTGTGGGGTATTCTGTTAAAAACATGATTAGCAAACAATATTGTTTCCCCCGACAAGTTCTACGGTAAGTCTGAACTTAATAACATGGCATTCATCATTTATTTAAGGGTTCTATTCTTCCTTTCAGCAATTCCATTTTGCTGTGGAGAATAAGGTGCTATAGTTTGGTGAATAATACCATGTTGTGCACAAAAATTATTTAAAGGTGCATCATATTCACCACCCCTATCACTTCTAACCATTTTAATGGTTTTACTAAGTTGATTTTCAACTTCAGTTTTGTAGAGTTTAAACATTTCCAAGGCTTCATCTTTACTTCTAAGTAAATATATATAACAATATCTCGTGCAATCATCGATAAATGTTATGAAATATTTTTTGCCTCCTTTAGTTTGAACAAATTAATGATCACATACATCAGTATCAATTGATTCTAGAGGTTCGATTTTTGTTTCAACCAATTTAAATGGAGCCTTAGTTAATTTTGCTTCTACACAAATCTCACATTTGTGATTAGGATCTATTTCAAACTTTGGTATATAATATAAACCAATTAGTCTATACAAAGCATCAAAATTCACATGTCTTAATCTACCATGCCATAAATTTAACTCAAGAATATAAACAAAAGATGTGTTATTCTTCTTAACAATAGATTTTGGTACAACAGTTATTACATTTAACTTAAAGAGACCATCTTTCATGTATCCCTTACTCACGTACATACCACTCTTTGTTAATACAAATTTATCAGACTCAAATACAAGCCTAAAACCATTCTTACTTAACAAATAACCAGAAACTAAGTTCTTCCGAATGTCTGGTACATGCAGCACGTTGTTGAGGGTCAGTTCCTTCTCATATGTTATCTTCAAGATTACTTTCCCTTGTCCAGCCATAGTAGAAGTAGATGAATTTCCCATGAGTAGTTGTTCACCATTACAACCTCATTATAAGTAGTGAACATCTTTTTGTCCTCGCAAATGTGTCAAGTTGCCCCAGTGTCAACCCATTATTTCTTTGGATTTCCAACCAAATTAGCCTCAGACACCACAGCAGAGAGATTGATGTCATTTACCTTGTCAGAGATGTAATCTAACTCTGTTCCATTAGCTTGATTGGTGGTCTTCTTGCTTGTACTTACGCAATCTTTCTTTGGGCGGCGACAATTAGAGGCATAATGTCCAGTCTTGCCACAGTTATAACATTTACCTTTGAACTTTTTATTGTCATTGTTGTCGCCTTGTTTAGGACCATCTCTAGCAAACTTCCTCTTCTTGTTATGTGGTTTGGGTACATGTTCAACCACATTAGCCTTGGACTCAATGGAATTTTTACCATTTATCTTTTCAGCCTTACGGTTATCTTCCTCAATTCCCAATCTTACAATAAGTTCATACATGGTCATCTCTTTGCGTTTATATTTTAAATAATTTTTGAAATCTTTTTAAGCCAGCGGTAATTTTTTCACTAAAGCAGCAACTTGGAAAGACTCGCTAAAACACATATCTTCAGTATGTATATCATGCAAAATTAATTGAAAACTTTGAACTTGAGAAATTACCATTTGGGAGGCTACCATAACAAAGTCCAGAAATTTACCAATAACAAATTTTTTTTGTGCTGGCATCCTCTGTCTTGTATTTTTTCTCCAAAGAATCCCACAATTTTTTTGTTGTTTTAAAAGAGCTGTAAACATTATACAGCATGCTGTCTAAGCCATTGAGGATGTAGTTTCTGCATAAAAAAACAGAATGTTTCCAGACGTCTACAATGACAACAACTTGCCGATCACTTTTATTCTCTTTAAGGACTCGAACCTCTACACAAAGAAACCGAGCCAGATTTAGAGTTGTAAGATAGAATAGCATTTTCTGTTGCATCTCTTAAACTTGGTGCCATTAATTTTTTTCGTTTTTCTCCATAATTTATTGGAACTTGAACATGGTTCTGGATAGGGACCGGAGTCATTATAACAATTGGATTGAGAGTACTACTTTTAGCAACCATAATATTTGATTACAAAAAATCAGAAAAACCCAAAACCAAAACATAAATTAATTTTCTAGTTACTCAAACCAGAAAATAAGTTATAATACAAAATAATTTTACTTTTCTAGTTACTAAACCAGAAAAATAAAATACCACGCAATAATTTTCTGTAACACTAATACACAAATTATTATTATAAAATTGTTAATGACAAACAGCATATTACTACTATTTGTTAAAGAAAATAAACAGTATATTACTACTATTTATCAAACAGTATATGTGACAACCCTCACCACTGTTTACTGATAATACCACTGATTACTGCTAAACTGTGACTGAACATGATTAAGTAACTGATTTGACTGACATTCTGAACTGATTGATTTAGTGTATTAGTTTAAACGCATTTCTATCTGTTTGACTGTTAAATGATCTGTTCATGTTTTATGTTTTAAACTGCAAATTGAAGGCCTTATCGGCGGCTGAATCAGAAATTGATTAGTGTTTCATGCTAATTAGAATTTTTGTGATTTTATGGTATGTTTAATTAAAATGTGATTTGGAGCGATTAAATTGGATTAAATAATGTTAAATTACATTAGTTTGGCTTATTTATCAAAATGCCACTTAGTGGACTTTTTCATGAGCCATTTATTTGATTTATATATGTGAGCATTATCACAACTTTTCAGCCATTTTCCTCAAGTCCAAAACTGAGTGAGTGAGAGAGGGAGAGTAGGAGATTTGATTTCAACAAGTTTTGGCTAGAAAAATTTGAAGAATTGAAGAGGTTTTACAAATTAGGCTCCTACACCTTAACATTCAAGGCCTAAGGTAAGAACTCATCTTCTTGTTTATGAGTTTAAGTTGTGTCTTGCATGGTCTAGGATGATATTGAAGTCTAAAGCCAAGATATGAGTTAAGATGTTGAATTGAGTAGGAATTCATGCATGCATGTATACATTGTTGAGTTTTGAGGTTGATTTCATGGAAATCCTCACATGCATGTCCATATTCTAGCTTTGGTCCATGAATTCAGCATATTTTTGGAGGGATTGACTCATTTGTTCTTGTATTAGAAGCTTTGAAGTTGATTAAATTTATGCATGTTGCATGTACATCATGTTCTTGAAGTTTTGTTTGGAAATGGGTTCAATTGAACTAGCTTTGGGTTTTGATTTTGCAAATTGATCTTTGAAACATGTCATATTATGAGTTTTAAAGTGTTTTCCAGAAAATTAGCCCAAAATGATCGAATTTGATGCTTTAAATGTTGAGTTTCATGCTTGGAGACAAATCTGGAAATTTCAAATTTTGGATCCACGCTCGAGCGGGAAACTCCACGCTCGAGCGCACACTCTGAGTTCATGCAGTCCGCTCGAGCGGGGAAAGTAACGCTCAAGCGTGAAATGCGTGTATCCAGTACTTTGCATGTGTTTACAGTCCAGTCGAGCGAGGGAATGCATGCTCGAGCGAGGACTTGTGTCACACGCTCGAGTGGGGGTCGAGCGCCCGTCAAGCGTGAATTTCATGCATCCAGTACTTTTGCAGTCCACTCGAGCGAGGAAAGTCATGCTCGAGCGTAGCTCTTTTATCTGCATGTCCGCTCGAGCGGGACCCCTGTTTCAGCAAAAATTTGAAAAGTGTTTTAAAGTGCATCTTTGCATCCTCATTCCATCCTAGGCATTCCTAGGCCTAGTTTAAGGCATCTTAATGAGGATAATGCTATAGAACCACACCGAGTCAAGATAGGGACTAAGTTATTGTTTCCCAAACGTGCAACTTAGTGTGTGTTCATCCTGTAAGTGTGTAGGGTTGGCATCCGAGGATGCTCGCTAACCTATCTGTAGCCCAGAACTCTGTGAGTAACAATGTTGTAAAGATGTATTCAATCATGAATATTTTCTGAAGGACCAACTGTACTGCTTTCTGAAATGATATTTCTTACTGAATGAATGTTTGTCCTATTTGCGAATTGTATTCGTGGCATCCATAGCAATTTACTGTTACTGTACTGTTACTGCTACTGTTACAGAGATCTCTGTCGGTTCCCATGTTGGAACCATTACTGTTTACTGATATGATGGCCATCAACTCACTGTTTGGTCTGTTAAGACCTACTGTACTGTTTTGCTATGGGGTGTATCACATATGACTGCTATGACTGAATGACTGATATACTGTTATAACTGAATGTTTTAAATACTGAAAGGACATTCATTCTTAACTGCTTTACACATATGTTATTCGCTGGGCTTTAGCTCACTGTTTATATATATATATATGTAGGTGTCCAGGCACCGGACCGAAGCTAGGAGCGTCGGGTTAGCTCTTGTTTTGTCAAGCCAACTATTGTGCCTCACTGCGAGGTTCCAAGTGCTGCCAAGCCAAGGCTGCTTTAGGGTGTTTTAGATTCCCCCTTTCTGTTTCTGTTTTGTATAGACTGTATGAGACTAGCACTGTACTGTTATGGTAGGGATTTGGTCCCTAGCCTGAATACTTGTATATGTATGTATATACTGTTTTGGTTTTGAATGTGAATATGTATGAAAAATCTTTTTTTTTGCATACAGACTGTCACAGCTCATTGGACATATTTTATTACTGTTTGGCTTCCGCCAGCCCCTGTATTCTGTATTATTGTCTTTACTGTTAAGCAGGCCTTTGGTAATCACGGATTACTGGTTGGTTACGGTGCTAAACCCATAGGGGCGGGTTTGGGTCGTGACAATATATGATTACTATCTGTATTTTTCAACCAGAATATCACTTTGTAAAAGCACAGAAAATAAATACAATGAAGACAAAAAATAGTCTGTCTTAAAATTGTTAGATAATCTTCACTGTACTCGAAGAATAGATTAAAGAGAGAGAGAGAGAGAGAGAGAGAGAGAGAGAGAGACAGTTTGATTACAACAATCAAAACAGTATATAAAATAAAATAAAACAGCAAATTCTTATTTTGTTACAAAAACAAAATAAAAATTTGAAAAAGGAAAAAATAATAAAACAGAAAATAAATTAATTACTTACCTTATTATTTTCTGGAACAAATTTTGATCAAGTCTAGTGTTTAACACTGTGTCTTTAAGACAGATTCATCCTCTCTACGGCACTTTTAGATTGTGGACGTCTATCTCCCAGGATAAAATGATGAATAACGAATAGTAGCAGTACTATAAACTATTCGCACAACGAACACACTTTGTGTTTACACTCTTTCTCACAGGAAAATAATATAGCAAAATGCAAAGAGAGCAACAACAGAATTGAAGACAAAAATTAAGTGAAAATCCAAATGAGGGACTTGTTATTTATAGGTGCAAAAGTTGCTTTTTAGATTTGAATGAACAGGTAGCAAATCTATTTGAACATGTACAAGACCTGTTCGGTTTGAATGAACAGATACAAACCTGTTGGATTTAAATTTTAAACAGATACTGAATCTGTTTGGTTTAATTGGACAGATATAGACCTGTTTGGGTGGAGGAATAATTTGGACATTATTTGGAATTGATTTCAAAATTTAAATTCAAAAAAGGTAAAAATTTAATTTTAGAAAAATAAAAATCCAAAATGTTTTTGGCCCAAAAAGATAAGCATTAGGTTGGATAAGCCCAAGCTAACATCACACCACGCACCCGTGCCCAAGCCCAGCTCAGCCCGTCCAACCGATTGAATGGACGGACGGACGGACGGCGTGCGCGCGTGTGTTTATTTTGGGTTCAATGGGTCTAGCCCACTTTACGCATAACTTCCTCCTCTAAAAAACTTGAGTGCCCCTTGGGGCCTACCCCAAGTTCCAAACCCAAACCTTGTAAACCCACTCAATGTTTGCCCACCAAACCAATGTGGGAGAAGCTTTAATTCAACCTTTATGGAAATTTCACCAAGAACACCATTTGCATGGAGCTTACTTTGGCTTCAATTTTCTATTCACCCGATAATGGTTTTGAGCAACCAAATATACTATGTGAATCACAACGCGGTATAGAACGCGTTACCATTTAAACCCGCCAACTTTGGCACATAGGTCCCACCTAAAAATTAGACCAAAGTTTGGAAAAAATTTGTTTTTTCCCAAACCAATTTTCAAACCATTTCTAACAATTTTTTCTTTCGATTTCTACATTTTTGGAGAGATTCAAAAAATGAGTTTTAAAATAAACCACTTTCTCCGTATTTTTCCTCTTGCTAGTAATCTAAACACGTGATTACGACTAAGAAAAATTGATTTCTCCATCTTTTTCTTCACTTTTTTCCCTCTAAATTATTCAAAAACGGGCCATAAACACTCAATACAACAAAGAATCATGTTAATGGAACAAAAATAACTAATCTTTATCTTTAACAATGACTGATTTCCAAACTCAAATCAAAGTGTATAAATCAAGGGAGATGTTACAATGTGCACCCTCAAAAAAATGTAAATGATATGCCTTTCATAACTTTTTCACAAAATTTCATAACTTAAACCCAAAATGTCATAACTTTTTCACTACAGAAGTCATAACTTTTTTTCACTGAAAAATGTCATAACAAAATCTCAAATTGCCATAACAAAAATCACAAAATGTCATAACATTATTATTCCTAACTTTAGGGTGCACATCATAAATTCGCTATTTATAACTTTACCACAAAATGTCATAACACACATCACAAACAAGCATAACATTCATCATAAAAAATTATAACTTTTTACAATGTACATCATTTGAAATAGTGCACATTATAAATTTCTCCATAAATCAATTCAAATTCTTTGTTTTCTACCGTAACTGACCTTTTAAAGATATATATATTTTAAGTAAACAAACATAATTTCCAATGTATTAATGAATAGTTGAATCAACTTGAATAACACAGCTAAAAAATAATTTATCTTAGTTTTTGAAAGTAGTTTTTTTGCTTTTGATATCCTTTTGTCTTTCATTAATGCTTTTTCAAAAATTTCATAAATATTTTACATTATAGAAAATACATCTAAAGAGTTTTTTTTTTCTTTAAATATGAAAATTAAAAATCTCAAAAACATATTTTAAATTTTTTTTAAAAAAAGGGTGATTAAGTTATTCCATGATGGAAAATATAGGTGACAGGTCATACAGATTCATTAGCGATTGAATCCAAGAAGTACTTTTGTCTCTTCCATTTTATATAATATAAAACCAAACTAATCAATCAATAATACAGTTATCAATTGCTATATAAATCGTTTTCACAGACCAGAGAAAAAAAAGCACCATTAGTGGGATTTCATTTTCAGTTTCAACTATCAAACATATCTATGTATATGATATTGTAGACACCCAATTTTTTACCGCACTTAAGATTTGGATGTCTCACGTTGATCACTTGATGATGAAAAGTTACGCTATACAACCGTTCAATTTCTTCAGCAAGAAGCTTCGATTTTGAGTTTCAGAGCCTAAAACCTTGCAACCCCTTGGGACCAAAACCTAATTTTTTCAACCTGATCACTTAGAGGCCTGCTGGCCAACAGGTGGCCAACAGGCCAATTTTTAGTAGCCGGCCGTCCCCCTACATGGCCGGCCGACCAGGTTTCCCAATAGACAGATATTTACTGCCAGCTGTCCCCCCCATGTGCATGCTTTGCACTAGTTGGCTGCATACAAATATTTCCGACTGAGGAACCTGTTTTTCTATAAATAGGTGACCACCTTTCATGGTTTTAGGTTAGAAAAAATTCTCAAAAGCGAAAACCTTGCTAAACACTCTCCCTCTCTATCCTGCAATATACATACACTATACATACACTTTCTGTGGGGACATATTTTCTGAGTGCCAACACGTGGCCAAGGTGACGCCGAAGTGTCAGCCGAGGTGCCACGTGTCCTGGTCGTGATGCCGAGGTGATCTCGGCTAGGCCGAGGTTATCTCCGAAGATATCGGAGCCTGGGATAAGCAGAAAAGGGACAAGAGTCCTAGAATGATGAAGGACCTCAGCCTGGATAAGGATAAAGCTCTTAGGGAGTTTATCTTTATCAATTGGAGAGTCCAAGATAAGCACTGAGTTGAAGTCCATTGAAGCTAGGCTTCTATTGGGACTAGGATTGAGTTGGCTATAAAAGAGAGGCACCCCCAATGGGTCTAAGGTACGCAATTTATATTCTGAATAGTGAGTTAAGCATTTTTGCTATCTTTGAGAGATAACTAACTTGATCGTCGGAGTGCCCTCGGGTGGACGAATCGCTGCCGGAATCTCTTTTTTCTGTTGCAGGTCGTTCGGGCTTAATCTATTCTGCCAGTGTTCTCCAGCTGAGTGCTTGATTGGCAGTGTGCTTAGAAATTGACACACACAATTTGGCGCCGTCTATGGGAAAGAAAGAAGAATAGATGGCCAACGACGGACAGAAAGAGAATGTTGGGAACGACACCCCTACTGGGAGTGGGAAACCTGTAGACCTTGACGTCGAAGGAGACAACTGCAACAGAGAGACTCACGATAAGAATCACGAAGGAAAGGATGTCGGCCAGGAAAGCGACGTACCAAAGAAAACGGACCAAAGCGGGTACTACAACGAGGATGACCTCCAAGTATGGAAAGAAAGATGCCTGCGGAGGGACGATGAGAAAAGGCCATGGCAAACAAATTGGCGAACCTGCAAACAGTGGTCAATTTCATGATGTAGAATAACGTTATGCAGCCACCATACCCACTGCAAGATATGCCGATTCTAGCGGCAAATAAAGATGCCCAAAAAGAGGGGCAGAAAACAGTCCCTACAGTCCCACAGCACACCAGGGCTGAGAAACACTCTCACCGGCCTTCAAGGGAGGTCGGGCGAGGGGAGTCAAGAAGGGAAGAATCAAGAAGGACGCATCACACCAAGGAAGCCGACCCCAAACAGCATCGACATATCCAAGGGCAGGAGTTGTGCTTCGACGCAACCAATGGAGAAAGGACCAAGAGGATTCACAATGATACAGGCAGTAATGCACCGAAAAGACTGAAATCAAGAGATAGCCGAGCTCCTGGGCAGACCAAAGAGGACTTGACCGATTACCTCAAGAGGAAGCAACAAAATGCCGAGGTAACTTCCCCGGTGAAGCCGAGAACTCCATTCTCGGTAGAGTTGGACAAATTTGAGGCTTCAAAAAGATTCAGTATGCCGAGGTTACAGATATACGACGGTAAGTCAGACCCCAACTTTCACGTCGGTTTATACCTGAACTCGATGGCCTTGTACACTGGGAACGAGCCGTTGCTTTGCAAAGTGTTCCCCTCATCTTTCGAGGAAATCGCATCGGATTGGTTTCACAAGTTGCTGAAAGGAACTGTGAAAACCTGGAAAGGCCTGGCCGAGATGTTTGTGGCCAGGTTCGTGACAAACAAACTACAGCCTTTGAGGGTAGACGCCCTGATGGCTCTGAAGATTGGCGAGGACAAAAGCCTGAGGGCCTATGCCAAGAGGTATTATGAGGTATTCAACCGAATATAAGAATGCAACGAAGAAGTGGCCGTCGTATTATTTAAAAACGGCCTGAAAGATTATTGCCTACTCCAAAAATCACTGGCAAAGACATTGCCAAAAGGCATGGAGGAACTTATGGCCAGAATTGAGAAATATGCTAGAGCCGAGGAAGACACGCCAGGGACTAAGGCGACAAAGTAAGAGAAAGGAAACGGCTCTCCGAAGCGAGGTCGAGATAACAACGGATCCAACAAGCAAGAGATAGGATTGAGGGCTGCACAGACAGTCACAACTATATTCCGAATCCCAATTCACAAAGTCCTGGATAAAATCTGAACCCAGCCCTATTTCAGAGCACCAACAAGGGTACTAGGAGAGTTTATGGGAAGAAGCCTTGGTAAGCCTTGAAGGCACAATGAAGACGGGCATCTGACTCAGGGTTGTAGAGCCCTGAAGGCATATCTGGAAGACCTAGTAAGGCAAGGCCATTTGAAGGACCTTGTAGATGAGGCCAGGACAAGGGAAGAGCAGGCAAGACTGCCTCAGGCACCAGCAGCTCCACCTCCCCCAGCACAGCAACCGCAGGCAGGCGGATCTCAGGTAATTAATGTAATTCACTCGAAGGTCAACGAAAACGAAATACGGGGGGAGATTCAGAAGGTAAATCACTTGTAGCATATGTACCAAGTTTGGCAGAAAAGACCTTGGGCCGAGGAGTGCCAGGGACCAGTAGTGTCCTTTACTGAAACTGACCTAGAGATGGTACAACATCCGCACAACGATGCCTTGGTAGTATCCCTCCAAGCTGGGGAGTGCCAAGTGAAGCGCATCCTAATTGACCAAGGCAGCTCTTGTGACATCATGTATGTCAGGTGTTACAAGGAGCTTGGCCTTCACTTAGACGATATGGAGCAATCCAATGGCCCAATGGTCGGGTTCAATGGAACGCCGACGTGGCTACTGGGAGCAGCAAGCTTGGAGGTGCAGGCTGGCACCAAGAAGATAAAGACAGAGTTCACCATAATCGACACACGCTCCCCTTACAATGCTATCCTGGGGAGGCCATGGTTGCATGCAATGGGGGCTGTTCCCTCAACATTGCATTAGCTATTGCGGTTCCTAACAAAGCATGGGATAGAGGAGGTCAGAGGGGACCAACTGCAGGCAAAAAACTACTCCATGGCAGCAATGAAATCCACCTGCAGCATACGAGAACCAGAGATAGTAGAAATCGAAGATGAGGACGTGGAAGTCCTAGAGGACGTCGGTAAAGAGCCAGCCGAGAAGAGTGAAGAAGCCTTGAAGAAAATCCTTGTCTAGTAAGGGGATGAAGAACGCTTCTTCCTTCTTGGCTCGGGCTTAGCCGAGGAAGAGGAAAAAGAACTGGAGGCTTTCTTGAGAGAAAACATTAAGGTGTTTGCCTGGATGTCTTACGAGATGCCTGGCATTGACCCCGAGGTCACTTGCCATAAACTGAAAGTAGACAGGTCAGCTAAACCTGTAATCCAACGGGCAAGAAGACCAACGTTGATGCATGTTGAGGCAGTGGAAGAGGAAGTAGACAGACTCTTGGAGACCAGAGCCATTCGAGAAGTAAATTACTCGACATGGCTATCGAATACAGTGGTGGTGAAGAAAAAGAATGGTAAATGGAGGGTCTGCGTG
The DNA here is from genome assembly GCA_036172215.1 of Camellia granthamiana. Classification (NCBI taxonomy): domain Eukaryota; kingdom Viridiplantae; phylum Streptophyta; class Magnoliopsida; order Ericales; family Theaceae; genus Camellia; species Camellia granthamiana. The sequence continues at coordinate 3,272,042 of CM069904.1, read as the reverse complement.
AACTTTATTAGCCAAAACAAGGCCTGTCCCAAAGACAGTTTTCCTTTACCCAAGATTGACCAACTGGTGGATGCCACTTCAGGACATGGAAGGATGAGCTTCCTGGATGCCTACAGGGGGTACCATCAGATAGCCATGTACCCCCCAGACGAGGAGAAGACTGCATTTATCACCCCAAAGGGGCTGTATTGCTACAGAGTGATACCTTTTAGGTTGAAAAATGTAAGAGCAACTTACCAGAGATTGGTAACCAAGATGTTCAGACACCTAATTGGCTGAACAGTGGAGGTATACATCGATGACATGGTCGTGAAGACCAGGGAACCTAATGACCATATGGAAGACTTAAAAGCAGTCTTTGACATCCTAAAAACATATCAGCTCCGACTCAATGCATCAAAGTGTGCATTTGGGGTTGGATCTGGTAAGTTCTTGGGATACTTGGTGACTAGAAGGGGCATTGAGGCCAGCCCCGATCAGATCAAGGCCATCCTAGAACTGAAAAGCCCAACATCGGCGAAGCAAGTACAGATATTGACTGGAAGGGCTGCAGCCCTGAATAGGTTCATAAGCAGAAGTTCTGACAAATGCAAAACCTTCTTCAGCTTAGTGAAGAAGGCCACAGACTTCTTATGGACAGAAGAATGCGACGTCGCCTTGGTCGACTTGAAGAAGTATTTGACCACGGCTCCAGTTCTCTCAAATCCAAAACCTGAAGAGGAGCTGTTCCTGTACTTAGCAATTTCAGAACATGCGGTAAGTGCAGTGGTAATCCGAGAAGAAAAAGGGGAACAAAGGGCTGTTTACTATGTAAGCAAAACCCTAGCTGATGCAGAACCAGGTATTTACCCTTGGAGAAGTTAGCGCTGGCTTTAGTAATAGCTTCAAAGAAGCTGAACCACTACTTTCAAGCCCACAAAATTGTGGTGTTAACGGAACATCCTCTGAAGTCCCTGTTACAGCAGGGAGATCTAACAGGCAGAATAACCAGATGAGCAGTGGCCTTGGGCCAGTATGACCTGGAATTTAGACCCAGAACAACAATCAAAGGCCAAGTTTTGGCCGACTTCGTGGCTGAGTTCACGCTAGGATCCATCGTACATCGGGCTCCGTTGAGCCGAGATGAACGATGTCCAAGCAAGTAAAGAAGAGCCCAGCCGAAGGCAACGGAATAAAGGAAGGAAGAAAAACTCAGACCCTGCAGCATTTACATCAGCTTGTTTCGACTGTTTGTTGATGGGAGTTCAAACCAACAAGGAGCGGGGGTAGAAGTAGTACTGGTATCTCCAGATGGACAGATACTAGAACAATCCATTCGTTTGGGGTTCAAGGCCTCAAACAATGAAGCAGAGCATGAAGTACTGATCGTAGGACTGAAACTAGCTGTAGCAGTAGAAGCAGATGAGGTGATAGTCTTCTATGACTCTCAACTTATAGTCAACCAGACAACAGGTGAGTTCGCAGCCCGAGACGAAAGGATGTCAGCCTATGTAAAAGAGGTCGGCAGATTAGTGGCCTTGTTTCAGAATTGCCGACTACAGCAGATTAGCCGAGATGATAACAGTCACGCTAATGCCCTGGCCAACCTGGCTAGTGCAATACAACCTGGAAAGGCAAGAACGATAATGGTTGACTACTTGTCAGGCTCGAGCATCGAACCACTGACCACAGAGCGTGAAGCAATGTGTGTGGACATGGGACCAAGCTGGATGGATGCAATAATAGCATTCCTGAAAGAAGGAAAATTGCCAAATGATCACAATGAGGCACACAAGATCAGACTGAAGTCGGCAAGATTCAGCCTGATAGCAGAGGGACATCTCTACAGAAGATCCTTCACTGGACCCCTTTTGAGGCGTGTACATCCTTCACAAGTTGAAGATTTTCTGTACGAAATACATGAAGGAGTATGCGGAAGCCAGGTTGGGGGCAGATCACTTGTTTATAGGGCCATTACCCAGGGGTATTGGTCGCCCTACATACAGAAAGATGCAGAAGCCTATGTCAAGAAGTGTGAAAAGTGCCAAAGGTTTGCACCTCTGATACACCAACCAGCAGCAGACCTGAATCCAGTATCCAGTCCTTGGCCATTTGCCCAATGGGGCATGGATCTTGTTGAAAAACTGCCCCAAGCAACTGGGCAAAGGAAGTACCTGCTGGTAGCAACAGATTACTTCACCAAGTGGATAGAAGCTGAACCCCTTGCCAAGATTCGAGACGTGGATGTAAAGAGCTTCATATGGAAGAACATCATCACCAGGTTTGGGATCCCAAGAGCAATAGTTGCAGACAATGGAACACAATTTAACAGTAAGCTAATTAAGAGCTTCTATGCAAAATTCAAAATCAAGAATTATTTTTCCACCCCGAGTTTCCCCCAAAGCAATGGACAAGCAGAAGCATCCAACAAAGTCATCTTGGATAGGATCAAGAAAAGGCTGCAAGCAGCAAAGGGAAAATGAGTGGACGAGTTGCCCAGTGTACTCTGGGCATATCGGACTACGCCGAGAAGATCAACAGGGGAATCCCCATTTGCCATGGCTTATGGCACAGAGGCAATAATCCCGTTAGAGGTCGGCATCCCAGGGATCACAACCCAGGCAGTAGAGAATGAGACCAATGATATATTATTAGCCCGAGATCTGGATCTGCTGGAAGAAAGAAGGGAGAGAGTTGCAATTCAGCTGGCGGTATACCAGCAGCAGCTTGCCAAGGCTTATAATAAGAAGGTCAGCCCAAGGGAGTTTCAAGTCGGTGACCTCGTCTTGAGAAAAGTCGTCGGCAACAAGAAGGATCCCAAAAAGGGCAAGCTTGGCCCGAAATGAGAGGGACCCTATAGAATCATCTCAGTATTAGGCAATAGGGCATATCGGCTTGAAGATAATAAAGGCAAAGAGTTGCCAAGGCCCTGGAATACTTGCAATCTGGAATTTTTTTATCATCAGACTTTCTTGTTCTTTATTGTTAGCCGAAGTAATAAATAAAGTTTTAGCTTGATTTTTTACACTTGTGACTGATAAGATTCTTGACGATATTTTTGGAATACATGCATAATGAGAACCCAAGTGGAACTTAAGTCCACATTAGGGGGCAGAGAGTTGGAAAATGGTTCCTGGAAAGATAGAATTTACAAGCTAAAATTGGTCTAACGCTTGTTGAAATTTAAGTTTACAGTTGAAGTTAAATCGAGGTCATGTTTAACGCTTGTTGAAACTTAAGTTTACAAGTTGAAGTTAAACTGAGGTTATACACTTGTTGAAATTTAAGTTTACAAGTTGAAGTTAAACCGAGGTCATGTTTAATGCTTGTTGAAACTTAAGTTTACAAGTTGAAGTTAAACCAAGGTTATACACTTGTTGAAATTTGAAGTTTATAAGTTGAAGTTAAACCGAGGTCATGTTTAACACTTGTTGAAATTTGTGAAAAATTTACAAGTTGAAGCTAAACCGAGGTTACGTTTAACACTTGTTGAAATTTGGTGAAAAATTTACAAGTTGAAGTTAAACTAAGGTTATGTTTAACGCTTGTTGAAATTTGTGAAAAATTTACAAGTTGAAGTTAAACCGAGGCCATATTTAACACTTGTTGAAACTTAAGTTTATAAGTTAAAGTTAAACTGAGGTCACGTTTAGCACTTGTTGAAATTTGGTGAAAAATTTATAAGTTGAAGTTAAACCGAGGTCATGTTTAACACTTGTTGAAGTTTTGTGAAAAATTTGCAAGTTAAGACCAAGGTTGTACCAAAAGAAGTACTTATGTACTTGCTGAGGTAAACCATTGGTTTGTATAACCGAGGTATATCACCTCGAGGAAATTACACAGATAAGGTGTATGCTTGAAAGCATGCAAAATTATTCCAAGTATAGAGTCATATAAAGAAGACAAACATAAAAGCATTCAAAAGAGGAAGTTGTATTTACATTCAAAAGAAGGAACATTGGCCACATGGAGAGCTTACATTGTTTCAAAGAAAGAAAAAAGTACAAGGAACAGAAAAAAGGAGAAAAACATCAAACTAAGACTCTTTGGCGCCTCTGGCTGGTTGGGTCTGGAGTTTGAAAGACTGCTGAGAAGTCATCTCGTTGGCTTTTTCAGCCGCGAGCTCGGCATCTATTTCTTGAAGGGTTTGGTCGAGGCTCTTGTCGGCAATAGGCACGTTCGATGTTGCTTTCTCAGGAGTAGTGTCTTTGGAGACCTCCTCACCCTCCTCATCCTGAGTCAAGTCCAGGACTTGCTCATTTGGAGTAGGTGACTTGGCCCAGTTCCTTCGATTTCCTCACCAAAGCTTCCTCTTCAGACTCAGAATCGTCTTCGGATTGGCTTGGAGTAGGGGGGAATGGCAAGGCAAAGACGTCGGCGTTCCTAAGGGGGGAGTCCTTGGGGACATCAAGCTTTTTCAAGGCAACCATCCAACCAAGGGTGAAACCCTTGTTGCATGCTTGCTTCACCTGATTCTTGTATTCCGCCGTGACATCGGCCACCTCCTTAGCGTACGCCTTCTCATCGACAGCCTTGATCTCGGCATCTTTTGTAGCCAAGGCAGCCCGGAGCTCGGCTTGAGCCTCAGTAATTTTTATTAAGGCCTCGTTCTTCTTGGCTTCGAGGACCTTCTTAATGGCCTTTACAGCGTCAGCTTTCTCCTCAGCCGCGTTCTGAGCTTTTACAGCTGCCTCGGCTTGATCTGCCAAGGTCTTCATCTTGTCCTTGGCCCTGTTGAGGGACTTTTGTAAAGCGGCGACCTCCCTGATTTTGTTGGCCAACTCCTTCCTCATCTCAAAAGCTTGCATTGAGAAGGAGCGGGCGTGCTGGATCGGCTGAAAGAAAATGAACAAAACAAAAGTTAGTAAAATTCTCTTAGTATGAAGGAATAGGGAAAGAACAATAACAAGTGTAAAAAACTTAATTGAATAGAATGCTGGAGTATCAGAGCGAAGTTTTTGTACTCGCTTATCTCGGTGTTTTGGTTAAGATCGTTTGGAAGGAGCAAAGCCGTTGAGAGGGCGACGCCGATTTCAAGGTCAGTCACGTTATCGCCCGCTCTCACCGGCTTGTCCTCGATGGTGATTGGGGGAGCCCATGGGGCATCTGATTTCATTGGCCCCAATGTTGTGGCTGATTCAGACCTCGGCCTTTTTGACTGAGTGGATTGAGATGGTTCGGTCTCGACGGGCCTATTGTCGGCGGCGGTAGGGGTCTTTTCACTGACAGCCAATTTTGAAATTGGCAAGGTGTCCTTAGTATTTATCTGAGTCACCGTTGCCTTTGGCTGAGCCTTCTTCAATCTTTTTGGCTTTGACTTTGGTGGAGGCTGGGACTGCGCTGGTTGGGCGTCGACGGTGGATGGGATGTCGGCCAAGAGATCTTCAGCGACTACTTTCTTGCGACCCATCTCAGCAGCGAAAACAGTTCAGCGTCGTCGACGGCGTTGAGATAGTGGGATCAGTTGTGGAGCCGAAGTAGATGGCTGCTCTACTGGATCAGAGGTTGACCCCTGATCTGGCCGAGATGATGAAGTTGTGGGAGGAGTAGTGGCGGACGGAGGAGACTGACTCTTCTTCTTCTTTGGAACGTCGGGAAGAATTGACTTGTAAGTAGGAATGAAGTTGAGTAGCTGAGGGGCTCTCCGCTTGTGGATTGGCAAATCCAATAGCTTCTTTAAGTCTTTGCTAGGGAAGAAAGACTTACGAAAGCCCTTTGGTGGCTGGGGAAGAACTGCAAAAAGAAGAGCACAGACGATTAGAACAAAGTATTGAAAACTTTAAAAAAAAGAGCAAGGAAAAGTGACACTTGGTTCTTACCATCTCCTTCCCTGAAAACTATTCAGCTTAGGGGATAAAGGTGGAGGCCATCGTTTGGTTGAAACTTCCAGTTGCCCGAGACGATGAAGTAATCGTCTCCAGCACCCTTGTTTGAGTTTGGGAGGTCGGCAATGAGCTTGTACTCAGTGGATCTCGGCTTGAGGTAGTAGATGTGGCCTTTTTCTAACTTCAAGCAACACATGGTATAGCAGTACTGGATATCGGGAAGGGTAACCCTAGCATTTTCTTTCTTGGCTAGGGCGATTATACCATTGACAACTCGATAAGAGTTGATGGCAAGTTGCATTGGGTTCAACTTGTAGTAGTGGATGACTTCTCGGAAAAGGGGATCAAGTGGAAACCTAAGTCCACACTCGATAAAGGCCACTACTGGAAAAGGCATGAGGTCCACATCAGGCATAATAAAGTCCTCCTCCCCTGCCAACCTGAGGTGGACGTCGGCAGGGATAGAAAACTCCTACCTAAAGTACTCTAACTTGGTCGGGGTGTCTACCCTATGCTTCCACATGCCCATGACATCGGCTTAATTGGAGAAGTTGGATTTCAGAAAGAAGTGTTTTGGAAGGGTTTAAGGGAACTCGGCAAAAAACCTAAAGTTCACGCTATGGTAGGAATTTGTATGGATCTAAGGGAAATTTGTGTCAGTTCTTTCTAGGGTTCGTAAGTTCTATAGAGAAATCCCAAAACCTAAGTTTAGGCAAATGAAGATTGAAGGCAAGAATCTGGAAAAGAAACACGGCAAACAAAAAACAAGAATGTGTTTCAGAATCAAGAACAGTGATGAACTATCAAGAACACTGTGACAAAGTGTGCACAAGGGTGCGAGGCCAAGAACAGTGGCAAAAGTGAACAAATTTGTGAGTAGTGTGTGTGTATTCAAGACACGAATTTGGCAAAAGCAAAATCGTAAAATAAACGTGCTCAGATATGTGATTCATAAATCAAGAACTTGAGCAACACAGCAATGGCAACGAATAATAAAGTAAAGCTTTTTTGAAGAGAAATAAGGAATTGAAATAAAAAGGAACAGTGACTCACCCAAGAAAAATGAAGCTAAAGGAAAGTTTGCCAGGATCAGATGGTAGCCGGAAGCAAGGAAGTGCAGCAGAAGCCTCGCCGGAGGAGAGAGTAAGACTGGTTGCAGAAAGCTTCGTGAAAACAGCAATGGAGGATTTAGGAGAGTAAAGAGAGAGAGAGTTTTTTCACGAAGACAATGATGTAAAGTGAAAAGACGAAGAGAGAGGGTGCTAGTTTTGTCAAAAACGCGAAAAGGCGGCAAAATGAAATTGATAAGCCTAGAACGACGTATTTGTCAGACGGCGTACGTAGGGGCAAGGCGACTTAATGGCGCGTATCGGACACGGTCCAGTGGGGGACAGATGCGTGATAGAAACGGTTGAAATATTGTGCGTGACAGCTCATACGCGTGATAAAAGTCTTGGAGTTCTTGGTTTAATGAAGCAATGACCTCGACTGGTAGGAAGATCTCGGCTACATAACACGAATAAACTAGGTTATTGGTTCTAAAAGCCTTGATGAGACAGACTACAAGACCTGGTCGTGTGAAGCCGACGTATGATGACCTCAGTAAATGGATGATAGAGCAAGATAGCCGACATGCTATATGATATGATGATATAGGTTCCATCACCTTAGGATGCCGAGGTAATAGAACCTAAGGGGCAGTTGTGGGGTCATATTTTTTGAGTGCCAACACGTAGCCAAGGTGACGCCGAAGTGTCAGCCGAGGTGCCACGTGTCCTGGTCGTGACGCCGAGGTGATCTCGGTTAGGCCGAGGTTATCTTCGAAGATATCAGAGTCCGGGATAAGGGGAAAAGGGACAAAAGTCCTAGAATGAGGAAGGACCTCAGCCTGGATAAGGATAAAGCTCTTAGGGAGTTTATCTTTATCTATTGGAGAGTCCAAGATAAGCACTGAGCTGAAGTCCATTGAAGCTAGGCTTCTATTGGGACTAGGATTGAGTTGGCTATAAAAGAGAGGCACCCTCAATGGGTCTAAGGTACGCAATTTATATTTTGAATAGTGAGTTAAGCATTTTTGCTATCTTTGAGAGATAACTGACTTGATCGTCGGAGTGCCACCGGGTGGACAAACCGCCGCCGGAATCTTTTCTTTCTGTTGCAGGTCGTTCGGGCTTAATCTATTCTGCCAGTGTTCTCCAGCTGAGTACTTGATGAGCAGTGTGGTCGGAAATTGACACACACACTTCCTAAACCAATATCTTGAGGCTTCTTGCTGAGATTATTAAGCTAAAATTTCAGCCCTTGAAAGTGAGCACCTTGTGGTTTGTGAACAAAAGAGTGTCTTTTCTTTAAATATATAACTCTTTCCATCTTTTGCCTACTTTTCACTCATCTTTTTTTTTGGTATTTATACTCTGTTTTGGACTATTTTTGTGGGCTGAAACTTGTAATTTAAAAGCTACTCAAGGTGGAGGGGTTAATCACCCTTTCTTGAACCTCATTACATAGCTTTTATCCTTGTGTTTCCCACTTGTTTCTCAACTTTTAGCTATTGATTTTTAGAGTTTTCAGAGACTAAAACATGTGGTTTTAACGTCCAAAAAGTGGAGGGCTTAGCCACCCCTCCTTAAGCTTGCGTACTAGGTTTTGTTCTATTCTATTTTGCTTACTTTTTTTAGCTTTTTCAAAGTAACTTTAGCATTGTTTTTGCTGTTTTTGGGGCAATTTGAATTGTTTACTTAGTTTATACTTTGAATATCATGCTTGTATTGTTGTAGGTTGTAACAACCCCAACCTCTAATTTACATAAATTCATGATTAAGAATGCTTAATAAGTAATTAAGGTGAAATTTTGCATTCATTACGCGTGTGTTAGGTGTTATATGAGTTTCCATCTATTCTGTTATATGAGTTTCCCAAATCACGTGTGTAGGAGTATCTATCTCTGATTTTGTTTTATTCTGTAAATTGAAGGCCTTATCGACATCTGATTCAAAAATTGACTTGGTATACGTGTAATTTGGAATTTTTAGAACATTATGGTAAGTTCAATTGAAATTCGATTTGGGACGAATTAAATTAGAATAATTAAAGTCCATTGCTTAGCTTAATTACAAATAACTAGCCTAAACTAATCAAACATATAATTAGGCCACTTATAGATGAGTAGGCACATTTTCTACCATCATCTTAGGCAATAAATGTGTAGAGAGAGAGAGAGAGAGAGAGAGAGAGAGAGACTAGGGAGAAGGCTTCAAACAAATGAACTTGCTAGAGAATTTAGGGGAATTGAAGAATTTGAACAAGAACTCACTAGAATTCAAGGAATTGAGAACTTAAGGTAAGAAATCAAGCCTTTAGTTGTGTACTTAGGGTACTTAGCACATGAATTCAAATGATTAAGTTATGTAATACTAGAATTGAGCTAAAATGAAAGAACATAGGCCATACCATGCATGCATGTCTATATCATGGCATCTTGAGAAAGTTTTCAAAGAATTCTCATATGCATGTTATCATTCTACCTTAGTTTTGAGAATTCATCTCATTTTCCATCAATTTGTCTCATTTGATAATGTTTTGAAGGCTTTGAACTCACACATTTACATGCATGATGTATAATGTTATGTTTTCAAAGACTTGGGTTTCGTTTTGGATAATTGGCATACTTTTGGACCCTGATTTCATGGAATGATCTTTAATTCTTTATGTTTTCTAAGTTTGGACTTGTTTTCTCAAGTTTTGGGGCCCAAAGGTTGAGTTTAATGGCTTTAAATTCAAGTTTGGAGCTTGGGAGTGCAATCTGGAGATTCCAGATTCTGTACTTCCGCTTGAGCGGACACTCTGTGATCTTGCATTTTTGGTCGAGCAACCTGAAGTCTGCTTGAGCGTGAAATGCATGCTCCCAGAAGTTGTATGTTTTGCAGACCACTCGAGCGACAAGAGTTGCACTTGAGCGATGGCATGAGTCTCACGCTCGAGCGAGAGAGAGTCGAGCGGCCATTGAGCGGAGATTCCACCTAACCAGTACTTTTTGCAAAGTTTACAGAGCGCTTCAGCAAAGGAAGTTGCGCTCGAGCGGCCCCTCACATGTTTGCATGTCCGCTCGAGCGAGAGAAGTTGCGCTCGAGCGTGACCCCTGTTTTCAGCAAGTTTTGTTAAACGTGTTAAAGTGCATTTTAGCATCCACAATCCATCCTAAGCATTCTTAGGCCATGAATAAGACTCAATAAGAGGTTAAGACCTAGAAGCACACTAAGAATGAAATGAAAGAGATTAAGTATCGACCGAGTGTGTGTGTGTTTCATTATATATTTCTACTGTGTGTATGTAGGACACGCGCCCCAAGTTATCTGATTTGTTTGTTCTACAAGTGGAGCCATTTGTGAGTAATAACTTAGTAAAGCTATGTTTAACTTTAATTATTTTCTGAATGATATGAATTAAGATCTGTTTTATGCAATGTTATATTCCATACAATGAATAGTGGTTCAAGTTTCTGAAATGTAATCATGGCATCCTTAGCACAAGAGCCTTGCCCGGGGGTAATAATACCATGGTTCAAGTAAGTTACAAGTTTTTCGGTACCGGAGGTTCCTTTTAACGAACTAACAAGCATGATAACACTAATGGATGTACCATGTATGATTAAGCATGAACTCTGATTTCTGTATGAAGTGTGAACAAGAACATGATTGTAAATCTATATCTGAAATGAACTCTGATTTATGAACCTGATGTGGACATCGTTCATTTAAACCCTTTACTCTATTATTATTCACTGAGCTCCCGCTCACTATTTATTTTATGTATGTAGGTAAGTAAGCGCGTGACCAGGCTTAAGCTACTACCTGGAGTGTTTGAGTCAGCCAACCACTGTGCCTCCCGAGGAGGTTCTTTTTTGAATTAGTCAAGTTTTGTAAACCTGATAAGAATGTTTTCGCTGTTTGTTTTGCTTATCTGTATATAAGGACAAGTTTCCCTTTTTGATTACATCTGTGTATGTGGGTGATGTAAGACTATTGTGTCATGACATATATATATATATTTGAAAATTTCTGTCTCATATACGTTTTCACAGCTCTATGGACAATGTATGTTTCTATAATTGCTTTCGTAGCCCCTTATTATATGTCATTTTGGTAAGAGGCCTTTGGTAATCCCAGGATTACTGGTCGGTTACGATACTAAATCTATAGGGCGAACTTGGGTTGTGACATAGGTCCTCATAGATTTGGTGGTTTAGGCCTTAGATAACAATCTATTTGAGTTGATAGCTTTTTTTATTCCGTAGTTTTCATATACATACTCACATTTGTAATAATCATCTCTGCAACCTCCCTCATTTCTTGGTTTTCTTTGTTTAAGAGTTGTTTCAAATAATGGATCGTTGTTGAAGGCATGAGAAAGAGACATTTCATGCTTAAGGGTTTAATCTCTTCAGAGGTTTATTACCAGGGCATTACATCTCTCTCATGCTAAGGACAACTTGTTGTTTGACACTTCTCTTCATTAGTGGACGTAACTATCACTTTTGGACAAAAATGAATAAAGAATAGAAAGGTAATAAAAAGGATAATAAAATGGGACTAAAAGTGGTGAAAGATGTAATAAAATCAAATCGGGTTCAATCAGACGTTACATTGAACCTATTGTGTCTTGACTCATTGCGTACTCTTTAGTGATGTTTAATGGTTCAAGAAATAATGTCCACCCCATTCCTTGAGGTAACTGCAAAATAGGAAGAGGTGTTATTTGTCTTTCATTTCATTTCATTGATCTTTTTGTCCCATTGGTTTATAGATCGTTACGCAACAATTTTGCGACAATTGATGATTTGTGGACCGATTCTACTCCTTCCTTGATCAGTTTCATGATAGGGTGAGACAGAGAGGATAAACATCCCCCAGAAACATTCTAGTTGTGTTTGGTGGAGTTTGGAAACTTATTTTCACACTTTGATTTGAGTACATTGTTTGGTTAGAATTTTCAAACATTGATTCCATATCACTTTTGAAAACATGTCTACCCGGTCATCCTCCCGGATGTCCCTTCGGATGTCTGACCGGCTGTCCGGCTAGTTGACCGGAATAGTGTTTGGTTTTTTTTTTTTAATATGAATTTTAAAAAAAAAATATTTTTGAAATTTTTTTATGAGCTTTAAATAGAATTTTGGATTGTGCGTTTGGTTATGAGTTATAAGTTTTTGAATCAAATATCATATGTCATATCATTCATTTCAAACTCAATTCAAAACTCTTTTCAAAACTTACAACCAAACAAATGTTTCACACTTAAATCATAATTCCAAAACTTACAAACTCAAAATACAATTCTATTCTCAAATCATAAGTCTAAAGCTCTACCAAACGCTACCTCTGTTTTTGCTTTATTTTAATTCTGTGGCAGCAGGGCAGTACCTAAAAATAGTGGCCAGCTGGTAACCCTTCTATCTAGCCGACCACTTTTCATGGTCGGCCGGCCACCCTATTTTGGATAAGCAGTGTCATTTTCATCACAGAACAGAGTAGAAGCTGAGACAAAAAAAAGAATTATTTTTTGACTACAAACAGAACAAAATCTGGCAGCAAAACAGAGGAGTTTCCAGGAGGATGTTCTCGGTTGTACGTATGGTTCTTCGACTCTCATTCGAATTTATTAGCTTGTAGCTCTTAGATTAATTAGTGTGTTGTAACTAGTTAATTAAATTCCTTCAAATTTGTATAATTGGTTAAATTTAGCTTATTCATTCATTTGGTATTTGTAATATTTAGCTAATTAGGACATTTATTCAGACCCTCTTGCATGAGGGCAAAATTGTAATATTGTGTATGTCTTCCAACCCCCATTTCTTTCTCCCTTTTATTTACATGCTTATTGTAGTAGCATCATATTTTTTTTTTTCATATCATTACCATGTATTGTGTCCATTTTTTGCATGCATTAGGTTCAATTCATTATTCTATTGTTGTTGTCATTTTCTAATTACTTGAATACATGTGCTATTGCATGTTTTGAGTTGAGCTGCATGCCATGTTAATAGACCGAACCTCGTAGTTGCATTTTGTATGTGTTGCATTAGTCACTTGCATAGTAGAGCATGCATTTTTCTAATGATTTCATTTCTTTTGGCTTGTCTCTGTTGAGTAGTAGGTGAGCATTTCTGCTTTAGCATATTACATGTGTGCTGGTGTTATTATATCAAGCATGTTTACCATGAGGCTAAGTGCTTATTTGATATACCTCTTGAATGACTGTAGATGACGGCTTTTTTGCTAAAATTGGGATGATTTGATTAATGTACATATGAATTTGCTTTTTCAAGTAGTGCATATTCAAAACAATTTTCAAATAAACATGAAATCAAAACATTCCAAAGTGAGTGATTTAGTCTATACTTGTGCGCTTCACATAGTAAAGTTAGTATAATAATCGGAACAAGAGCATATAATGTACATAAAAATCACATCATGACTAGTAGAGGCCAATCTTTGATCGGGTGAGTGGGGTGCTCAATTCATGACCTTCTCCTCTCATACCTAAGTTCCCGAGCCGAGACACTTTGGTTATGACGGACAAGTGGCCTTTGGCACGAGTCACGGGTTTCCTAAATTTTTTAAAAAAATATTTAGGTGGCGACTCTGAAATTTGGCAATGAAGTCCATTTTTGGCATTTCTGATTATAAATCGATTTTCCAAATATTTGTCGTATTTGGACTCGTTTGTGTTTTTCTATTTCATATTGCACTTGTGAAACTAGATTCAGAACCACAAGAGTCCGAACTGTAAGGCTATCGTATCCGAAAAGACTAACCCCTCTGAGGAGCACGAAAATCGAGCTACAGTTTCTGGCGACTCTGTTGCGAAAACTAGAGAACTTAACTTGGACTTCATGATGTGAAATTTTATGAACAGTATATGTTCTTTGTATTGCATTTGCATTGGTGTTTTAAGTCATTGTGTTTTCCATCTGCTATTCCTGGACGGTTTGCCGGAGGCTTGCTTAAAAAGCTTGCCAAAAGGCTGACCGGTCGTGAGTTCTGCCATGTTAGAAACATAACCCTCATATCTGGATTACCATCATACCGTTCGATCCTCTTTTCACTTCTTGGTGTTAGGTGTGAGAGGTCTATTAGGTAGTCTTGCCGAGGTATCCTTTTGACCAATCGGCCTAACTGCATATAGTAAAGTTATAGTGACTGTTTCAAACTAGGACAGGATGCTCATTCGTATGTAGGTTTGTTGTCAAACTACTTGCGTGAAATAGTGAAGCCCTAGTTCATGTCAAAACTAGGATAGGGTAACCCTACCCCCCTCATAGGGGTGTTTTGGATCTCTTTAACTGGTATGTGCTTTACAGTGAAACTGTACAGGAATGCTCATATCAGTGGCACAGTTGATATCTATTTTGGGATAGAATTTAGTGGAGAGTACAGTTCTGTAGCTTTGATGATATCTGTTCTGATGAAATCTTAGCTGAGGTGCTGTTTGATTTTTGATTTTGTTGCTTTTTCTTTATTTCTTTTGCTAGGTAGTTTAAAACCATAGCTTCAGAAAGTTCCGATATCCCCTAAGTACTCTGGACCTGTGTCGAAAGATTGTGTAAGGTCAGAGATCTTGTTCGGGGACAACTAGTGTTTGCTTCATTGTCACCAGTTACACGGCGAAAAAAGATTTAGGCAAAGTTCACCAGTTCAGTTTTTTCAACAATCACCCCTCAACTCACCTGCATTCAGTTTGCCTCAAGTACAACCATCTATTCCTGGAATGGCTCAGTATCCATCATCAAATTTGGAAGACTTGTTAATCAGTCTCCAACAGTCAGTTGACTCACTCCAATACGACGTGGCCCATCAAACTGAAGTCATGACTAGGTTGCAACAACAACAACAGCAGCCAGCTGTGGCTTCCGCTTCACATGCACCTAATGTGACCATCTCCACACCCGATACTGTTGCCAATGCCGCCACAGCTTAGGATCCACAAACCGAGGGTGTTCTGGCTTTCCCGTCCAAGCAGATCCCATTCCAGTACAGACATCTAGTGCCCCAGTTTACCAAGCTGAGGCACCATTCGAATTCGAGGTTGACCCGATTGCACTCAAAGTCAACAAGTTGGAGAAACTGTTCAATAAAGCGCAGAGGGTTAACTCCATTCCAGATATAGAGGATGGATACACTGAATCTGTAGTTACTGTACCGGAACGGTTCAAAATGCCACTTATCAACCGCTTTGATGGTGCTAGGGACCCAATGGCACATTTACTACTATTTTCAGATATCCTACGATTAATGGGTTTGACTAGGCTGCAAAAGCTATCGCTCTTCGGCTGAACTATGTTGGGTATAGTTGCCATCTGGTATGCTAAGTTGGAGGATTCTGTAAAATAGAATTGGGAAGAATTGGTTGAGTCCTTCATTGCTCAATACTTCTATAATACGTAGATCGAGGTCATAACTCGTGATATTGAAGTAACGCGTCAAAAGGCAAAGGAGGGCTTCTCTAAGTTTGTAACTAGGTGGAGGGCCAAGGTGTCCATAATGACCACTCGACCCTTAGAGAAAGGCCAAATCAAAATGGTTGTCTGGAACCTACATAGCAAGCTACTACAGAAAATGATTGTCTTCGCCTTATTCACATTCAAGGAACCTCATGAAATGGGGGTTCAAATTGAAGACGCTATGAAGTAAGAGATCATCACTGATGAAAAAGAACTAGCCAAGAGGCTTTCTATTCAAAGTTCCAATGCTGCCGGGGGTAGCACATCTACGAGGCATTAGAAGTGAGTGTTGTCACCACAACCAAAACTGCTGACCCCTTCGCCAACATGAGCCTGCAAACTTCCAACTCTACCCGACCTGCGAGTAGAACTTTCAACCAGCTCTACATGACTCTATCTCGAGCCATGTAGGTGCTAATCAAAAGGGGGCATCTGAAGCCCCTAGAACCTCTTCTACCTCCCAACCCTCTTTTACCAAAGCACAATCCCACAAAATACTATGCTTTTCATCAATAGCACGGCCATGAAACCGACCGGTGCTTTCGCCTATGTCATGAGATTCAAGATCTCATCGACAACAAAGTCATAGCTCCACTCTAAAAGCCTAATGTGATCACCAATCCACTCCATGTCCACAACCAAGTCTCTCCATTCAGAAATATCCACGTCATCCATACACTACCACCCACCTTCGACCCGAGCGTCTATATCACCTCCTTCCACCTACCAAAGCTTGTATTGTTCATTTCTGATGGCCCAGACTTGTGCATGATGAACACATCTAACCCAAAACCCGAGCCTCACAAATCTGTGGTGACAACATCTGAAGAAGATGAGGTTTTGAACTCGGAGGGAGGTGCCAGTTTGTTATTGGGAATTCTTGGGAAATCATCTGAGAGGGATTATGACTCGAGCCGTTACATTGTTCCTATTACTCAAACCAAGCCTGAGGTAGTACTGCCAACCTCAGTGGACATTAATGTGGTTAGGGAAGACGGCCCAAGCCAATGGCTAGATGATCTTGTGGATCTTAAAGAAGATTTGGACAACTTACAATTCTTTGAAGAACGAGACCAAGGCAATGTACAGATCGATTGGTTTAATCTAAGTCTGTCAACTGACAACAGGGGGTGGTTGAGTGAGGAATCAGAAAAAGAAGAAGAAATCAGAGTTAAACTGGAGGAAAAGCAAGTCGGGGTAGTTGTGGTAGTTGAAAAAGTTGAAGGGAAAGAGAAAGTGCCAGATAACAATAATACGGGAAAACAAAACCAAGATTTGGGTGTTGTAGAGACTACAGATGCTGAACAGGAAGCTATGCTGGGGCAGTTTAACCAAGAAAAGATCGAGGATAGCCAAAAAGCCACGACATCTTGTCACCTGAAGGAGGCTACTTGTCCTGTAGGAGTGATCCGAGTTGCGCCGGACAACTATTTGTCTTCAACTGATGGTGAGTGATAAAAAGATAGCGAACTGCATCTTGCCCATACCAACGAAGACTGAGGAGATCACATCTTGGACAGTACATGGTATTCTGAAGAAATAGACCATCTCACCAAAAGTGGATGGTATTTCAAACCTCCACACTTGGATTAGGTGGAACCATCAAGAAAGGACCTGGAGGTTGAGAAGGAGAAGGAAAAAAAGCTAGAAGAGAAGCTGGTTTTGAAACAACTTAGAAAGATCCAAGCTGATATCTCCATGTGGGGCCTTTTCATGGCTTCGCGGGTACACTGACATGCAGTATTGTTGGCAATGGATAAGGCTAAATTGTCCATTGATACTACGCCAGAGCAGCTTGTGGGCCTAATCTTCCAAAGTAGCACTAAGCCACTGCTTATTTTCTTCAATAAAGAGCTGTCGTCGGAAGGATCAGCTCACAACAAGCCATTGTACATATCCGTTGAGTGTAGAGAGAAGTGGGTGCCAGTGGTTTTAGTGGACACATGCTCTGCTATCAATGTCTGTCCTTCTCGCACTGTCTATGCGATAAGCTTGAAACCGACAGATTTCGTCCCCACAGCCCAAGTGATACGGGCATATGACAACACAAGCAGAGAAGTTATAGGGACAGTGAAAGTGCAAGTCCAAGTGGGCCCTTCCGAGCATGAGATCGAGTTCCATGTACTTGATGTGCCAACTACCTTTAACCTACTCCTAGGGAGGCCTTGGTTAAATCACATGAAGGTTATGTTCTTCATCTTCCATCAAATGTTGAAGTACCCTCATGAGGGAGAAGTGGCAATCGTTCTTGGAAACTCATCCATTTATCTACCGCTAGAGGTAACTACACCATTGTTGAAAATCAATCACCGCGATGAGGATGTATTTCTCTCGGGATTCACTCTAGTAGAAGCTTGAGTGGTGCAGACAATCTTAGCCGCGGACGAAGGCATATATGTCAGTGCTCAGTCAATCTATTTCATGAACAAGTTGTAGCATATTCTAGGAATGGGGCTCGGAAGGAGCGGGCAAAAAGGTGTGGCGGCACTAGCTGAGGTGCCACATAATCCACATGCCTTTAGGTTAGGCTATGTACCCACCAAAGAGGACTGGAGAAGAAAAAGGGAAGAAATGAGAGACAGAGACAAAGCCAAAAGAGCTGGGAAGCACTATGAGCTAGTCTACAGGCCTTGGGTGGATTCCTTAACGAAGAAGTGTTTCCCTGGATTTGAGATGTTCTTTGACCATCAGTTACAAGACACTGATGAAGAAAGGGTTAAACTAAGCATCAACATTGACCAGAGCAAAGAGGATGATTCAGACAACAGTGAAGCTGGAATAGGGGCAACACTGGTTGATCGCCTGATAGATCCCACGACCAACATAGAGAACTTGGGGGATACCTTTACTATTTCTATGACCAGAGAGGAACCGGTTGTGGATTCCACCAATTGCATTCTGGATGCATTAAGGGCGTCATGCCTCACTTGGCAGTTGTAGAAAGGCCTTATTTCCAATTCTAAACCGGATGATGAGCCAGAATCTGATTTTACCGAGTTAGTTGAGTCAGAATCAGATTCGAGTCAGTCTGAGGAGTCTGAGTCTAGCATTTTCGAGGATGGTAACCCGGATGCCAAGGTCCTGTCTAGGTCCTCTTTTGCTTTCTTTTTCAAATCCGTTGTAACCAAAGAGCCAGAACTTATAAATGAGAACGCTGCAGATTCTGTTTACTTCTCTGTGCCATTGGTTTATTGCATTGACCAAGATTTTCAAAATTTTCATGAAAACGAAGAGGAAGAAATTCCTTAGGCTTTAAAAAACTTGATTGACGGAGAAAAGGAGAGGCGTGCTAAGCCATGCATAGATGAAATCATTGCAATTAATGTGGGTACTAAGAAGGATCCCTGCTTGGTTCAGATTGGGTCCATGTTGTCTTCGGAGGAACATGAGTGTTTAATCGCTTTACTAAAAGATTTCAAAGATGTTTTCGCATGGTCCTACCAAGACATGTTTGGAATCGATCTTGAGATTGTACAGCATCGAATACGTTTTGACCCCGAGGCCTGACCTGTCAAGCAAAAGCTCCACAGAATCCGTCTAGAGGTCACCAAGAAGATCAATGTAAGATCAATGCTGGTATCTGAATATCCATATTGGTTGGCCAATATTGTTCTGATTCAGAAGAAGGATAGTGGAATTAGAGTCTGCGTCAACTTCCGGGATCTTAATAGAGTTAGTCCAAAAGACGACTTTCCACTACCGCACATTGACGAATTGATAGATTTCACTGTCGGCAATGCATTGCTATCATTTATGGATGGGTTTTTTGGGTATAATCAGATTTTGATGGCGCCTGATGACAGAGAGAATACTGTATTCACTATGCTGTGGAGTATGTACTGCTACAAAGTCATACCTTTCGGGTTAAAAAATGCCTGGGCTACATATCAAAGGGCTGCAACCACCATTTTGCATGACATAATCCATAAGGAAGTTGAGGTGTATGTGGACGATATGATTGTAAAGTTCAAAGAGCAAAAAGGCCATTACACTGCGCTAAAAAAATTCTTTGAACGGATCAAGAAGTACAGACTGAGGTTGAACCCATATAAATGCACCTTTAGGGTGACTGCAAGGAAAATGCTAGGAATCTGATCACACAGAGGGGAATTGAAGTAGATCCGTCTAAGATCAAGACCAACTTAGAAATACTACCACCAAGGACTGAAAAGGAGGTGTGCGACTTTCTAGGGAAAGTGCAATTCATAAGACGGTTTATCTCAAAATTAACCTTGACTTGTGAACCACTGTTTGGTCTCTTGGAAAAGGGAAAGAAGTTCCCATGGGATGATCGATGTCAGTTCGCTTTCGAACAGGTCAAGCAGTACCTTCAAATTCCACATTTGTTGTCACCGCCAGAACTGGGGAAGTCGTTGATCATGTATTTGTTTCTAACAGATTCAACCATGGAGTGCATGCTAGCTTAAGAATCAAAAGCTAAAGTGGAGAAAGCCATCTACTATTTGAGCAAAAAGATGCTAGATTACGAGACCCGCTACACTCATCTACAGAAAGCTTGCTTAGCTTTAGTTTGGGCAATTAGGAAGTTGAGACACTACCTATTAGCTCACTCTGTAATTCTGGTTTCGAGATTAGATTTCATCAAATATCTCTTTGAGAAATCGGCACTTACGAGTAGGCTAGCTCGTTGGTTGTTTCTTCTTTCTGAGTTGACGTCAAGTACGTCACTCGCAAGTCCGTCAAAAGGAGAGCAGTAGCGGAATTTTTGCAGACCACCCTGTGGAAAGAGATGAAGCAGTAGAGTACCTATTCCTGGATGAGGAAATTCTACAAGTAGAAGAGCAGACATGGACAATGTACTTTGACAAAGCAGCTAATCAGTATGGTTACGGATAGGCGTGTTGCTAATAGCACCCGATGATTCCCATATACCCCTAGCTTTCAAACTCCTGTTCAAAGTGTCTAACAATGAAGCAAAATACGAGGCGTGTATCGCTGGATTGGAAGCTGCCCTGGAACTAGGAGCAATAACGTTGGACATCATTGGAGACTTAAACCTGATTGTTTCTCAAGCCAACAGAGACTGGAAGATTTATCATCAGACCCTGGACATTCTGATCCTAAGGTTTGCAAAATTGACATACACACATCTACTGAAAGAGAACAATTGGTTCACTGATGCGTTGGCAACTCTATTATCTATAGGAGACATACTGCTCAGAGTTAAGATACGTCTGATCATCATTGAACAGAAGTATATGCCTACTTATGAGATGATTTCCGCAATAGATGAAGTTCAAGACAAACACCCTTGGTATTACGACATTTGGAATTTTCTGGAGAATAATGTGTATCCACTAGGGGCAAATGCTAAAGATAAACGGAAAATACAGCATCTGGCCGTCCAGTTCATCATCTGCGGAAATAAGTTGTACAAGAGAGGCCATCTGGAAATATATAAGCTCTACAATGAAGAAGAGGAGTCAAAGCGTCTCATGGAAGCCATTCATGGTGGAAAGTGTGGAGCACACATGAATGGTGTGATGTTGGCCATGAAGATCCTCTAGCAAGGTTATTATTGGTCAACTATGGAGGAGGATTGTATTAGCTTTGTGTGGCGATGCCATAAATGTCAAATCCATGCCAATTGCATGAACATCTCGCCGTCAAAACTTTACAACATGACTTTGCCACGGCTTTTCTCAGTCTAGGGAATCAACATCATTGGGGTAGTGTAGACACCCCATTTTTGACCGTCCTCAAGACTTGGACGTCACCGTTTGAACACTCGGTGATTATCCATGTTTGTGTTCGTCTCGAGTTCCCGGAGGCCTTGGCAGCGCGCCTCGCCTCAGGACCTCTTGACTCGACTGCTTCGTGTTCGGTTTTGGCACCAAACACCTGTGTTTTTGCCTTGAAGGGCAGGGAATGGCTTGTTGGCCATCCTCACACCTCATTGGCCCTCCCCTATCATCACCGGCTGCACATGTTTGCCACCGGCCATTGTTTCTTAAAAATAATGGCCGGTCGGCATTATGTTTAGCCGACCGGCACTTTATTGTGCCGATGACCTATTTGGTTGGCCGAGACCTCTTCTTGAGGGGAGTTTGAACCTTTTGAACCCCCTGTTTTAGCTTCTTGAGGAAGCTTGACCCTTTTGAACCCTTGGTTCTAGCTTCTTGAGGAAGCTTGAACCTTTTGAACCCTTGGTTCTAGCTTCTCCAAGAAGCTTGACCCTTCCTAGCTTCTCCAAGAAGCTTGACCCTTTTAGCTTCTCCAAGAAGCTTGCCCTTTTTAGCTTCTTGAAGAAGCTTGACCTTTTATAGCTTCCAAGAGAAGCTTGCACCTCTTGAACCCTTTTGCCTAGCTTCTCCAAGAAGCTTGGCTCTTTTGTCTAGCTTCTCCAAGAAACTTGGCCTTCTTAGCCCTTTTGCTCCAAGCTTCTAAGAGAAGCTTGACCCTCTTAACCCTTTTTGCTTAGCTTCTCTTAGAAGCTTCAAGCCTCCATATTCTCTATAAATAGAAGAGCTTCTCTTCCATTTTAGGGGTTCCAAGAAATTTGTCCAAGACAAAAACCATACACTTCCCTCCATATCTCTACATTCCAAGCTCCAAACTCCATTGTTCTTGCTCCATTACACACCACCTCCTATCCTAACACCTCCACCACCACTCTAAGGATCTTGGAGGCCATTTTCAGAGGCTAAAGGAGCTGGTTTTGGTCCAGAAAAGGGGCTGTTTTGCTGAGCTACAAGGGTGAGCACACTTTACCCTCTTTATTCCCCGTTTTTGCACCAGCTTTTAGCCTGTCTTGCTTGCTGTTTTGAGCTTTGTGTATAACATAAAAAAGTTCTGTTTTTTTTGTGTTTAAGATACTTCATTAAGGACACTTTTGTGTTTGGGGTCGTTTACCCCCTCTTAGGCCTTGTTTGGCCCCATTTTGTGCTATTTTTGGTGAACTTCGGGACCACCTTGTTTGGGCCTCCTCACCACTAAAATCTTGAGAGATTTCAGTGGTGAGGATGGTGGTTTAGGGTCCTAAGAAGGAGAGGGCCATCCCCTCTCCTTGTTGTCTTCAAAAAGTCCCATTTTAGCCTCATGTGTGAGCACCATTTTTAAGTTCATGTTGGCCATGTCTTAAGTGTTATTTGTGCTTATTTTGCCATGATATAGCACTGTTTTTAATTGGTTTAGACACACCATGCATGCTTAGCATACTTGTCTTGTAATGCCATGAAATTGCCTTAACATGTATCTAGCATTTGGACCACTATGCTTACTTGTTTTGGCTTAGCTTTGTGAAGCTTTTAAGCTTGTTTTGACATGCTTAAGGACTGTTTTTGGTTGTTTGGGTCATCCATGCTTTGCTTTGTATAGCTACCATGTAATCCCCCTTGTATGCCTTAAGCATTGACCCCTCTAACATGCCATCCTTGCTTTGTTTAAGTGGTTTGCAACCACTTTCCATGCCATTTCAGTCCTTGTAGCATGTTTGTATACTTGTTTTTCATGGCTCCTTTGATGCTTCAAGAGGTTGTGCCTTATGCTCCATGTTTGGTCATTGTGCATGCTTTTGAATTCAAGTCATTTAGATGCCATCTAAGTGCTCTTTTGGGCTTTATGTTATGTGCTAAAATTCTGTTTTGGTCACTAAATTCATGCCATGTTTGGTCTTGATAAGTGTAGTCCAATGCCTCTTTGGTGAGCCTTAGGTCTTGGACCTTAATTGCATGATATGCTTGCTTTGTTTAATTGGTTTGGCACCATTTTAGCATGATTTTCAGAGCCTAGTATGCATGTCATAAGTTCATGTTTTCCCTTTTAAGTATGCTTGAAAGGTGTCCTTTGATGCTTAAGTGTTTAGGCCTTAACATGTGCATGTGTGTATGTGTGCTTGGTTCCATATTCTTAAGCTTTGGCCACTGTTTTGGACCTAATTTAGGGCTGCCCAATTAGTGTAAGTCCCTCCCTTAGCTTGTGTTGCATGTTTACTTTGCATATTGTCATATGTTTGGTCCCATTTGTGATGTTGCATGCCTTGCATATTTGTACACTTGGATCACATCTCACATGCTTAATGTTAACATGCTTGCCCCATGTCTTGCATGATTGTTGTCTATGCCTTGCATGATTGATGTATGTTTTGCATTGCTTGCTTGCATGTTCATATTGCATGATAGCTCCCACGCTTAGGATTGCATTGCATTGGCATGCATGCTTCACCTCTTGACCAAGTCATGATAGAGGTAGAAGCCCCCTTGGTTTGACTATTTGGTTTGCATTTCATTTGACATAAAAATGCACAACTTGGTCTCTTGGGCCATCACGCATTGAAATGCGCGATTGATGGTCCGAGAGCCAAGGACCATGTCCCTTTGAGTCATACACATGATAAGGGATAGGGTTGGTGTATACATTGCTTGAATTGCATTGCCATGCTATGCCTTGCCCTCTGCTACTGTCAATTGCAGGTTCTGCAGGTATTCTTTGCCGACCGGCAGTGTTAAGTGCCGACCGGCAATACATAGATGGCCGATGGATCTATTTTGTGCCGATGAACATCAAATCACGGCCGATGGCAATTCTAACCAGCCGGCAGTGATCCCCAACATCCAGTGAGCATATTCTGAGATTTTGGCAGTCTTCAGAGGGGCAGAGCAGGGAAAATAGAGGCAGCCTATGCATGGCAGTGACTTTCCGAGCGAAACCGAGCATGCGTTGCATTGGGCCCTCTTCCCGAGGCGGTTTACTGCTTTAATTAGATTAATTAATTTGCTTAATTAATTTAATTGGTCTGTAATAATTTAATTAGCTAGAGTAGTTAATTCGTTATTCGGACTGTATTATTCTTTTGGTCTCTCCGAACGAGGGCGAATTTGTAATAAGTGTGCGTGAGTGTGTGCATGTCTTCCAACCCCACGTCTTTCTTCCCTTTTATTTACCTGCTTATGATGGTAGATTAGGGCATGTTTAAATTAGCATACCTTATGCTATGCATGCGTGCATCCATACATTTGTCTTGCATACACCGGGCTCGGCGTATCATGCTAACTGCATTGTATTTCAATTCCAAATTGAATACATGTTATCTGTTGCATTTCACATGCCATGTTTAGGATAGTCGAGCCTGCCTAGATTGCATCTTTGCATGTGTTGCATTAGCCATCTTAACATGAACTAGGATCATGCATATGATTACTAACTAGTTTCTGTTTTGGCTTGGAGTACTAGGTGAGCTTTTATGCTTTAGCATACCGCATGCGTGTGAGTGTTGCCATAATTGCATGATTACCATGAGGCTAGCTGCTTATGTGATATAACTGCTTGAATGCCTGTGGGTGGAGGTTGGATTGCTTGAGTTGGAAAAACTTGTTGAAATCCGTGCTTTTAGCCTACTTGCGAGTAGCAAATTCCAAAGCATTTTCAAAACAAACGGATATGCAATGCTTGTTTCCAAATTAGGCGATCTAGTCTATACTTGTTTGCTGTGCGCATAACGTAGTAATTCTAGGCTAATAACCGGAATAAGAACACATAAAGTTTTCAAAAATGGATATCACGGTTAGTAGAGGCCGGTCTTCGGACCGGGCGAAAGGGGGTGCTCATAGCTGACCTTCCCCGATCGCACCCAAGCTCCCGAGCCAAGACAACTTTGGTGATGACGGACACGTGGCCTTCGGCACCGAGTCAGGGTTTCCTAAATTTCCCATTTTAAAATATTTAGGTGGCGACTCTATATCTGGCAAAGCAGTCCATGTTTGGCACTTCTTTCCAAAATCTATTTTTTTCTCAAAACAATTTGCCAGAGTTGGACTCTTTGGTCAAGATTAAGAACCGCAACAAACAAAAAGGGAGTCCGAACTGTAGTAGCGAGGTCCCCTGCGGGCGCTGTTACAGGTAGTCTCGCCAAAGGGCTCAAATGGACATGAGTTCATTCTAGGGGCGATCAGCTATTTTACCAAATAGGTGAAAACTCAGTCATACTCTGTGTTAAAGGCGTCACATGTGGCTAAGTTCATCAAGAACAACATCATCTGCAGGTATGGGGTACCAAATGAGATCATATCAAATAACAGCTCACACTTCAAGAAAGAGGTGGTGGATTTGCTAGAGAAATACAACGTGGCTTTTCATAAGTCATCAACATATAGACCACAGACCAACGGAGCCATTGAAGCCACAAACAAAAATGTCAAGAACATCCTGCGGAAGATGGTGGAGACCTATAATGACTGAACGTCAATTCGAACATCTACGGGGGCCGCCCCCTATTCTTTGGTATATGGGATAGAAATTGTTTTGCCAATTGAGATTAAAGTACCATTATTGAGAATTATGGCCGAGTGTTAGATAACAGAGGTGGATTGGCAGCAAAACTGGTTCGAAGAATTGATGTTGTTTAACGAGAGAAGATTAAAGGCA
The DNA here is from genome assembly GCA_036172215.1 of Camellia granthamiana. Classification (NCBI taxonomy): domain Eukaryota; kingdom Viridiplantae; phylum Streptophyta; class Magnoliopsida; order Ericales; family Theaceae; genus Camellia; species Camellia granthamiana. The sequence continues at coordinate 3,246,356 of CM069904.1, read as the reverse complement.
TTATGTCACATCCAAAAAATATTAGTGCAAAATCGCCAAGGCCTTCAACAAGAAAGTCAAATTCAGAAACCTCAACAAAAGAGATATGGTGCTGAAAGACAACCGAGCTTCCATCCACGACCCTAGGGGCAAGTTCAAACCCAATTGGACTGGCTCTTACATCATCAAATCTATCTGGTCAGGAGGGGCGATTATCCTTATGGATTTAGATGGCCTGAAGTTCTCGCAACCGATCAATATGGACAAGTTAAAGAAACACTATCCCTAAGAGGCTCGCTAGGCCAAAAACCCGAAAGAGCGACTTAGGCAAAAGTTAGAGCCTGAAAAATTAGAAATGAATAAAAATAGAGCTTGCAAGGTTAAAAACCCAAAAGGGCGACTTTGGCAAAAGTTAAAGCGCAAAAGGAGAGAGTTAATACTCAAGTGAACCTGAACCGAACTATGTAAGGCCTGATTCCCGTCATTGGGATACGTAGGCAACTTTATCCTAAAGTTCGATCATAACCGTCTCCAACTTAACCGTTCTGTTCATTTGTTTGATCGGTCTATCTTTTTTCGTCAACTGTTAACTTGGTTGTACTACCTCCATTTGGCAGAAGAGAGCCTGTTACAAGATAAAACAATGATGGTGAATGCAGTTGCGAGTAGTTATGATCTTTTGATTCAGGGTTGTACGCCTTAAAGATTGATTCCATGTAGGGTTGTGCATAATACTGCCAAAATTGCCAAAACCACTTCGAACCGCCTAATTTTGCAATTCTGGCGGGGCGGGTTGGGGTCCCAGACTTGGCGGGTCAGCACGGCTAGCGAGTTGAATTTTGCCAACCTACATTTCTAACCAGCTCGACCCACCTCCTGATACAAAAATAAATAAATAAATAAATCCTCTGTTATACACATATAGAGAGCAAGAAATTCCAGCTATAGATTACACGCACATATATCTATCACACATATACTCTCACACACACACACACACAATAATCCCTCAATTAAACCTAATTGACACCTACATTTCATCTCATTCATTCACATCGATTCATCGCCGCTATCTCACAAACATCTGGTCTTATTCTTCACCTCGCCAATTGGTTGTCTGTCACCGTTGTTATAGCCTCTCCTCACCGCTGCTGCCGTTGTCTCATTCCCTTGCCGATCGACGCCTACTCATCGTCGTCTACTCGTCGCGTCAGTACGTAGCTCTCTGTCTCTATTCTTTCATGCTGCTCTGTACTCTTTTCTCTCTCTCTTTTTCTGCTTTTTTCTTTTCTCTCGCTGATCTCTCTCTTTGTGTTCTTTACTCCCTTTACTCTCTTTGTTCTTTACTCCCGCACTGTTAGCCTCTATATATATAACACCATTGATATATTTTATTTTGGATTCCTACATCATTGATATTTATATATAAAAGTAACTCACTGATAATTTTTATTTATATATACTTATCATCATTGATAATTTTTATTTGTATGTAAAGTCATATTGATAATTTTTATTTATTTACTGATCATTCATGTAAATTTTTTATTTTGTAATAGAGATGGATGATGAGGGAAATACAAATGATGGCTGCTTTGCTGGTGGAAACCCTCCTACACTAACTACAGAATCAACTATTATTGCTAGTTCTACCACTACCTGTAATAACCCCGATCCATAATTAAGTACTAATCTGTAATTAAGGATGCTAATGAAGGAATTAAAATAAATTATGCGTTATTATGTGTTTTGTATGTTATTTGGCTTTCTATCTGTTACTCGTAGTAATATCTATCAGGAATTATGTTTTGATCTGAAAATTGGAAGCCTTATCGATATCCGAAACTGAAATTGGTTACATCAATATGTTATTCAAAATTTTTAGAATGTTATGGTAAGTTTAATTAAAAATTGATTCAGTTTGATTAATTAAGTTGCGTTTGGCAAGCCTTATATTCGAATTAATGTATTATGGCATTATAACTATATATACAACACATTAAGTTCACTTGACCATTTCTTCAACACTTTGAGCTCCCAAATCTGAATCAACATTTTAGAGAGAGAGAGAGAGAGAGAGACTCCATTTCAGAGAGAGAAAGTGTAGATTCAAGGTAGAAGTTGAGGATTTTGCTAGAGTAGCTCAAGTTTGGCAAGAATCTTGTGTATTTGAAAGGTTTTGGTGAGCATCTAATCCATCACTCATGAAGACTGTGTGTTGTAGAGATGCATTCATGGAGTTATCATAATCATTTGCATGTATTTCACATGAGTTTGTCAAAAGGATGAAGAATTTGCTTATAATTCTTACATGCATGGAAGTATGAGTGTTACATCATCATTTTGATCATAAGCTTTGTTATTATGTTGAATTGAGACCATGAAATTAATATGCACGCAAATTAGATAAAGTTTTGTAAGTAAATTCCATGTTTGAGGAGTCTTAGGAAAGAATTAAGAAGAGAATTCTATTTGCATGCCTAAACATGTTGGGTTTTGCTATGTCAAGTTTAATTTTGATCATTCATGTGGAAATTATGAATAATTGGCACATGCATGTTTGAATCATTACATATTATCTCTTAAATCATGTTTTGAAAAAGAGTTTTGTATATGTTAAAAGCCTTAAAACTCAATTTTGCTAAAAATATGGACTTTGAGAAAAAGAGTTTATGAAACTTACAGGCATTGAGGTTTTGAACCTAATTTCGGTTAAATCCATGAGTTTTGAGGTAAAGGTTTGTAAAGGATCATGTATTCAGATGTGTGGATAAGTTTTCTAAGTTTCTAAGTTTGCCTTTGAAATTGCATGTTTGGAGCTCAAGACTCTGTTTTGGAAACCTAGAATTGTGCAGTCTGCTCGAGCGAGGAAACTTGTGCTCGAGCGGAGAATGCAAGCTCTCAGCATTTTTGCAGACATGAGCACTCTGCTCGAGCGACACAACCTGAGCTCGAGCGACCATCGCTTAACCGACTAAAGTCGTGCTCGAGCGTAAAATGAATGCAACCAGTACCTTTTCAGTCAGGCCGGTCCGCTCAAGCGACCATGCCATTTTCAGTGCATTTTGACAAGTTGTTCTGCATTTCATTTCCATCAATTTCTGAGCATATGTATACATGAATTATGAGATATTGAAGAGTATTAAGCTAAGAAATAACATGAGTAATTGAATTAGAAAATGTGAGACCAATCCAAAATCCGAGAATGTGATTTACGTGTGCAAATTATGAGAAATGGACTGAATAAGAAACCAATGTGAAGAAAGCTAAGCCGTGATGGCCAAGTACATGTGTAATGATAAGATATGTTTGTGTTATGTACCTTGTGGTTGTAGGTCAAGACTCGAAGATTGATTGACCGTTTACGGGAGCTCACTGTGAGTAACGTTATTGTAAAGATATGTTTATATAAACTATGTTCCAAATGTGATTTCATAAGTTATGATTTCTGAAATGATATTTATTTACGTGAACGAATGTCCCATGTTTGAAATCTATTATGGCATCCATAGATAGTCCCAAGCCATGGTGGACGGCATGTTAATGCGGGTCCATGACATATATATGTGATTACGAGATCTCGTTAGCCACTTCATTGTGGTGATATGTGTTTAATCGGTATCTAGAACCGATTACTCTAGTTGGAAGACAATATGTGATGTGTTCTATAGGATATACCATTATTATGTTCAAATATGAGAATGATTACGTTATGATCTGTTTTTATGATTATAAAATGTTCAGAATTCGTTCACTAACCCCTTTACCTTAATGTTATTCACTGGGCGTTAGCTCACTGTGTGTATATATATGTATAGGTGAGCGTTTTGGAGATCAGTCCTGAAGACTTTTGTCTGGATTTGTATTATGTTGTCAGCAAACCATTGTGCCTCACGTGAAGGTTTCGGAAGTGTCACGTGTTTTAAGTTTTGGTTGTTTCTGTACATGAGACTTGTTTGTTTTGTTAGTTGTACTTAAGATGCTATAATGTGTGTGGGTATAATGCAGGAATGACTTTTGGATGTGTATATAAAGTTTTAAATATTCTGTTTCATATAAGTCAACACAGCTCATTGGACAATTATATTTATGTATTTGCTTCCAACAGTCCCTTATTTTGTTAATCTATTTCAGAGGCCTTCAGTAATCTTAGGATTACTGGCCGGTTACGATGCTAAACCTATAGGGGCGGGTTTGGGTCATGACACTACCATAATGCCTGCCAAAAATTCTGGTAAAACTCGTCCATGCCCTAGTATTAATTTAGATAAAAAAAAAAAAAAATCTAAGGTTTGGGAACATTTCACCTTACTTGATGATTGTGAGCTTGATAAACCTAGGGCTGCTTGTAATTATTGTGGTAAGGATTATGGTGCTCGTGGAAAACAAGATAAGACTAATAATATGTGGAACCACCTTAAGCATCAATATATGAAGTCTCCTATTAGGGAAGTGGACAAAAAATAAAAAACTCTCTCTTTTGTTAAAAAAGAATGAGAGGAGAAGGAACATGATGGTCGAAAGATTAGATCTCTCAAAACAGTAGGATATGATGAAAAACTTTGTAGGGAAGCACTAACAAAGATGATTATAATTGATGAATTATCTTTTAGACATGTGGAGAAGGAAGGGTTTAGAAATTTTTGTTTAGTTATGGAACCTAAGTTTCCTGTCCCTTCTCACACTACTGTTCCTTATGATTGTCTGAACTTATTTTTGATGAAAAACAAAAATTGAAAAAAGTTTAAGGAAGCAACGAGTACCCCTAACCACTGACACTTAGACATTAATTCAAAATCTAAATTATATGTATGTCAGTGGCCATTGGATTGATAATGATTGGAATTTGCACAAAAGAACTCTTAGTTTTTGTATAGTTCCTAATCATAAGGGTAAGACAATTGGCAAACAATTAGACGAATGCTTGCAAGACTTGGAGATTTATAAGATTTTCACTATTATAGTTGATAATGCAAGCTCTAATGATGGTGCTATCGCATTTTTGAAGAGAAGAACCAAAGATTGACATTCCACTATCTTGGCAAATGAGTTTTTGCATATGAGATGTTGTGCACACATAGTGAATTTAATTGTTTGTGATGGTTTAAAAGAACAAAATCACTTAATTGCCAAGATTCAAAAAGATGTGAAATATGTAAAGTCATCTCCAACTTAGGTTACAAACTTTTAAAAATTGTGTGGAGCATAAAAAGATTACTTGTAAAACTTTACTATGCCTTGATGTTCCAACAAGGTGGAATTCCACCTATTTGATGTTAGAGGTAGCTGAGAAATTCCAAAAAGGTTTTGAGTGTTTAAAAGAGGATAACCCACGATTCAAGTTATTTTTCACAGAGAGTGATGATGAAAATGAGAATGCAAATGAGAATGATTATGGAAGAGGCAAAGGGAAAGGAAAAAGATTCATTTCATATCCTAAAGAAGAAAATTGATAGGTAGCTAGAGTCTTTGTGAACTTTTAAGACTTTTTTTATCATGTGACTTTGCAACTTTCAGGGTCTTTGCATGTGATATCTAGTGTTTTTTTTCATCAACTTGTATCAGTGCAATCTAAATTAGTTCAATTGAGTAAAACAAAGATACAGTGTTGAGTAACATGGCTAATAAGATGAAATTGAAATCCAACAAATATTAAGAGAGTCTCGATAATATCAATTTCTTGTTATATGTTGCTGTTGTGTTAGACGGTTGCTACAAATTGACATATCTTAAGTTTTGATTCAATAAAGTGTATGAAAATGACAAGGTAAAAATTTTTGTGGCGAGGCTAAATGCAACATTGGAGTGCTTGTTTGATCATTATGTTGAGAAGAACAATGTTGCTAATGTTGCACCTTCATATGCAAGTCTAGCTCCTTAAGTAGTGGAAGTTGATGAAGAGGAAGAGGAAGATCCCATGACGCTCTTTGCCTCTCAATATATTAACCATTTGGAGTTAGAAAAAAGTGTGAAGAACAAATTAGAGTTGGAAAAATATTTGGTTAATGATTGTGTAGACCCAAGAGTTCCAAACTTTGATATTTTGAATTGGTGACAGGTTAGTGGCAATAAGTATAAGGTTCTCTCTCTAATAACAAGAGATGTGTTAGCTGTCCCAATTTCTACAGTGGCCTTTGAGTCAGCTTTTAGTACCAGTGGACGTGTGCTTGATCCATTTAGGAGTTCTTTGACGCTAAAGATGGTGGAGGCTCTAATTTGTGCACAAAATTAGTTACGGTCTTTATCAATTCCAATCAATCTTAAAGAATGTATGGATGATGTTGAACAATATGAAAAAATTGAGTTAGAAATTTTTTTTGATTTGTGTTTATTTTAAATTAATTATTCAATACTGATTTTAACTTTCATGTAATTTTGAATAACATTAAAAATATTTTTTATTTTTCAAATTTTTTTGCATCATCTACTACACAAGAAGCAACTATTGTTGAGGACTAATTTGTCTCCAAGTTAGTTTAGTTTTAAAGTTCTTGAGGTTAGACTTAATTCTTACTCTTCAATATTATTTGGTTGCATTGTTTTTATTTTTTTTATTTTTTATAATGATTTTGATGATAGGTTTTTGTTATTTATTTATGTTTTCTTTGCTTATGTCTACAGATTAATGAAGTTTTTGGAGTTTGGTTGAAGCAATTGTGAATGATTGAAGTAATTGTGGAGTTTGATGAGTAGATTAACCTTTTAAACTTTTAGATTGTTTGTGGACTTTGATTAATTTTTCAAATTTTTTTTTTAGAACTATGTTGGATGTTGGACTTAGATTAACTTTTGAACTTTTAGATTGTTTGTGAACTTTGATTAACTTTTCATAACTTTTTTTAGAACTATATTGGATTGTTTGTGAACTATGTTGAACTTAGATTAATTTTAGAACTTTTTTTAGTATTTATTACCTTGTTAAATTCTTATTGTATAATTTATTTGGAGTGTTGGATTTTTAGTTTACTAGTTTGTTAATGTTTAATGTTATATTAGATGAATATTTTAATTTTGACTATTTCAGTTAATTTATAAATTAGATCTTTTTACTCTTTGATTCAAGTTTTGTAATTTGAATTATATTTTTTATAAACCGCCAATCTGCCCAAACCGACAAGGCAAATCCGCCATTATTTACCAACCGAACCACCGATTTTTGATAAGAAAAATGATAAATTCTAATAACATTTTTATCAATCCGCCACCCCCCATACGGTTTCTATTTTTCTCCTAAACTGCACCGACCCGCACCGCGCACACCCTAATTCCATGTGTGCCAGGTAGTGACCATTTCCAAAAATTGTTTTGAAAAGTTTTAATGATGTTGATTTTCTCAAATTTTCCCTTTCACAATAACAGGCCATTTTTTTTAAGACCAAAAAGGAAAATTTTCAGTACTCACAACTTTAATTCTATGATTTCAACACAAATACATTCTTCAACTCTCTGATCAAATCAAAGTTGCTTTTACATCATAAAACTTGAAAAGAAAAGTCAAAGTAATAAACTAGGGGCATAGATAAGTCAGGTGGTCCTATGTCTTCTGCTCACGCTCGTGGAAGTCTCTGCCGCCAAAATTGGCCCAAACTGTGTCTCATCCTCGAGCCAAGCCAAGCATTCGCCAGAAAGGGTGTAACTGAAGCTAGCGACAGGAATCAGAAGCTCTCTCGTCCTCCAAGCAATGAGGTATCGGGCCAAGTGCGAAGCACGAACGGGAAATGGAGCCGGTATTTCACCCCTTCCTTCAGGTAGGTTTGATCATGTCCAAACTGGCGTATGAACTTAAATGGAAAATAGAACACACAGTATGTAAGGCCAATCAACTGTATAGCCGATTGTCGGGACATGTTGTAGCCCATCTCAACCAAATTAAGCCAAGGACAACGCCAAGTGATGTGAACCACAGATTTGTTGCACATCCAGTCGCACCACAATCCCTTTGAAGGAAAGTCCACTAGCCGCTGGCGAAAGAAGTAGGCTCTGGTCGAATACTCGGGATAAGGGTCCACCACTTTCAGCTTATCCATCAACAACACTTGGGAAGGGATAAAAATAAGAGAGATTAAATAATAGAGAGATGTACGTTGAGAGAAAAGTAAGAAAAGGGCTTTGAGAGGAAAGATAGAGAGTGAGTACCGAGTGATGTGAGAAATCATAAAGAAGAAAGTGTGGGAAACAATACTTGGAGAAGCAATGGACTCTCTGTAAACTGGCGTCTGAACCTGAATGGAAAATAGAACACATAGTATGTAAGGCCAATCAACTGTATAGCCAATTGTCGGGACATGCCGTAGCCCATCTTAGCTAAATTAAGCCAGGGACAACGCCAAGTGATGTCAATCGCAGATCTGCTGCACATCTAGTCGCACCACAATCCCTCTGAAGGAAAGTCCACTAGCTGCTGGTGAAAAAAGTAGGCTCTAGTCGAATACTCGGGATAAGGGTCTACCACTTTCAGCTTATCCATCAACAACACTTGGGAAGGGATAAAAATAAGAGAGATTAAATAATAGAGAGATGTACGTTGAGAGAAAAGTAATGAAAGGGTTTTGAGAGGAAAGATAAAGAATGAGTACCGAGTGGTGTGAGAAATCATAAAGAAGAAAGTGTGGGAAACAATACTTGGAGAAGCAATGGACTCTCTGTAAACTGAGTAGTCTCTAGCCGATGAAAAGCATCTAAACCCATCAGGGTCTTGGCTAGTGCCAAACCAATGCAACTCTTACCGTCTTTCAGACGTTGGGTCACTTCGATCAACCCAATGCTAGCTCCGCTGTAACTAGGGGCAAGAAGGAAGTGTGCAAGCAAATATAAACAGAGGGCATGTTGATGATAACTTCGCTAGAGAAGGTCACCTCTATCTCCAATGCCGGAAAACCGATGAATCAAGCTAGGTAACCCCCGTCATGAGCCAAAGACTGAGCCTCATGTAAAGTAAGCCCACATGTCCATTCAAGAGCTCGTGCATGGCCAAAACAGGGTTGAGGCATAATCTCCTCATCACGCCGTGACTCCATTAATGCTTGGAACTCTTCGAGAGTAGGATACATTTCTTGTGCTTCAAAGCAAAATACATAAGTACTTGGGTTCCAACATCGAATAGCGGCATGAAGGAACGGAAAACAAAGCGAAGTATAGCTTAACGGAAAAAGCGTGTTTATGCTGAAACTATGAAAATTTACCTTTTTCATGCCATCCAAAGTGGCTATCCAATCCTTGAGGCTCTCGGCAAGAAATATCTCCATTTTCAAAGAAAACAGCTGCAAAGATAACATTTTGTCGGAGAAACAGCAAGAGAAGACCTTCATAAAGGATAAGGTTGTGTGAGTGGTTGACAGTTGTTGCCAGCTGTCCAGCCACATGCCTTGGCCGACCGGCCACCTTTCTTGGCCGGCCGTCCACTCAAGTGGCCGGCCGACCATATGTGTTGGCCAGGCATTTGGCAGCAGTGTTATGTTTGGCCCTTTTTTGCTTTGAGGTCTTGTTTTGAGTCTTTTGTGTCTAGTAAGTGTAAATAGCCGTTTTTGGGTTGTTTTTACTTTGTTTTTCATTTTGGGTCAGTTGTTGACTCAATATCTGATTACAAATATCGTTCAAATACAAGCATTTTCAGTCTGAAATTCAAAGTACAATCAATTTTATGCAAGTGTGGTGCCATTCTCGGGATGCAAAATAAAAATTCTTTTATAAAACTGCAGGCTTTTACCCTGATTATAATTTTACAAAACAGGGAATACAATTGTTTTAAAACAAAAGTAAAGACCTATTTGAAGCTATACAAGTGCTAAACTACCAAAACAAAAGAAAAAGAAAAAGAAAAAGAAAATACAAAAGTCAGTATCGATCACATCAGGCTCGAGAGGCCCTCTTCGTCCTCTTCTGCGAAGAGAGACTTAGGGAAACTATTGCTATCAGCATCGCTATCGTTAGAGGAATGAGACTCCGAGTCGTTGTTATCTTTTTCACTTCCGGACCCAGAACCAGTCTCGGCCTCCTCTTCGCTCTCTAACTTTGAGCCAACATCATCATCCTTGCTTTCAGACTCGGAGTGCCTGCTTGCTGTCTCCTCGGTACCGCTAGTCTCATCATCATCCCCACTCAAAACCGGCTTCGAAGATGAGGAAATATCCTCTGCCTGAGACTCTCTGCTCCGACTCTGGGCACCCTTACCTCTGCCACGTGCTGGGTCCTGTTTGCTTCTCCTCCCCACCGCCGGAGGAGGTGCCTCCGGTGCCACTGGCGCAGGTGGAGGCTGAAAACAAGAAACAATAAATCAGTATAGAACAATGTGGAAAATTAGTACAGAACAATATTAGTGCAGAATTAGCATGAATATGGAAAATTAGTACAGTGTGGTGCAGAACAGCATGAATATAGCAAATGAGAATTAGTGCAAGTCAGAAGAATGAGAAAGGTAGAATACTTGATAACCGTAGATGGTAAGCAATGTCTCCCTCCTCTGCACCATCTAGACTAGAGAGGTGACCAATCCAAGGAGGCCGTCCACGTACTCCAATGGCACCTGCAAATGAGTTTGAACATCAGTATACATAAAAAGACAATGTGAAGTACAAACTGCTAGACAAAGTGCATACCTGCTGCACGTCAAGATCCCTGACGTACCCATGCTCCCCTTCCGGCAGATCGACCGGAATCTGATAGGTTGTCCCACTTGGCCGCAAACATGGGATCACGGTTGGGATCACCGGCAGACCAGCTACATGAGCAACAGCGGGAGCAGCCCCTCTAAAGAAACTATCATAAATGCAACAACTAAAAATTCAAACAGAAGTATAATAATTGACTGTGTAATGTATATTAAATCAAGAAATTAACAAAAGAAACAACCTTTTCCAAAGTAATTGATGATCAAAATAGACTCATTCAACTTTAGAACTCTAGGGTCAGATAGCAATTAGAGTATGAGATATAGATAAATAGTTAGAAATCAAAGATGTTTACTTTAAAAGTTAGACATCAGGAAAACTATACAAATTTCTTCGCAGAGATACCTATTGAAGGAAGAAGGTTACACTAGGCAAACAAAGATTTCTATGGAGAACGAAAATGCTATGAATTCTAGGCTGTGAAAGAAGAAGAAAAAAAAAAGCCCAAAAAGATTCTTGGAAAGATTTGTACTTAATTGCAGCACAACTCAAAAGATTTGTGCTGCAGAATAAAAAAGGACCATCGAAGTGGTGCAACTTGAACATTGCAACAAGACCTTCCTTGCAGGCAACTATTTGTATCAAAGAAACCTGTAACTTCATGACATGCAATCAGAGAACATATTTACGATATTATTACATATCCTGCAAAAGAATTATGGCCAATCTGGCAACTGAACAATGATTTTCCACAAGCATCAGAAGATGAAGTGCTTCCGTTAAGCAAAGCCCATCACTCCCTCACTAGCATTTCTGCAACAGAATAAATATAATTAAGAAATTAAGTTCAGAGGTGGAGGATAACGAAAATTATAAAATGATATCACTACTCGAGTTAAGATCTGCAAGATAAAAACCCCCAATCTTGCAATGTAAGCTTCTAACGATTCCAGAGTGTCTAGAAAGAACATTTAAACCCATGACCAAAGTTTCTGAGTCTGGCTCAGTTGCCAAAATGACCATCCGAAGATTGCTCTAGCATATCTGCTAGCCTCCAAAAAATCTACCGTTCAATATCCAAAATTTTAAGACTTAAATAGTACAAGTTACTATATAGAGCTTGAAAACTACCAGTGAGAAAATGACTTGGAAAATAGTGCAAAAACCTGTTAAACAAACTATGAGAATTAGAAGAATCGGACCTTAGACATATATACCTGACACGTATACCCAAGTGCGTGTAACATAGTTTTCAAATTGTGTTTTCAACCTGAATTTTAGCAATAAAATACATTTCACATTAAGATATTCTCCTATGAGGACATATTTTGGTGTTACTTGGGACGCTAACTTGGCTGCATTATGTTATGAAGGAGGTTATTCACACGCGCCCGACAAATTAACATATGGTGTGGACATGAAAAAAATAAGGTGATGTGCCATTCAGCAGGTAATTTTGTTCACAATTCCGTGTAATAGAGTTTCATCGCAAATATTATTTTTTTGTAAGTGGGTTTTTATGCAGTAATTTGCTTTATCCTTTCTAGAGAATTGCTCTGGCATATTTGGTAGTGGCATTAATAGAAATCTTAACCAAAACACCTGGAAAAGAAGTGAACAAAAAAAAAAAAAAAACCTTCGGCATGAGGCAAGGTGAATATCATCTTCCTAAAACAAATGTGCTTCCATGTAGAAGTGGAAGATCTATGTCAATCAAACTAAAAAAAACTATTTAGGTAAAATGGACTCTACATCTAGTGAGAAATTTTTTTAACTTCTATTGAGCAATTCACCAAAGGAAAAATGCAAGTAATCTGTCCAGAGGAGAAGTCAAAGCAATCAAAGAGGAGTGAAGTTTTACTCCATAAAATACTAGTCAAAAACAAAAACCAAAATTCTGAATTATTATTATTATTTTTTAAATTGAAACAAGTTTGACAAAAATAAACACCAAAAAAATGTTTTCAATTTTTAAAAATTATTTCAGCCCCAAAAAAGATAAAGCCATATGAAAGTATTAGTTCAGAAAATTGATTTTGAAAACCAAACCAAACAAAGCCGTACGCTTGCAAAAGTTATTCTAGAAGTCTCGTTAGAGGCCACTTACCAAAAGTACAAAACAATTATTAGAAAGTCAAATAGATTTTCAATTAAAAAGCTCAACTGATAAATATCCAATGATTACTTCCACATAGGGAAGTAAAAGAGAGGATAAGGCTGCTAAACCTGAAAACCAGTTAAACTTCAATCAACTTTTATTTTAGCAATGGACATGGAAAAAAATTCGATGGGTGGTGGTAATGACAAATGCAGCAGAACTATGCTGCTAGAGAAAAACTTATATGGAAGCCCCATGCCTATAGATGTTCGAGTATAACTACAATCAAGTGTCTACAAGTTGGAACAATAATCTATCAATGCATAAGAAAATTGTTCCTTGAGTTATTGGTTCATACGACTCCTGTTATTCTTGCTCCCTTATTATGCTTATTAGCAATGCCACAGACAACATGCCACGACATGGATATCCCATATTGGTAAGACATTCAGACAACATTCCCTGACATGGATATCCCATATCTGTGAGATACTCATGCAAGTAGGAACCAATTATATAGACCTCTAGATTAGTAGCAAAGGTATAGCTACAGTGAATGAGATATGTATATGTTGTAAGATGATATACTCCGTAAGTAACCATAATGTTCCCAATAAAGAAGGACAATGGTAGTAGAGGACCAAGGTCCAAGGATGTTTTGGAATATGCCTGCATGGACCTTGTATATGTATTCATGCATAAATATCTTACATATATTTAGTTACAAACTTACAATGTATATAAGGTTATTAACAATATGCTTTCATCTGCCAATATAGAATCATTAATTTGTGTAGTACATGTATTTAAGTTTCATACGTGGTGAGCCACATCATCATTAGGGAGTGGCCTAAATCGCTCATTTACATGATAAGGCGTGATTTTAATATTTGCTTAGTGCTCTGCTCAACCAGTTTCGCACACCTAGCTCCACTCGCTAGCCTACCTCATTGCCTCACCTAACCATTGTAAGCTATGATTGGAAGGGCACCATGCTGCCATGCCAATCTAGGTCAAGAGTAGGGCCTATGAACCCCCTCAAGTTGGTGTCTCAATCATGGGATGCTCAAGGAATCTATCACCTTGTGCAGGATCACTAGGTACTTGTGGAATGGGAGCTAAAGTTGGGGATCACTTTAATATTATCCCCAATTCTTTAACGGTCCATCCCAAACCTTAATAATATTATCTACTTTGGGCTAGGGCCTCACAACTTTAAAACACGTTATTTTTGGGAGGGAAGAGCAAGCTAACCCCAATGACTCACCTCCTATAAAAGAAGGCCTCCACTTACAGCAAGCTCATAGGCCTCTCTCTCTCTTTGTCATTCTCTCTCTCTACTCTTAAGGCTACCTCAATGCTCTCCCCATCCATCTTTGGTGGTCCTGTGCCATCTAAGTGCCATTAAATTAAAGTTCCACTGAGCCCACTCTTAGTTTCATAATCAACCCTGAATAGCGGGTTCTAGAGCTTCCGACCAAGAGCCCTGGCCCTCTGAGCTCTTGAAGGTAGGCTACTTTTTTTGTCCTTTATGCCCTATTTAATAGAAGTATAGATTGCCCGAAGGCTTCTTTATCCTACAAGGCGTAGTCTCAACCTCTATTATTAGAATCTTATGATTCACAATTCATTCATAAATCAATATGAATCTATGAGTGAATTTATTTTGGGATAGAATCTATGGTAAATCACACGATTCACAATTCGATTCACTTTTCATGATTCATACAATTCTTGAAATTATTGTGTCTGACAAATCCGACTCTTTTTTTTATTTTTTTTTATTTTTTTTGTTGTGAAAATGACATAATACAACTTTTAAGAGTGTTCAGCATGAAAATAACCTATGTATGATTTGTTATTATTTTGGTGATTATAAGGTTTTAATAGGATTCAATCAGATACAATCAGACTTGACATATTCTTAACTTTTTTTCTCATTTTTTTCTCAAAATAATATGTTATATATATATATATGTATATTACATTGTCTAATAATGTTCGAGGTCTTCGGTAGGGGGACCCTTTGTCTCCCCTGCTATTTTTTCTTAGTGATGGAGGCGTTGAGTAGATTGTTGGATAGAGCTGTGCGTGAAGGTCTATTGGAAGGTTTTGTTGTGGGTTCATTGGCGGGGACTCCTTTGGGGGTTTCGGATTCGTTATATGTGGATGATGCTTTGATCTTCTGTGGTGTGGAAGCAGCGCATGTTGGTTATTTGTAATGTGTTTTGTATTGTTTTGAGGTGGTTTCGGGCCTTTGAGTTAACTTGCGGAAGTCAGAGCTTATTCCAATTGGGGCGGTTACTAGGTTACGTGTCATGGCAGCAGTGTTGGGACGGAAGGTCTCGATTTTGCCAGTGTCTTATTTGGGTTTGCCGTTAGGGGCTTCTTTTAAGGAAAAAGTGGTGTGGGACGGAGTTGTGGAATGGGTCCAACGTCGATTGACAGGTTGGAAGTGCCAATATCTTTCGAAAAGTGGTCGGTTGACTTTATTTAAGAGTTTGTTGAGTAGTATCCCCACTTATTTCATGTCGGTCCATGTTATTCCAGTGTCAGTGGCGCATCAGTTGGAGAAGCTTCACAGGGACTTGTTGTGGGGAAGTGGTGGTGTTGATTTTAAGTATTATTTGGTTGATTGGGGACAGGTTTGTCAACCCACGCAAGCTGGAGGGCTGGAGGGCTGGAGGTGCGGCGATTGGTGACTTTTAACCGAGCCTTGTTAGGGAAGTGGCTCTGGCATTTTGCTTTGGAGTCTCACAGATTGTGGCGGCAGGTGGTGGCGTCTAAATATGGGCTGGGCAGAGGGGGTTAGGTTTCTGGGTTTGTGACCTGTACTTATGGGTGCGGGTTATGGAAAGGGATTTGGCTGGGGAGGGTAGAGTTTTGGAAGTGAATAGGGTTTAAGGTGGGGGAGGGGAGGGGAGTAGGGTGCTGTTTTGGAAAGACAAGTGGTATGGAGAGTTTGTGTTGGAGACCCGTTTCCCTTTGATTTTTAATATTGCGACAGGTCAAGATGCATTGGTGGCTTCCTATTTGGATGGTGGAGTGTGGTGGTCTGGGATATTCAATTACGGCGGGAGGTTCATGATTGAGAAGTGTTCAGTTGGTGGAGTTGTGGGGCTTTTTATATGGTTTGGGGACGGTTGGGATGGGCTCAGATGTCTTGGTGTGGACTGGGCTGGGGGCAAAGGGTCGGTTCACAGTAGCATCATTTTATTGGGGGTTGATGGGGGATGCTGGTCGAGTCTTTCCTTGGACAAGTGTTTGGGTTCTGGGGGTTCCGACTAAAGTTACCTTTTTCATGTGGACGGTAGCTTTAGGTTGGAATCTTACTTTGGATAATTTGATGCGGCGGTGGCACATCCTAGTGAATCGGTGTTGTATGTGTTGCGAGGATGCAGAGACAGTGAATTATTTGTTTCTTCATTGCTCGGTGACTTCGTGTTTGTGGGGCTTCGTTTGTTCACTTTTTGGGCTTGCTTGGGTTCAACCGCCGAGGGTGTTAGATTTCCTTTGGGCTTGGCGGGGGGTTCGTCTTCACCGACGGCGGCGACAAGCTTGGTTATTGGCTCCGTTCTGTTTGATGTGGTTGCTTTGGTTAGAGCGAAATAAACGTACCTTCCTAGAGGTTTCTCATAGTGTTTCTTAGTTACAAAGTCATCTTCTTCTAGTTTTGTATAGTTTGTTGGAGGGTAGGATAGATCCGAATTTATTTGTGTTTTTAGATTTTTTAGATGAGGTGATTGGTTAGCCCTTGTTTTATTGGTTCCCCTTTCTGGGGTGGTTTTCTTGTATTGGTTGTTTCATCTTGATGCTTTCTTAATAATATTTGCTTACTTATCAAAAAAAAAGAAAGTTGTACCATGAATTGTCTATTGTTGTTTTAATGAAATAAATATAATTCAATATTAAATGGACCATGGTTCTACAACAGTTTTTTTTCTTCTTTTTTAAACAATAAACATACACACTTTTTGAAATGTTCTAAGTTATAAAATAAAGGATTCTACTTGATTCTATCCTAGTATTATATTCTATGAATGGTTTCTAAGCCTATTTTTTTAATGTCGAGAGAATATATTATGATTTTTGAATAATTTTATAGTTGGTGGGATTTGGATACTGTAGACACCCCATTTTTGACCGTCCTCAAGACTTGGATGTCATCGTTTGAACACCCGATGATCTTCTTTGTTTGTGTTCGTTTTGAGTTCTCGGAGGTCTCGGCTACGCGCCTTGCCTCAGGATCTCTTAACTTACCTGTTTTGTGCTTGGTTTTGCACCAAGAATTTGTTTGTTTTTGCACCTGAGGGTAAAAGGTGGCTTGTCAGCCATCCCTTAAACCCACAGGCCGTGGCTTAGAGCCACCGGCCATTGGTGATGCCGGACGACTCTTTGTATGGTCGGCCGACTATATATTTGGCCGATGGATTCCTTTCCGGGCTAGTACCTCCTTTTTGCCTTTTTCAGGCATGGTGCATGCCAGCTGTGCCAGCTGGAATGCACGGACTTGTCCTCCATATAGAGGAATTTGCACCCTTTGCACCCTTTTGGCCTAGCTTCTTGAGGAAGCTTGGACCTTTGTCTTAGCTTCCTTAAGAAGCTTGCACCCCTGTCTCAGCTTCCTCAGGAAGCCTTGGCCCCTTTGCCTTAACTTCTTTAAGAAGCCTTGATCCCTTTTGAATAGCTTCTCTTGGAAGCTTAGCCCTTTTGTTTGTCTATATAAGAGGGCCCTCCCTCTCCTTTGAAGGGGTTCAGCAAAACCAGACCTAATTACATATATCTCTGATATATATCACCCTCTCTCTCTATATCTCCCTCTCTCTCTCTTCATTTGTGTGCGTTAGAGGACCTAAAAGGGTGATTTGTTCTTAGTTTTGCACTAGAACACATAGTATTACACCATACTTCGGTTCTTGAGGCGTTTAGAGGTTGTTCTTGGAGGTTTTGGACTGGTTTTGATCAGAAAAGGGGGCTGCACTTGTTGTTCTTGAAGTGTTCTTCAAGGGTAACACTTTTGCTTTATTTTCCCCAATCTTGCACTAGTTTTTAACCTATCTTGCATACTGATTTAAGCTTTGTGTATAACTGAAAAAAGTCTTGTATTTGCATGCTTAAGATACTTCATTAAGGTCATTTTGGTGTTGGGGGTCGACCTCCCCCTCTTAGGCCTTGTTTGGTCCTTTTTGTGCTCTCCTTGTTAAGCTTTGAATACCTTTGTGCATTAGCCTTCTCACCACTGAAATCCAGAGGATTTTCAGTGGTGAAAAAGGGGTTTTGAGGTCTTGCATAGGTGAGGGACACCCCTCTCCCTTTGTCTCTCTTTTGTTTGCATTTTTGGCTCATAAGGGTAGCATGTATGCGTAGTTGCTTTTGGCTTCATTTCAGAGGTTTTTGGGTGTTATTTGGTCATGTTATACCTCTGTTTTTGGTCGGATTAATGGCCCCTCGCATGCTTAATATACTTGCTTTGTATTCCCTTATTTTGCCTAGAAGTGCATCATGCATATAGCCTACCATGCTCTCATGTTTTTGCCTAGCTTTGTGAAGCTTTTGGTCATGTTTCATCATGCTAGAGGTCTGTTAGGTGTTGATTTGGTCATACCTCTCATGCTTTGTATAGTCCTTTTGCATTCTAGCATGATGGCATCGGGTGTGTGAGTCATTAGCATGCATTACCTTGGCTATTTCAGTGATTTGGAATCACTTATTATGTCATTTCAGTCCATGTTTTGTGCTTACATACTTACATTTGTTCTCCTTTCAATGCCTTGAAGAGGTGTGGTCTTATGCTCCATGTTTGGGTTTTTGTGCATGCCTTTTGATTTATGTCTCTTAGCTGCCATATCAGTGGGTTTCGGGGGTCTTTTTGCATGCTAAAACTCTGTTTTGTGTTGAAAAATTCATGCCATTTTTGCTTGGGGTAGATGTTGAGCAATGCTCTCTTTTGTGGCCTTGAATGCCTTCCATTTCGCATCCATTTCCTAGCATGTTTTGGCATCATCCTCTGCATGCTTTTCAGAGTTTAGCATGAGTGTTTAATGTCCATGCACATCATCTTTGAGTGACCTTGAAAGGTTGCCCCTTTCTTGCTTAAGTGATGGGCCTTGGTGTGTGCATGCTTGCATACATGATTTGTGCCCTCTTGCACCTCTTGGGCCACTGTTTTGGGATGGGCTGAGGCCCTCTCATTTCAGTATAAGTCCATCTTTGCATACTTTGCATGTTTGCATGTCGCATTACATTAGTTGCATACTTGCATTATATCATGTTGGCATTGTATGGTGGGTTGCATCACATTGCATTTTGCATGCCCGGCACATTGCATGTTTACATGCTTAGTTTACGTTGCATTTGGCATGTTCGCATACTCGAGCCATCTTACATACTTGAGCCACATTGCACCCATGCATAGCATTTTGTTTGGTTTGGGGTGTCAAATCAAGCATGAGGGATAAGGCGTATTCGTACTCAAAGTGACGAAATACGTCTCATTCCTCGGTCACCAATGCCCTTGACCTCAACATGATAGGGCATGAGGCATTCATCTCTTTTATGCATTCATTTTACATTGAATGGCAAACTCGGCTTCTTAGGCCATCATGCATCGAAATGCGCAATTGATGGCCCGAGGGTCGAGGGCCACACTCCCTTGAGTCCATAACATGATTGGGAGAGTGGCCATGCACACATTTGCTTGAAAATTCCATGCCATACACTGCTTGCCCTCTGCTGCTGTCAACTGCAGGATTCTGCAAGAATAAATGGCCGACCGGCCATCTTTAGTGTCGACCAGCCATCAGTGTCCAGCCGATGACACAATCTTTGGCCGATAATCCCATTCCCATGGCCGGTGGCCTTTTGTTCTGGCCGGTGGCACTCCACAGCACTCAGAAGGAAACTCAAAGCAGTTCTGGAAACTTTCATAATTTTCAGAGGAGCAAGGTAGTGTAGACAGAGGCAACAGTGGCATGTACGGGTTTCCGAGCAAAGCGAGTCAAGCACGCATCATCCACGCATTCTGAGGCGGGGCTGCGGCCACCTTCCTTTTGCATTTAATTCGTTAATTAATTAAAAGTTCTGTAATAATTAATTTAGTAATATTTATTTGTTTTGTAATATTTATTCGGACCCTCCGAGTGAGGGCAATTATGTAATAAGTGTGCGTAAGTATGTGTATGTCTTCCAACCCCACGTCTTTCTTCCCTTTTATTTACTAGCTTTCGATGGTTAGTTTAGGACACGTTTCTATTAGCATACTTATGATAGCATGTTTGCATACATTCATTCATATTGCACGCACCGGGCTCGGCGCATCATACTAACTGCATTGTATTTTCAATTCCAAATTGAATACATGCTATCTGTTGCATTTCACATGCCATTTTAGAATAGCCGAGCCTATTTCTAGTTGCATTTTGTATGTGTTGCATTAGCCATCTTAACATGAACTAGGATCATGCATTTGATTACTAACTAGTTTCTGTATTGGCTTAGAGTACTAGGTAAGCATTTACGCTTTAACATCCTTGCATGTGTGTAAGTGTTGCCATGACAGCATGCTTACCATGAGGCTATTTGCGTATGTGATATAACTGCCTGAATGCCTGTAGGTGAAGGTTGGATTGTTTGAGTTGGAATGACTCATTGAAATCCGTGTTTTAGCCTACTCGCGAGTAGCAAATTTCAAACCATATTTCAAACGAGCGGATATGCAATGTTTTGTTCCAAATTAGGCGATCTAGTCTATACTTTTGTGTTGTGTGCATCACATAGTAAGATTAGCTAATTAATCGGAATAAGAACACATATGTTTTCAAAACAAGATATCATGGTTAGCAGAGGCCGATCTTTGATCGGGCGAGAGGGGGTGCTCATAGCTGACCTTTCCCAATCGTACCCAAGTTCCCGAGCCGAGGCAACTTTGGTGATGACGGACACGTGGCCTTAGGCAAACGAGTCAGGGTTTCCTAAATTTCCCAAAATAAAATATTTAGGTGGCGACTCTGTATCTGGTAAAGCAGTCCATGTTTGACACTTCTTTCTAAAAATCTGTTTTCTCAAAACGATTTGCCGGATTTAGACTCTTTGGTTCAGATTAAGAACCAACACAAATCGAGTCCGAACTGTAGTAACGGTGGGGCCCACGCGGGCGCGTCTATAGATACACATCTCTTGCTACGAAGGCAACATTTTCCAAATTAGACAATGTAATTACGTCCTTATTTAAGAATTGTTTTATAACATGTATCAAAGTCAATTAATTTCATACATATGATTATTTACATTTTGTGCTGAATCTTAAAGATTCTCAATTTGATCCATGATTTACAATATTAGGCTTTTGATTTGCTATACAATTCTCAATTTGACAACTATGGTGCCTACCATAATTCTATGAGGGGCAAGCAAGGCCTTTATGCTTGATGTCATAAGATATTCCATACAATAGAAAGCTTTTGCCCAATTTGCTTCTAATATAGTTATTCTAGGGCTATTGTAAACTAATTATGAAACTAAAAAATAAGCTTGTAAGCAACAACTAACTCATGTCGTAATTTGTGACATAACAAACATAAAATTATGGAATAAGTGCCTCATTCAACAGATTAATTAACCAGAGAATTTTATCCTGAAAAAAATCTATATAAAAAACACAAAATTTTGTACTGGTTTCACACGTACAACATGCAGTATAAGTCAATAGTTCAATTTGAAGTTTGCAAAATTACCTATTTTCTCGATCTCGTTCTCTAAATTCCTTCCCCCTTTCCCTTTCTTTGAACTCCCCACCCCAACTCTTCTCTCTTACTTGCTCATCCCGATGCATTTCTGGACGACTTATGCTTCTACGTGACTGCTCTTGCTCTTTATCCTTCTCCATTTCATCGTCAGGTTTACGCTTTCTCTTATCCCTATCATAGTCCCTCTCTTTGTCTTTATCTATGTCTCGATCCTGGTCCTTTCCTTTGTCTTTGTCTCTGGCTCTGTCCCCCTCTCGGTCTTTGTCCTTTCCATTCCTCTCTTCCCGGTCTCGCTCTCGGGTTCTGTCCTTTCCATTCCTCTTTTCCCGGTCTCGCTCTCGGGTTCTGTCCTTTCCATTCCTCTCTTTCCGATCCCTCTCTCGGGTTCTATCCTTTACGTTCCTCTCTTCCTGATCCCGCTCTCGATCTTTGTCCTTTCCATTCCTCTCTTCCTGGTCCCTATCCCTGTCCTTGTCTCTATGTTCTCGACGACTTCTGTGTCGGTCCCTGTCAATCCTTTCTCTATCTCTTAGAGACGATCGGTGTCATGACGAGGCCTTCTCTAGGTTGTAAGAGGAGCTAATTTGAGCACACTAAATTAATTAGGCCTAATAGTCTAAGGTTGGTGGGCCCGAATTTATCGCAAGTCCAAGATTGGTGGGCTCGGATTTATCGCCATCAAATGAGCCGAATCGCTCTAAGCCTCAAAAGGGTTCGGATCCACGAACTTAGAGACTTACTCGGGCTTGGACTCGAAAGGGTTCGGATCCACGAACCTAGAGATCCAAAGCACTTGGCTTCGAACGGATTTAGACGCAATCTAGAAGCCGCTCCATTAATGAGTCCCAGAACACTTGCGGACTTGGAGCTTTCTTGGATCTACGTACTAGAACCATGGGCAGAATGGAGTCCGAACAAAGGACCCGATCCCGAGGACGGTGAGTGGAGATAAATTCACTCTTTGGTTATACTAGCCTATACTCGGGTCAAGGTGGCATGATCTAGGGGGTCCCTGAGACTCGGCAATATTTGCGGCAGGGCGTTCTCTTGAACTACCCCTGATCCTTCTACGGTAGGGTGTCCTCTGGGACTACTCTTGACCCTTTGGGATGACTGGGGATCATTGGTTAGATGTGACTAAGAAAAAGGGTTCGCCGAGAGGTTGATCTCCTTTTTGAGGGTTTTCCTCATCCTCGGAGAGGTCACCTCCTCGGACAAGGTGGTTAGAGAGAATATTCTCCATATGCCTTGCGTATGGGTTCCATCTTACATAATGAGGTGCCTATAAATAGCACCCACCCATAGCTTTACAAGGGATGGATTTTGGAGAGTTAACTCTTGGGAAAGAACTAATTTCCCTTCTGCATTATAAACCTTGAGAGTAAAAGTGGGAGATCCATGGGAGAGCCTTGCCATTATTCTCTCTCTAACTACTTTGCCTTCTTCTTTACCCAATCTCTTATCTCCATCACCTCTTTGCTCTTGTGTTCTTAGTTGTGACTATTGAAGAATCTAAGCCTCTCATAATTTTCTAGAGAATTCGAATTTTTCTTCAAAGATCTTCGATTTTTTCAACAACGTTCTTGAACCCTCTCATACATTTGGCGACTCCACTGGGGAGGCAGATTGGTTAATGGTCTCAACAAGATCTGGAATCTACACGACTCAGACGAAGATGGTGGGAGAAGAAGAAGTTCATCAACAAGGCTCTTCCAATGGTAGTGATGAGATGACTCAAGTTCAAGACCCACCTCTCATCCTTGAAGCCATTCAAGGACTTCAACACACTCAACAAGAGATTTTCACGACCCTTTAAAATCTCACCCACACCATGTTGGTGATGGGTTCAAATTCGCACCACCAGTAACAAATGGAGGTCAAGTCAGCGCCAGCAAGCATCAACTTCATGGTGATGTTGGGAATGGTCAAAACCATCAAGATCCACCCCCAATTCTCCCTGAAGTTGCTCAAAATGGTGTTCAAAATCAGGTGTTAAGAGAAACAAGTCAAGGTCAACCTGTGGCCTATGAAGCGCAAAATCACGCACCTGAAGGATCGAGCAATGGTCCAACAGTGGTTGTAGGAGTTTCTAGCGCGATGAATGGTGTTCCAGCGGCTGTGGAAGTTCAAGGAAGGCTTACAGAAATTTCTCTACAAAATGGTGCTCTACCCATACCTAATTTTGTTCCACCAATTATGAATTATACCCACATACCGAGCGGGTCTCCTTTGGCTTTGACGCTGAGTTTGCAAGCCCAACCTGATATAGCCGCGGCGTGCAATGGACTTTATGGGACCCAATTCAATGTCCCATCACCAAATGGCTTGTTCATAGGTGCCGATGGCTAATATCATCATGTGTCTTCACTGATGATGAATTCTCAACACCCAAATGGCCAAGTCGCTCCAGGCTCGGTCTTCGGGTCCATAAACCAAGTTTCAGGAATACCACCATCAAGTTCTCTTCTTCAACAATTTCTCACTCTTGTCGATGTGCAAGCCATGTTCGATCTCGAATGGGGTAAGAGGACTTTACCCTCTTTGCCTGATCCAGATGTCAAGCCATCATACCCTATCGAGATGTTAAGTTATCCATACCTGGAGGGGTACACGGTGCCGAAGTTCATCAAATTCGATGGCAAGCAAGGAAATGCTCGAGAACATGTTGTTCGATTCATAGAGACTTTAGGGATTCATGGTTCAAATCGTGTCCTCCGACTGAGAGAATTCTCCAAGTCCCTCACCGACCGAGCATATAGTTGGTATGTTAACTTGGCCCCAAACTCTATTTGAAGTTGGGAAGAGATGGTCAACAAATTCTACGCCAAATTTTTTCAGGTGACTGAAAAAGTAACCACACTCACCCTGTGTAAGGAAAATCAATGGGAGGGTGAAGACATTCTCGAATATGTGAAGAGATTCCAAGATAAAGCCGTGGACTGTCATGAGGCTATAGAGGAAAGTTACTTGGTCCAAATCTGTGTTGAAGGGGCATTGAACGGGTACAAAATGCTTCTTATTAATCACAAGCTACCCACTTTCTCGACACTAATTGAAGCATCTCGGAACATTAACATACCTTAGGCCTCGTTTAACAAGTTAACATTTTAGTGAAAAAGTCAAAAAGTTACCAAAAAAGCCAAAAAGCCTATAACCTATACCAAAAAGTTAAAAATTCTATTTTCTCTCTACTTTTTGCATATCTTTTCGTAAAAAGCCAAAAAGCCACCCCAAATATACTAGTTTTTTTTACCTCATATTTTAGCCAAAAAGCCAAAAAGTTACTAAAATAGCCTGTTTCCAAACGAAGCCTTAGTCTCAGGAGATCGAGTTCGACACTAGATATAAAACTAACTTCAAGACATCCCAAGGACCTTCTGTCACTGCGGCTTTAGTGTCTTCTACCTGAAAGTAGCAGGAAGAGGAATTCAGAGGTCAGAATAGGAAAAACTATGAAGATGATACTCCTTTTCCGTGTAGTGTTGAGGAGGTGAAGGCCTTAGTTAAAGAATGGGTGGCAGACAAGAAACTAAACTTGTCTCGTATCGAAGAGCTTTTGCCAAAGAAGGATCGCGAGGGCCCTAATTATTGTGTTTTCCACCGATCACTAGGACATCCTACAGAAAAGTGCCGGACGCTTAAGAAGATCTTTAGAAAGAAAATCGAAGCAGATGAGCTAGAGTTCAAAGAATAGGGGCCCCAAACGTGGTTATGATGGCGTATGACAACCACAACCCGAACAACTGGTAAAAGCTTTCCGAATGACCTCACAACTCTAAAGGCAAGGGTCGACATTTCGTAGAAGAAGTCTATCTATGACATTTACAATTTGTATTTATTGCATTGTCCAAGAAGTTTTATCTTTCTTTCTTATGTTATGAAAAAATTTATTTCCTCCATATTGTGTATCTTCATTATGTTATGTTGCTTAAGACAGTTTTCAATTTTTGACCCTCGAAGAAGGAAGAAGAATAGTAGACTCGGTTACCAACCTGAATGGACTTTTCTTGACGCAGTAGAGGTGTACTCCCACTTGGAGAGGGACAGCCTTAGCTTCCATTAGTTGCCGAAATAGTGTGTGCTCCCACTTGGACCTCCGAAGAGCAGCCATTGCTTCCATCAGTGCAAACTTCGAGGGTTTTTCTTGCTGAAGTAGGAGGTGTGCTCCCACTTGAACTTCCGAAGAACAACCCTCACTTCTGTCGATGCAATCTTTGAGGTTCTTTCTTGTTGAAACAGAGTGTGTATTCCCACTCGGACTTCCGAAGAATAGCCCTTGCTTCCACATCAATGCGAGCTTCGAAGATCTTTCTTGCTGAAGTAGAGTGTGTGCTTCCACTCAGACTTTCGAAGAACAGATCTCGCTTCTTTCAGTGCGAGCTTTGAGGGATAGGATTTGCTTCCATTGATTGCTGAAGAAGAGAGTGTACATCCACTCGGATTTCCAAGGGACAGCTTTGCCTCTGCTTGGATTTCCGGGGAACAATCTTTACTTCTGTTAGTACAGGCTTGGTAGACTCAGTTGCCTGCCAGAAGGAATCTTTCTTGCCGAAGTAGGGTATGTGTGTTACTATTCAGACTTCTGTCGCCTTGCTTCTGTTTGGACTTCCGAGGGACATCTCTTGCTCTTATTAGTGTGGGTTCGGACTTCCGAGGGACAACCCTTGTTTCTATTTGAACTTCTGAGGGACAACCCTTGTTTCCATCAATGTGAGCTTTGAGAATCTTTCTTGCTGAAGCAGAGTGTGCTCTCCCACTCAGACTTTCGAAAAACATACCTCATTTCTATCAGTGCGAGCTTTGAAGATCTTTCTTGCTGAAGTAGAGTGTGTGCTCCCACTCAAACTTCCGAAGAATAGCCTTTGCTGCCATCAGTGCGAGCTTCGAGGATCTTTCTTGTCGAAGTAGAGTGTACTCCTACTCGGACTTTCGAGGGATGGCCTTTGCTTCCATTTATTGCTAAAGAAATGAGTGTGCTTCCACCTGGACTTCCGAAGGACAGCCATTTCTTCCATTTGGACTACCAACGGACAACCTTTGTTTCCATCAGTGTGAGCTTTGAGGATCTTTCTTGTTGAAGTAGAGTGTATGCTCCCACTCAGACTTTCGAAGAATAGACCTCGCTTCCAATGGTGCTAGCTTTGAGGATCTTTTTTATTGAAGTAGAATGTATTCTCCTACTCAGACTTCTGAAGAACAGCCCTTGAGACTCGGTTGCCTGCCAAAAGGGATCTTTCTTGCTGAAGTAGGGTGTGTGCTACTTTTAGACTCCTAAGGGACAGCCTTGCTCCCGGTCAGACTTCCGAGGGACAGCCCTTACTCCTATTTGTGTGGGTTCTGACAGCCCTGGGTCTTGGATTTCAATCAAAAATTCATTTGCCTGAAATAGTAAAGCTGACAAATGAGATAAACAATATCAATTTTAGATCATGATTCAGGCATTATCGAAATGGGGCAACATCAACAACTACACATTTATTCTAGTCTCTTCAAATTTTCAACAATGGTGCTCAACTACAAATTGCAATGGCCTTCAACAAGCCCACCAAGATTTAACAAATTTTTAAATTATTGCAAGGCCAAATTCTAAAATATGAATTTCAAGACTACATGTCTCTCACAAGTCAAGATTCAACAAGAGCTTTATTTCTCTCAATAGTAAAGCACTAGTTATTTCAGAAGTGAAGAACACAAATCCCAAATTTTTTTTTTGCAAGCCCAAGTTCATGAACAAAAAAAAAAAAAAAACATTTGAATTCATATTAAATATATATATACACACACACACACATATATATTCAAGAATGGAGTTTTGGTAATCTGAAATAGCAACACAAATGAAGATGGGTCAATGGAATGCTAGAATCGACATCAACACAAAGAGGATGGGCCGACGGTGAGCCGAATCTGGTGTTGGTCAATGCCAAATCCAAGAAAAAAAGCAAGCACCAGTGGAGTCAAAGCCTAAAGAAAAAAAAAGAAGAGAACCAGCGACAGCATGGGCAGTGGGCGAGAAAGGCTACGGACAGACCCACGCCGCGTTGAGTGGGCGGCGTGGTCATCACTGGTCAGTTATAGTTGACAGGTGTAGTAGCAATGCAGGAGCTGGGCATGAGACGCACAAGTCGCGCGAGTTGAAGTGGTCACGCGCAAAACAACGTCGTGGTTGGTTCTCGTGTAAACCGACGGCGGCGCTTGAAAGGTTGAGACGGTGGACAACGCATAAGCAGTGGTGGTCTTTGGCCATGGTTAGATCTTGCGCAAGAAGGGCAGGAGCTCTGGTGCGTTGAAGAAGATGCAATCTGGTAACTATCATCTTAGAGAGAGAGTGTGCCGAAATGGGCTCCGGAAAAAGAAGATAGGGATTCGGTTTTGTCCTCATCCTTAAATAAGAAAAAGGGTGTGATCTTGATAGGTTCCTCAAATGACCTAAGGATATATATATATATACAAATAATGAGCCATTAATCCTAGAGAGAGAAGCAAAAATGGGTATTGAAGGTTGACTTGCTCAGAACAAAAAAAAGAAAAGAAAAAGAGGTGTGATTCTTGGCATATTCTCTAAAATATTCTGAATATATACATATATATATATAAATGGAGGCCTTTGATTTAGACTTCTGCAGAATTTAAAAAAAAAAAAAATGGTCAGACTTTTGATTTTATTTGTTTCAAGAAAGGAAAAGAATTATTATTATTTTCTTTGAGCAGCTTAGTTGGCGCCATATTAATTACATGTCCAGGTTTGTTTGGTGGAGCATTAAACAATCCAAGTTTTGATTTTCTTTCAGGAAAAAAAAAAAAAAAAAAGGCACAGAGGTATGTATGGGCCAAACATGGCATAAAGATAAAAGATTCATTCTCATCAATATCATTTGATAATCTTATCCAAAAATTATGATGAGTCATCAATTTTATCCAAAGGTCACATGAAGACAAAATATTCCCAAGGGCGTGATGCAAAACATGGACAAAGAAGTTGAAATATGCATGTTCGAGAAATTTAAAATTTCTTACACACGCAAGGGGCAAATGTAAGATGAGCTAATTTAAGCACACTAGATTATGTTAATCATATTATTTAATTTTGATGATGTCTAAAATGTTATTTAATATACATATTATTTGACACAAAATATTATCTTTTTAAAATATATAAATTTGTTAAATATTATTTAAATAAAAATATTTTTGAAAACTTTACTATTCACTTTTTGAAAAATAGTGTTAATTACTATTTATCTTTTGACAAATCGATTAGTTGTATTATTTTGACAAATGTGATATTGATAATTTGTTTTCTTTTGATAAGATCACATAAGATGAATGGTATATAGCAAAATTATTTGATATATATTTTGCATGCAAAGTGAAACCTACTCAAGTGGTGTTTGAAAACAAATCATACATTTATATATATATATTATATTGTAAAAAGAAAAAGATGCGCAAATCTTTTGACGGTGGGTTTTGCATCATTGATATATATATATATATATTACTATAATAAATAAGAAAAGGTAAGTGTAAAAGTTTGACAAAATTATTGCATCTTATATATATGCATATATATACATGATATTATATTCAAAAGTGTTGATTAGATTATATATTCAAACCATGGTGATTTGTCTGTAAAGTTTGAAAAAGTGAACAAAGAAAATTTATACAAAAGAAAATGTGCCCATGATTACAAGAGAAGACTTATGTAATTGTAAATCAACCTTTGAAGATGTTTTGCCTACAGAATTAAAAAGAAAAGTTGCAAAATGCTTTGAATTTGCTTGCATAAGAAAATAGACACAAAATCATGTAGTTCTGGACTTCAAGGAGTCCATAATGATGGAGCAAAATCAATTCCCTATTTGAATTCAAAGATGTGATTCAAATTGTTTACAAATCAGTGGCTCATATTTGAATTTTGTATCATATCACACATATACATACACATACACACACACATATATATATACTAATGAAACAAGAAGAAAAGGTTGAAGCAACGGTGGCTGCATTTTTGACTAAACAAAAAGGGAAAAGAAAAAGTTACTCTTACTAATTATTTTTATCTTTTTCTTTATTAACTTGTGTTGAATATTTAAAATTAAGGAGCGTGCTTATATAAGCCATGACGTCAGCAAGGAGCGTCCAACGGGTATATTTTTGTGTATAAATAGAAGTGTTGTGTGTGGAGAAAAGATCAAGTACTTAAAGAGAAAATTTTCTTAAGCTCCAAAATTCTGAGGACATTGTATTCTACTCTTTCACTTTCATATCTAAGTCTAGCCTTTGTTCTTACACTTTCATATCTACTCTTTATGAGAGAATTATTGTAAAAGTGGGTTCAAGTACCACTTATTCTTATTCCTTATTTTTGTAAGAGATTTTGTAAGGGTAAGGCATTTATTATTGAGTGAGGCTCAATAGATAAGAGTAAGTCCTGTGCCAAATCCACAAGCTTGGTGGTGTATTTATTCAATTGATAGTAAAGAAATTCTCAAGGAAGTTCCTTGGGGAGTGGACGTAGGTCTGGCGTGCCGAACCACTATAAATCACAATGTTTGATTTTCTATCCCTATCTCTCCTACTTTTATATTGATAATTATTAGTCTGTTTTTTTTTTATTAAAATTCTAAATATTGTGTTAATTTTAATATTGTGAAATTTTTAATAACCCAATTCACCCCCCCTCTTGGGTTGCCTTTCTGGGATAACAATTGATATCAGAGCCTAAACTCTAGTTTGTGTGACTTAACCGTCTTAGAGTAGATCATGGCAAACCCTAGTTATTCTTTACTCGAGGGACAAGCATCCAATAAGCCACCATTATTTAGCGGCACAAATTTTAGCTATTGGAAAACTAGGATGACCATACATGTTCAATCTAATGATTATGAATGCTGGAAAATTATTTGCAATGGTCCAAAAATTCCCACCAAAACCGTAAATGGACTTAGGGTACCAAAACCTGAAGAAGAGTGGGATGAATCAGATACTAGAATGGCCCAAATTAATGTCAAAGCTACAAACATGTTGTACTGCGCTTTAGATGCCAACGAGTTCAACAGAATTTCCACATGTAAAACCGCAAAAGAAATTTGCGACAAGCTTATAGTAACTCATGAGGGAATCGAACAAGTTAAAGAATCTAGAGTCAGTTTGCTAGTCCATAATTATGAACTCTTTAAAATGAAGCCTGATGAGACTTTTCCTCAAATGTTTACTCACTTTACTGATATTATTCATGGTTTAACTTCTCTTGGAAAAATATATACTAATGCTAAAATTGTAAGAAAAGTGCTTAGGTCTTTGCCAAAAAGTTGGGTGACAAAAGTCATTACCATTATCGAAGCCAATGATTTATCAAACCTAAGTCTAGATGAGTTAATGGGATCTCTCTTAACTCATGAGCTCATAATGCAAAAAGGAAAGGAAGAGGATGACAATAACAAGAAGAAAGGAATAGCCTTCAAATCCACCTTGAAACATCAAGAGGATAAGGAAGATGATTCAGATGAGCATGAGGAAATGGCATTCATCACTAGAAAGTTCCAAAGGTTTGTGAGAAAGAAACAAGGCGTACGAAATTTTTTCAAAAAAGACTTCAACAACAGGGATTTTCAAAGAGGAGAAAATCACAAAAAATCTGAAGTAACCTGCTATGAATGCAACAAACCTGGACATTACAAATCAGAATGTTCAGAACTTAAGAAAAAATCCAAGAAGGACAAGAAAAAAGCTATGATTACAGCATGGGGAGAAGATAGTGATGAAAGCGACACAAAAACCGAAGTTTGCAAAAATGAGGTTGCTAACCTATGCTTAATGGCACTTGGAAACGAAAATGAGGTAAATGACGAATCCCTTATATTTGATGAATTACAATTAGCTTTTGATGAATTACATGCTGAATTTAAGAAACTTAGTTTGAAAAGTAATTGTCAAAAGAAAGTAATTTCAAGTTTATCAAAAGAAAATGAATCATTGACTTCCAAGATAAATGTTTTAAGAAATGAAGCCATGAAAATGAAAAAGGAAAATGAGATTTTAACTCGAAAAAAGTCTTCAATTTCTGAAAAACATTTAGTTGTATTGCAAAAAGAAAATGAATCTTTGAAAAATGAGCAAATTATTTTGAAAGAAAATATTGAAGACTTGAAAAATACTCTTTCAAAATTCACTCAAGGCAGAGAAACTTTAGATAAAATTCTTAAAAATCAAAATCGTACTTTTGGTAGAGCCGGAATTGGATATAAACCTTTTTCAAAAGTAAAAACTGTCAAAAATAGTTTTGTGTATGCATCTTCTAATCACTCTCATCTCACATGTCATTTTTGTGGTACAAAAGGTCATATTTCACCTTCATGTCCTATTAAAAGAAATCCTTTTGCTAAAATAAAAAAGATGTGGGTCCCTAAGGACAGTTCAAGAGTATCAAATTCTAACTTTTATGGACCCAAGAAAAAATGGGTACCAATAGAAAAATCAAATTTTTGTAGGTATGTTTCAAGACAAAATCCAGTAATGATAGATGGTATCTCGACAGTGCATGTTCGAGGCACATGACTGGAAATAAAGTTATGTTCACCACACTTCAACCAAAGGATGGCGGATATGTGACTTTTGGCGACAATAGCAAAGGTAAAATCATTGGTGTAGGAAGTATTGGTAAAAATCCCTCTCCTATTATTGAAAATGTTTTATTGTTGAAGGTTTAAAACATAACTTGTTTAGCATTAGTCAATTATGTGATAAAGGTTACAGAGTTATTTTTGAGAAAACTCATTGCACTATTGAAAATACCCTAGAAAACAAAACTTTATTTATAGGTTATAGACATGAGAATGTATATGTGTTTGATTTACATGATTTATCTTCTCATTTTAACATTAAATGTTTATCTACTATAAATGATAATGGTTGGCTTTGGCATAGAAGATTAGGACATGCTCATTTTGATTTAATTTCCAAACTTTCAAAAAATGAGTTAGTCATAGGTTTACTAAAAATTGTTTTTGAAAAAGATAAACTTTGTGATGCATGTCAATTTGGAAAACAAACTAGAATTTCTTTTAAATCCAAAAATATCGTTTCAACTACTAGACCACTTCAACTCTTGCATATTGATCTATTCGGACCATCTAGAACATTAAGTTTAGGAGGAAAATCTTATGCCCTTGTTTGTGTTGATGATTATACTAGATATACATGGGTATTATTTTTAGCATACAAAAATGAAGCTTTCTATAATTTCTCAAAACTTTGTAAAAGAATTCAAAATGAGAAAAATCTTAATATTTGTAGTATTAGAAGTGACCATGGTAGAGAATTTGAAAATTATGATTTTATTATGTTTTGTGATGACTTTGGAATAGATCATAATTTCTTAGCCCCTAGGACTCCTCAACAAAACGGTGTAGTTGAAAGAAAAAATAGAACTCTTGAAGAAATGGCTCGTACTATGCTTTGTGAAAATAATTTTCCTAAGTATTTTTGGGCGGAAGCTGTTAACACTGCATGCTATGTTATAAACCGTGCCATGATTAGACCTATTCTTAAGAAAACCCCTTATGAACTTTGGAAAGGTAGAAAACCTAATATTAGTCACTTGCGTGCTTTTGGTTGTAAATGCTTTGTATTAAATAACAATAAAGATAACTTAGGAAAATTTGATGCTAAATCGGATGAAGTTATATTTCTTGGTTATTCTATGTCTAGTAAAGCTTATAGAGTATTTAATAAAAGAACTCTACTTGTTGAAGAGTCTGTGCATGTTGTTTTTGATGAATCTAATGATATTATTTCCAAGAATCTTGTAAGTAATGATATTGTAGAAAATCAACCAAGCATGGAGAGCATTTACAAAAAGGAAAATGAAGAATATCCATTACGCGAACTTGAAGAAGAAATGACGATGGAGAAACTTGAAGAAATATATGCTCTTCCAGAAAGTGACTCAAATCTACCAAAAGAATGGAAGTATGCTCATGGCCACCCCAAAGACCTCATCATAGTGGATGTGGCGGAAGGTATAAAAACTCGTTCCTCTGTTAGAAATATTTGTGGTAACTTAGCATTTGTTTCACAAATTGAACCAAAATCATTTTTAGAAGCTGAAAATGATGAAAATTGGATTTTAGCAATGCAAGAAGAATTAAATCAATTTGAAAGAAATGAAGTTTGGTTTTTGACCCCTCGACCTAAGGATCATCCTGTTATTGGTACAAATTTTTCGAAATAAAATGGACGAATCTGGAGTTGTTACTAGAAATAAAGCTAGATTAGTAGCTCAAGGCTATAATCAAGAAGAGGGAATTGACTTTGATGAAACTTTTGCACCAGTTGCTAGACTTGAAGCTATTAGAATGTTACTTGCTTTTGCGTGTTTTAAAAATTTTAAATTATATCAAATGGATGTTAAAAGTACTTTTTTAAATGGGTATATTTCGGAGGAAGTCTATATTGAAAAACCTCCCGGTTTTGAAAATCATAAATACCCGGATCATGTTTTCAAACTTTCAAAAGCTTTATATGGCTTAAAACAAGCTCCTAGAGCATGGTTGAAAGATTGAGTAATTTTCTACTTGACAAAGGTTTTTGTAGAGGAAAAATTGATACAACACTTTTTACAAAAATCAAAAAAGAAGATATGTTAATTGTTCAAATTTATGTTGATGATATCATTTTTGGTGCTACTAATGAAAATTTGTGCAAAGAGTTTGCTAAAGACATGCATGGTGAGTTTGAAATGAGTATGATGAGGGAATTAAATTACTTCATTGGTCTACAAATTAGACAAACTAATGATGGAATCCATTTAAATCAAACAAAATATATCAAAGATCTACTCAAAAGGTTTGAAATTGAATCATCAAAGCCTGCAGTAACTCCCATGAGCACATCGATAAAAATCAACAAATGTGAGCAAGGTAAACCTGTAGATGAAAAGAAATATCGAGGTATGATTGGTTCTTTACTCTATCTTACTGCAAGTAGACCCGACATAATGTTTAGTGTTTGTATGTGTGCACGTTTTCAATCTGCACTGAAAGAGTCACACATCACCGCAGTCAAATGCATTTTCAGATATCTTGTTGGCACTCAAAATTTGGGATTATGGTATCCTAAGGGAACCACTTTTGAACTTTTTGATTACTCAGATGCCGACTTTGCGGGATGTAGACTTGATCGAAAAAGCACTAGTGGCACTTGTCATTTTCTTGGACACTCACTCACTTCTTGGTTTTGCAAAAAACAAAACTCAGTGGCTCTGTCAACTGCTGAAGCAGAATACATTGCCGCCGCTGGGTGTTGTGCACAATTGCTTTGGATGAAACAACAACTTCAAGATTTTGGACTTCACTATGATCATATTCCTATAAAATGTGATAACACAAGTGCCATTAATCTTTCAAAAAATCATATTCAGCACTCACGCACTAAACACATTGAAATAAGGCATCATTTTCTAAGAGATCATGTACTCAAAGGTGACATTAAACTCGAATTTGTGCCTACAAATCGTCAATTAGCTGACATATTTACCAAGCCTCTAAATGAAGAACAATTTTGTTATATTAGAACAGAACTTGGTATGATGAATTTGCCAATATAATGTTTATATTAAAAATAATTTTAAAAATAAATAAATAAATAAGTAAATAAAATATTTCTAATAATAATTATAAATAATAATAATAATAATAAAATTATATACATATATTTTCTCTCTCTTACCCGCTCCGTCTCTATCTCTCACTCGCTCTTTCCTTTACTCTCTCTTTTTCTCTTTCTCTTGCTCTCTCACTCTCCCCTTCTTCCTCATACCCTCAGCCGACTCCATCTCCACCCTCACCATAGCGTACAACCAGCTCCACCATCCACCATCCACAAAATCATCCATCACTTTCATCACTATCACCATCCACCCAAATCCCTCACCAATCTTCCGAATTCCATCACTTCTCTACCCGAAATCTGCATCACCATATTTACCGATTCATCAAGTTTCATCACCGATCCATCAAGATTCGTGACTGATCCATCAAGATCCTTTGCCGATCTACACAAATTTGTCATCGATCTACCCAATCTTCTCCATTTCTTCCGATCATCAAGGTCCTCACCGAGCAACATGTTAAAATTCTTGTTGCACTGTGTTATATTTTTTTACTTGTTGTATGTGCTCCAAATTCTCTTGGATTTAATAATGGTTGCTTCTACCTTGTCTGAAGAAATTGTTTTTATTTTTATTTTCTCTTTTTATGCTAGTGCACTTGGTGTAGTCGTTTATGGCCAGATCTTAATGGCCCTTGGTATTATAAATTGGTAATTTGTTTCTTCAAATTTATGTAATTTTTAGTGCATTAATTCAGGGGGAGACTCATATATTTTGAGATTAACAATCATTATAAAAATATATATATATATATATAAAAGGGCGTGTATATATTCTATGCATAATTTTAGGGAGAGTATATATACATATTTTTTTTTTACTCCTTATCTGCCATACTTTTTATCTGCACCAACAAACAAATTTTTTTTGTGCAAAGACAGAATTAATAATAATAATAATAATAATAATAATAATAATAATAATAATAATAATAAAATATATAAATAAATGAAGAAATGCTCGAAATTTTATTTTAGAAAAAGAAAATATTACTCGATTACATGTAAATTTTCAGAAGGCTTCACAGATTTTTTCTTTTTCACTTCTCTCAACAATTTTTCACGAGCCTCTTTTACATGCTTCTCTCTATTTTCGATTTCTGTGAGTCTTGGCATTATCACCGTTGCATAATAATGCACTGTATTCTCCAACTGTGCATTTTTCCTTTTTAGCCCTTTCTTCTCCTTACACATATTAACTACTTGTTGTTTTAACAAGCACACCTCATATCTCCATTGCTGATTTTCTTATACTCTTACTTGTAATCGTCGTGCCATATTAGAAACTGCAGTCATGGCCGGTGTACTAAGAGCCATAGTGTTATTAATAGCATCGAAATCATTTCAATTACCAATAATACTAGACCCCTCATTTACAGGCATAGCATGTGCCTGCATCACTGGTACTCTCTCATTTGCCTGCATAACAGGCACCTCATGCAGATCCAACTCATTGATAGATAAGGTAAGGAATGACATGATTACCCAAGAAGCTAAAACAAATTTTTCTCTCCAACACTTGATGATTTCGTATCTTTGCCTATGATCTGTGTCCCTTTTTATACACTCCATCGATCCATTACTCGATGCATATCTGCTCAAATCTTTTGTTTGTCAACATTTTCTGCGCTCAAGATGCTCCAAAATCCCCACAATGATTCCGACAAGACAGAAGGCCTGTTGTTTTATTTTTGTACGCTCAGCTTATTTCATCAAATGTGTTTGTTTCATCTCTTCATCTTTTATTTTGATAATGTCAAAGGAAGAGAAAAAATATGATTTTGATTTTGCTTTTGAAAATTATATGTTGCAGTATGTTGCAAGGTTATCAAATATTTTGTTAATTTTATTTTGTGTCATATCCATACAAATATTGCCATCATCAAAAAGGGGGAGATTGTTAACATATTATTTAATTTTGATGATGTCTAAAATATTATTTAATATACATATTATTTGACACAAAATATTATCTTTTTAAAATATATATATTTGTTAAATATTATTTAAATAAAAATATTTTTGAAAACTTTACTATTCACTTTTTGAAAAATAGTGTTAATTACTATTTATCTTTTGACAAATCGATTAGTTGTATTATTTTGACAAATGTGATATTGATAATTTGTTTTCTTTTGATAAGATCACATAGGATGAATGGTATATAGCAAAATTATTTGATATATATTTTGCATGCAAAGTGAAACTTACTCAAGTGGTGTTTGAAAACAAATCATACCTTTATATATATATATATATATATTATATTGTAAAAAGAAAAAGATGAGCAAATCTTTTGATGGTGGGTTTTGCATCATTGATATATATATATATTACTATAATAAATAAGAAAAGGTAAGTGTAAAAGTTTGACAAAATTATTGCATCTTATATATATGCATATATATACATGATATTATATTCAAAAGTGTTTATTAGATTATATATTCAAACCTTGGTGATTTGTCTGTAAAGTTTGAAAAAGTGAACAAAGAAAATTTATACAAAAGAAAATGTGCCCATGATTACAAGAGAAGACTTATGTAATTGTAAATCAACCTTTGAAGATGTTTTGCCTACAGAATTAAAAAGAAAAGTTGCAAAATGCTTTGAATTTGCTTGCATAAGAAAATAGACACAAAATCATGTAGTTCTTGACTTCAAGGAGTCCATAATGATGAGCAAAATCAATTCCCTATTTGAATTCAAAGATGTGATTCAAATTGTCTACAAATCGGTGGCTCATATTTGAATTTTGTATCATATCACACATATACACACACACACACACACACATATATATACTAATGAAACAAGAAGAAAAGGTTGAAGTAAATTATTTGCTTGGTTGAAAGTTGTGTTTTATATTAAAATTTTCTAAAACGGTGGCTGCATTTTTGACTAAACAAAAAAGGAAAAGAAAAAGTTACTCATACTAATTATTTTCATCTTTTTCTTTATTAACTTGTGCTGAATATTTAAAATTAAGGAGCGTGCTTATGTAAGCCATGACGTCAGCAAGGAGCGTCCAACGGGTATATTTTTGTGTATAAATAGAAGTGTTGTGTGTGGAGAAAAGATCAAGTACTTGAAGAGAAAATTTTCTTAAGCTTCAAAATTCTGAGTGCATTATATTCTGCTATTTCACTTTCAGATCTAAGTCTAGCCTTGGTCTTACACTTTCATATCTACTCTTTGTGAGAGAATTATTGTAAAAGTGGGTTCAAGTACCACTTATTCTTATTCCTTATTTTTGTGAGAGATTTTGTAAGGGTAAGACATTTATTGTTGAGTGAGGCTCAATAGATAAGAGTAAGTCATGTGCCAAATCCACAAGCTTGGTGGTGTATTTATTCAATTGATGGTAAAGAAATTCTCGAGGAGGTTCCTCGGGGAGTGGACGTAGGCCTGGCGTGCCGAACCACTATAAATCGCAGTGCTTGATTTTCTCTCCCTATCTCTCTTACTTTTATATTGATAATTATTATTCTGTTTTTTTTTTATTAAAATTCTAAATATTGTGTTAATTTTAATATTGGGAAATTTTTAATAACCCAATTCATCCCTCCTCTTGGGTTGCCTATTTGGGATAACAGATTAATTAGGCCCAATAGTCCAAGTTTGGTGGGCCCGAATTTATCGCAAGTCCAAGATTGGTGGGTCCGAATTTATCGCCATCAAACGGGCCAAATCACTGTAAGCCTCGAAAGGGTTCGGATCCATGAACTTAGAGACTTACTCGGGCCTAGACTCGAAAGGGTTCGGATCCACGAACCTAGAGATCTGAAGCACTTGGCTTCGAGCGGATTCAGACGCAATCTAGAAACTGCTTCATTAATGAGTCTCTGAACACTTGCGGACTCGGAGCTTTCTGGGATCTACGTTCCAAAACCATGGGTGTAATGGAGTCCGAACAAAGGACCCGATCCCGAGGACGGTTAGTGGTGATAAATTCACTTTTCGGTTAAACTAGCCTATACCCGGGTTGACGTGGCACGATCTAGGGGCTCCCTAAGACACGACAATATTTGCGGCAGGGCGTTCTCTTGAACTACCCCTGACCCTTCTGCGGCAGGGCGTCCTCTGGGACTACCCCTGACCTTTTAGGATGATTGGGGATCATTGGTTAGGTGTGGCTAAGAAAAAGAGTTCACCGAGAAGTTGATCTTCTCTTCGAGGGTTTTCCTCATCCTTGAAGAGGTCACCTCCTCGGACAAGGTGGTTAAAGAGAATATTCCCCATGTGCCTTGCACATGGGCTCCATCATACATCATGAGGTGCCTATAAATAGCACTCACCCATAGCTTTACAAGGGATGGATTTTGGAGAGATAACTCTTGGGAAAGAACTAATTTCCCTTCTCCATTATAAACCTTAAGAGTGAAAGTGGGAGATCCATGGGAGAGCCTTGCCATTATTCTCTCTCTAACTACATTGCCTTCTTCTTCACCCAATCTCTTATTTCCATCATCTCTTTGCTCTTGTGTTCTTAGTTATGACTATTGAAGAATCTAAGTCTCTCATCATTTTCTAGAGAATTCAAATTTTTCTTCGAAGATCTTCGAATTTTCCAACAACGTTCTTGAACCCTCTCATATATAAGTCACAGTTACGAGACTCACCTCTGGACTTCGATCGCTTTGTCCGATGATCCAAATCAACATCGTTCTCATCAATTTTGTGCTTTGAACTACAGGTCTGTTCTTTATTTTCGGATTTAAGTGTTTCTTCCCCACCATTTGCTGCTTCCTTCAATTTCTGAGGGTCCGTATTTTCCACCATCTTCTCTAAATAATCATATTCATCAAACTCCATTGAACAATCTCTAAATCAAACAACTCAGAAATGGATTTTGAAACGACGCTTATTGCCAATGGGATCTGAAAACAAAATACCAACAAGTAAAACATTGAAATAGACACACGAAATTCAATAATAAATAAGTTATAGACACACATATTTGAAACCCTGATGCACCCTTTTTCACTTGAAAAAATTCCAGGGAAGCCTTTCATCAGTGTAATCAAATATTGATTCAAATGGTCCCGGAATCCAAACAAAACCTTATCGTGTCCCATATGTTAGGCACAAATTCACATGGATGCATACACAATAACGTGTTAATATACCAATATTTTGTACCCAACAAAGTTCACAAGGAAAGAATTTGAATTTGAGTCTGTAGAGTAAACAGAACCAACTTCAATGGCAATATCAAACTAAAAACACTGGCAAAAATGTATAAAGAATAGTAATTTACAAACAACAAAACAAAATTGCTTCAACAACAATGAAGGAATCAATAGTTTGGATTTTTTGCAAACCCTAATTTCAACAAAGCATCTCAAAATTTGTGAGATTTACATGGAAAACTTTGGAAGATAAGATTAACAATAAACAAATGAAGGTTAGGGCTTTTGAGAGAGAGTCTATGAGACTTACCTCTTAGGGTTTAACAGCGACACAAAAAGAGAAGAAAAGTGTCAACCAGGCAAACTATGAAGAAGATTAATACGTCTCTGAAGCTGTCGAATGAACTCTGTGTAGGTTAGAGCATCTCCAACGGTGAATCAAATATTTCACCAAATTTGAGTAAAAATTTGAGGAAATTCTCTATTTGATGTCCAGCGTTTCAACGGTGTATTTTTAACTATCAGCAAAATGTCAGTCGATCGAGGGGACGACCGGCTGAATGTCTGGCTGGTCGACCGGCAAGGCAATCTGAAAAAAAAAATCCAACACAAATCTTGAACAGAGAAGGAGGTGGAACTGAAAAATTTCAGTATTGTTTATTAAGATTGTGATTGAACCTAAACAAACCCCTACCCCCAACTCTCTTTCTCTCTCTCTCTCTCTCTTTCTCCCCCCCCCCCCCCGCCCTTGGTGTAAAAGACACCAACCCACTTCACCATTGAGCCTTTTCTTTTCTTTTTTTCTCTGTTTTTTTTTTGGCTTCTAATTCACGCACTTGACAGTTCTTGCTCAAACCCATCTTTACATTCCAACCATGGAAGAAAGATGGGTGGTTCTAGCTTTTCTGGACCTATAAAAGCCCTAATTTTCATCATGTGCCACTATTATTATTGTTGATGGAAGGCAACCAATTCGCAGGCCATCACAGGCCAACCAAAAAATTGAAAGCAGATTGAACATGCGCCGGTCGACCGGTGGGTCAACCGGCCAGACATCCGGCTGGTTGACCGATTGGCTCATCCCCAATGTTACATCACAGTGAAATGGTGAAATCTCGCGCTTGTCCTCAGTTTGATGAAAGTTTTGTTCCGTTCTCAGTTTGATATCAATTTGGTGAAATCATTGGAGAGGGAAAATGTGAATTTTTTCATCAAATTTGAATTTGATACTTAATCTGATGCACCGTTGGAGATGGCCTTAGTGCTCGTTTGGGAAATTGAGGTTTGGGTTTTTTTTTTTTTTTTTTGGCTAAAATAGTAAAAATATATATGTAGACTTTTTTGTCTAATAAGATAAAATATTACATCCAATCCATAATCATTATATTTTTTCTCTCATAAAAGTCAAAAAAACTAAAAAGTTCATCCCAAACAAGGCTTTTTAGACCTAAGCTAAAATAGCCAAAAAACCGAAAAGCCAACCCACTTTCAAAACGAACCTATGTGTTTGGTTTTGTTTTATTTTTTTGATAAATTACAAATACATCCCCGTTTGTTTAAAATATGAATTGCTACTTGTAGTTTTAAAAATTAAATCCCGCCTTTTTAAATTTTTAATTATATAACAAATGGTCATTTTAT
Source organism: Camellia granthamiana (assembly GCA_036172215.1). Taxonomy (NCBI): domain Eukaryota; kingdom Viridiplantae; phylum Streptophyta; class Magnoliopsida; order Ericales; family Theaceae; genus Camellia; species Camellia granthamiana. Next base: position 3,204,478 of record CM069904.1, on the reverse strand, counting down.
TAATAAATTATCAAATTAATTAATTATTTTTGATAATGTCACAAATTTATTTCCATTAATAATTTAAGTAATTTTATTATTTTATATTGTAGCAGTTGAGAATTTTATTTTTTCAATTAATTTTGTTAAATAAAAAATTCTGATTATGGGGTATTTGTAATTTTTCAAACAACAAAGGAGAATCAATATTTTAAGTAAATCTCAACGAGTTTATTTGTAATTTATCCTTTTTTAATAATTTAAATAAATTTAATGAAAAATTGCAAAACAAATGTGAGAATTTAAGTCTTATAATAAAATAAAATTTTGATTTTATCAATTTAAAATTTCATTTTTGAACTTTTAAATTTAAATTATTGTTTATTTTTGTAAAGTGAAATTAATAAACAAAAATAATATTTTAATCATTATGTAGGTGTACATAAAATTTTTAAAATACTCTTTTTTGTTGAGTTTGATGATTCCAAAATACTATTTTTCTATTATTTTTTTCTAACGAAAATAAACAAATGACTTAGATTGAAAATAAATCAAAAAATTAGTATTTAAATTAACAAAATTAAAAACATTTGTTTTGTTACAAGAGTCAAACTAAGGATGACAATGGATAGGGTATTGGTGGGGTCTCCTACCCAACCCCCGACCCTCATGAAACTCTCTCCTGTTTTAACCTCAAACTCGCAAACGTAATCCCCACTCCAATCCTACTCGATCAGCGATACAATAAGAAATTTAATAATAATATTAAAACTTAATAATTAAAACTATAAAATAATATTTATAATTAAAAAATATATAATATATTGTGCAGATATTAGAATTATATTATATATTAACATAATAAAAATTCAACAAAACATTGTATAAAAATTATATATTCTATAAAAATTCAACAATATATTATGCACATATTATATATAATATTATTTTTTAATTACTTTATCTGCAAGTCGGATAGGGTACAGATAAAAAAATAATTATTCCGAGCTAAACCCAATCTAGTTGTTCAAAAGTTTCTCCCAAAAATGCTTGGTGACCCGAATTTGTGTTGCCTGAATGGCTCGAATATATCAAAACGACGTTATTTTATCTCTAAAATGGCGTCATTTTAACATATTCAAACCATTCGAGTCATGAATTTTCGGACTACCAAGTATTACTAGTTTCTCTAAATTTGACCAAACCTTATTCAACCACCCCCAAACCCATTTCATTAGGTTAGGGATGGTAAGGCCTCGTTTCGCAATTATATATTTTAGTTAAAAAATCAAAAAATCATTATAAGTTGTCACATCATTCTCTCTACTTTTCTACACATCTTTTCGTAAAAAGTCAATAAATTACTAAAATAACTTGTTTTCAAACGAAGCTAACTATTCGATAAATCGGTGTATTTTACCATCCTTAGGTCAAATCCTTATTTTTTTTGTTTTTATTTTTTATTTTTTTGTAATTTGTTCTAAATTTAATTAAGGGGAGATTTTTTACCAACTGCATATTAAGAGCAGCACTAAAGGGTTTTTGTTTTTGCTTTTTTTTTTGGACATTCACTATCTATTTGGGAAATTACCTTTTTAGTGCTTTTTGAATTTTTTTTTTAAAATTAAAATATGAGATAGAAAAAATTAAAGATAAATTATAAATATACCTTTTGAGATTTTCTTAAAATACGAATAACCTTTATGATTTCTGAAAATTACATTCTACCTCTTGAGATTTCTAATTTTATAACAAATGACCTCTTTTATTAATAAATCAACAAGTCAATTAATAATTTAAGTAATTTTATTATTATATAAGAGAGCAGTTGGAAAAAAAAATTCAGTTAATTCTGTTAAATACAAAATTTTGACCATGGGATATTTATAATTTTTTACATTACAAGGGGCAATCCGTATTTTAAGTAAATCTCATAAGTGTATTTGTAATTTATCCAAAAATCAATCACTTTGTTTAGTTTTGAGTTTTTAAAAATAATTTTTTAATTTTTTGTCTTTCATGTTTAATTGTATTTTGCCATTTTTTTAAATTATATTTTAGTTAATTTTTTATAATTTTCGATGGACCTAATTTAAATCTTTTTAAAAGTTAATTTTTTTTTTCAAGGAATTTAAATAATATTTAATAAATACAAAATATAATGCCAAATTCCACCCAAAGGTGACTCTAGTGACCTCTCAAGTTATGTTTGGCTGGGGGATTAAGAAAAGGATTTTGAAACAAAAAGGGAAAAAGTGTGTGAAATTAAATAAAATATATATTTTATTTACATTTCACATACCTTTGCCCTTTTCCTTTATAAATTCCTTCCCAAACCTCCCAACCAAACACAACCTTAGAAGACAACGCCAAAATCCATTGGCCCCAGCCCACGTTATTCGGGCCTCTCAAAATATATTGTTATTTGTGGGCCTCATTTTAGGCTTGAAGTTAGTTGTGGTGGGTCAAATACTGACCTCATTTTTGGGCTGGGTTCAAGTCTCATATTTGGTTTAGATTTGGGCTTCTGCATAGCCTAACCCATTTCCTCTGGGCTACAAAAACAATGAGGAGATTTTTTAGGGGCACATACGGGCGTTCTTATTAATCAAATTTATTTATTTACAAATATTTATTGATAAATTAATCATTGTAAATTTATTAATTAATATCCACCATCTTTACTCATATTCACTCATTTATTTACAATAATCCACCATCCTCTTGCACATATATAAAAAACAAGAAAAACTAATAAATTTATCACTGAAAAAAAAAATCTAAACATGAAACAAAGGAGGTGGTGGTGATATAGTGGTTGTGTAGATCGGCGACGGCAGAGTATAGATTTGCAACGATGGTGCAGATAGTTAGTGAATAGTAACGGCATCCGAATAATGATACTAGTGGCAGGTGGGTAGATAACAACGGCGTTGGGGTGGTGAGTAGACGATGGCGGCGGCAGTGGTAGTACATTATGATAGTGTAAAGCTTTTGAAAAAATGATAGGGGGAGAGAGAAAATAAGAGAAGATGATGGGTGACCCACGACAACAATGGTGGTGGTGGTGGTAGGTAGAAGGTGGCAACAATGGTGGTGGTAAATAATGGTGGTGTGCAGCTTTTGGAGAAATAGTGTGGGGAGAGAGAGAGAGAGAGAGAGAGAGAGAGAGAAGATAAAAAACCTTAAGACTTATTGGTGTATTCAAAAAGTCAGTAAGACTTAATGATATTTAAGTATACTTAATAGGACTAGTTGGTAATTATTATTATTTTTTAATATCTTCTAACCTTTGTTTTCCTTGATTTTTTTATTTTTTTTTTGGTGTCAAGTTTGGAGATTAATTGCAAATATGAGAAACCTATATCAAACTAGACAATTACAATATGAAAAATGCTTGAGAGCTCTAATTAAGCACCCTTAATGATGTGAAATGGACCTCACTCCTCTCTTCGGAATTGGGGTTACTACTGTGCTAAAGGCACATCAATGACTGTTGTGTCTCAATTTGAGGTGCATTATGGATTTATTTTTATGATCTGAACCATTCATTTTGTAGGGTTTGTTGAGTACTTCATGCTTACCAAAAATCATATTAATCGGGTATCAATAACTATATAATCGAAGAGCATATTGTTTATGTTATTTCTCAAAAGAAAAACTTATTGTTTATTTTTTTGGTTATCGATCATATAATTATTGATATTCGATTAATATAATTTTTGGTAGGCATGAAGTACTTAACAAATCCTACAAAATAAACGATTCAAATTATAAAAATAAGCCTATAGTGTACCTCACTGTTGTGCCTTTAACACAGCAGTGACCCTAATTCCCCTCACTCCTCATCCTTCTTCTCTCTATCTCTCTCTATTCTCTCTCTCTCTTCCATCCCATTAAAGATTAAAATAGGAGTAATATATTAGAAAATGGAATACCACTCTTATAATATAATGTATGGATGCTTGCGGTTCGGTTTGCGGTTTGGACCTGCCTACATATGTGCAGTTTAGGAAAAATTGAACCCGCAACCGCCTGCAATGTGGGCTGCGGTTTGTGCGAATATGCGGACGGTTGTGAGCGGTTTACGGATTCGACTTTTGTCTTTAAAATTTTATTTCCGGGACCTCTTTTTTTTTTTTCTCATTTTTGTAAATATTTATTTTAAATCTTTTTTCCCTCATTTTCTAAAATGGTCAACATTGCTAATTAATGAATTAAAAATTATAAAATAAAAAATACAACAAAATTAATTCTTAACACAAGCAAATCATTCAAAATCCTAAACTTTCAATAAAAATCATAAACTAACATAAACACATATTTCAAAATCCTAAACTAATCATTAAAATCATTTACTACCTAACAATACAATTAAAGTAAAATCATTCAAAATCCTAAACTTACCTAAAAGTAATTCTTTATTAACTTTTACATTCATCTAAACTGCAATAATAAAATAATAATAAATTGTTGTCAAATTTCATCCAATTCAAACCCGTTAAATAAAATAAAAATATTTGTAAATTTTCAAACTCTATATAGGATAGGATGAATGAAATCAACGGTTCAAGTTTTTTTTTTTACAAACAAAAAAATGATAAATAAAAAGTTTAAGTATGGACAGGTTCTTGCGGGTTGCGGTGTGGGTAAAACCTGTAACCCGCAATAATGCCATATTCTAAACTGCATCCGCCCGCATTGTATCTGCAAAACCACTCATTTGTATGCAAATCAATTTGGATTAGGTGGGTTGTGCGGTTCGGATAACCCTATGCCTAATCCTAATATAATGCAACAATACATAAGAGCAATGTTTTCAAAATCGGATCGGTGAGCGAACCGGAAAAGGGATCGGGTGGACGGGTCACCGGTTCAACCGTCGGGTCAAAGCGGTCGAACCGTGACGTCATAATTAATATTATATAATTAAAAAATATAATTACAAATTATAAATAAATAAAAAAATATATAAATAATCAAATAAAAATAAAAATTGTTGCATAGTATTTATTAATAATATTTAATAAAGTCATAATTGATAAAAAAAAAAAAGTCACTTATTTTAAAGAAATTAAATTTTTTAGACATTCCTTCCAAATAAATTGATTGAATGCTAGATTTAATTTTGGAGGGAAATGAAATTTTCAACTCTTCCTCCAATCAATATGTTTCAAATAATTTGATTGAATCCCATATAGAATTTTGTAAGTTCTCTTTGAAAAATCTTTTCCTATAAAAAGGAATAGACTTTTATAATCTTCTCAAACTTTCAATGAGACTCTTCCTTATGAGAGAAGACTCTTGAAATAAGAATTTTTAGTCAAAATTTTGAAATATATATATATAAATATATAAGAAAGAAAGAAAGAAAATAAAAAAAAAAAAGTAAAACCAAAAAAAAAAAAGAGACCGGTCTGACCCTTCCGACCCGGTCCGGGTCACCAGTTTTGCCGGTTCGACCACTGGGTCACCGGTTTTCCCCGGTTTTGGCCCCACTCCGGGTTTAGGGGGTTGATCGGACCGGAACAAGACCCGGTTCCCGGTCCAACCGGTTCGACTGGCCGGTCCGGTCTGGGTTTGAAAGCATTGCATAAGAGAGAACTAACAATCTGTTTGGGATTGTAGGAGAAAAAATAAAACTATGATGATTTGTTAAGCTAGAAAAATATATATATATATTTCGTCATTCTCACTTTTATTATGGGTTATATTACTAAAACAGCATTTTATGTTTTTATTTATGTAGCATTGGAATAGACACTTTTTGTATTATAAAATTTTGTAATAAATTTATTTATTTTTTCTTTCAATTTCTCCATTTTTGGAGAGATTCAAAAGATGAGTTTTAAAATAAACCACTTTCTCCACATTTTCCCTCTTGCTAGTAATCTAAACAAGCGATTACAACTAAGAAAAATTGATTTATTCATCTTTTTCTTTGCTTTTTCCCTCTAAATTACTCAAAAATGGGCCATAAACACTAATACAACAAAAAGTCATCTTAGTGGGACAAAAATAACTAATCTTTATCTTTAACAATGACTGATTTCCAAACCTCAAATCAAAGTGTATAAATCAATTCAAAGTCTTTGTTTTCTAACCTAACTGACCTTTTAAAGATATATATTTTAAGTAAATAAACATAATTTCCAATGTATTAGTGAATAGTTGAATCAGCTTGAATAACACCACTAAAAAATAATTTATCTTAGTTTTTGAAGGTAGTTTTTTTGCTTTTGATATCCTTTTGTCTTTAATAAATGCTTTTTAAAAAATTTCATAAATATTTTACGTTATAGGAAATACATCTAAAGATTTTTTTTTTAATTAATTTAAATATGAAAAATAAAAATCTCAAAAACATATTTAAAAAAATTTTAAAAAAATAAAGGGTGGTTAAGCTATTCCATGATGGATAGTATAAGTGACACGTCATCATTAGTGATTACTTTTGTCTCTTCCATTTTATATAATATAAAACTAAACTAATCAATCAATAATACAGTTATCAATTGCTATATAAATCGTTTTCACAGACCAGAGAAAAAAAAGCACTATTAGTGGGATTTTATTTTCAGTTTCAACTATCAAACATGTCTATGTATATGATATGTTAGCCACTTATTATCTCTCAACGTGTGTCCTCAAAAGTCATACGCTAATTTGAAATTAAAAAAAGTACCCCATTTTATGAACAAACCACCTCCATATGTGTTCTGAATTTTAAAAAAGGATTATGACACATTTAAGTAAGTTTTTTTCTTCTTTTTTTTCTTACTACTTTTAGGTTGTGTTATTATTATTAATGTTTTTGACCAATGCTCTTAAAGCTCTGGAAGAACAAGTGTTTGATCCTCTTTCCTATATGACAATCTTTTTTTCAAATTTAATGTCTATTTGATTTTCCAAAAATAGTTATGAACAATCCAGAAGTTTAAAATTTCATATTGTTTATCATTCCATTAGTGAAACCGGTAATCTTGTGAGTATTATGGCACGTCATCATTGTTATTATTAAGGTAAATTACATTTTATATTAAATTTCATTTTGATCTCTACATATGAAATTGTGATAGTCAATCCACTACGCTTCTAACCAAGTGTCAATGTCCTTTTTTTGTTATTCTACAATATGAATTTTTAACAGAAATCAGTAACGTGACAGACATATGCCTACAAAATGAGAGTAAACGAGAAAAATCACCGCAATTTTTCGTCTATATATATTTCGTCTCAAAATTTACATCAAATTATATTCAGTTAAAACAAAACGCAGATTGTGAACGATTAAGAAGATGAATTAGGAATTCGCAAAAATTGGAATCTCAAAACTCTATTTTTCATAGTAACACGGTCTTATATATATTCCTTTTCCTTTCTCTTTGATTTATCTGTTGGCTTTTTAAATTTCAAAAACTCTGTTTTCTTACTTTTTCGTCCCTACTGTCAACATATGAACATACTAGCGGGTGGCACACACGATACATGTGCAATTCAAATAAGTAAGAATAAAAGAAAATAATAATAAAATTAATATTATAATGTGTACTTAACTTATGTGGTCTGAATTCTCCTATCTTAAACCCATGGTCATGGGTTCAAGCCTTTCTGCCACGTGACATGAGGAGAGTAAATGTTTCACTACATCAATTGAGACCTTCACTTAATAATAGTATATATATATTGTATTATACAATTCTCGCATACTTATCACATGAGATAAAGTGTGTATTGGTGGAAAATGAGCATGATTTTCCTTTCTTACCTTCATTTCGTAGTCACATGTTGTCACATGATTGAATTTTGTTAAATACTTTAACAACTGAATAACAGAAAGAGAACATTAACACTTGACCAACGACCATAGACAAGAAAAATGCAAAGAACACGAAGAACAACAATGAAAAAGAGGCAACAGTGAGAAGAACTTATGGATTTGAATGCAAAGTAGAGGCTTGATCGATCCCAACCTCTACTGTTGTACCCACGCCGATGGAAAATACTAAGAGTAACGGCTTGGAATGTGAAGAACAGCGAGAGCGACGGCAATACGAGCTCTGAGGAAACTAAGGTTTTTTGCTTGAGAAGAAGATGAACAGTGAAGAGGCTATGGAGGCATAAATGGCCTATTTATGGGGGAAAGCTCAAAAGGCAGCAACTTTTCAAATTTTGGCATGATGATGACAGCTGTGGGGATTGCACAGAGTCTCTGGGGAAGCTCCATGTGGCATGGAGGTGACGGAATGTCAGTACGAATGATGGGTTGACAGAGCGGTTGATTGATTGACGACAAGACAAACGGCACAAGTCTCAACAACCGGCCAAAACGGATAGCTCGGTCAGAAAAGGTAATCCCACTTACGTTTAGCTTGGATGGGATTAAGGGGCAATTTAGAGGGAGATTTGTACCGAACCCTATGGCTAAGCTACGTCAACACGAAGTGTGGTGTTGGGCCGTGTGAGAAAAGTCGAAGATGTATCGTCAGGGCGGCCTGAGGTTGTCCGAGATGCATTTGGCTGAACTAGACTCACACAGGGTGTTGTGTCGGCCAAACCCAACAGAACTGGTTCACATCGGCGGGTAGAACTGCCCTGGCATTGAGGTCCAAGGGAGTAGAGCCATGTGATGACCGAACTGTGGACCGCTCGGGCTATTATCATTGAGGCTGACGATCCGTGGGATCGCTATTTGTAGCCGAGATGTCATACGACGTACCTACCTACAGTCGATCCCAGACTATTAGGGCTTTAGTCGAGCATACTACCTCTAGTAGACCGGTCTAAATTAGCCTGTCATCAAGGGGGTCAACGTAATGCTGGTGATTCCCAAGTAATAGCCCGGTTGGGTACTCCACGTGGACTAATAAAGAGAAGAGAGAAATCTACTCATGGTATGCGTCAATACCGTTTGGCGGTGCGACAAACACTGTTTGGAGGTTTTGGTCTCTACACGTGTAAGAAATGTAAAGGGGAGCACAACCGCCTTACCAGAGGAGGACAGCAGAGGTAATGTGCCTACAATCTCTGAGACTGCATGGCAAACCTTGAAAAGGAGGAGCATGCAAACGTTGGAGGTAAGCAATTTCGAACTCTCTCTCTCTCTCTCTCTCTCTCTCTCTCTCTCTCTCTCTCTCTCTATAGTGCTCTGCATTCTCTCTTCTCCAAAAAGCTAATTTGACCATCGGAGGGGTTTTCCAGCAAACCCACCCGCCGGGTAGCTTTACTTCTGTTTTGTTCACAATGCGACGGAGTTCTAACGGAGTGATATGAGCTTGGTAGCAAAGAGGTACGGAACGAAGTGAATATTTCTCTCTCATATAGTTACTAAAATAACTTGTTCTCAAACGAAGTCTAAATATTCGATAAATCGATGTATTTTGCCATCCCTAGGTCAAATCCTTATGGTTTTTTTTTTTTTTTTTTTTTTTTGTAATTTGTTCTAAATTTAATTATGTGGAGATTTTTTACCAACTACAGAACTAGAGTTTTTTTTTTTTTTGAACATTCACTATCTATTTGGGAAATTACTTTTTTAGTGCTTTTTGTTTTTTTTTTAATTAAAATATGACATAGCAAAAATTAAAGATAAATTATAAATACACCTTCTGAGATTTTACTTAAAATATGAATGACCCTTATGATTTTTGAAAATTACATTCTACCTTCTAAGGTTTCTAATTTTATAATAAATGGCATCTTTTATTAATAAATCATTAAGTCAATTAAATTTTTTTAATAATGTAAAAAATATAATTTAATTAATAATTTAAGTAATTTTATTATTATATAAGAGAGCAGTTGGAAATTTTATTTTTTCAGTTAATTCTGTTAAATACAAAAATTTTGATAATAGGATATTTATAATTTTTTACATTACAAGGGGCAAGTAAATCTCATAATTGTGTTTGTAATTTATCCAAAAATCAATCACTTTATTTTGTTTTGAGTTTTTAAAAACAAATTTTAATTTTTTTTTCTTTCATGTTTAGTTGTCTTTTGTCATTTTTTTTAAATTATATTTTAGTCAATTTTTTATAATTTTCGATGGACCTAATCTAAATCTTTTTAAAAGTTAAAAATTTTTCAAGGAATTTAAATAATATTTAATAAATACAAAAAAAATTACAAAATATAATGCCAAATTCCACCCAAAGGCGACTCTAGCGTCCTCTCAAGTTATGATTGGTTGGGGATTTAAGAAAGGAATTTGAAACAAAAAAAAAAATGAAAAGGTGTGTAAAATTAGGTAAAATATAAGTATATTTAATTTACATTTCACATATTTTTATCATTTTTCTTTCTAAATCCTCCCAACCAAACACAACCTTAGAAAATAACGCCAAATTCCACTGGCCCCGGCCCACATTATGCGGGCCTCCCAAAATATATTGTTATTTGTGGGCCTCATTTTAGGCTTGAAGTTAGTTGTGGTGGGTCAAATACTGACCTCATTTTTGGGCTGGGTTCAAGTCTCATATTTGGTTTAGATTTGGGCTTCTGCATAGCCTAACCCATTTCCTCTGGGTTACAAAAACAATGAGGAGTTTTTTTTAGGGGCACATACGGGCGCTCTTATTAATCAAATTTATTTATTTACAAGTATTTACTGATAAATTTATCAACGTAAATTTATTTATTAATATCCACTATCCTTACTCATATTTACTCATTCATTTACAAGAATCCGCAGTCCTCTTGCACATATATAAAAAACAAAGGTAAAGATAGGCGACGATAAAGGAGGAGGTGGTGGTGATGTAAAAATCTAAATATAAAACAAAGGAGGTGGTGGTGATATAGTGGTTATGTAGATCGGCGACGATAAAGTACAGATTTGTGACAATGGTAAAGATAGTTAGTGAATAGTAACGGCATCCGAATAATGATAGTGGTGGTGGGTGAGTAGATGACGACAATGGTGTGGTGGTGGGTAGACGATGGCGGCGGTGGTGGTACATTATGGTAGTGTAAAACTTTTGAAAAAGGGTAAGGGGAGAGAGAAAATAAGAAAAGATGATAGGTGAACCACGACAACGATGGTGGTGGCGGTGGTGAGTAGAAGATGGCGATAACGATGGTGGCAAACAATGGTGGTGTGAAGCTTTGGGAAAATAGTGTGGAGAGAGAGAGAGAAAGGAAGAGAGAAGATGAAAAACCTTTGATAGGTACAGGTATTGTAACACTTATTGGTGTATTCAAAAAGTCAATGGGACTTAATGATATTTAAGTATATGTAATAGGACTAGTTGGTAATTACTCATTTTTTTTTAATTTTTTTTAATTTTTTATATCTTCTAACCTTTGTTTTTCTTGATTTTTTTTTGGGGTCAAGTTTGGAGATTAATTGCGAATATGAGAAACCTATATCAAACTAGACAATTATAATATGAAAAATGCTTGAGAGCTCTAATTAAGCACCCTTAATAATGTGAAATGGACCCACTCCTTGCTCCTCATCCTTCTTCTTTCTATCTCTCTCTATTCTCTCTTTCTTCCACCTCATTAAAGATTAAAATAGGAGTAATATATTAGAAAATGTAATACCACTCTTATAATAAAAGGTAGGGGTGCTCGTGATTCGGTTTGCGGTTTGGACCTGCTTGTATATGTGCGGTTTAGGAAAAATTAAACCCACAACAGCCCACAATGCGGGTTGTGGTTTGTGCAGATAGAGTTAGCGAATATGCGGGCGGTTTGCGGATTGTACTTTTGTCTTTAAAAATTCGGCCTTTTTTTTCTTGTTTTGTAAATATTTATTTTGGGTTTTTTTCCTCTCATTTTCTAAAATACTCAACATTAATAATTAATGAATTAAAAACACAACAAAATCAATTCTTAATACAAGCAAATCATTCAAAACCCTAAACTTTTAAATAAAATTATAAACTAACATAAACACATCTTTCAAAAACCCAAAACTAATCATTAAAATCATTCACTACCCGACAATACAATTAAAGTAAAATCATTCAAAATCCTAAACTTACCTAAAAGTAATTATTCATTAACTTTTACATTCATCCAAAATATAATAATAAAATAACAATAAATTTTTGTCAAACTTCATCCAATTCAAACCTCTTAAATAAAATAAAAACATTTATAAATTTGTAAACTCCAAATAGGATAGGATGAATGAAATCAACAGTCCAGGTTTTTTTTTATAAAAAAAAAAAAATGAAAAATAAAAAGTTTAAGTGTAGGCGGGTTCTTGCGAGTTGCGGTGTGGGTAAAACTCGCAACCCGCAATAATGCCATATTCCAAACTGCATTCACCAGCATTGTGTCTGCAAAACCACCCATTTATATGCGGATCGGTTCGGATTAGACGGGTTGTGCGGTTCAAATAATTCTATGCCCAGCCCTAATATAATGCAACAATACATAAGGGAGAACTAACAATCTGTTTGGGATTGTGGGAGAAAAAATAAAACTATGATGATTTGTTAAGTTATAATATATATATATATTTCGTCATTCTCACTTTTATTATGGGTTATATTACTAAAATAGCATTTTATGTTTTTATTTACGTAGCATTTGAATAGACACTTTTTGTATTATAAAATTTTTGTAATTATTTTATTTATTTTTTCCTCCAATTTCTCCATTTTTGGAGAGATTCAAAAAATGAGTTTTAAAATAAATCACTTTCTCCACATTTTCCCTCTTGCTAGTAATCTAAACAAGCGATTACAACTGAGAAAAATTGATTTATTCATCTTTTTCTTCACTTTTTCCCTCTAAATTACTCAAAAATGGGCCATAAACACTCAATACAACAAAAAGTCATCTTAGTGGGACGAAAATTACTAATCTTTATCTTTAACAATGACTGATTTCCAAACCTCAAATCAAAGTGTATAAATCAATTCAAATTCTTTGTTTTCTAACCTAACTGACCTTTTAAAGATATCTACTTAAGTAAATAAACATAATTTCCAATGTATTGATGAATAGTTGAATTAGCTTGAATAACACTACTAAAAAATAATTTATCTTAGTTTTTGAAAGTAGTTTTTTTTTGCTTTGGATATCCTTTTGTCTTTAATAAATGCTTTTTAAAAAATTTCATAAATATTTTACGTTATAGGAAATACATCTAAAGAGTTTATTTATTTTTTTATTTTAAATATGAAAAATAAAAATCTCAAAAACATATTTAAAAAAATTATAAAAAAAAAAAGGGTGATTAAGCTATCCCATGATGGATAGTAAGGTGACAGGTCATCATTAGTGATTACTTTTGTCTCTTCCATTTTATATAATATAAAACCAAACTAATCAATCAATAATACAGTTATCAATTGCTATATAAATCGTTTTCACAGACCAGAGAAGAAAAAGCACCATTAGTGGGATTTCATTTTCAGTTTCAACTATCAAACATGTCTATGTATTTGATATGTTAGCCAGGTTGGAAAAAATGATTTTTGGGGACTTTAATTTAATATTAAAGTATGGTGACTTTAATTAAATATTAAAGGGAGTCCTAACCTTTTATTGTGTTAGGTCCAAGTGAACCAAAAATCATTGGATTTTGAATAAGAAATTGTCAAGAAATTGCTTCATGATGTTAGATTCATGAATAGGATTTTAAAGAGTATTTAAATCTTTTTTCTTGGCTAAAGGGTGTGAATCCTTTGGGCATCCATATTTTTCATTTTGTGGAAAGGGGCTATGGATGCTTGGTGTTTTAATGACTAGCCTTAAAGGCTGGAGGCTCTTCCTCTCTCCCCTATACATGTATAAATTGAGACCCTCCTGTCAAGTTTCAAAATAGAAATTTTTGCTTCCATTTTACAAGTCAGTTTGCCAGAAAGTTCCTATTGTGAGAGAGTGCTGCCATTGTTTTGTTCGCTAAGCTAGACAGATAGTGCTTCTGCCGTAGCTGGTTTTGACCGTCGTATCCTGGGAGACAGACGCCGGGTTTCCTCAACCACTCGACCCGTGAGGCGGCGAAATCTGTTTTAAGGAAACTGCTTCCGTGCAGGCTTCGGTTTCGTCTCTTTACCCTTTTATTGTTTTGTGTATTTCTGTTGAAATTTAGTTGTAATTATCAGTATATGTTCTTGGTATATAATTTTGTTTTCTTCATAAATCTATTTATTTAATTTCACAATTTTAAACAACAAGCTTAAAACAGATTTATATATATTTTCTATGAAATTGATCGAATAGATTTATATAGACTATTAGGTTAGTTTTGTATAATGTTACTAGGAATTGTTGCGGAATTACTCACTATTTCAATGATTGTAAATCATGCAATGTTATTCTCTAATTGTTTAGTTTAATTAGAATGCTCTATTATAATTTGCATACTTAATTGTATTAGTATGATATTGTTTTATGCATATGGTTCATCATTCCCCTACCATGATTTGCATGAATTTTAAGGTTATAAAAAATAATTTATAGATGTTGCAATTTTGACATGCTAATTCTATTCTAGTTTTAATTTGTTACATGCTTATTATTTTCTAGACTAGATTACATAATTTAATGTATTTTAGAGTTATAGAGTTTTTTTTTATGAATTGTGCACATGATTAATGTAAATTATTTAATTGGGTGCATTAATCTGAATTATTTAATTAGGTGCATTAATCTGAATTATTTAATTAGGTGCATTAATCTGAGTTATTTAATTAGGTGCATTAATCTAAATTATTTAATTTGGAGCATTAATCTAAATTATTTAATTGGGTGCATTAACTTTGAATTTAACTTATTTATTTGGAGTTAATAGTTTAAATATTTATTATGAATTAATTTCATTCATAACCCATGAGTATAGAACTTTATTTTAAAGTTTTAATTTAATTGGCATTTTAATGCATTGGTTACTTATATAATTAAAAGTTGGCTAGATGGTTTCATTTAATTTATTAAATTTTTAGATTATTTGTTTGTATTTTGTTGTGGTTTGCTACTAACTTTCTTTGTAGGGATACCAATGCGGAAAACAAATATAAAACCAAATGAATAGTATTTGGGATGTAAAAACAAAAATGTTTGGACTACTAACTTTTGTGTTGAATAGGAATACCTAAGCGTGGAAAGGCTTTTGGACTAAATAGAATCCTTATGGATTGACTATTTTATTTAAATGTTTGAAGCATGTTTTGCTTGAGATTTAGTTGGTCTGTTTACCAATTTGTGGTAGCAAGTTTTATTTGTTTGTTTTGTCAGAAGCATTTTATATGCGTGTAATTGTTATAGCAATTTTTAAATTGCTTGTAAGTTTGGAACTTGGTTTGGTTTTCTGTGATAGAAATCAAAGTGTTTAGCTTTAGCTAAAGTAGTTCTTATTTGTTCAGAAATGACAACTAAGACGGATTTGGTTTCAAACCTTTGGAGTTTGAGGAAGTCTTTGGGTATAATCATTTTATTCCCAAAGTGTTGGAAAACCAAATTTGGAGAAAGTCTTTGGTTATAATCTGATTATGTCCAAAGTGTTTTGGTTTTGAGAAAGGAAACCAAATTTTAGCATTAGCTAAAATATTTCTGTTTTATTCAGAAATTATGGACTTAGTTCCGGGAGTACCGGTTAACTTTTATGAGTGGTGTAATTCTGGTAGCAAATTTTATTTGCTTGGAAATCGGTTTGTTATAACCTGGTTTATTCCCTGGAAATCTTATTTTTAAAATTGTTTCCTATGGACTAGGAGTCAACATGCTCTTTGATGTTTTGTCAAAAGGTTAACTGGGTTTTAAGTGGGACCGATGTGACCCCTCCAGTCTTCCTGGAAACATTCCTGACCATGTTCGATTCTAGGTTAAATGGTGAGACTAGTTTTGAATTAAATTTTCATCTGAGAGATTTTCTAAGGGTTAAGTTTAATTTCTGGAATCACAGAAGTGAAATTCTGTTGTGATGTTTCAGAAATGGCTTCAAAATGTGACAAACTGAAATGTTTTTCCACCTAACAACCTTTGCCTCACGAGTTTCTTAAAGGAAATCATAAGATTGCATTAAAATATCTCTGATTGATCAGAGGCAACTAATATGGTATCCTTGTGTTATTTATAGCATTTATGATTGCTATGTGACTTTGCTTGAGAGCAAAGATGAGACAACCTGTTATAGTGGGTGAATATTTTTTGGATTTTTAAATTCCAAATATATTCTTAAATTGGTGGCTCCTAGTGAGTACAAGATCACTGATTACAGAGATAGAAAACTGATGGTTCCTAGGAGGTGTTAGACCACTGGCTACAGAGTTATGAGATTGTGGTTCCTAGTAGTGAACAGATTACTGATCACATGTCAAGATATCATGATTCCTAGTAGTGGAGAGGCTACTGGTCATATGTCAAGACATGATGATTCCTAGTAATGCAAGAGTCTATTGATCCTATGTCAGGACGTTGTGATTCCTAGTAGTAAAGTGACTACTGATCACAAGTTAAGACATTGTGATTCCTAGTAGTAGAAAGTCTACTGACCACATGCTGAGAAATTAGTGATTCCTAGTGATAAGACTACTGGCCATGCTATGAAGTTCCGAATAGTAGACTATTGAACACTGGATTTGTGTTTCCTAATAGTATGACTATTGGCTTCAGAGTAATAGGTTGGACCAAATATATTTGGGTGCCTAATTCGGTTGATGACATTCTGGGAATGTATTTACTGTGATATGATTTTGAGAGTTTCATAATCATTGTGACACAAGGATCTGTTTAAGACTTTGTATTTATTCTACAAAGAAGACCTGATTATCCAACTCTGAATTGAGGAGGATAATAGAAAGAAAGGAGGAAGTACCTCCTTAGTAAAGGCCAATGTCATTGAGCATGGCAAATTTTCTGGAATGAGGAAGAAGCCTCCCGTGAACAAGGGCTCTATGCTGGGCCCAAGGGGTGGTGTTGCAAAGAAGCTGGCATTCAAGCTGGGGGAATTTGGTTATCGGTTCTTTGGGAAGTGCTACAACTGTGATAGCAAGAGGCTTTTAGCTTTACTAGGGCTACATGCCACATCTGCTCCGAGAAGGAGCTGTTTACAACTTTCGAACCGGTTACAAACGGTGAGAAGTTGTTTATGAGAAACTCTACTACCTCATTTGTTGAGGGAAAGGTGGTCCTGAAGTTAACCTCAGGGAAAGAGCTAACTTGAACAAAGTCCTGAATGTTTTGGACATTTGTTAGAATCTTGTCTCAAGGTCTCTTCTCAGTAAACATGTTTTTCACATGGTTTTTTGAGTTCGACAAGGTCGTTCTGACGAAACACAAGTGTGAAACTTGTGTTGAAGCGAAGTGGACAAGATCCCGTATGAGTTATGAAAAGGCGTTAAGCCTTCTTAGAAATTCTTACAAATGTGGGGGTGTCTTGCCATTATGGCGATTCCTATACCCTAACGGGTTAGGATAGGCCCGAAATCCGTGGATTGTATATTCATTGGTTATCGGTTTCTTGTACATAAGTCTGAAACTTCAGACATTCACAGGAATACCATCATGGAGTCAAGGAATGCATGTTTCTTTGAAGACATTTTTCCTTGCCGAACCTAAGAAGGGGTTCCGAGGTTTTGGAGCAATTTAGTGAGCTTGCTAGTGATGTTGATCATTTTGATGATCAAGTTGCGAATCAAGGTGTTGATCAGCCTTGAAGGAGTAAAAGGGCTAGGATGTCCAAGTCTTTTGATCCAAACTTCTTGACTTAGATGGTTGAGAACGAACCTCAACCTTTCCACGAAGTTGTGACTTCTCCTGAGAGTCCTTTATGGAAAGAAGCGATCAAAAGTAAGATTGACTCCATCTTATAGAACCGCACCTGGGAGTTAGTCGATATACCTCCAGGTTGGAAGCTGTCACGACCCAAACCCGCCCCTATGGGTTTAGTACCGTAATCGGCCAGTAATCCGAGATTACCGAAGGCCTACTGAACAGTAATACAGTAAAACAGAGTACAGGGGCATGACGGAAGCCAATACAGTAAATAAGCTATGTCCAATGAGCTGTGACAGTCTGTATGCCAAAAAGATTTTTCATACATATAGACATTTAGTACAGAACAGTATGCACAATATTTACAATCATTCAGTACAGGGACTTAATCCCTATTAACAGTACAATACAGTGTTGTCAGTCTATACAGTAATACCAATCAGATACAGGGACAGACGAGGAGATTAAAACACCCCTAAGCCATGGCTTGGCAGGCTCGGAACCTCGCAGTGAGGCACAGTGGTTGGCTTGACAAAACTGGAGTTTACCCTGACGCTGCTAACAACGGTCCGGTGCTTGAACACCTACATATATATATGAGCAGTGAGCTAAAGCCCAGTGAATAACACAATGCGTAAAAGGGTTAAGAATAAATGTCCCTTCAGTATTGAAAACAGTCATTTCAGTCAGTTTACCAGTCATTCAGTTTGTGGCTCATATTTCAGGTCATAACAGTCATTCAGTTAAAGCAGTGATATGTGGTACATCCATTGGCATAACAGTACAGTAAACAGTAGGTCTTAAAAGACCGGGTCCTAACAGACCAAACAGTAAATGATGGCCTTCAGTAGCAGTACAGTAACAGTAACAGTAACAGTACTACTTCAGAGAACAATACAGTACTTGTGGATTCAAGAGGTGTCTCGCACAGACTCCAAAGGTGGCTCACACTGTAGCACTTAGTTCCGTAGATTCTAGAGGTGGCTCACAGTGTAGCACTTAGTTCCGTACAGCACTTTGTTCCATATCAGAAATACAGAATGGCCATCATAACAGTAAACAGTAGTGGTTCCAAACTTAGGAACCGACAGAGATCTCTCTGCCACAGTAACAGTAAACAGTAGGTGCCAAGGATGCCACAGTACAGTTCAGAATATAAGACATACGTTCATTCAGTACACAGTATCAGTTCAGTGAACAGTTCAATTCCGTAAACAGTATCAGTTCAGTAAACAGTATCAATTCAGTAAAGAGTTCAGTTCAGTAAACAGTTCAGTAACTAGTTCAATTCAGTAAGCAGTTTCGTAAACGGTTCAATTTAGTAAACAGCTCAGTAAGGTAACAATTCAATAAAGTAAACAGTTCAGAAGATAATCATTTTTGAACATATCTTTACACAATTGTTACTCACAGAGTTCTGGGCTACAGTAAGCCAGAGCGTCTCCTCGGTAAGCCAGCCCTACACAGTTAACAGATTGAACACACACTAAGCTACACAGTTGGGAAGGATAATAACTTAATCCCTAATTTGCCTCGGTGTGGTTCTACATCTATATCCTCATTAAGATGTCTTAAACTAGGCCTAAGAATGCCTAGAGTGGAATGAGGATGCAAGGATGCACTCAGAAAACAATTTCAGAATTTTCAGAAAAACAGTTCCCCGCTCGAGCGCAGGTTTCCCCGCTCGAGAGGACATGCAACAAAGGTCCCCGCTCGAGCGTCAACTCCTCCCGCTCGAGCGTGTGACACAAGCCTCCGCTCGAGCGTACAATCCTCCGCTCGAGCGGACTGTAAAACAGTGAGAGATGCTGGGAGCTCGATTACCCCGCTCGAGCGGCACTTTCCCCGCTCGAGCGGACACCCAAAATCTGGAAATCCCAGGTTTGAACTCCAAGTTCAAAATCAAGTTTAAATGCAACATTTTCGATCCTTTTGAACAAATTTTCTAGAAAACACTTTAAAACTCAATGTATAACATGTTTCAAAGATCAATTTGAGAAATCAAAGCCCAAAGGTAGTTCCAATAAACACCATTTTGAGGAAAACCCCAAGAACAAGATGAACAATTTACATGCATGTAAACAACTGAGTTCAAGGCTTCAAATACTTGTTCAAATGAGTCATTTCTTCTTAAAACATGGTGAAATCATGGACTTTAGCTAGAACTTGGACATGTATGTGAAGATTTCTTTGAAATCAACTCAAAATTCAACAATGTAAACATGCATGAACTTAATCATCTTCAAGGCTTTAAATACAAGCCCAAATGAGCCAAACCTTACAAAAGCATGAGGGATTCGTGGACTTGAATATAAACATGAGCATGCATGTAACAATTAGCCATGAAAACATCTTTAAATTCCTCAATATAAGCATGCATGCAAGAGATGAGCTTCAATTCGACATTATAAGCCATATCTTGGCTCTAATCTTTAATAATTCTCTAAACCATGCAAGAATCAATTGAACTCACAAACAAGAGGGTAGTCACACTACCTTAGGTCTCCAATCACAAGACTAGAAGCCTAATTTAGCAATCTACACTTCAATTCTTCAAGTATACAAGCAAATCTACAAGTGAACTCAAGTCTCTCACTTTCTCTCTCTCTAGTTCGGTGGTGTGCTCAAAATGAGCTGATGAAATGTTTGCAAATGAGTATAACATGGCTCAAATATGCCTTGCCTACATGGCCCACTAATGTGGCATCATTGTAAATAAGCCTAACTCTTTAATTAGCTTATTTTAATCCAATTTAATCATACTGAATCACAGTTCAATTAAATATGCCATAAAATCACATAAATTATGATGGTCCTAAAACATCAATCAATTTCGGATTCGGCCGCCGATAAGGCCTTCAATTTGCAATTTAAACACAAATGCACGAACAGATAATCAAACAGTCAAACAGATAGATATGCAATTAAACAGTTACAGTCAATCAATCCGGTTCCAGTTTCCAGTCAGTCAGTTCAGTAATCCAGTCAGTTCAATTACTCTTCATGATCAGTCTCAACTTAGCAGTAATCAGTAATCAATCAGTCATTAATCGGTAAACGGTGTGAGGGTTGTTACAGTCTCCCCTCCTTATAAAGAGTTTAGTCCTCTAAACTCGAGTCTCCTTCATTCCGGAAGAAAAACAGGATGTATGACCCAATCTCAATCTTAGCAATGCACAGAAACAGAATCATAAATCGTATACAAAGATTGGGGTCCGCATTAAGACAGAGTCTTATACCTAGTCAGGTTTTAGAGTCAGGAACAGATTCAGATACATGTTCATTTTCATATTCTTGTCTAGCTCATACATAGACGCCACAATCCTTACTTATGCATACATGGTGCATTCATTAGCACTACTAGAGCAGATACAGAACAGATACAGACATGGCAGTTACAGAACAGATACAGTGCAGGACAGATACAGTACAGGACAGTTACAGTTACGTGTTGGTTATGAATAACCAGTTCCATAAAGGAATCCCGAAAACGGGTAACAGAATAGAACAGAACAGAAGCTGAGCCCCCGTGACGAGGCCTCCGGTACGGGTAACAGTGCAGACAGATATACGTCCCATAAAGGAACTTCCGATACCGGGCAGCTAACATATTTCACGAATACTTATCAGAGCTTGAACAGTCAACTCAGTATACAGTAAGTAGCATTTCAGAAAACAAAACTTATTTCGTGACACAGAACATGAATACAGTTGCACAGTAGTACATAACAGTGTCAGTACAGTGACAGTACAGTAACAGTATAGTAGTATTCACACTACTTATATCAAGTACTTATCGGGGTTTTAGATTTGCACTAGTCTCCTTTTCATAGGTAGGATTCACACTACCTATATGTGTTCACTCTTGGTGGGGCAGCCGTGTCTTGGAAATCTTCCAAGCAAACGTGTATATCTAGATCAACAATGGAATCAGAGTTTATTGCTTTGGATAAAGCAACGGAAGAAACAGAATGGCTTCGCCATTTCATTGAAGATATTCCACGTTGGTCTAAACCTGTGCCAGCTATTTGTATTCATTGTGATTGTCAATCTGCAATTGGTAGGGCACAGAGTAATATGTATAATGGAAAGTCTAGACATATCCGTCGTAGACATAATTCCATACGACAACTACTCTCGAATGGAGTTGTCTCTTTAGACTATGTAAAGTCTAAGGACAACATTGCGGATCCGCTAACCAAAGGGTTAAGTCGAGTGTTAGTCGAAACGTCGTCAAAAGGAATGGGGTTAAGGCCTTTGGAAGTTACCGGAATGGAAACCCAACCTAGTTAACTGGAGATCCCAAGATCTAGGTTCAATGGGACAACCTAATTGCGTGTAACGGTGGTATGTCACTGAGGAGGTTAAACCTCCAGCCATTCCTTCTATCAGTGATACCTGCAAGTATAAAGGATAAGCTGAGCTTTTAATGACTCTTATGTGTTAAGCTGTTGAGCTAAGTATTGCAGGATACTTTAGTAGAGTCACCTATGTGAGTGTGAAGTGGGGCCGCTTCTAGAAGAATTGGGCAGGCCAAGATTCTTTGAAACCACTCGCTGAACCAGGCTAGTGTCCAAGGCCATACATGGCACACCAGTGAGAACAGAATGGTGGTAGGAGTAATTCCCGTGTGAGATCTATTGTCTCAGTTTACATAAACGGCAGAGCAGTTCAAGATGTCTTATTCACTGATCAGCCAGTAAACTCGATAGGTTTTCACTGGGAGAGGTTCAAAGCCAGAAGCTACCTTCTCTGATGTCGGGGTTAGTCTGTTGTATTCTCTCTCAGAGTCTTTATTGTTGAACGATGTCCGTTTGTTGAGTCATTCGGTCAATTTTTATTCATGTGGGGGATTGTTGGAAAACATGATTTTTGGGGACTTTAATTTAATATTAAAGTATGGTGACTTTAATTAAATATTAAAGGGGGTCCTAACCTTTTATTGTGTTGGGTCCAAGTGAGCCAAAAACCATTGGATTTTGAATAAGAAATTGCCAAGAAATTGCTTCATGATGTTAGATTAATGAATAGGATTTTAAAGAGTATTTAAATCTTTTTTCTTGGCTAAAGGGTGTGAATCCTTTGGGCATCCATACTTTTCATTTTGTGGAAAGGGGCTATGGATGCTTGGTGTTTTAATGACTAGCCTTAAAGGCTGGAGGCTCTTCCTCTCTCCCCTATACATGTATAAATTGAGACCCTCCTGTCAAGTTTCAAAATAGAAATTTTTGCTTCCATTTTACGAGTCAGTTTGCCAGAAAGTTCCTATTGTGAGAGAGTGCTGCCATTGTTTTGTTCGCTAAGTTAGACAGATAGTGCTTCTGCTGTAGCTGGTTTTGACCGTCGTATCCTGGGAGACAGACGCCGGGTTTCCTCAAGCACTCGACCCGTGAGGCGGCGAAATCTGTTTTAAGGAAACTGCTTCCGTGCAGGCTTCGGTTTCGTCTCTTTACCCTTTTATTGTTTTGTGTATTTCTGTTGAAATTTAGTTGTAATTATCAGCATATATTCTTGGTATATAATTTTGTTTTCTTCATAAATCTATTTATTTAATTTCACAACTTTAAACAACAAGCCACTTATTATCTCTCAACATGTATCCTCAAAAGTCATACGCTAATTTGAAATTAAAAAAAGTACCCCCATTTTATGAACAAACCACCTCCATATGTGTTCTGAATTTTAAAAAAGGATTATGATGCATTTAAGTAAGTTTTTTTCTTCTTTTTTTCTTACTACTTTTAGGTTGTATTATTATTATTACTAATGTTTTTTACCAATGCTCTTAAAGCTCTGGAAGAACAAGTGTTTGATCCTCTTTCCTATATGACAATCTTTTTTTCAAATTTAATGTCTATTTGATTTTCCAAAAATAGTTATAAACAACCCAGAAGTTTAAAATTTCATATTATTTATCATTCCATTAGTGAACCGGTAATCTTGTGAGTATTATGGCACGTCATCATTGTTATTATTGTTATTATTAAGATAAATTACATTTTGTACTAAATTTTATTTTGATTTCTATATATGAAATTGTGACGGTCAGTCCACTATGTTTCTAATCAAGTGTCAATGTCCTTTTTTTTGTTATTCTACCATATGAGTTTTTAACATAAATCAGTAACGTGACAAACGTATGCCTACAAAATGAGGGTAAACAAGAAAAATCACCGCAATTTTTTGTCTATATATGTTTCGTCTCAAAATTTACAACAAATTATATCCAACTAAAACAAAACGCAGATTGTGAACGAGTAAGAAGATGAACTAGGGATTTGCAGAAATTGGAATCACAAAACTTTATTTTTCATAGTAATACAGTCTTATGTATATTCTTTTTCCTTTCTCTTTGATTTATCTGTTGACTTTTTAAATTTCAAATACTCCGTTTTCTTACTTTTTCATTCCTACTGTCAACATATGAACATACTAATGGGTGGCACACGCGATACATGTGCAATTCAAATAAGGCCAAGTTTGGGTAGTATGAAAAAAGCCAAAAAGCTAAAAAGTTATTCAAAAAGTTAAAAAGTTAACACTATTCAGCACAAGTTAACAATTACGGTTGCACAACTCCCAATTCAAATTTTTCCCTACAAATCAATTTTTTCAATTTTTTATTACACATTTTTTCATAAAAAGTCAAAAAGTTAACCCAAACATCAATATTTTCAACCTCAATTTTTTAGTCCAAAAAGACAAAAAGCGCACTTATTTAGGACATCCCAAACAAGTACGAATAAAAGAAAATAATAATGAAATTAATATTATAATGTGTACTTAACTTATGTGGTGTGAATTCTCCTATCTTAAACTCATGGTCATGGGTTCAAGCCTTTCTACCACGTGACATGAGGAGAATAAATGTTTCACTACACCAATTGAGACCTTTACTTAATAATAGTATATATATATATTTTATGATATAATTCTCACATACTTATCACATGAGATAAAGTGTGTATTGGTGTGAAATGAGTATGATTTTCCTTTCTTACCTTCATTTCGTAGTCACATGTTGGTACATGACTGAATTTTGTTAAATACTTTAACAATTAAATAACAGAAAGAGAACATTGACACTTGATCAAAAATGTAAAAGGTTAACTATCACAATTTTATTTATAGAAATCAAAATGAGATTTGATATAAAGTATAATGATGGAAAATGTAATTTACCTTTATTATTGTCAAACGAACCTGGACACCCAATATAGTGCATGTGCAAATTGCAAATATTTGGCGTGGATATTTGCAATTAATAGCAATTACCATGGTTAAACCTAAGTCCAAAAGAATTAAACAGATAGAAAACACTACAATGAAGCTATAGATCAATTATTATTATTATTTTTCGTGTCCAAACCGTGTATTAGAGATGCCACCATCAACTTTAAATACTCCGTGTTGTTCCCGACATTACAATTGAAAATGATAAAAACATTACAACTCGGATTAGTGAATACTCTAATTAATCTTATCCTCTAATACTGTATTTGGTTAGGGAATTTAGGGAAAAATTTGGAAAGGAAAATGAAAAAGGTAGGTGAAATATGAATAAAACATACTTATATTTCACCTACTTTCACATACATTTTTCCTTTTCCTTTCCAAATCCCTCTCTAAATCCGCCAACCAAGCACAACGTAAATGTATCATAGTCATTGTTTATTTATTATTGAGGGTGTGGAATGTGCCAATAGTATTAATTAAATTAATGTTGAATTGATAGAAGGAAGTGTGAATGCTAGTCTATTATTAAAAGAGCGGTACAACATGTATCAATTAGTGTATTAACTAGTGTACCAACATTAGTTATGACATTATTATTGACCCCACTCATTATACAAATTATAAATACCAAAAATATCTTAAATTATACCACATCATTAATTGATACATTAGTTAATATACTAATTAATGCATATAACATTAGTCTTCTTAAAATAAAGGATAAGGAAAGCAAACATTGTGAAGGTGTAAACTCGTGCCACATTATTTTGAAATCAAATTTTATGTCTCACTCTTTATTGTATCTCTATCCAAATCATATCTCAATTATCATAACCCTAATTATTTGGTAAAGAAGGATTTGGAATAAGAGGAAGGGAGAGTAGGACTTGAGATTTCAGTTAATTATTTGTATTTGTCATCAAGTATATGGTTAAATATTGTAATGAATTGGTTACATACATTTATCCAATTATCAGCACCCACTAACATTTTTGGAGTTTCCCAAAAATATAATGGGTGTTTCTTTTTCTATTCCATCTTATTAGAATGAAAAATATAATGGAAAGTGAAAAATGATATTAAAAAAAACTAGTGTGAAAGAATTTTTTTTTTTTTCTTGTATGCATTTGGTTAATATATATATATATATAATGCAAGAAAATTGAGAAGTAAGATAATAGCCAACTACTTTTACAAATAAATAAATAAAAATGTGATATCTTTTTCTTAAAAAGATCACAGTTTTTTTTTATAAAAAATTGATATTATAACTTGAGAAATGGTTACAGTTTTTTACGAAACTGAGATCTTGTTACTATCATCACTCATACTTTTAACATTTGATCTCAAATTTTTAAACTTTTTATCATGGTTAAAAATTGTGATGGAAAAATTGTATAAACAATTATATCTTCATACGTCACAGTTTTTGTGTTAGAAAAAATTGAGATTGAAAGTAAAAAGTCACAGTTAACCAATTTTGTAGTATTGGGAGAAAGTGGAATAATGTGCATGAGAGATGTTGGAAATTTGGTTTTTATAGGCTTATTTTGAGTTAATTTTGAACCCAAATTTGAGTGGGTCCCAAATATCTTTTGGGGTGAGTCCGAACAGGTGACGTGTTCCTTGCTGCATGGCAAGTGACAGGGTGAAGACGGTTCGTCAAAACCATTTATAAGTGAATGGGAAATTGACGTCGTTTTCGGGTTTGTGGAATGGACATTTAAAGAATTAAATGTAGGTTTCCTTGTAAGGCTTGTCCCACATTGGAAATTTAAGAGAACTTATGTGTGTATCTAAATTCTAGATGGCAATACTTGGGTTAGGCCCTAAGGGGCACCCCAAGTTTGTAGAAGGGAGGAGTTATGGATAAATTAAACCTTGGCTCAAGTTGTCCGGCCGAGCCGTGCTGGGCACGGGTTTGGTTTGTGGGTCGGGTCAGTTCTAATATTAATTTTTTAGACAAAATTTATTTTAATTTTTTCCAGAAATTCTTAATGAAATTAAATTCCAATTTTGTGCCAAAATTGAATTTAATTTTCTATCCAAATTTTACCTCCTTTAGTCCGAAATTCCTAACATATTCAAATTGTTTTTATAGTTTTAAAACTGCCAGAAACTGCCCAGCAATTACAGATCTAAACCAGCAGCAGTTATCTATTTGGATCCGCCACCAAATCTGTTTCATTTCAAACTATATCTGTTCAAAACAGTTTCATACATGTTAGGTTCAAAACAGCACCTGTTCGGACATATCAGTTTGCCTATAAATACTAGCATTTTCCAACAGTGTTTTGCATCCAAAAAACATCCAGAAAATATTCCGTTCCCTTCTCATTTTGCTTTTTCTTTGCATAATTCTTCATATTAGTTATTTAGAGAAAATTTTGAGAGTATAGAACACAGGTTTGGTTCGCCCTACAAATTGTTTGGAGTGCTATTACAATTTGTGAATATCATTGTATCCTGGGAGATAGATGTCATTTTTCCGTAAGCACCGTAGCGGGGGGAATCTATCTTAAGAACAGAGTGTCACACACTCGACTTGATCTTTTAATTATTTATTCGATTCGGTAAAATTAATTCGGTAAATAATTTATTTTATTTGTTTGATTTGTTTCATTATTTAATTTATACAGAAGATTGTTCCAAAGAGAGATGCAAAACTTTAAAACATGGGTACTAATCTTTTCTTGTCTTAAATGGATTTTGACTCAAAATATCACTATTTAATTAGTTGAATAAATTCAAATCCAGGATCGAAATGATGTTAAAGTTAACACAAACCTCTATGTATTCCAACAACATGAAGTAATTCAAATTTTGTTTAAATTTTACGATTTGTTGCCTTTGAATGGAACTTCTTGTTGGAGGAAATTGGCATATGCATTGAAATAATCAGCAAAGTGTGAATCAAATATACCTTTCACCTCTCAATAATTTATATACTATTTTGTTTTTGTTTTTTCTATTTTGGATCCTTTTTTTAAAATAATAAATTCATTTTATTGTAGATATATGCATAATTCAAGATGCTCTCATTAATCCTACACAAAGTCTACACCTTTTATTATGCACACAATGACAATATCTAAATTTCTTGTAAATGAAATGAAATTTCTAGAGACCATAATTTCATAACATGGTCTCAATCTCTCACGTTTAACATGTCTATCGTAAAGTAAATTTCTACGTTAATATTCTAGTGAGAGAGAGCGAAAGTTAGAAGTTGAGTTTTCACAATTTCACTTTTTCCTTTATTAGAAATTAATCCTTGGATGATGTCATTGTTAGAGAAGTTTATTACTCTAGTATTATAGAACTCTAAATTTATTTTATGGTAGTTCCATTTCACCAAATATAAATATATATACATAATGAGTTATGGGGTTAGCCTATTTACATTTGCATTAATGAAAAAAAAAAAAAAAGTAAAGTATATTGACTTCCCTTGATGTTTTGAAAAAATATATCAAGTAACACAATTTTAATATAATTAAACGGATTGTTGGTCTATTTTAATAAGATTAAAGAGATTAAAATTAATATAAATCATATAAACACACACAGATAAATAAAGAAAGATATATATTGCAATATAAAGGAGATAACAATATTATTTTTTCATTTGTACAACTAGTGAATTTTTAATAAAAATAGAGCCAATTATTATATGAATTAAAACATTAAGGAACCCAGTATAATTATACCAAATTTGTAAATTTGTGACTTAGTATTTTTTTCATACGTCAGGGAAAAAAAATATTTTGGATTAAACTTCATCAATAAAATAATTGTATTTAATAATGGTGAGCTATTGTACTTGTTTTTCGTACCATCACATTTTAACACACACCATCCATTTTCAAAGGCTAAAAAAAGATTGACAACAATATGACTTGTATGTCTAGTTCAAAAAAACAATATGACTTGTATACCCTTTTAATCAGTCTTCATCATCGTGAATTGAAAATAAATAAATAAACAAATATATTTATCTTTACTTTTTTCCCTCATGCTTGGAATATTGATTCCTTTGTTGACCATTTGAGAATGACGTGGTGCCAGATTAGTGGAAGAACATGTTAAGTAACTGACAAGGCTTATTGGAGCCGAACGACCTATGAAACGGAACAACTTTTTAGCTCGGCAGAGTGGGGCGTTCTTAGCTCGGCTGGAGGAAAAATAATCTCAATCATGCTACGCAGATGGAATTAAGGGGTAATTGAGAGGGTAATTTGTAAACAAATTGGGTCGAACTAGGAAGAGTCTTCTTTGGGAGTTGGGCCCCGTAATGGGCCGAAATAAAGGCTAGTGTAGCTTGGTTTTAGGCCAAGAAGACATCTCATATTTCGGGTTTGGGCCGAACTATGGGCCGAGGTAATTATTTATTTAGCACGGCCCTTAATCATCTAAACATCGGATCGGTTAGAGATGGGCTACCAGTGACCTGACCTAGCTATCCTGGACCGCAGGTATCAGTGAAGGGAGAACCGAGCTAAAGGATAGCTCTGCAGGGCGTCATCTCAGAGTCAAGACTGACAGTGGTAATTAAAGTATCACCGAGCTGTGTGAGCACGGTTGACCGCAATGTCAGCCGAGGTAAGGGTTCAGCTATCTCACTTGGCTTACAGTAATGAGGGTGTTTTAGGGATAGTCATTATCCTTTGGCTTGAGACTCTTATGAGGACTCTGCTAAGGAGAGTAGAGTCCTACTAGGACCATCTTACTTGGTTGGTAGTGAGTAGGAGTGTGACTCTTAGGAAAACTCTGCTAAGGAGAGTAAAGTCTTACTAGGATTGTGTAAACCATCTCACTTGGTTGGGAGTGAGTAAGGTGTGTGATTCCTAGAAGGACTCTTATAAGGAGAGTTGTAATCGTACTAGGATTGTGCCAAGTAAGGTCTATAAAAGCTAATGACCAGACCTATGTACAGGTATCACAATTTTTACTCTAGAATACACAGAGCTTATTGTCTATTGTCTAGTTGCTGACTTAGGCATCGGAGGGGTTTCCGGCACACACCCGCCAATTAGCTCACGTTTGTGTTTTCAGGTGGCGAAGCAACGTTGTTTGGAGGAGTGCAAACTTGATCAACAGGATTATACGAGAAGATTATTTCGCGCTCGTACACCTACATATGTGCAGTTTAGGAAAAATTGAACTCGCAACCGCCCGCAATGCGGGTTGCGGTTTGTGCGAATATGCGGACGGTTGCAAGCGGTTTGCGGATTAGACTTTTGTCTTTAAAATTTTATTTTCGGGACTTCTTTTTTTTTCTCGTTTTGTAAATATTTATTTTAAATCTTTTTTTCCCTCATTTTCTAAAATGGTCAACATTAATAATTAATGAATTAAAAATTATAAGATAAAAAATACAACAAAATCAATTCTTAACACAAAGTAAATCATTCAAAATCCTAAATTTTTTCAAAAAATCATAAACTAACATAAACACATCTTTCAAAATCCTAAACTAATCATTAAAATCATTCAAAATCCTAAACTTACCTAAAAGTAATTCTTCATTAACTTTTACATTATCTAAAATGCAATAATAAAATAATAATAAATTGTTGTCAAATTTCATCCAATTCAAACCCGTTAAATAAAATAAAAATATTTGTAAATTCGCAAACTCTATATAGGATAAGATGAATGAAATCAACGGTCTAGTTTTTTTTTTTTTTTATAAACAAAAAAATGAAAAATAAAAAGTTTAAGTATGGACGGGTTCTTGTGGGTTGCGGTGTGGGTAAAACCTGCAACTCGCAATAATACCATATTCTTCACTACATCTGCCTGCATTGTGTCTGCGAAACCACCCATTCGTATGCAGATCAATTTGGATTAGGTGGGTTGTGCGGTTCGGATAACCCTATGCCTAACCCTAATATAATGCAACAATACATAAGAGAGAACTAACAATCTGTTTGGGACTCTGGGAGAAAAAATAAAACTATGATGATTTGTTAAGCTAGAAAAATATATATATATATATTTCGTCATTCTCACTTTTATTATGGATTATATTACTAAAATAGCATTTTATGTTTTTATTTATGTAGCATCTGAATAGACACTTTTTGTATTATAAAATTTTTGTAATAAATTTATTTATTTTTTCTTTCAATTTCTCCATTTTTGGAGAGATTCAAAAGATGAGTTTTAAAATAAACCACTTTCTCCACATTTTCCCTCTTGCTAGTAATCTAAACAAGCGATTACAATTAAGAAAAAATGATTTATTCATCTTTTTTTTCGCTTTTTCCCTCTAAATTACTCAAAAATAGGCCATAAACACTAATACAACAAAAAGCCATCTTAGTGGGACAAAAATAACTAATCTTTATCTTTAACAGTGACTGATTTCCAAACCTCAAATCAAAGTGTATAAATCAATTCAAATTCTTTGTTTTCTAACCTAACTGGCCTTTTAAAGATATATATTTTAAGTAAATAAACATAGTTTCCAATGTATTAATGAATAGTTGAATCAACTTGAATAACACTGCTAAAAAATAATTTATCTTAGTTTTTCAAAGTAGTTTTTTTGCTTTTGATATCCTTTTGTCTTTAATAAATGCTTTTTAAAAAATTTCATAAATATTTTATGTTATAGGAAATACATCTAAAGAGTTTATTTATTTATTTATTTTAAATATGAAAAATAAAAATCTCAAAAACAAATTTTAAAAAATTATAAAAAAAAAAAAAAAGGGGTGATTAAGCTATACCATGATGGATAGTAAGGTGACAGGTCATCATTAGTGATTACTTTTGTCTCTTCCATTTTATATAATATAAAACCAAACTAATTAATCAATAATACAGTTATCAATTGCTATATAAATCGTTTTCACAGACCAGAGAAGAAAAAGCACCATTAGTGGGAATTCATTTTCAGTTTCAACTATCAAACATGTCTATGTATTTGATATGTTAGCCACTTATTATCTCTCAACATGTATCCTCAAAAGTCATACGCTAATTTGAAATTAAAAAAAGTACCCCATTTTATGAACAAACCACCTCCATATGTGTTCTGAATTTTAAAAAAGGATTATGATACATTTAAGTAAGTTTTTTTCTTCTTTTTTTCTTACTACTTTTAGGTTGTATTATTATTATTAATGTTTTTGACCAATGCTCTTAAAGCTCTGGAAGAACAAGTGTTTGATCCTCTTTCCTATATGACAATCATTTTTTCAAATTTAGGCCTTGTTTGGCATCTACTATATAATCCATCTTTTTATCTTTTTATCTTTTTTCCATCACATCACCTCTCTACTTTTCTGCACATCTTTTCGTAAAAAGACAAAAAGTGCACTTTTTTAGGACACCCCAAACCAACCCTTAATCTCTATTTGATTTTCCAAAAATAGTTATAAACAGCCCAGAAGTTTAAAATTTCATATTATTTATCATTCCATTAGTGAACCGGTAATCTTGTGAGTATTATGGCACGTCATCATTGTTATTATTGTTGTTATTAAGATAAATTACATTTTGTACTAAATTTTATTTTGATTTCTACATATAAAATTGTGACAGTCAATCCACTATTCTTCTAATCAAGTGTCAATGTCCTTTTTTTGGTTATTCTACCATATGAGTTTTTAACATAAATCAGTAACGTGACAAACGTATGCCTACAAAATGAGGGTAAACGAGAAAAATCACCGCAATTTTTTGTCTATATATGTTTCGTCTCAAAATTTACATCAAATTATATCCAGCTAAAACAAAACGCAGATTGTGAACGATTAAGAAGATGAGCTAGGGATTTGCAGAAATTGGAATCACAAAACTCTATATTTTTCATAGTAACACAGCCTTATGTATATTCTTTTTCCTTTCTTCTTGATTTATCTGTTGACTTTTTAAATTTCAAATACTCTGTTTTCTTACTTTTTCATCTCTACTGTCAACATATGAATATACTACCGGGTGGCACACGCGATACATGTGCAATTCAAATAAGTAAGAATAAAAAAAAAATGAAATTAATATTATAATGTGTACTTAACTTATGTGGTGTGAACTCTCCTATCTTAAACCCATGGTCATGGGTTCAAGCCTTTCTACCACGTGACATGAGGAGAGTAAATGTTTCACTGCACCAATTGAGACCTTCACTCAATAATAGTATAGATATATATTGTATGATATAATTCTCGCATACTTATCACATGAGATAAAGTGTGTATTGGTGTGAAATGAGCATGATTTTCTTTTCTTACCTTCATTTCGTAGTCACATGCTGTCACATGACTGAATTATTTTAAATACTTTAACAATTGAATAACAGAAAGAGAACATTGACACTTGATCAAAAATGTAAAAGGTTAACTATCACAATTTTATTTATAGAAATCAAAATGGGATTTGATATAAAGTATAATGATGGAAAATGTAATTTACCTTTATTATTGTCAAACGAACCTGGACACCCAATATAGTGCATGTGCAAATTGCAAATATTTGGCGTGGATATTTGCAATTAATAGCAATTACCATGGTTAAACCTAAGTCCAAAAGAATTAA
This sequence comes from Camellia granthamiana, assembly GCA_036172215.1. NCBI lineage: Eukaryota > Viridiplantae > Streptophyta > Magnoliopsida > Ericales > Theaceae > Camellia > Camellia granthamiana. Next base: position 3,171,040 of record CM069904.1, on the reverse strand, counting down.
ACAGATAGAAAACACTACAATGAAGCTATAGATCAATTATTATTATTATTTTTCGTGTCCAAACCGTGTATTAGAGATGCCACCATCAACTTTAAATACTCCGTGTTGTTCCCGACATTACAATTGAAAATGATAAAAACATTACAACTCGGATTAGTGAATACTCTAATTAATCTTATCCTCTAATACTGTATTTGGTTAGGGAATTTAGGGAAAAATTTGGAAAGGAAAATGAAAAAGGTAGGTGAAATATGAATAAAACATACTTATATTTCACCTACTTTCACATACATTTTTCCTTTTCCTTTCCAAATCCCTCTCTAAATCCGCCAACCAAGCACAACGTAAATGTATCATAGTCATTGTTTATTTATTATTGAGGGTGTGGAATGTGCCAATAGTATTAATTAAATTAATGTTGAATTGATAGAAGGAAGTGTGAATGCTAGTCTATTATTAAAAGAGCGGTACAACATGTATCAATTAGTGTATTAACTAGTGTACCAACATTAGTTATGACATTATTATTGACCCCACTCATTATACAAATTATAAATACCAAAAATATCTTAAATTATACCACATCATTAATTGATACATTAGTTAATATACTAATTAATGCATATAACATTAGTCTTCTTAAAATAAAGGATAAGGAAAGCAAACATTGTGAAGGTGTAAACTCGTGCCACATTATTTTGAAATCAAATTTTATGTGTCACTCTTTATTGTATCTCTATCCAAATCATATCTCAATTATCATAACCCTAATTATTTGGTAAAGAAGGATTTGGAATAAGAGGAAGGGAGAGTAGGACTTGAGATTTCAGTTAATTATTTGTATTTGTCATCAAGTATATGGTTAAATATTGTAATGAATTGGTTACATACATTTATCCAATTATCAGCACCCACTAACATTTTTGGAGTTTCCCAAAAATATAATGGGTGTTTCTTTTTCTATTCCATCTTATTAGAATGAAAAATATAATGGAAAGTGAAAAATGATATTAAAAAAACTAGTGTGAAAGAATTTTTTTTTTTTTCTTGTATGCATTTGGTTAATATATATATATATATATAATGCAAGAAAATTGAGAAGTAAGATAATAGCCAACTACTTTTACAAATAAATAAATAAAAATGTGATATCTTTTTCTTAAAAAGATCACAGTTTTTTTTTATAAAAAATTGATATTATAACTTGAGAAATGGTTACAGTTTTTTACGAAACTGAGATCTTGTTACTATCATCACTCATACTTTTAACATTTGATCTCAAATTTTTAAACTTTTTATCATGGTTAAAAATTGTGATGGAAAAATTGTATAAACAATTATATCTTCATACGTCACAGTTTTTGTGTTAGAAAAAATTGAGATTGAAAGTAAAAAGTCACAGTTAACCAATTTTGTAGTATTGGGAGAAAGTGGAATAATGTGCATGAGAGATGTTGGAAATTTGGTTTTTATAGGCTTATTTTGAGTTAATTTTGAACCCAAATTTGAGTGGGTCCCAAATATCTTTTGGGGTGAGTCCGAACAGGTGACGTGTTCCTTGCTGCATGGCAAGTGACAGGGTGAAGACGGTTCGTCAAAACCATTTATAAGTGAATGGGAAATTGACGTCGTTTTCGGGTTTGTGGAATGGACATTTAAAGAATTAAATGTAGGTTTCCTTGTAAGGCTTGTCCCACATTGGAAATTTAAGAGAACTTATGTGTGTATCTAAATTCTAGATGGCAATACTTGGGTTAGGCCCTAAGGGGCACCCCAAGTTTGTAGAAGGGAGGAGTTATGGATAAATTAAACCTTGGCTCAAGTTGTCCGGCCGAGCCGTGCTGGGCACGGGTTTGGTTTGTGGGTCGGGTCAGTTCTAATATTAATTTTTTAGACAAAATTTATTTTAATTTTTTCCAGAAATTCTTAATGAAATTAAATTCCAATTTTGTGCCAAAATTGAATTTAATTTTCTATCCAAATTTTACCTCCTTTAGTCCGAAATTCCTAACAGATTCAAATTGTTTTTATAGTTTTAAAACTGCCAGAAACTGCCCAGCAATTACAGATCTAAACCAGCAGCAGTTATCTATTTGGATCCGCCACCAAATCTGTTTCATTTCAAACTATATCTGTTCAAAACAGTTTCATACATGTTAGGTTCAAAACAGCACCTGTTCGGACATATCAGTTTGCCTATAAATACTAGCATTTTCCAACAGTGTTTTGCATCCAAAAAACATCCAGAAAATATTCCGTTCCCTTCTCATTTTGCTTTTTCTTTGCATAATTCTTCATATTAGTTATTTAGAGAAAATTTTGAGAGTATAGAACACAGGTTTGGTTCGCCCTACAAATTGTTTGGAGTGCTATTACAATTTGTGAATATCATTGTATCTTGGGAGATAGATGTCATTTTTCCGTAAATACCGTAGCGGGGCGAATCTATCTTAAGAACAGAGTGTCACACACTCGACTTGATCTTTTAATTATTTATTCGATTCGGTAAAATTAATTCAGTAAATAATTTATTTTATTTGTTTGATTTGTTTCATTATTTAATTTATACAGAAGATTGTTCCAAAGAGAGATGCAAAACTTTAAAACATGGTACTAATCTTTTCTTGTCTTAAATGGATTTTGACTCAAAATATCACTATTTAATTAGTTGAATAAATTCAAATCCAGGATCGAAATGATGTTAAAGTTAACACAAACCTCTATGTATTCCAACAACATGAAGTAATTCAAATTTTGTTTAAATTTTACGATTTGTTGCCTTTGAATGGAACTTCTTGTTGGAGGAAATTGGCATATGCATTGAAATAATCAGCAAAGTGTGAATCAAATATACCTTTCACCTCTCAATAATTTATATACTATTTTGTTTTTGTTTTTTCTATTTTGGATCCTTTTTTTAAAATAATAAATTCATTTTATTGTAGATATATGCATAATTCAAGATGCTCTCATTAATCCTACACAAAGTCTACACCTTTTATTATGCACACAATGACAATATCTAAATTTCTTGTAAATGAAATGAAATTTCTAGAGACCATAATTTCATAACATGTTCTCAATCTCTCACGTTTAACATGTCTATCGTAAAGTAAATTTCTACGTTAATATTCTAGTGAGAGAGAGCGAAAGTTAGAAGTTGAGTTTTCACAATTTCACTTTTTCCTTTATTAGAAATTAATCCTTGGATGATGTCATTGTTAGAGAAGTTTATTACTCTAGTATTATAGAACTCTAAATTTATTTTATGGTAGTTCCATTTCACCAAATATATACATAATGAGTTATGGGGTTAGCCTATTTACATTTGCATTAATGAAAAAGAACGAAAAAAAAAAAGAAAAAAAAAAAAAAAAGGTAAAGTACATTGACTTCCCTTGATGTTTTGAAAAAATATATCAAGTAACACAATTTTAATATAATTAAACGGATGGTTGGTCTATTTTAATAAGATTAAAGAGATTAAAATTAATATAAATCATATAAACACACACAGATAAATAAAGAAAGATATATATAGCAATATAAAGGAGATAACAATATTATTTTTTCATTTGTACAACTAGTGAATTTTTAATAAAAATAGAGCCAATTATTATATGAATTAAAACATTAAGGAACCCAGTATAATTATACCAAATTTGTAAATTTGTGACTTAGTATTTTTTTCATACGTCAGGGAAAAAAAATATTTTGGATTAAACTTCATCAATAAAATAATTGTATTTAATAATGGTGAGCTATTGTACTTGTTTTTCGTACCATCACATTTTAACACACACCATCCATTTTCAAAGGCTAAAAAAAGATTGACAACAATATGACTTGTATGTCTAGTTCAAAAAAACAATATGACTTGTATACCCTTTTAATCAGTCTTCATCATCGTGAATTGAAAATAAATAAATAAACAAATATATTTATCATTACTTTTTTCCCTCATGCTTGGGATATTGATTCCTTTGTTGACCATTTGAGAATGACGTGGTGCCAGATTAGTGGAAGAACATGTTAAGTAACTGACAAGGCTTATTGGAGCCGAACGACCTATGAAACGGAACAACTTTTTAGCTCGGCAGAGTGGGGCGTTCTTAGCTCGGCTGGAGGAAAAATAATCTCAATCATGCTACGCAGATGGAATTAAGGGGCAATTGAGAGGGTAATTTGTAAACAAATTGGGCCGAACTAGGAAGAGTCTTCTTTGGGAGTTGGGCCCCGTAATGGGCCGAAATAAAGGCTAGTGTAGCTTGGTTTTAGGCCAAGAAGACATCTCATATTTCGGGTTTGGGCCGAACTATGGGCCGAGGTAATTATTTATTTAGCACGGTCCTTAATCATCTAAACATCGGATCGGTTAGAGATGGGCTACCAGTGACCTGACCTAGCTATCCTGGACCGCAGGCATCAGTGAAGGGAGAACCGAGCTAAAGGATAGCTCTGCAGGGCGTCATCTCAGAGTCAAGACTGACAGTGGTAATTAAAGTATCACCGAGCTGTGTGAGCACGGTTGACCGCAATGTCAGCCGAGGTAAGGGTTCAACCATCTCACTTGGCTTACAGTAATGAGGGTGTTTTAGGGATAGTCATTATCCTTTGGCTTGAGACTCTTATGAGGACTCTGCTAAGGAGAGTAGAGTCCTTAGCAGAGTCCTCATAGGACCATCTTACTTGGTTGGTAGTGAGTAGGAGTGTGACTCTTAGGAAAACTCTGCTAAAGAGAGTAAAGTCTTACTAGGATTGTGTAAACCATCTCACTTGGTTGGGAGTGAGTAGGGTGTGTGATTCCTAGAAGGACTCTTATAAGGAGAGTTGTAATCGTACTAGGATTGTGCCAAGTAAGGTCTATAAAAGCTAATGACCAGACCTATGTACAGGTATCACAATTTTTACTCTAGAATACACAGAGCTTATTGTCTATTGTCTAGTTGCTGACTTAGGCATCGGAGGGGTTTCCGGCACACACCCGCCAATTAGCTCACGTTTGTGTTTTCAGGTGGCGAAGCAACGTTGTTTGGAGGAGTGCAAACTTGATCAACAGGATTATACGAGAAGATTATTTCGCGCTCGTACACCTACATATGTGCAGTTTAGGAAAAATTGAACTCGCAACCGCCCGCAATGCGGGTTGCGGTTTGTGCGAATATGCGGACGGTTGCAAGCGGTTTGCGGATTAGACTTTTGTCTTTAAAATTTTATTTCCGGGACTTCTTTTTTTTTTCTCGTTTTGTAAATATTTATTTTAAATCTTTTTTTCCCTCATTTTCTAAAATGGTCAACATTAATAATTAATGAATTAAAAATTATAAGATAAAAAATACAACAAAATCAATTCTTAACACAAAGTAAATCATTTAAAATCCTAAATTTTTTAAAAAAATCATAAACTAACATAAACACATCTTTCAAAATCCTAAACTAATTATTAAAATCATTCAAAATCCTAAACTTACCTAAAAGTAATTCTTCATTAACTTTTACATTATCTAAAATGCAATAATAAAATAATAATAAATTGTTGTCAAATTTCATCCAATTCAAACCCGTTAAATAAAATAAAAATATTTGTAAATTCGCAAACTCTATATAGGATAAGATGAATGAAATCAACGGTCTAGTTTTTTTTTTTTTATAAACAAAAAAATGAAAAATAAAAAGTTTAAGTATGAACGGGTTCTTGTGGGTTGCGGTGTGGGTAAAACCTGCAACTCGCAATAATACCATATTCTTCACTACATCTGCCTGCATTGTGTCTGTGAAACCACCCATTCGTATGCAGATCAATTTGGATTAGGTGGGTTGTGCGGTTCGGATAACCCTATGCCTAACCCTAATATAATGCAACAATACATAAGAGAGAACTAACAATCTGTTTGGGACTCTGGGAGAAAAAATAAAACTATGATGATTTGTTAAGCTAGAAAAAAAATATATATATATTTCGTCATTCTCACTTTTATTATGGATTATATTACTAAAATAGCATTTTATGTTTTTATTTATGTAGCATCTGAATAGACACTTTTTGTATTATAAAATTTTTGTAATAAATTTATTTATTTTTTCTTTCAATTTCTCCATTTTTGGAGAGATTCAAAAGATGAGTTTTAAAATAAACCACTTTCTCCACATTTTCCCTCTTGCTAGTAATCTAAACAAGCGATTACAATTAAGAAAAAATGATTTATTCATCTTTTTTTTCGCTTTTTCCCTCTAAATTACTCAAAAATGGGCCATAAACACTAATACAACAAAAAGCCATCTTAGTGGGACAAAAATAACTAATCTTTATCTTTAACAGTGACTGATTTCCAAACCTCAAATCAAAGTGTATAAATCAATTCAAATTCCTTGTTTTCTAACCTAACTGGCCTTTTAAAGATATATATTTTAAGTAAATAAACATAGTTTCCAATGTATTAATGAATAGTTGAATCAACTTGAATAACACTGCTAAAAAATAATTTATCTTAGTTTTTCAAAGTAGTTTTTTTGCTTTTGATATCCTTTTGTCTTTAATAAATGCTTTTTAAAAAATTTCATAAATATTTTATGTTATAGGAAATACATCTAAAGAGTTTATTTATTTATTTATTTTAAATATGAAAAATAAAAATCTCAAAAACAAATTTTAAAAAATTATAAAAAAAAAAAAAAGGGGTGATTAAGCTATACCATGATGGATAGTAAGGTGACAGGTCATCATTAGTGATTACTTTTGTCTCTTCCATTTTATATAATATAAAACCAAACTAATCAATCAATAATACAGTTATCAATTGCTATATAAATCGTTTTCACAGACCAGAGAAGAAAAAGCACCATTAGTGGGAATTCATTTTCAGTTTCAACTATCAAACATGTCTATGTATTTGATATGTTAGCCACTTATTATCTCTCAACATGTATCCTCAAAAGTCATACGCTAATTTGAAATTAAAAAAAGTACCCCATTTTATGAACAAACCACCTCCATATGTGTTCTGAATTTTAAAAAAGGATTATGATACATTTAAGTAAGTTTTTTTCTTCTTTTTTTCTTACTACTTTTAGGTTGTATTATTATTATTATTATTAATGTTTTTGACCAATGCTCTTAAAGCTCTGGAAGAACAAGTGTTTGATCCTCTTTCCTATATGACAATCATTTTTTCAAATTTAATCTCTATTTGATTTTCCAAAAATAGTTATAAACAGCCCAGAAGTTTAAAATTTCATTTTATTTATCATTCCATTAGTGAACCGGTAATCTTGTGAGTATTATGGCACGTCATCATTGTTATTATTGTTGTTATTAAGATAAATTACATTTTGTACTAAATTTTATTTTGATTTCTACATATAAAATTGTGACAGTCAATCCACTACGCTTCTAATCAAGTGTCAATGTCCTTTTTTTCGTTATTCTACCATATGAGTTTTTAACATAAATCAGTAACGTGACAAACGTATGCCTACAAAATGAGGGTAAACGAGAAAAATCACCGCAATTTTTTGTCTATATATGTTTCGTCTCAAAATTTACATCAAATTATATCCAGCTAAAACAAAACGCAGATTGTGAACGATTAAGAAGATGAGCTAGGGATTTGCAGAAATTGGAATCACAAAACTCTATTTTTCATAGTAACACAGCCTTATGTATATTCTTTTTCCTTTCTCTTTGATTTATCTGTTGACTTTTTAAATTTCAAATACTCTGTTTTCTTACTTTTTCATCTCTACTGTCAACATATGAATATACTACCGGGTGGCACACGCGATACATGTGCAATTCAAATAAGTAAGAATAAAAAAAAAAATAATGAAATTAATATTATAATGTGTACTTAACTTATGTGGTGTGAACTCTCCTATCTTAAACCCATGGTCATGGGTTCAAGCCTTTCTACCACGTGACATGAGGAGAGTAAATGTTTCACTACACCAATTGAGACCTTCACTCAATAATAGTATAGATATATATTGTATGATATAATTCTCGCATACTTATCACATGAGATAAAGTGTGTATTGGTGTGAAATGAGCATGATTTTCTTTTCTTACCTTCATTTCGTGGTCACATGCTGTCACATGACTGAATTATTTTAAATACTTTAACAATTGAATAACAGAAAGAGAACATTGACACTTGATCAAAAATGTAAAAGATTAACTATCACAATTTTATTTATAGAAATCAAAATGAGATTTGATATAAAGTATAATGATGCAAAATGTAATTTACCTTTATTATTGTCAAACGAACCTGGACACCCAATATAGTGCATGTGCAAATTGCAAATATTTGGGGTGGATATTTGCAATTAATAGCAATTACCATGGTTAAACCTAAGTCCAAAAGAATTAAAAAGATAGAAAACACTACAATGAAGCAATAGATCAATTATTATTATTATTTTTCGTGTCCAAACGGTGTATTAGAGATGCCACCATCAACTTTAAATACTCCGTGTTGTTCCCGACATTACAATTGAAAATGCTAAAAACATTACATCTCGGATTAGTGACTACTCTAATTAATCTTATCCTCTAATACTGTTTTTGATTAGAGAATTTAAGGAGGGATTTAGAAAGGAAAATGAAAAAGGTAGGTGAAATATGAATAAAACATACTTATATTTCACTTACTTTCACACACTTTTTCCCTTTTCCTTTCCAAATCCCCCACTCAAAAACAGCGTAAATGTATCACAATCATTGTTTATTTATTATTGAGGGTGTGGAATGTGCCAATAGTATTAATTAAATTAATGTTGAGTTGATAGAAGGAAGTGTGAATGCTAGTCTATTATTAAAAGAGCGGTACATCATGTATCAATTAGTGTATTAACTAGTGTATCAACATTAGTTATGACATTATTATTGACCCCACTCATTATACAAATTATAAATACCAAAAATATCTTAAATTATACCACATCATTAATTGATACATTAGTTAGTATACTAATTAGTGCATATAACATTAGTCTTATTAAAATGAAGGATAGGGAAAGCAAACATTGTGAAGGTGTAAACTCGTGCCACATTATTTTGAAATCAAATTTTATGTGTCACTCTTTATTGTATCTCTATCCAAATCATATCTCAATTATCATAACCCTAATTATTTGGTAAAGAAGGATTTGGAATAAGAGGAAGGGAGAGTAGGACTTGAGATTTCAGTTAATTATTTGTATTTGTCATCAAGTATATGGTTAAATATTGTTATGAATTGGTTACATACATTTATCCAATTATTAGCACCCACTAACATTTTTGGAGTTTCCCAAAAATATAATGGGTGTTTCTTTTTCTATTCCATCTTATTAGAATGAAAAATATAATGGAAAGTGAAAAATGATATTAAAAAAAACTAGTGTGAAAGAAATTTTTTTTTTTTCTTGTATGCATTTGGTTAATATATATATATAATGCAAGAAAATTGAGAAGTAAGATAATAGCCAACTACTTTTACAAATAAATAAATAAAAATGTGATATCTTTTTCTCAAAAAGATCACAGTTTTTTTTAATAAAAAATTGATATTATAACTTGACAAATGGTTACAGTTTTTTACGAAACTGAGATCTTGTTACTATCATCACTCATACTTTTAACATTTGATCTCAAATTTTTAAACTTTCTATCATGGTTAAAAATTGTGATGGAAAAATTGTATAAACAATTATATCTTCATACGTCACAGTTTTTGTGGTAGAAAAAATTGAGATTGAAAGTAAAAAGTCACAGTTAACCAATTTTGTAGTATTGGGAGAAAGTGGAATAATGTGCATGAGAGATGTTGGAAATTTGGTTTTTATAGGCTTATTTTGAGTTAATTTTGAACCCAAATTTGAGTAGGTCCCAAATATCTTTTGGGATGAGTCCGAACAGGTGGCGTGTTCCTTGCTGCATGGCAAGTGACAGGGTGAAGACGGTTCGTCAAAACCATTTATAAGTGAATGGGAAATTGACGTCATTTTTGGGTTTGTGGAATGGACATTTAAAGAATTAAATGTAAGTTTCCTTGTAAGGCTTGTCCCACATTGGAAATTTAAGAGAACTTATGTGTGTATCTAAATTCTAGATGGTAATACTTGGGTTAGGCCCTAAGGGGCACCCCAAGTTTGTAGAAGGGAGGAGTTATGGATAAATTAAACCTTGACTCAAGTTGTCCGGCCGAGCCGTGCTGGGCACGAGTGTGGTTTGTGGGTCGGGTCAGCTCTAATATTAATTTTTTGGACAAAATTTATTTTAATTTTTTCCAGAAATTCTTAATGAAATTAAATTCCAATTTTGTGCCAAAATTGAATTTTACCTCCTTTAGTCTGAAATTCCAAATTTTACCTCCTTTAGTCTGAAATTCCTAACAGATTCAAATTGTTTTTATAGTTTTAAAACTGCCAGAAACTGCCCAGCAATTACAGATCTAAACCAGCAGCAGTTATCTATTTGGATCCACCACCAAATCTGTTTCATTTCAAACTATATCTGTTCAAAACAGTTTCATACATGTTAGGTTCAAACTAGCACCTGTTCGGACATATCAGTTTGCCTATAAATACTAGCATTTTCCAACAGTGTTTTACATCCAAAAAACATCCAGAAAATATTCCGTTCCCTTCTCATTTTGCTTTTTCTTTGCATAATTCTTCATATTAGTTATTTAGAGAAAATTTTGAGAGTATAGAACACAGGTTTGGTTCGCCCTACAAATTGTTTGGAGTGCTATTACAATTTGTGAATATCATTGTATCCTGGGAGATAGATGTCATTTTTCCGTAAGCACCGTAGCGGGGCGAATCTATCTTAAGGATAGAGTGTCACACACTCGACTTGATCTTTTAATTATTTATTCGATTCGGTAAAATTAATTCGGTAAATAATTTATTTTATTTGTTTGATTTGTTTCATTATTTAATTTATACAGAATATTGTTCCAAAGAGAGATGCAAAACTTTAAAACATGGGTACTAATATTTTCTTGTCTTAAATGGATTTTGACTCAAAATATCACTATTTAATTAGTTGAATAAATTCAAATGCAGGATCGAAATGATGTTAAAGTTAACACAAACCTCTATGTATTCCAACAACATGAAGTAATTCAAATTTTGTTTAAATTTTACGATTTGTTGCCTTTGAATGGAACTTCTTGTTGGAGGAAATTGGCATATGCATTGAAATAATCAGCAAAGTGTGAATCAAATATACCTTTCACCTCTCAATAATTTATATACTATTTTGTTTTTGTTTTTTCTATTTTGGATCCTTTTTTTTAAATAATAAATCCATTTTATTGTAGATATATGCATAATTCAAGATGCTCTCATTAATCCTACACAAAGTCTACACCTTTTATTATGCACACAATGACAATATCTAAATTTCTTGTAAATGAAATGAAATTTCTAGAGACCATAATTTCATAACATGTTCTCAATCTCTCACGTTTAACATGTCTATTGTAAAGTAAATTTCTACATCAATATTCTAGTGAGAGAGAACGAAAGTTAGAAGTTGAGTTTTCACAATTTCACTTTTTCCTTTATTAGAAATTAATCCTTGGATGATGTCATTGTTAGAGAAGTTTATTACTCTAGTATTATAGAACTCTAAATTTATTTTATGATAGTTCCATTTCACCAAATATATATATATATATATAATGAGTTATGGGGTTAGCCTATTTACATTTGCATTAATAAAAAAGAAGGAGAAAAAAAAAAGTAAAGTACATTGACTTCTCTTGATGTTTTGAAAAAATATATCAAGTACCACAATTTTAACATAATTAAACGGATGGTTGGTCTATTTTAATAAGATTAAAGAGATTAAAATTAATATAAATCATGTAAACACACCCAGATAAATAAGGAAAGATATACATTGCAATATAAAGGAGATAACAATATTATTTTTCCATTTGTACAACTAGTGAATTTTTAGTAAAAATAGAGCCAATTATTATATGAATTAAAACATTAAGGGAACCCAGTATAATTATATCAAATTTGTAAATTTGTGACTTTAGTATTTTTTTCATACGTCAAGGAAAAAAAATATTTTGGATTAAACTTCATCAATAAAATAATTGTATTTAATAATGGTGAGCCATCGTACTTTTTTTCCGTACCATCACATTTTAACACACACCATCCATTTTCAAAGGCTAAAAAGAGATTGACAACAATATGACTTGTATGTCCAGTTAAAAAAACAATCATTGTGTTTAATTTGAGTTTTTTAGATTAAATTTTTTGAAAATTAAGTTTTTTGATTTTCGTATTCTTTTGTTTTTAGTGAATATTTTTTAAATTTTAAATATATTTTTTTACTTTTTTAGATGCAGCTTAGTTAGATGTATTTAAAAAGTAAAAAATTTGTGAAAAAATATTTTAAAAAATTAATAAATACATAAAAATATAAAAAATGTACTAAATTCTTGTAATAATGAATTTTTAAAAGATTTTTTTTACAATTTTTTTACTTTTTAGGTGTATTTATGTTAGGTGTATCTAAAAAGTAAAAAAATTATTTAAAATATTAAAAAAATTCAATAAAAATAAAAAAATAAGAAAAATAAGAAAATAAAATTTTTTAAAAAATATTTTTTAAAAAATTAAAACAAGCAAACTGAATATGACTTGTGTACCCTTTTAATCAGTCTTCATCATCGTGAATTGAAAATAAATAAATAAACAAATATATTTATCTTTACTTTTGTCCCTCGTGCTTGGGATATTGATTCCTTTGTTGACGATTTGAGATTTAGGGAGGATGGATTGTGATGTTTAGAACGACAAAAAAGTTGTTGATTTCTAGTTGGACCCATTTAAGATTCATTGTATATTTGTACATCAAATTCAAATCAATTGAATGTTTCAATTTAAGCAATTTGACTATTTGTTAAACATGTCATGTATGATTATCGGGAAAATTATTCAGTGATTCGAGAGTATAATCATAATATATGTGTATGAGGGGGTTCAAGAATATTGTTAGAAAATTTGAAAATCTTCGAAGATCTTTAAAGAACACTCAAATTCTCTAGAAATGATGAGAGACTTAGGGCTTGTTTGGTTTGTTTTTGAGATAGTTGTTTTTGAAAAAAATTTGGGAGAGTTGTTTTAGAAATTTTTTTGGTTTGTTTGGTTGTATATTTTGAGAGAGAAATTTTTTGTGGTAGTTTGGGATGATTTGATATTTTAGAAGAATTAAGTAGATATGTGTGAGAGAAAAAATGATTGAGAAGGAGAGAAAAGAGAGAAAAAGTGATTGATTGATGTGTAGGAGAGAGAAAATGATTTTGGAAATTTTTTTGAGAAAAACTCAAACCAAACAATTTTTGAAATTTTTTTTTCTAAAATTCATCTCCGAAACTCAAACCAAACAAGCCCTTAGATTCTTTAACAGTCATAACTAAGAACACAATAATAAAGAAATGATGGAAATAAGGGATTGGGTGAAAATTAAAGGCAAACTAATTAGAGAGAAAATAATGGCAAGGCTCTCCCATAGATCTCTCATTTTCACTCTCAAAATAGATAATAGAGAAAGGAAATTAGTTCTTTCCCAAGAGTTGTTTCTTCAAAATGCATCCCTTGTAAAGTTATGGGTGAGTGCTATTTATAGGGCACATCATGATGTAGGATGGAGCCCATGTGCAAGGCACATGGGGAATAGTCCCTCTAACTACCATGTCCGATGAGGTAACCTCTTTGAGGATAAGGAAAATCCCGAAGAGTAGATCAACCTCTCGGCGAACCTTTCTTTTTAGTCACACCTAACCAATGATCCCCAATCATCTCAAAGGGTTAGAGGTAGTCCCAGAGGACGCCATACCGCAGAAGGGTCAAGGGTACTTAAAGAGGATGCCCTGCTGCAAATATTGCCGAGTCTCAAAGACCCCCTAGATTGTGCCACCTCGACCCAGGTATAGGCTAGTTTAACTGAAGAATGAATTTATCTCCACTCACCGTTCTTGGGATCGGGTCCTTTGTTCGGACTCCATTACACCTATGGTTTTGGTGCATATATCGCGGAAAGTTCCTAGCCTGCAAGTGTTCTGAGACTCATTAACGGAGCGACTTCTAGATTGCGTTTGAATCTATTTGAAGCCAAGTGCTTCAGATCTCTAAGTTTGTGAATCCGAACCCTTTTGAGTTCGAGCTCAAATAGGTCTCTAGGTTCGTGGTTCCGAACCCTTTCAAATCTAAGCCAATATCTCGGAGAATGGATCTCCTCCAAGGATTTCATCTCTCTTGAAAGCAATGGTTAACTTCCTTGGACGCCCGAATGATCTGGATCTCATCGGATGGGTTTGTTAGACTCTCTTTGGAGATATATGCTTGATATGTCTTCATTGGCCCAATTTGTTGGCTTTCTTGTGGGTCCATTCAATAGAACTCACTTGGACTCATTTGACAATAATTTCTCCGAACCCATTAATTTTGGGCTTTCTAATTGGGCTCCAATTGGACCCAATTAATTTAATGGACTTAAGTTAACCCTTCTTACATTTTTTCTCTTGCATATATGATAAATTTTGAAATTTTCGGACATGCATATTTTAACTTGAGTCTATTAATTAATTGGGCCCAATCGAAGCCTAATCGGAAAGCCCCAAAATTGGTGAGTTTGGAGAAATTATTGCCAAATAGGCTCAAGTGAATTCTATTGAACGGTCCCACGAGAAGCCAACAAATTGGGTTAATGAAGACCCATCAAACATATATCTGTAACGAGAGTCCAACAAACCCATCCGATGATGCCTAGATCATATGGGTGTCCGAGGAGGTTAACCGTTGCTTTTAGAAGAGATAAAACCCTTGAAGGAGATCTATTCTCTGAGGTATTGGCTTATTCTTTGAAAGGGTTTGGAACCACAAACCTAGAAACCTATTTGAGCTCAAACTTGAAAAGGTTCGGATCTGCAATCATAGGGATCCGAAACACTTGACTTCGAACGGATTTGAACACAATCTAGAAGTCGCTCCGTGAATGAGTCCTAGAACACTTGCAGGCTTGAAGCTTTCCAGGATCTCCGCACCAGATCCATAAGCGTGATGAAGTTCGAACAAAGGACCCGATCCCGAGGATAATGAGCGGAGATAAATTCACTTTTCAGTTAAACTAGCCTATACCTAGGTCGATGTGGCATGATCTAGAGGGTCCCTAAAACTCGACAATATTTACGGCAGGACGTTCTCTTGAACTACCCCTGACCTTTCTACAGCAAGGCGTCCTCTAGGACTACCCCTGACCCTTTGGTATAATTGGGGATCATTGGTTAGGTGTGGTTAAGAAGAAGGGTTCGCCGAGAGGTTGATCTCCTTTTCGGGGTTTTTCTCATCCTCAGAGAGGTCACCTCCTCGGACAAGGTAGTTAGAGGGAATATTCTCCATTTGCCTTGCACATAGGCTCCATCCTACATCATGAGGTACCTATAAATAGCACCCACTTATAGATTTACAAGGGATGGATTTTAGGGAGACAACTCTTGGGAAAGAATTAATTTCCTTTCTCCATTATCTACCTTGAGAGTGAAAGTGGGAGATCCATGGGAGAGCCTTGTCATTATTCTCTCTCTAACTACTTTGTCTTCTTCTTCACCCAATCTCTTATCTCTATCATCTCTTTGCTATTATGTTATTAGTTGTAACTGTTAAAAAATGTAAGCCTCTCATCATTTCTTGAGAATTCGAGTTTTCTTCAAAGCTCTTCAAATTTTCTGACAACATTCTTGAACCCTTTCATACAACATGTATGTGTTGTTTTCGGGCACTAAATTTGCACAAAAAAGATGGATGAGACTGGCTTGATTAAGCTTAGGAGTGTAATTTGAATGGACACAAACCGAGTAACTAGATCCTAATTTGAAAATTTTAAGGGGTAGATAACACATTTTTGAATTCATTGCAAGTTTAGGGGAAAATACGTAAATGTGAATCAAATTTAGATTAGACTTGGATAAAGACATCGGATAAGCAAAGCAACATAAAACTGAATCATATATAAATAAATATATGTGGGTATTGATTTCTAACCACACAACCAAACAGGGAACTTAGTTAGATGGCACGCTGCAGAATAGATTAAACCAACCACATGCCAACAAGAAGATGAGAATACCGCGGTAGCTCATCTACCCAGGGGTACTCTGACGATCAAGTCAGTCAACTTATCTCTCAAAGATATCAAACAAGTACTCAATGCAAAATAAAAGCATCTCAAAATAAAAGAACGCCTTTGACCCACGGGGGTGCGTCACTTTTATAATGGTCAGTGTCCAACTTCCCCTAGAAGTCTTACTTCATGGAACTCTATCATTTACAAGGATAACATCTATCATAACTCACATTATTCAAATTAAGATGAGCTTCCTCAAGAGTCCCATCTCTATCCAAATAGGTAGCTTGATGTCATCTAGGACTCTTGTCCTCTATCCGAATATCTTGGATTTCGGAATTACAACACCGAACCTTGGCAACGCTGCAATCACCTCGGCAAACATAACTCGCCCACGTGGCACCTTGGCCGACATCTTGAAGGTACCTTGGCCACATGGCATCATTCTCAAAATACTTCTCCACAACTACCCCCTAGGTTCTATTCCCTTGGTAACCTAAGGTGATGGAACCTTTATCGTCTAATCTTCCAGCATGTCAGCTAAATAACATGCTAGAAATACTCCTCTAACTGAGGTCATGACTCGTCGGCGTTAAGAAACAAGAACTCAAGTGTCCTCTCATCAAGAATCAAGAACCAACGTGTTCTTTCATCTAAGATTAACATCTTAACTACGATCGCACTACTAGCCGAGATCGTAATTCGCTGGTTCAAGAACATCAAGATTCAAAATCTGTCGTCTCAACCATCATACCAACATTATGACATGTCACCTCTTCATTGGTTCCCTATAAATCCCATAATTAACACATGTTGCCCTATTAGACGTCACCTAACATCAGCTATCACATGTCTCCCAAGAAACTTCAATCATTCTAATCTATCACATTTTTCTATTCCAACAAAACCTTTTCATTTTCCCATTTCGTCTTTCTCTGTGTCTCCAGGCTCTCTCTCTCTTGGCCTCTACAAACCATTATCGTTGTTTTTGAAGCATTCATTGTTATGAATACTCCATTCGTGCCCAATATTCAAACTCTACCAAATGAACCAAACTAGTAACCAAGCATTTCATCAACTGCTCCACGCATCAACCCACCATCTTAATGGTAGCGCAAACGCCGATATAGCTACAATCTTCTAGCCAGAACCAAGAGCAGGAAACACTGAGGTCCTAAGCTCTCAGCTTTAGACCTTGACAATCCTCCAATCGCTCTATCTACGAGTAACCATCGCCGTAACCAATGACAACATGTCTCACCGAACTCTTGTCATAGAAGACCTTCTTGCTGACATCCCTGATGTCATAACTGTACGATCCATTCCATCTTCTTATAGTCAATCTAACATGCTCATGCCTCTAGCAACTTAACATCTCGGAAAAGAAGCACATGAAGCAAAAGGACCAAGTTACTGCTGCCAAAGCCAAGGGATGAAAAGTCGAGACCATTGCTAAGGCCATCGAAAAGAAAGCTGTCGAAGTTTAAGAAGATCAACATCTCGGATAAAACCATCATCTCGAATCATGTCATCTCGGGTGTAAGTGTTATCTCGGATACCTTCATCTTACCAAATTTTTTGAAAATTTCACCAAGTATCACTTTCAAATCACAAACTCATTCTTCATTAACTCATTTTTGCTCTCTATACCCTAATGTGAATGTAAATACAACTTAGGTTCGCATTAAAAATACATCATTTGAATTTTGTCTAAGTCTAACTTAGACATCCATGACCAGAGTCATCGTGTTTAGCTCGTCTAAACAGAACACTTAAGGCTTAACCTTAGTGCACCGAGAGTACTACCTACCTCAGCTTTTCATACAAATTAGCTAGATCATGGTCGGTTTCGTCTTGTTTCTCATTGAAACATCACTTTAACTTAGTTCAGCTATGCCTTCCTGACAAGCCTTAGTTAAATGCACAGTTCCTCGTTGGAACATCCCTTAGTTTCAGCTCTACCTTCTTGGCAAGCCTAAGATAACTCGCTCAGGGATCATTCTTTCGATTTCATTTCAATGGTCACTCCCTTCGATTCATTCTTAACTTTGGCTAAGGTTATTGACATCATTAGAGCCGAGCTCCAAATTTTGTCAAGCCACATTCCAAGGCCTTGACAATCCCTCACCGTAAAGATCTTCTAATCTCAGGTAAGTTTTGTTTTATCTCAACTCTGTTTGCCCCCGGTAAGTTTTGATATTTTCAAAATTGTTCACTTAGATCGAACTCCTTTCGTATTGGATCTGCCAACCTAGGCTGAGGCCTTTTCCTTTTGAATCTGTACACTTAAGTTGAACTCTTGTCTTTTTGGACTTACTTATCTAGGTCGAGATTTTGTTTTCTGGGATCTGGGATCTGCTCACTGAGGCTGAGCTCTTGTCTTCTCAGACCTAGTCATCTAGGCCTAGATCTTGTCTTCTGGGATCTGGGATTTACTCACTTAGGTTGAGCTTTTCTCTTCTCAGACCTAGTCATCTAGGTCGAGATCTTGTCTTCTAGGATCTGGGATCTGCTTACTTAGGTTAAGCTCTTGTATCTAGGATCTACTTCATCTAGGCCATGCTCTTCCATCTTAGATCTGCTTCACCTAGATCATGCTCTTCTATTTGAGATCTGCTCCACTTAGGTCATGCTCTTCTATTTTGGATCTATTTCACCTAGGCCATGCTCTTCCATCTTGGATTTGTTTCACCCAGGCTGATATCTTTCTTTTCTTTCTTCTAAATGTTGGATATTTGGCTTTCATAACTGCTTTGTGTATGTTTTGCTATCTTCTATGTCTTGTATGTTTCCATACTTAGACTTTTTTTTATCCTTCGAAGTCTGCCAACCTAGTTGCTTACCTCGGATCAAAATACCTCGGGTATAGCATTAGTAAATTATCTTGGACTGATCATCTCGGATTTAGTTTAGTGATCAGCCATCTTGGTAACATATCTCGAATAGTATCTCTATCAATCATCTTGGATAATTTCAACTTGTAAACTTTTTCTAATTTTTTTTTACAAGTGTTATACTTATTCATGCTTCCTGCCTCCTAATATAAACCTAAGTATCACTTATGTTCACATTAAGGATGCATCATCTGGTTCTTGCCTAAGTCTAATTTAGATGTCCATGACCGAGGTTATCGCGTTTGGCTCACTCAAACTAAACACTAAAGACTTGACTTTAGTGTACTGAGAGTACTTTTTTCCTTGAATTTTCGCACAGACCGACCAAAACATGGCTAGTTGCGCCTTGTTTCATATTGAAACATCGCCTTGTACTTAGTTCAGCTCTACCATCACGGCAAGTCTAAGTTAATTGCCTTGTTTCACATTGAAACATCGCCTTGTATTTAGTTTAACTCTATCATCACGACAAGTCTAAGATAATTGCCTTGTTTCACATTGAAACATCGCCTTGTACTTAATTCAACTCTACCATTACAGCAAGTCTAAGTTAATCGCCTTGTTTCACATTGAAACATCACGTTGCACTCACCATCACTGCACCTTGTTCACCACGGGAACATCGCCTTGTACTTAGTTCTACTCTACCATCACAACAAGTCTAAGTTAATCGCCTTGTTCACTACGGGAACATCGCCTTAAGACTTTCTCAATCTTGGCGTAGTTTTCAATCCATGCCACTAGTTTTTCCATATTCTTTGAGAGAGTCTTTGCAAGTGATTGTCAGAGTGAGCAATCATCATCCAAGCCGTTCTTAAAATATACGAGTGCAAGTTCCTGGTTACAAGCCAGAATCCGATTGTAAACCTCATAGTACCTCTTGGTGTAGGCCCTAAGACCTTCGCCATCATTGATCTTTAACGCCAGTAGGGAGTCTACCCTCAATGGTTGCAATCTGTTTGTAACAAACCTAGCCACAAACATCTCAGCCAGACCTTCCCAACTCTTCACACATCCTTTCAGCAGTTTGTGGAACCAATCTAATGGTATTTCCCTAAATGACGATGGGAACACCTTGCAGAATAGTTGCTCATTCCCACTCCATAAAGCCATTGAATTTAAGTATAATCCAATATGAAAGTCTGGGTTAGACTTACCATTATAGATCTGAAACCTCGGCATGCAAAACTTTTTTAGTGTTTCAAACGCTTCCAACTCCATCGAGAATGGCGTCTTCGACTTGGCATTGGATGTGATCTCGGTATTGTGTGTCTCTTCCTTTAGAGGTAATTTCTCAGGTCCTCATTCATTCGTTCGGGAGCTTGGCTATCCTTCTACTTCAGCCTTTTCTACGCGCTGCTTCTTATGTTAGGGTACGTTCTCTTGGACTTCTCCAGGTCCATTGCATCATCAGAACAAAGGCCCTACCCTTAGATCTACCGAGATCCCTTGACGTAGGTGCCCTTGGTTCATGGTATCCTTTGGGACTCCCCTTGCGTCGACTTTGTCCGCCCGGCATCTTGTGATTGCCAATGTGAATTTTCTTGTCCCTTAGCATACTGTAAGACAGTTGGTACTGCCTTGGTTCATGGTATCCTTTGGGACTCCTCTCGCATTTACGTGGTTCCCTCAATAGGAGATACGTCCACAGGATCGAAATTCGATTCTACTATCAACCAAAAAGTTTCCAAATGATTACAAACGAGACACGAATGGTCTCACAAAATCACCCTCAGGTGAATTCCAAATAATCATATATAAACAAGAGGAAAGACCTCATCAAAAAACAAACAAAAATCTTCAAAACCAGAGTTGAAGAAGACCCAAAATAATAACCTAAATCAGCTTCGAATCAGAGATAGCAACTGTATCAACCAATCAAGCACATCATGGACCAAAACACCAATTGAGATCACCCAACACAGTAACCGAGGATTAATCCTTGAATATGGCTGCCGCACCTTTTTTCTCTTTTCTTTTTTTTTTTAACGAAAACTAAACAATATTTATATATTGTTGAATTTTGGGCTTTTTAACAAAACCCTAGTTATTATCATTGGGCTTTCAAAAGATAGATATAATATATTAAAAATATATTATAACCAATCCCAAACCAAATTAAATTCTTTTAATAAACCAATTGGATCTCAAACTCTAATAAAGAGATATACCCCAACAATTCTCTTCCTATCGACTTCGGTGGAGACATCAACCATACCCGCCAAAGTTCGATACTTTAAATGTTTGTCCCTCGACAAAGTCTTAGTCAACATATCCGAAATATTATCATCTATGTGAACCTTTTCGAGTTATAACAATTTCAAATCTAATACATCATGAATCTAGTGGTATCTCACATCAATGTGTTTCGATCTTGAACAAAAAATAGAATTTTTACTCAAATGAATAGCACTTTGACTATCACAATAAAGCACATACCTTTCTTGCTTCAACCCAACTCTTGCAAAAATTTCTTCAACCATAACTCTTCTTTGCACACTTCCGTAATGGCAATAAATTCAGCTTTGATAGTTGAGAGAGCAACACATTTTTGTAATTTAGATTGCCATGCCATAGTTCCCCCTACAAATGTCATCAAATACCCCGAAGTAGATTTCCTAGAATCAATATCACCGGCCATGTCAAAATCTGTGAACCCATCAAGCATCAGCTTACCATTCCCAAAACACAAACACACCTTCGAAGTCCCTCGAAGATATCTTAGAATTCATTGTACCGCTGCCCAATGTTCTTGAAAAATCTAGAAACCTCCTAGATGTTGATTTGTGATTATGTATCAATTTTAAGCAGAATATAAAAATCCCAAACAAACAATCAAAAGAAAGAGACACAAAGATTTTACGTGGAAAAACCACAATTGGACACCTTCCAATTGTGATCAAAAAACCACGGGCCACAGCCACCAGAACAATCCACTAAGAAGATATAAAGGAATTACACAGGTATCACTCTCAATTATCTAGCGAATCCACAACGCCTAATTGAACCAACCTCTATGTGCCTCTTCCAACCCCATCTTCACCACGGAATTGTCTTTCTGATGAGCCACTCCGGATTCCACCACCGAAGCTTCAGACCGAATTCTTCAGAATCCACAACTGAAGAACAAATTTGATGAGCCACTCCAGAATTCACAACTGAAGCTTCAGGCTCGAATTCTTCAGAATCCACAACTGAAGAACAACTCTCTCTTTTGTGTAACAAACAAAACTTTTGATGTAGCCTTTTCAGATCATGAGTTGAATACTCAATAAGACATCAAAGAAAAAAATAAAATATCCCCAGATATAAACCTTTAAGAACCAAAAAGAAAGATCTGGAGGATTCAATGAATGAATCAATGAATAGCCTAGATTTGGGAGAAACCCAACTATTTATAGAAAATCAAAGCAATCCTAGTTGGGAAAGAAAACCAACTTCTTGTAGAAAACCAACTTCACCAACTTCTTGTAGAAAACCAACTTCTTGTAGAACTCCCAAGTAATCCTGTTTTTGAAGGAAATCAACTTCTTAAAGAACTCTTGTTACAACCTTGGTTTTGATCCATGGAATTTGACAACAAAAAGTCCTAACAATCTCCCCCTTTGTCAAATCCTGGATAAAACTAATCTAAAACAAATTTCCTAACAAAAACACTAAAACAAATTTCCAATCAAAACAAGAACAACATCACCAACTAGGAACCAGCACTTATAACCAAATCTCTTTCCAAACTTATTTTTCAAGGTCATGATCTGCAAAACAACTATTAGTGCCACCATCTCCAAAACAACTATTAGTCCCACAAGAATATATGAAAAAGCAATAAACATATGACACGATTATCTTGAAGTATGAGATGGAAAACATAAATAGATGCAACTTGGAGATTTTAAGAACATGTAGTATGAATAGATGAAAACTAAGACACATGCACCTGACACAAAATAATAAATAAGCAATACAAGGCATCAAGCAAACCAACTAAAGCCAATCTCCCTTACCAAACAAAACAAAGTGTTCATGTTAACAAACTCTTGAATGATAAACCACACTCCCCCTCACTAAACAAGTAAAACAAAATATAATATGGTTGAGCAAGTAAGGAATTTCAGATTTGTACCTTAAAATACACAAGATTATCCAAGAAGCACAATTACTTGAAAATACAATGTGCACAGTTTATAGAAGATTCCTCATGAAAAAAAGTGATGCATTATGTGAAAAGCATAGATCTCATGATAAAAGTGTGTGTGTGACTCTTGGAGTTCGACAAACATAAGATTCAAATCCTAGTAGTGATATGAAAGCTGGACCTCCAACGAGAATCTAAGCATAACTAAGGAAAGTCAAACCACTAGGAATCAGGGGGTATTTGGTGAGTAAAGGCGGAGGCTCCCCCTCAATCAATGAATCCTTTATTTTCTTTTTTCATTTTTTTTTTCTCTTTTCTTTCTTTTGCACATTTTTTTCTTTCTTTTCTTTCTTGTGCACATTTTTTTTTTTTCTTTTTTTTCTTTTGCACACTCATCGGCGACTGACACGCTCAAGAGTATGGAAACCGAACCAGAGAAGCATGGATATATTAAGGATGGCCTGGTTGGTGACTCTGAGGTAGCCTTTTCCTCATGTCTAGAATACAAAAAATAGAGAGGAAAGCCATGGAGATGCAAAAAGATGGAAGATGGTTAAGAGACTCAACATCACCCATGATATGCTAGTATAGGTCAATTCCTCTAGAAAAGCAAAAGATATCATGCCAGAAGTCCATAGAAAAAATAACCACTAAGGCAAAAGACTCCAATATTTGCTAATCCAAGAGTGTGTACAGAATGAGACATACTAATCAAAGAACACACACTCTAAAATGAGTAATGACCATAAAAAGCACACACATATTAACATGTAATGTTTATTCTCATCAATTCCAATATGCATCAAGGACATCTCAAAAAATTCAAACTTGCAAAACCATACTAAGAAAATCTTTTTGATTTTTTTTTTTCAACAATAAAGTAAGAAAAAAAAAAACATGCACACAAATCAAACAAGATCTCGTTCTAAAAGATTTTTTTTTTTTAAAAAAAATAGAGCTTTCTAAAAGAAATTTTTTTTTTTTATATAAAAAAAAATAGAACGACCCGCTCTGATACCAATTGAAAAATCTAGAAACCTCCTAGATGTTGATTTGTGATTATGTATCAATTTTAAGCAGAATATAAAAATCCCAAACAAACAATCAAAAGAAAGAGACACAAAGATTTTACGTGGAAAAACCACAATTGGACACCTTCCAATTGTGATCAAAAAACCACGGGCCACAGCCACCAGAACAATCCACTAAGAAGATATAAAGGAATTACACAGGTATCACTCTCAATTATCTAGCGAATCCACAACGCCTAATTGAACCAACCTCTATGTGCCTCTTCCAACCCCATCTTCACCACGGAATTGTCTTTCTGATGAGCCACTCCGGATTCCACCACCGAAGCTTCAGACCGAATTCTTCAGAATCCACAACTGAAGAACAAATTTGATGAGCCACTCCAGAATTCACAACTGAAGCTTCAGGCTCGAATTCTTCAGAATCCACAACTGAAGAACAACTCTCTCTTTTGTGTAACAAACAAAACTTTTGATGTAGCCTTTTCAGATCATGAGTTGAATACTCAATAAGACATCAAAGAAAAAAATAAAATATCCCCAGATATAAACCTTTAAGAACCAAAAAGAAAGATCTGGAGGATTCAATGAATGAATCAATGAATAGCCTAGATTTGGGAGAAACCCAACTATTTATAGAAAATCAAAGCAATCCTAGTTGGGAAAGAAAACCAACTTCTTGTAGAAAACCAACTTCACCAACTTCTTGTAGAAAACCAACTTCTTGTAGAACTCCCAAGTAATCCTGTTTTTGAAGGAAATCAACTTCTTAAAGAACTCTTGTTACAACCTTGGTTTTGATCCATGGAATTTGACAACAAAAAGTCCTAACAGTTCTTTATCCGGATTAGAGAGAAAACGACTTACCACACCAACGGAGTGAGCAATATCCTGTCTTGTACAAACCATGGGGTACATCAAAGAACCAACCGCTGAAGCATAAGGACTTTTCAGCATCTCTTCCTTGTCTTTCTCACTTGTAGGACATTGATTCGAACTAAGTTTGAAGTGACCCGCAAGTGGACAACCAACCGGCTTTGCTTTATCCATGTTGAACCTCTCAAAAATTTTCTCAATGTAGCTTTCTTGAGACAACCAAATCAGTCCCTTTTTGCGATCACGAACAATTTTCATACCAAGTATTTGCTTTCCCGGCCCCAAACGACTTGCTCAACTCTAACTTCAACTTATTAATCATAGTAGAATCTTGACCCACAATTAACATGTCATCAACATAAAGCAAAAGAATAATAAATTTGCCATCCAAAATTTTTTTCACAAACACACAATGATCCGCAGTAGTTTTAGAAAAACCATTATTCATCATGAAAGAATCAATTTTTTTGTACCATTGCCGCGAGACTAGCTTAAGGCCATACAAATTTTTCTTCAATTTGCAAACAAATTTCTCTTTCCCTTTCTCCACAAAACCCTCCGGTTGTTCCATGTAAATTTCTTCTTCAAGATCACCATGAAGAAATGCGGTCTTCACATCAAGTTGTTCAACTTCAAGGTTCATACTTGCAACCATGCCAAGTACAACCCGAATAGAAGACATCTTCACAACTAGCGAGAAAATCTCATCAAAATCAATACCTTCCTTTTGCCCAAAGCCTTTCACAACAACACGTGCCTTGCACATCAGATTCTTGCCATCATTCTTCAATTTGAAAACCCACTTATTTTTCTGAATTTTCCTCCCCTTAGGCAACTTCACTAAATCATAAGTGTGATTTTCAAACAAGGAATTCAATTCCTCTACAATAGCCTTTTTCCAATCACCTTTCCTTGTATGCTCAATTGCTTCTTGGTAGCTCTCGGGCTCCCCTTAATCGGAAATCAACACAAACTCATTGGGAGGATACTTTTTCAAAGGTTGCCGGTCCCTTGTAGATTTTATCAACTCAAGTTGTGGTGGCGGTTCTTGAGTTAGATGCTCTTTCTCAATTTCTGGCTCAACTTCATTAGGATTGGCATCATTCTCCACATTTTCAATAGGTGGCTACACATCTCCCCCATTTTTATCATCAACTGAAGATGAAGGAGATCGATCCATGTCAATGAGATTACTAGCTTTTGGCTCCGGTTGATCACCTTTGCCAAAGTCTTCAATTGTTTGGTCTTCAAAAAACACAACATCACGGCTTCGAATAACTTTCTTGTCGATCGAATCCCACAATCTATAGCCAAACTCATCACGCCCATAGCCAAGAAAAATATATTGTCTTGACTTACTATCAAACTTGGACCTCTCATCCTTTGGAATGTGAACAAAAGCTTGGCAACCAAACACTCTCAAGTACTCATAAGACACATCTTTACCAGTCCAAACTCTTTCTGGAATATCACCATTCAAAGGATAGGAATGAGAGAAATTGATCACGTCAACCGCTGTCCTCATTGCCTCACCCCAAAAGAATCTTGGCAATTTAGCTTGTGAAAGCAAACACCTTGTTTTTTCCACAATGATGCCATTCATCCTCTCGGTAATGCCATTTTGTTGAGGAGTCTTCTTAATTGTCTTTTGGTGCCAAATACCTTGGCTGCGACAATACTCATCAAATGGCCCAATGTATTCACCACTATTGTCTGAGCAGATGCACTTCAATATCTGTCATGTTTCTCTTTCAACCATGGCTTGAAAATGCTTAAATACTTCTAGAATTTAATCTTTAGTTTTTAGTATAAAAGTCCAAACTTCCCTTGAATAATCATCAATGAAAGTAACAAAATAAAGTGCATCACTATGTGTTTTAACTTTCAAAGGACCACAAACATCCGAATGAATTAACTTCAAAATATTTTCTTTCCTAGAAGCAACATTTTTATGAAAAAAAACTCTATATTGTTTACCTGCCAAATAATGAACACAAGTTTTAAGATATGTACCTTTTAAACCAGGTAGAAGCTCTTTCTTGAACAAAACTTGCAGCCCCTTTTCACTCATATGGCCAAACTGCTTGTGCCACAATTTGGTAAAAGTATCATCTTCAAGTGCATTGACAACACCTTTATAAATTTTTCCTTGCATCAAATAAAGTGTATGAATTTTCTTGCACTTAACCACCACCAAAGAACCCTTTGTGAGCTTCCATATTCCATCACCAAATTTGTTGGTAAAGCCTTCATTATCTAGCTTGCCGGTAGAGATCAAATTGAGGCGAATGTCAGGAACATGTCTCACATCTTTAAGCAACAACTCGCAGCCCAAATTTGTTTCCAAGCAAACATCACCCATGCCAATAATCTTGGACAAACCTTCATTACCCATTTGAACAGAACCATAATCTCCTTTGGTATAGGTAGTGAAGAAATCAACTCGAGATGTCACATGAAAAGAAGCACCCGAATCAATCACCCAATTGCTCTCTTGACCCACAAAATTGATACAATCATCTTTACAAACGACCATGAGATCACCATAGGTAATAACTACTGTTGTGTCTTCTTACTTCTTATCCACACTTTTGTCATGCATTTTCTCCTTGTTCTTGAGCTTTCAGCATTCTTGCTCCATGTGCCCTTTCTTATAGCAATAATAGCACTCAATGTCTTTCTTTGAAAAAGAACCATCTCTTGATTTGTCACGGCTTTGATCACGACCATGAGGAGTCTTACTCCTCTCCCTTATTTTGCTTCGGCCTCTCACAACAAATGCTTCCGAATGAGAGGAACCCGCTGATTTTCTTCTAGTTTCTTCATTCAATAAGCTACTAGTGATTTGGCTCATTGTGACAACTCCATCAGGTGCCGAATTACTAACCGTCACAACCAAAGTCTCCCAATTTTCGGGCAAGAACTAAGTAGCATCAAAGCCTGTAACTCATCATCAAAAATAATTTTCATAGAAGCGAGTTGGTTAACAATACTCTTTATTTCATTCAAATGTTTCAGAATAGGGCTGCCCTCTTTATATTTTAAATTAATCAACTTAGGAAACAAAAACGCTTTATTTGTGGCTAATTTCCTATCATAAAGGCCTTTTAATTTTTTTCATAAATCATGTGCTGAAGTTTCAATAGCAACATGATGAAACACACTGTCATCAATCCATTGACGGATAACACCAACGGCTTTTTTATTAAGCCTCTTTCATTCATCATCTTGCATATCCTCGGGTTTGCCACTGTCACACTTAATAGGCCCATACAAATCTTTACAAAATAATAGGTCCTCCATTATAGTTTTTCAAGTTACCCAATTGCTTCCATTGAAGCTAGACATACGACCCACATTCCCCTCCATTAATTTACACAAATAAATAAACCCAAATAAACCGTAAGCTCTGATACCAGTTGTTAGGGAAAATATATGATTTCCCACAACTAAATCAATCAATGGAAATAAAAACTAATGCGGAAAAATTAAATCAAAAGCAACACAAGAATTTTACGTGGTTTCCTCAATGTGAGGTATATCCACGGGATCGAAATCCAATTCCACTATCAACCAAACAGTTTCCAAACGATTACAAACAAGATGCGAATGGTCTCACAAAATCATCTTTAAGTGAATTCCAAATAATCACAAATAAACAAGAGGAAAGACCTCACCAAAAAATGAACAAAAATATTCGAAACCAGAGTTGAAAAGACCCAAAATATAACCCAAATCAACTTCGAATCAGAGATAGCAACCGTATCAACCAATCAAGCACAGCATGGACCAAAACACCAATTGAGATCACCCAGCACAGTAATCGAGGATTAATCCTCGAATATGGCTGTCGTACCTTTTTTTTCTTTTTCTTTTTTTTCACGAAAACTAAACAATATTTATATATTGTTGAATCTTAGGCTTTTTAACAAAACCCTAGCTACTATCATTGGGTGTTCAAAAGATAGATATAATATATTAAAAATATATTATAACTAATCCCAAACCAAATTAAATTCTTTTAATAAATCAATTAGATCTCAAACTCCAATAAGGAGATATACCCCAACACCATGTGTTCCTCCTCCTCACTATAAATGGCATCCCCAATCCTCACTTCCTGTCTGTTATTAGCTATCTATTATATACTAAGTTTCCACAGACAGTGCCAAGAAACAATTGACATATAAATTATTGGGTTTTTTACGGGCCAGTCCTGTTTGGAAGGATTATTAGCCAACAGGTCCATGATGAAGACTGTTTTACCTATAGGTCCTGAATATTTTTGTTTATTCCATTCTTGTCCTCATATTTTATATCCAGATCTGTGAGATGAAAGCTGAAAAATAAAAATAAAAAAGAAGCGCTCTCTCTCTCTCTCTCTATACATTCCTCCATCAACGACCATTGCCAAGCACCGCCGCTTCAACTGTCGTTATTGTCGGCGACCTCAACCGGCATCTTCTTCCACTTTCACCATTACTTCTACCTCCACCGTCGTTGCCGACCACTGCTGCCTCCACCTCCATAGTCGTCGTCGCCTCCACCTCTAGATCTAGGATCTATGCTCTTTGTTCTTGTCTCTCTTTCTCTCTCTATCTCTCTCTCTCTCTCTCTGTGTATATTGGAGGAAGATCCTAGTGACAAATATGTTTAAACCAGTGATAAATTTGTTTAAATTAGTGATAAATCAGTGACAAATTTGTTTAAATCAGTGATAAACCGGTGATAAGTTTGTTTTTGTGAATTTATCACTGTTTAAACCAATAATAAGTTTGTTTTTGTGAATTTATCACTGAAATTTGTCATTGTTTAAACCAGTGATAAGTTTATTTTTGTGAATTTATCACTGAAATTTGTCATTGTTTAAACCAGTGATAAGTTTGTTTTTATGAATTTATCACTGAAATTTTTGAGTTATAGTGTTGAGTGTAGGGGTAAAAGTAGAAAACGTTGTTTGAACCAGTGATAAATTTATCACTGTTGAATATTTTGTAAATTTGTTTTTGTGAATTAGTAAGTGTGTGGATGTGATTTTATGAATTAGTGAGTGAGTGTGTATGTATGTGAGTATGAAAGAACAAAAGGAACAATATATAAGGAATAAAAGGAAGATGACATATAGGGAAGGGCTCACAAGGGAGAACTCGTGAGTAGTTTCTTTGTTTCACGCATGTGGTGTGATATTAAAGGGTAAAATTGGAAACGGAAATAAGACAGGACTCGGCCAGTATTAATTTACTTCTATGGGACCGGCTGGTAAGTCCCCCTAAATTATTAATCATTGGATGATGTGAAAATAATTTGGACTTTTTGATCATATTCACACAACAAGAAACTTAATCTTTTCTCTTTCTCAATCAGAAATGGCACCACAACGGTTCGTCAATTCTCATCTCTCTCTTTTGTCCATCTCTTTCTCATAATAACCTAGCTAGAAAAAATGAGAAGGAAAAAAATACTCAAATTTGTGGGTAATCAAAGCCTGACTTATTATGCTTAGATCGAGTTTAGGCAAACAATTTCATAACTGCGGTTAAACCTAGACAACTCTTAACAAAACTCAGGTTAAGTTTAGGCATTTTGCAAGCCACTCGATTTGCCTGAATTACACTCTTATCTAAGATAAGTAAAATTATTTCACCTAATGCATAATTACCATTTTTATTCGTCTGAACCATCATATCAAAGTGGTCTAACATTAATCCGAGATTATTAAGTGATTAGTTATGATCCTCCCCCACTTCTTAACGTTGCCATATGCATCAAAATCGTACATCGTTGTAGATAGAGATAGATTTGACTTTCACATGCAATTGGCTAAAAGAGAGCTATCGAGGGAAGTTTTTAACAATTCATTTGAAAAATTGGTCCATACATTCCAAGTCAGTGGTCAAAGTGATGTAATGGAAAGAAATAAACCAAAACTTATAGGAACCCAATAACACATAGCTATGATACCTTTGTATTGTTAATTCTAAAAAACTATATAAAAAAAATTATACAAAATTATAATAAATTTTGATTTTATCATTTTTAAAGCAGAATACTCGCCAAAATAATTAATATTTTTAAAAATATTATTATTACATCATTCTTAAATATGATCATCTATAAAATTTATGTAAATATATCATTTTTCTTATTGTTTTAGGATAAAACATTGGGGAAATAACAAATTGGTGTAATAGTTGGAATTTTTGTTTTCAGAATAATGGTAAAGCTTATAAATTTTAATTATTATAATCATAAAATTTTCTATGTATAAATAATTATTTTTAGAAAATATGTCTGAATAGTAATTTTTCCTAAAACATAAACTAATCATAAATGGTGGAAGTCATTCTAAGGGAGGCTGGTACTAGCCCATGTTATTTCCTCCTCAAATTTCCTTGTTCAAACCATCAACAACTTGGATCTCTCTCTCTCTCTCTCTCTCTCTCATAGTACTCTTGTCAAATTTCTCTCTTCGTACAGGTAAGTCTTTTGACTCTCTCTCTTGTTCTTGAGATATGGCGTGACTATCGTACCTTATCGTCTTGTCACGTTACACGTAATATGTGTATAATTTAAATAAATAAAAATAAAATAAAATATTTATTATATATGGTATATTATTCAAGTGATAAGAATCTTTTTTAATTAAGGCCTTGTTTGGGGACTGGCTATTTTAGTCAAAAAGTCAAAAAGTCAACTAAAACTAGTCACATCACCTCTCTACTTTTCTGCACATCTTTTCGTAAAAAGTCAAAAAATTACTAAAATAGCATGTTCCCAAACGAGGCCTAAGTGTCACTCTTTCCCATTTATTTAATTTTTTTTTTGTTTTAAATAAAAAAATGAAATATACCTAACATAAGGAGAAGCAAGCAAATATTTGGATACCAAATCTAATCTTTACTTAATATAATAAATAATAATAATAATATAGATATAGATTACACTTTACCTCCTCAACTATCATCATTTTTCACTTTACCCTCTCAAACTAAAAAATAATACAATTTACCCTCTTCATCTTTTGAAAATTTTTAGTCTAACCCTTATGTCCCCCATTTTGTTAACAAAACAAACAGAAAATGTACATATAACGTGCATATATTATATTTATGATGAAATATTCTTTAAAGATCTGTCAGAAATATGACATGCGCACATTATATGCACATTTTTTATCTATTTTGTTAACAAAATGGAGACATAAGAGTTAGATTGAAAATTTTCAAAAGATGAAGGGCGTACATTGTATTAATCTTAAGTTTGTGTGAGTACAGTAAAAAATGGTGATAATTGAGAGAGTAAAGTGTAATTTGCCCTCATTATTATTATTATTATTAGTTTTGTGTTGTATTATTATCATTGTTATTGTTATTGTCGGCTGTTTAGGGTTATGGATCAAATGTTTTTCCTTTCATTACATTTAAATTTATGAGATAAAAAAAAGTGTAAAAAAATGTACCTGTTGGATCAATTATATATATATATATATATTACATTTTAATTTTGGGAGTGTTTTAAATAAAACGCAAAAAATATCCCTGATTGGGTCAAATGCTTTTTCTTAAATTGCATTTAAATTTATCAAATTACGTCATTTTGAACTTAGATGTGTATCAATATTGTGCTTTAAGAGCACAAAATTGTGTTGTTTCAGGCACAACCGGGTCTACTATACAACAAGGCTCAACAGTTGCTCCACTCCTCTCTCTCTCTCTCAAGTTTTTGAGGACCAAATCCAATCACATGAGCTACCACTGAGCCACTTTGTTCCTCTTTAGAACACACGTACTCTCTCTCACACATATATAAGACTTCTATATTAATTAACTACTCTTTCGATCTACAACATATTTTTTTTTTTTTTTTGATGCTCAATCTACAACATCTTTAGAAATAGGCCTAGCCTACTATTGATGTCTTCTTATATAAAAACAAAAAAATATAAAGGGACTTAGGTATAAGTTTTAATTAGGGGTTGTTTGGGGTGTCCTAAATAAGTGTATTTTTTGTCTTTTTGGACTAAAAATTTGAGATTGAAAATATGGATGTTTGGGTTAATTTTTTGACTTTTTATGAAAAAATGTGTAATAAAAAATTGTAAAAAT
Organism: Camellia granthamiana; assembly: GCA_036172215.1. Taxonomy (NCBI): domain Eukaryota; kingdom Viridiplantae; phylum Streptophyta; class Magnoliopsida; order Ericales; family Theaceae; genus Camellia; species Camellia granthamiana. The sequence goes on along the minus strand of CM069904.1, from coordinate 3,137,864 downwards.
TGATTTGTAGGGAAAAATTCGAATTGGGAGTTGTGCAGCCGTAATTGTTGATTTTTGGTGAATAGTGTTAATTTTTTAACTTTTTGAGTAACTTTTTGACTTTTTAGCTTTTTGGGGAGTACCCAAACTTGGCCCAAGTGTTTAATAGATCCTATGATAATTAATGACATTTTTCATTAATTACTATTAAAAAAATCACTAATTATTAATTTTAGTCACAAAAAATTAATAATTATAAGTTTATCACAAAAAGTGTCACTAATTATAAGTTTTAGTAACAATTTAAAAAAAATAATCACAATAAAACATCACTAATTTTTAATTTTCAGTGACAGTTTGAAAAAATTGCCACAGAAAAATGTTACTAATTTTTCACCGACAATTTATAAAAATTGTGACAAAAAAAAATCACTAATTGTTAATTTTTAGGGGCTATTTTACTAAAATTTGTTTTTAATAGGATTTAATGAAAATTAAGTTTAACTATTAAGACTTATTAATAATTTATCTAAAAAGAAAAAACCATTTAATTGATTGGAGGGCCACATCTATCAATGTAGTATAAACTAACATATATATAGACTAGTACATTGTTTTTCATTTAAGACATATGCATGAATATCAAAATGGCTTTCAAGCCTTTTCTTATAGATTGATTTGATTCAAGTAGAAGAAGAAGATCTTCTGCAATGTCAACATCTGGTGGTTGAGCCAAGCCACTGCACACATGATCGGTCTAGCACCATTAATTAATTAATAATTCCGATTATATCATCTATTATATGGACTAACTAACTTCCAATCAAAGAAGACATGATATGATTTCACCCTCCATAGCCATTTTGAAATGCTATCTTTTCCATATACCCATCTTTCCTGAGAAGCAAAGTTCACCTTTAAAATACATGGATGGTATAGTTCATACATATATGATATCAATGGTGGGTCCAAATTGTTTATTTTCTAGTCATTCAAATATGATTTCTCTTCCAAAACTGTGTTAGATTTATCCATTCTTTGATAAATTTGATAAGGTTGCATTTCTCTCCAATCCACTATCTGAATTGGAAATTGTTCGGATCTGTAGAGTTCATTATAGATTCTGTTTCGATAATTTGAACTATTTTGAAATTAGATCATCTTTTTTTTTTTCTCTCTCCCAAACAAATGAAATAAAAAAAATAAATTACGATTATCGAATCAACTTATTAATAAAGTATTGAAACGAGACTCAAGATATATATGTATATATATGTATGTATTACATGTGTGAGCACACATTATGTATGTGTGAATTAGATAAATTATTAAATTAAATTAGAAATAGATTTAAAAGAATTATTTTAACAATTAGATAAAGATAATCACATAAGAACAATTTTGAAGAAAAAAAATTCTGATTAAACTTTCTTCTTTTGAAAGGTAGATTTTATATAATGGCGCTGTTTGGCATCCGGCTAAAAAGGCTATTATAGCCTATTTTTCAAAAATAGCCCAAAAGCCCCAACTGTAGGTAATTTTTTCAAAAAAAAAAAAAAAAAGAAAATAGGCTGCAGCCGGACAGTGTAGGCACAGCCTACACTGTCACAGCCGGCAGTGGTCATTTCAACAGCAAAATTACCATTTTGCCCTTTCATATTAATTTAAATAATAAAAAGTTAGGGATAAATTTGTCATTTTACATTTAAACATCATTTCAACACACTTTTCAATACAACAACTCAACTAAAATAGCCTCCCATCTTCCCAAACACAAAATTAAAATAACCTACTAAAATAATCAAAAAGCCAAATAGCCTCCTAAAATAGCCACTTCCCAAACGAGGCCAATAGCATAGATGGTTATAGAATGAGGGGTGTGTGTAATGACAAAGAGGTGGCAGAGAAATGGGAATGACAAGGGACACGTGGCACTCTTTAAGCTCCAGAGCCTATAGAGTACAGTTGTATGGCCATGTCTTGGTCCTCTTGAAGCATTTTTAACGGTGTATTAAAATTTTTAATAAATTTGAGTAAAAATTTTATTTGATATTAAGTGTTTAAATGGAGGTTTTTGAAATTTTATCAGAACACCGGTCGACTGGACAGATAACCTAGCTGATGTTCGGCTAGTCGATCGGTCAGTGTAAATTTTTCACAAACTTTTGTCTTGAGGTGGTCATCCGAGGGATCGACTGGGTGAACAACCGGAAGGACGACCGAGGGTTTGACCGATCAGTGTAATTTTTTTACAAATTTTTACCTTGAGATGGTCATCCAGGAAACATCTAAAGAGACATCCAGAGAGACACCGGTGGTGAAAATCAAACAGTTATAAATAATGATTTGATGAAAGGTACATTGACCCTCAGTTTGATAAAAAAAAAAAAATTCTGAATTTAATACCTATTTGATAAAACCATTAAAACAGAAAAATAAGTAATTTTTTACCAAATTTAAATTTAATGATAACTTTAAGTAACCATTAGATGGTCCTAGGTCATACAACCTTCCCTCTCTAATTTCCACTGCCAAAAAACAAACGGCTCTTTAAAAGAGCAACAATGATTCATCCCACTAAAAACACCACCACTAATAGCACTAATGCATTAAAAAAGTAAAAAAAAAAAAAAAAATACAACTCCAAAACCAAAACATCACATCATTACTGGTGGACCCACTGCCACCTAATTAGTACTCCCACTCATTTCCCTTAAAAGAATGGATTGTCCTTTGTGAAAAATATTTGTTAGGTAAAGGGGACATATCACCCATTGCTTTTTTATATATCCACTTTTATGCATAAAACATTTTCCCCAAAAAATAGTTTATCTATGAAGGAATCATGAATGTTTCCACTTGCCATCCATATCTATCACTAATATGCATATATATATATATAGAGATATGGAAAACATTTTATGTAAATAAAATTTTCTTACAAACTAGATTAACATAGCATTACTATTTGAAATTGACTTATTGAAATTAAATAATAGGAACAATTCAATTATCATATTAGTTTGTAAGGAAAGTTTGTCTATGTAGCTCCAGAGTCTCTCTCTCTATATATAAATAAAAATTAAATAAATCAAAAGAAATTAAATGCAAATAGATTATGGTTTTTTAGCCTTATTTGAGGATGAGTTGACGATCAAAGTTGTTTTTTTTTTATATATATATATTTTTAGATGGAATGCAACGTGGTGTTGCTTTTGTTTTTTTTCCCCTGGTTTTTTTAGTGTAATTGGATGGAGTAATATTACAATCTCAAAAAATTTATCTTAAATTTTATACAGAAACATTAATTTACGATTTATATTCATTTCAGGGTTAGATCTCACATTATACTACGAATATATTATCCAAAAAAATTTAAATAATATTTCTGAGACAATAGTATTTGTGAATAAAGGAAACAAGTGAGACTCATTTGAGAGTAGATTTTTTTAGTAATTTTTTTGATTTTTTGGTTAAAATATGATGTAAAAAAAATTAGTATGTTTAGGATAACTTTTTAATTTTTTATGAAAAGATGTGTAAAAAGTAAAGAGAAAATGAACATTTTGACTTTTTTAGGCCTAGTTTGGGATCTTTCAAAAAATTCAAAAAATCAAAAAGTTACTAAAAAAGTTAAAAAGTTATTACTATTCACCAAAAAAATATTAAAAAATTAATTTTATACTAAATTATTACAAACTGAACTGACGTCCCACAAGCACGAGCAAACTTTTTGGAAAAAATTACGCAAGTGGAGTACACAAACAACACGGTGATGTTCGGCCCGTTGGAGCCCATCACGGGTCCAATTTTGATAATATGAATTATTCAATGTGTACAATTTGTCGAGTACTAGATGCTTGTTAAAAATCACATTGATCGGATATTGCTCACTATATGATCAAATCAGTTTTGTATAAAAAATGGATGGTGTTATAGTTAACGGTTGAAAAAAAATTAATCTGATCAGATAGCTATCGATATCCGATCAATGTGATTTTTTATAAGCATATAGTATTCAACGAGTTGTACACATTGAACGGTTTCGATTAGCAAAAAGGGACCCGTGGTGGCCCCCACGGGCAGAACAACACCGTCCTTTTAATGCCCGAAAATGAGAGAATCATCTCTTAGCCTATACACTACACGCTGTCCCTTACCTCATCCCACCATACAACCTATTTTATTCCAATCTTCCCCTATACACTAATTTATACAATATTTTAATACACATTTTTTCGTAAAAAGTCAAGAGTACTTATTTAGGACACCCCAAACATTCACTTAGTATAAGTTATTGGCTTTTTAATTATTTTAATAACATTTTCACTTTTAAATTAAAAAGTAATTTTGCCAAACGAGATAAGTAACTTTTTGACTTTTAAATTGTTGGCGTTAGGCTTTTAGTAACTTTTGGCAAGTAACTTTTAGGCTTTTATGTTTACTTTTTGGCTTTTAGGTGGTTGGTTTTTCGATTTTTAATAACTTTTTAATTTTTTAACAATATTATTTTTTAGTCTAAAAGTTAAAAGATTATTAAAAAAATTACAAAATCAAGAATTTATATTAAAAAGTCAAAGATTATATTTTATTTTTACTTTTTATACATCTTTTCATAAAAAATTAAAAAATTATTCCAAATATATTAATTTTTTTACATCATATTTTAGACAAAAAATAAAATAAAAAGTTAATGTTAATCCATGACGTGTTTGGTGCATTTTTGACAAATGGTAAGTAAGCAAAGTGCATTTAAGATGGAAAAGGTATTTATTTGGGTGGTTACTAATTTCAACAATAGCCAATGCTTTATTTAGTGATAATGGTACCTACAGAGCCTCCGTTTGGAGAGTGGGTTGGCTTTTTAACTTTTTAATTTTTTTAACTATTTTAGTCTGAGCTAAAAAGCTTAGTTGGGAAGGACTTTTTGACTTTTTAACTTTTTTAATTTTTTTTGTAAGAAAAAGAATTAATGATTATGAGTTGAATATGATGTTTTGTTTGTTGTAACTAAAATAGCCTATTTTATTTTTTATGGCTATTTTAACCCCAAAATCACTTGCCAAACATCACCAAAGTGGTTAATTTAATTTTGAGTAAAGTAAGCCTCCATAACGATAAGAATAATATCATCTTCACCCAAAAAGGCAAATTTTAAAAAACAAAAATAAAGAAGTCAAGTTCCCATTTTTTTCAACTCTTTGGTGAATCTACACAACAAATCACACACACACACACACACACACACACACACACACACACACACACATATATAACTAAGATTATATATAGTATTTTTTAAATTGAATTCGTGATTGTCCTTTCAAATTCTTCATATTACAAATTCTATAACCTTGAATAAACTTTGCCAAATGACCAAATATATATAACATAAATCCACATTTTGTTGTTATTCTTGGTGAGAAAATCAGCGCCGGCCCTGAGTTATTAGAGGCTTAAGGCGAATTTTTTAAATTGGACCCTTCATATATCATTACCCAAAAAAAAAATTTGTTTAAATAAAACAAAAAGAATAAAAATTTATTTCTATTACATTACAATTTAACAAAATTTAGATAACAAATATATAGTTGAATTTCAATTAGTTGAATCAAATCTTTATTTTTTAGCTTACCAATGCTATAATAACTAAAATTAATTGGGGGTAAGGATGAGAATTTTCGACACAACTCAAGCAATATATAAAATTAGCAAGTTAGAGTTGACTATTTTTCAACATAAATCCAAGTATGACACGATTCAATAGTATGGATTATTAGTTATATATTTTAATGTTCACTAAGGGATGCCATGGCATTTTTTTAATATTTTATTTAACTCCATCTAACTGAATAAAAAAAGTATGTAAAATAATAATTAAGGCTAATATCTTTTTTTTTTCATTTAAGATATGTATTTTTTTGTTACCTATTTTACATTCAATCTAGTAAAAAATATACAGTAATAAAATGCAATTGAATTAAAATCAAACATTCTATGAATAATTTTATTTAGTAGAAATAAATTTTATAAAATTCAACTTATGAGAAAAATTTTTATCTCTCCATACACCTTTAACTAAAAGTGAAAGTTTTTACATTAAACATCAATCGGACACGAATCAAAAAAACACCATATGACAACATGAAAATAAATGAATTGAGCTAATATTGAAGTAATTATGAAATAACACGATATGATACACTCCCCTAGTTCGCGGCCCTAAATTTTGTTCAAAATTGGGGCCTGAGGCAATCCCCTTAGTCGCCTCCCCTCCGGGCCGGCCATAGAGAAAGTGACAGATCTATACTAATTTGTTTTCAATAATTCCATTCCTTCCAGAGCTAGAATTATTGTGAGGCAGTTTCCTAATATAACCACAGTAATTCATAATTTTGACTTTTGTTAAAAATTGATATACCTAAACAAGATTAGTAAGACACGAATACAAATATGACCGGAGACAAGAAACGGAAACAAGTATACATGGAAAACACAAATATTTACATAATTCACTCAAAGCTATAACTATGTCATGGTTGTAATGATTTTTACTATAATTAGAACGTTAAAAGGTACCAAAAAAAATAGTTGTTACCTCTCAACTATAAAATACATAAAAAATTAGAACAACATGTCAATAGTGAAGAAAAACCAAAATCTAACCGAATTCACAGTACCCAAATAACTTTAGAATTATACACTATAAATTCGTTCATATATAATTTAGCACAAAATGATATAACTATACTCTTCATTATTCTAACTCATTCCAACCATTTTCTTTGCAGTTGTGCTATCACTATCTCATGAGTGATGACCATCCATAGCATAGCATACCAATAATGTAGAAAAGCTTGATAGATGACAGGGGAGAAGAGAAGCAGTTTATATAAGTAGGGCAAGTTCATAATTTGATGGAAGATAAGGTGCCCCCACTATGCCAAGTATGTCCTGATTCCTTCAACTGCTCTGAATTCAGGTCTTTTATCTCAATAAAGGCGTGGTATTATAAGGAATAAAGCTTGAGACCCCCCAGTGGGGTACCAGGGGTCCTCTCTGATTGGCCAAAAAAACAGTTTTTTTTTTTTTTTTTTTTTTTTTTTTTTAAGTTTTTGGCCATTGGCAGCCCCCCACGTGGAGGTGGGGGTGCTGGGGGTCCCAGCATTGCCGTATGAGAATAGGATTTGGCACAGGATTCTCCCCCTTTAAATTCTTCTAAATTTTTTAAAAAGTTTGTGTTTGTCTATTTACTATAACTTCAGCATACAAAGTTTATGAAATAGAAATAACTTCATTAAAGTTTAAAAAAAAAATTACTTATTTAAAAGTCGGGGAATGGATACTTTTAAGCTTCTCATTTTCTGATTTTCAACCTAAAAAAAAAATTACACCAAATAAACCTAATTTATTCTAATTATACAATTATGTTTAATGATTTAAGTATTTTGAAATTTTCACTTTATCATTACTAAAAATAAATTAGAATATAGGGACAAAAGAAATTTAAATACAAATATACCTCAACAAGAGAGAGATAGGGATAAAAACTGACTATAGTTGAAGATGAGTTCAAATTAGTCCATCAGTAATGATGGAAGATTACATTTTAAAGCTCTTTTTAGTAAAGTGTGAGGAGTGATTTTGGAATACTCCTTCACTTCAAATAAGTCCTTGGAAGATCCTCGTGCTGCTGCCTATTACAAAAGAAAAGCTCGAATAAAGAGCGTCAGAATTAGCACTCCGACAAATAAGTTAGACTCTTTAGAAAGAAGAAGAAGTGTCTTAGTTTCTTAGAGTGCAACTTGTTAGAACATACCTTTTTCTTTCACCTTGCTTTCATTTTATAGAGTCTTTCTCTCATGTAGCTTAGTCATTTATCATGGCTATGTCAGAAGCCACTTCTCTACTATATTTCTTAGAAAATGACAGTTGGGGCCCACTTAAAGTGGGGGTTCATACCGACTTATCTAATATACTTGGCTCAAACATACGGCCTAGATATCCTTAACTCATGATACTCTTCGACCCATTTGCATTTTACTCGGCAATGACTCGTTGGAGCCCAATGGGCTTTGGCTGAATTTGGCCTGCCAAAGATGGGCTTCGATGTGCCCTGTTTGCTGACTAATAATTAATTTTACCCGGCTTCCACAGACAGTTTCAAAAGGTATTTACCAAATACATGTCCTTTTTGACATTCAGCTTGTCTAAAACTAAATTTGTGTTTTCAACACAAGTCTTTATTAAAGTTATATTTTTAGTACACAATTTCAATTAATTTATCAGTAAATTACATTTACAATCATTCTAGTAGTTTGGTATTAAATTGGTTAATAGAAATTATTATGTAACCCTCACATGAGACATTTTTAGGACAAAAGTATAATTTTCTTTCATTTTCTACATCTTCTCTATTTTTTCACTGTATTTTATAAACCCAACACAAAAAGGGTCAGTGGTGATGAGTTTAGAAAATACAATAGAGTGAGAAAATGCTATGAGAAATATAGAAGACGTAAAAAAATGGAGAAAAAAAAACACTACATGTTTATCCTAAAAATGACTCATATGAGGGCAATATGACAATTTCTGTTAAGCAATTCAACACTAAATTAACCTAATAGTCATATTGCAACATGATTGAAAATGCAAGAGATTGATGGGTCAGATAGGACCAAACCCAATTGGCTAATTGAAAAATAAGAAGCCAATGTGAGATTTGATATAGAGTGCAAAATGTAAATTAATCTTAATTTATTGTAAAACTCATTGAAATCGTATTTTTACAACATTTCTTCAAACTAAAGTTTTCTTTTAAAATTGATTTCATGAAACAATAATTTAAAAAACAAGTTCAACAAGTATCTACATTTTGTAAATAAATTTTAAAAAACTTCCATTTTAGAAAAGCTTGATAGATGACAGGGGAGAAGAGAAGCAGTTTATATAAGTAGGGCAAGTTCATAATTTGACGGAAGATAAGGTGCCCCCACCATGCCAAGTATGTCCTTTTTCCTTCAACTGCTCTGAATCCAGGTCTTTTATCTCAATAAATGCGTGGTATTAAGAGAATAGGATTTAGGCCTATTTTGGGAAGATGGTAAAAATCAGCTTTTTTGCTTTTAATCAAGCTTTTTGGGAGTGATTTGAGAAGTTGGTAAAAAATTGATTTTAACCAAACTTTTTGGAAGTGATTTGACTAAAATATCCTCACTCAACTTAAAAAATTTACATTTCACCCAAACTTACAAAATATAAATAGGAAGGGTAAATATGTAATTTTCCAACTCAATTTTCACGCTTCCCAAATCACAACAAAAACGCCTGCTGCGTTAAACGCAGTTCCCAAAAGAGCCCTTAGCACAGGATTCTCCCTCTTTAAATTCTTCTAAATTTTTAAAAAAGTCTATCTTTGTCTTAGTCCATCAATAATGATGGAAGATTACATTTTAAAGCTCTTTTTAGGACAGTGTGAGGAGTGGTTTTAGAATACTCCTTCACTCCAAATAAGTCCTTAAAAGATCCTCGTGCTGCTGCCTATTACAAAAGAAAAGCTCGAATAAAGAGTGTCAGAATTAGTACTCCGACAAACAAGTTAGACTCTTTAGAACGAAGAAGTGTCTTAGTTTCTTAGAGTGCAACTTGTTAGAACATACATTTTTCTTTCACCTTGCTCTCATTTTATAGTCTTTCTCCTTAGATCCTCTCTCCTATAGCTTAGTCCTTTATCATGACTATGTCAGAAGCCACTTCTCTACTATATTTCTTAGAAAATGACAGTTGGGTCCCACTTAAAGTGGGGGTTCATGCTGACTTATCTAATATACTTGGCTCAAACATACAGCCTAGATATCCTTAACTCATGATACTCTTCGACCCATTTTCATTTTACTCGGCAATGACTCGTTGGAGCCCAATGGGCTTTGGCTGAATTTGGCCCACCAAAGATGGGCTTCGATGTGCCCTGTTTGCTGACTAATAATTAATTTTACCTGGCTCCCACAGACTGTTTCAAAAGGTATTTACCAAATACATGCCTTTTTTGACATTCAGCTTGTCTAAAACTAAATTTGTGTTTTCAACACAAGTCTTTATTAAAGTTATATTTTTAGTACACAATTTCAATTAATTTATGAGTAAATTACATTTACAATCATTCTGGTAGTTTGGTATTAAATTGGTTAATAGAAATTATAATGTAACCCTCACATGAGACATTTTTAGGACGAAGTATAATTTTCTTTCATTTTCTTCATCTTCTCTATTTTTTCACTGTATTTTATAAGCCCAACACAAAAAGGGTCAGTGGTGATGAGTTTAGAAAATACAATAGAGTAAGAAAATGCTATGAGAAATATAGAAGACGTAAAAAAATGGAGAAAAAAAACACTACATGTTTATCCTAAAAACGACTCATATGAGAGCAATATGACAATTTCTGTTAAGCAATTTAACACAAAATTAACCTAATAGTCATATTGCAACATGATTGAAAATGCAAGAGATTGATGGGTCAGATAGGACCAAACCCAGTTGGCTAATTGAAAAATAAGAAGCCAATGTGAGATTTGATATAGAGTGCAAAGTGTAAATTAATCTTAATTTATTGTAAAACTCATTGAAATCGTATTTTTACAACATTGCTTCAAACTAAAGTTTTCTTTTAAAATTGATTTCATGAAACAATAATTTAAAAAACAAGTTCAACAAGTATCTACATTTTGTAAATAAATTTTAAAAAACTTCCATTTAAAAAAAAATCAAAATCTATTTTCTAAAGATTTTTCCAAAATTAGTTTAGTGAAAAAATATGAAAATATGAAAAAAAAATTCATACGATTCTTTTTTTGGGACTAAAGTAATTTTTTAAAAATTTAAGATATCTTTTTTTTATTTTAAAATTGTCAAATAATTTCTAAAAAACTTAACCAAACAAAAATTATCTGATAGGTCTCACCTATCAAATTGGTTGCATGTCTTATCTTATAAGAAGGGGATACATAATCATTTTGTTTAAAATATAAGAGAAACTAATTATATGGCTTGATACTTGAAAAGACATATCCATATGATATAGGGTAGACTTATATGATAATTTCTTGCAATCATAGGGTATAAGCTAGACTTTTGAAAAATAGTTGAAGATTTTATTTTATTGAACTTTTTGTTACAATTACAAATTAAACTACTAATTATTTTACAAACTAATTACATATGATTTGACCCTATACACATGTAGTAATTGGTAAAATAATTAATGATTTATATTTCTGTTTTTATTTTTAATTTTTGGTTTTATTACACAAGGAATCTCTAAGATTTTGATGTGGAGGACCTAAATATTGATAAAAATAAAAAGGACATTTGACTAAACCTTGCAAGATGTAACGTTGTAGGACCATGACCCATATGAGTTCCCAGAAGTGGGACTATCATTATGGCCCATCAAAAAGATTCAAATCCAATGCTCGTTTTGGCTGCTTTCTCAATTGGTTTGCCTTCAACAAATTGACAAACTAAGGTTCAAAACAAGCTCCCAAATTACCCAATTAAATAGTGTTTTTGATTCATTACCGCCCGCGGCGTGGTGGCGGAGTGAAAAGGCGCTGGCCTTCCACATAGGTGTGCAAGATTTGATTTTTGGAGAGTTCAATTAACGTATTCTATTTATGGTTGAAGTTGATCATACTGTGCTCTGTTTGTGACTATGCCTCTTATGCTGGGGTTGGTAGATTCCCCTCTTACTCGGTGGTGAGTTATTTCTTATGAGTTGAGGTAATCTAGCCTAGACACTAGAGCCTTGGGGTTGCAATGATGCCACCAGGGAACAACCTTTTTTTGTCTTTCAAAAAAAAAAAAAAATAGTGTTTGATCTATTAAACTAAAAAATAAGATTGAATGATTATTTTTTTAAATATTTATTATCATATTTGATTCATTAACATATGATAAAAAAAATTAAATCATAAAAATCATTTAATAAAGATCACTTTATTTCATTTTTTTTTTTTTTATTTTAGAATGGTTACTGATATAGTTTGATAAATTTTGGGTGTAATCACAACACATTAAATTAAATTTATACGATATATTTTATTTTTGGAGTAATTATTAGAGTATAGATTTTACATATATTTAGATGATGTTCAACAACAACAACAAATAGCTTTTTTACATTATAAAGAAATATTGATGCATTTTAGAAATACTTAAAAAACAACTTTTTTTGTTAGTGAAAAAAAATAACTATTTTATCCAAACCAAACAGTACTTTAGTCTCATCCAACATCATGAGCAACAATTTTCTTAATTTCATTTTGAAGTGAAACGGGAATTACAACTACCCCCACATAAATACGACGCAAAACATGATTTATTTTTATTTTTTTTTTATGTGGCAAAACATGAACTTGTGGAGTTCGTTTTCCACATTTGAATGGAATATTTAAAATGATATATCTCTTTATAATTTCTTAAGACCAATGATTACAATTGAACAAATACTTTAAGAAGTTGGAAAAAAAAATGGGATTGTTAGATTTAAGGCAACAATTTCAATTTTATTTAGGATAAATTACAAATATACCCCTTGAGATTTATTTAAAATACGAATTGCCCTCTTATGGTTTGGAAAATTATAAATACCTCACTGTCAGAATTTTTTATTTAACAGAATTAATTCAAAAAGTGAAATTTCTAACTATTCACCTATACAATAATAAAATTATCTAAATTATTAATTGAAATAAAATTTTAACATTATTTAAAACTGTTAATTAACTTGATGATTTATTAAAAAAATGACCTATTTGTTATGAAATTAGAAACCTTATGGGGTATAATGTAATTTCTAAAATTACAAGAGATAAATTATAATTTAAGTAAATCTCAAAGGGTATATTTGTAATTTATTCTTATATTTATAAAGAAGACAGTAAGGCCAAGTTTGGCATCTACTAAGGCCAAGTTTGGCAACTCTGAAAAAAGCCAAAAAGTTAAAAAGTTACTCAAAAAGTTAAAAAGTTATCACTATTCACCAAAAGTTAAAAATTACGGCTGCACAACTCTCAATCCTAATTTTCCCCTACACACTAATTTATACAATTTTTTAATACACATTTTTCTATAAAAAGTTAAAAAGTTAACCCAAACAACCATATTTTTTTCTCAACTTTTTAGTCCAAAAAGACAAAAAGTATACTTATTTAGGACACCCCAAACAACCCCTAAATAATACAAAAAGTCAAAAAGTCGCTATCCTATTTAAGTCACATCATCTTATTTAGGATTGGTTTGGCATGAACTATATAACCCATCTTTTTATCTTTTTATCTTTTTTCTATCACATCACCTATCTACTTTTCTGTACATCTTTTCGTAAAAAGACAAAAAGTGTACTTTTTTAGGACACCCCAAACCAACCCTTAAATCACATCACCTCTCTAACGCATCACATCAAACCCAACCCAAACTCAATCCATATAAACCAATAAATTAAAGAAAAATGTTTGAAGGCCCGAAACTTGAGGCTCGAATTGGCTCAAAACCCCAAAACGACGTCGTTTTGGGGTTTTGTTTTTTTATTTTTTTTTTCTTCCTTTTCTCCTTTTCTTTCTTCTTCTTCGTTGAGAAGAAGAACCCAGGCGAGAGAGAGAGAGAGAACACAGGCGAGAGAGAGAGAGAGAAGCAGGTCGTCGTTGGCGTCGGAGCTCGTCGGCTGAGCTCGTCGGCCGATCGTCGCAGCTCGTCGGCCGTCGCATCGCCGTCTCTGCCTCCGCCCGCTTCCGCTCTGCAGCTCGTCGCTCGTCCGCCTCCGCACGCCGCAGCCTCCGCCTCCGCCTCCACCCCCGCCTCCAATCCCATTTTTAAGGCCCCCTCCAGTTCTGCTCCTCCTCTCCTTCTTCTTCTTCCTCATTTCCTTCTTCTTCCTCCAACCGCCTGAAATTCGAGCCGTTTGGCTCGAAAATTTTTCGAGCCCTGTAGCAATACTCTAAATTAAAAAATATTTTTTTTTAAAGCATCCTAAACCAACCCCTAAAAGTCTTGCAATTCTTTGAACGTCAAACTTTTCGTTTTATTTGTTTAAAATACAAAAAACAAAAATTTAAAGACGTTAAAAGTCAGTTGTGCACTATTTCTTCACAATTATTCTCTTTATCTCTTTCTTACTTTCTGATTGCTTTCTTTTTCTTTTTTCCTTTTTCCTCTTTTATGTCAAAAGTCAATTCTGCACCATTTTCTCCACAACTGTTCTCTTTAGTTCTTTCTCCTTTTCTCCTCTCTGTGAAATTCATAAAACCCTTGTTAATTTCTCTATTTTCCTTTTTATAATTGTTGAAATTCTTGCAACTAGATGGTGAATTTGTGAGTTTTTCTAATTTCTTTGTAAAATTCTTAACACCCTAATTAAATGCTCATTTGTTGATGGGATTTTATAATTTCATTAAGAAATTGGAAAAATTATTGAAACCCAAATTGCATTTTCATGGACTTGAGGAGACCTAGTTAGGATTTTCTTGCAATAATTGATACGTACAATTAAAATTTCATAGAAACTTTGTACGAGACTTAGGCACTGTTTGGAAATCTAGGTTTGAGGCTAAAATAGTTTCAAATACTAAAAAAGTCAAATAGTCTCATACAATAGCCTAAACCAGTAATCTATATTAAAAAGAAAAAATATCCTAAGCCACTCTCACGTTAACAGCCTACCACTGTCACTTTGACAGTCTACCACCACAGGTAGTAAATGACAATTTTGCCACTTTAGGCTAATTTTGGAAAAACGTGAATGTCTTAGTTTAGGGATAAATTTGTCATTTTAGCCTCAAACACATTTTTCAATACAACAATCAACTAAAAAATTCGACTCAACTTCCTAAACACAAAAACTAAAATATAGCAAAATAACTTAAAAGCTAAAAAAGTGGCCAACGAGGCCTTTGTTTGTTGGGTTCATCGATCACTTTTCAACCAAAGATTTTAATGGATTTTTGGAGGGGTTAGCTTGAGGTGGTTGAAAAAATGTTATAGAAATATACATTGAATGGTGTATAATTAAGATTTGGGTATCATTTTATTTTACTCCGCTACACTATTAATTTGTTATGACTTCAGTTGTTATCTTGTTACGATACTGAACCTCCGGATACTGGATTTAGGTTGTGACAAATGGTGTTAAGTTTGATCAACCCATAGTTATCTATATATTAAGGAAAAGGGTCTTTTAAAACCCAAGGCTTGTGGAACCTCCAACATGCTAATCCTAATTTCTTGATTTTTTAATATCTTTTTTAAAAAAAATTGACTTGGTGATTGGTTCAAAGATTGTAATAATTACACTATTGATTACAATAAATTCAAATATTGTAATAATTACACTATTGATTACAATAAACACTTAATTTATAATAATTACACTTATTAAATGAATAACGCAATAAATGAAATCCTAATTTCCTTACTTTTTGCATCCCCAAGAGACCCATGTAATTATTGTGTAAATGCCTCTTAAATAAATAAATAAACACTTATTAAATTCTTTCAAACTCCTCGGTCAAACCCCATGTATTTAATATATAGATTATGTAATTATTGTGTAAATGCCTCTTAAATAAATAAATAAACACTTATTAAATTCTTTCAAACTCCTCGGTCAAACCCCATATATTTAATTTATATATTAAAAAAAATGAAAACAAATATAAATATCTATAATTATCCCGTGCATAGCACGGGTGATAGGCTAGTAAAAAGTTAATTGAGAAGAATCAAAATCTATGTTTGAATAATGTTTGAGAACTCTAATGCGGCTTTAATGATGTGGAGAGTGCCCATGGAAGGTGGGGCCTACACTCCTCTCTTTATCTCTCTCTACTCTCTCTCTTTTTCACTTCACTAAAACTCCATTTAGAACTCTAATATTATAACTATGTATCATTACTGATCTATGTTTATGTGCTTTCATGGTGTTTTCCGTTAATCATTTTAGAGAGAGAAGATAATATAATATCCTCGCTTGGCATAAAGGTTTTTGGGGTTAAAAGATTAAGATAATTACAAAAAGATAAAATAGATTAAAAAATTAATAAAATAAAATGTCACATCTGAATCATAATCATTTCATTTTATTTTTTTTACAAAAACCAAAATAACCAAAAAATCTAACTCAAACGAGACTTTTTGGCCTAAGCTAAAATAATCAAAAAGTCAAAAAATCAAAAAACCAACACATTTTCCAAACAAAGCCAATATCTATCTATTTTATTACATAAAATACACAAGTTAGTTGGTATGAATTGTGTTAAATAATTTTGATTTTCAAAATAACCTCAACGATACTAGATTTTATTTTTATTTTTAAATATTTATTTTTTAAAATTTTTTTAATTTTTTTTTTCTAGCAATTACTTTAAGAATTAAAAGGTAAAATCAGCGATAAAAATTGATGTGTAGTTGCCAACTACTCTCTCCACACGCTTACCCATGATCTCTCTCTCATTGCAATTTCAATTGCACGTGTGCGCTTATGTCTTCTAGTCTCTATAAAAGGAGGCACGTAGCAGCATTAGCAATTGTTCTTTTAACTTCTAAACAAATAAAATAAAAAAGTTTAACTTCGAAAGAATAGCACAAATTTTATCGTCTTTCTTGTAAATATATTTCAATTTTTCTTCTTCTTAAAACTAGTAATCCCTAGAAAAATTACATTTATTAACTTATTACACCTAATTCTAAACAATTGTCTAAGTGGTGATGGAGAGGGCACTCATAAATATTAAGATGAGTGAAATTTTATAATCGAATTTATGGGAAGATATTAACTTGCGTTGTAATTTAACTATTAATTGATAGAAAAATTTTACGGAACATAAACTATAAACCATTAAGGATTCAATTCCATACATGAAAACTATATGAATTTGTAATATACAAAATAAGTGAATACATACCTTGATCCATGATAGTATGAAATCCTCTTTTAAGAAAGAGAAACCTTGAATGGAAGATCTTGATCTTTAAGTTCTTGACTTGTCTAAGATCTTCAAACCACTTCTCTCTCTCTAGGCGATGGGAGCCTTCTTGTGGTGACAACTTAAGTTTTTGATGGAGAGTATGGTTTGGGACCTTACACTATTTATACTAATATTCTTCACATCAAAGAACCATTCATTCAATGAACTTCATTAAATAGATTAATGTATCTTATATATTCATGATACATAATGCATCTTTTATATTTAATGAATTCATTAGATAAGACTAATGTATCTTACATATTCATAATAGATACAATGTGCATCTCTAAGATTCATTCATAATGAATCCATCACATTCAATGTGCATCTCTAAGATTCATTCATAATGAATCCATCACATTCAATGTGCATTAGCATTAGTCTTCTATACATTGTATATATAAGTGCATTCATCAATAATTAGTCACCATCTAATTGATGTACATGTATCTTACTTAATGAGATGAATCTAGTATAATTATGCATAAGCCACATTAAGGAAAAATTCTTACAATCTCCCACTTGGCTTGCATGATTATATTACGTCACTAGATTATCATAATATGGCCAACGTTCTCCCACTAGAAGATTGCACCATCACCATTAGATTATGTTCAATGAAATTATTAGCACCAAATCATTGTAGTCAGTGATTTACACATTGATCAAGACTGTACAATGGTTATAGTGTTAATATTTTCCATCAACATGAATAAGTGAATCTTAAAACACAGAGATGACATTAGCAACATAATGGTGATTAATGCTAATTCATCTATAAGGGTCCCGTTGTTTACATCTTCTTCTAAATTGTGCACAAGTATGAAGAATGAAAAAAACAAACATAATCATTATTAACAGAAGATGATTATAACATAACATCTATCACGAACATAATACACTCATTTCAAATCTAAACATGATAAACTTTCTACTAAGCCCATGCGCGCAACATGTTCTTGAAAGAGCTTAGGTGTGAGACCTTTAGTTAAAGGATCTGCTAACATGAGTGTAGTACTAATATGAGAGATGGAAACAGTCTGATTCAGAACCCTTTCTTTAACAACTAGATACTTGATATCAATATGCTTTGATCCTCCTGAAGTTTTGTTATTATTGGAGAACCGCACAGCAGCATCATTATCACAGTAAATTTGTAAGGGCTTTGAAATTGAATCGACAAGTTGTGATCCAGATATGAAATTCTTTAGCCATACTGCATGACATGTGGCTTCATAACATGCTATAAACTCTGCCTCCATAGTGGAAGAAGCTGTCAGAGTTTGCTTATGACTCTTCCATGAAATGGGTCCATTCGCAAGCATAAAAATGTATCCAGAAGTGGACTTTCGAGTGTCTTTACATCCAGCAAAATCAGCATCTGAATAACCAACCACTTCAAGGCTGTCTGTTCTTTGATAAGTGAGCATGTAATCCTTAGTGCCTTGTAAATATCGCAACACTTTCTTAACTGCTTTCCAATGATCAAGTCCGGAATTGCTTTGGTATCGACCCAGCATACCAACTACAAATGCTATGTCAGGACGTGTACAAACTTGAGCATACATAATGCTCCCAACTGCAGAGGCATAAGGAATTTCTTTCATTTGTTCCCTTTCTAAATTATTTTTGGGACACTGAAATTCACTAAATTTATCACCCTTAACTATAGGGGCAACACTACTTGAACAGTTCTGCATGTTGTACCTTTTAAGAACCTTTTCGATATAGGCTTTTTGGGACAATCCTAAAATACCACGAGACCTATCTTGGTGAATTTCTATCCCAATGACAAAAGAGGCTTCACCAAGATCTTTCATTTCAAAATTTGTTGTAAGGAATTTCTTTGTCTCATGTATCATTCCCAAATTATTGCTAGCAAGCAATATATCATCAACATACAAAACTATAATGCAGACATTGCTCCCACTGATTTTAAGGTAGACACATTGATCAACTACATTATCCTTGAAATCAAATTTGGTGAGAACTTCATGAAATTTAAGATACCATTGTCGAGATGCCTGCTTTAGACCATATATGGACTTCTTAAGCCTACAAACCATATTTTCCTTACTTTCATCCTGAAAACCTTCAGGTTGGTCCATGTAGACCACTTCATGCAAGTCACCATTCAAAAAGGCAGTTTTAACGTCCATTTGATGTAACTCTAAATCATAATGAGATACTAAAGCCATGACTATTCTCAAGGAATCTTTATTAAAAACAGGAGAATAAGTTTCCTTATAGTCTATCCCTTCTTTTTGAGTGTATCCTTTAGCAACTAATCTGGCCTTGTATCGTTCGACATTGCCTTTAGGATCACGCTTGGTTTTAAAAACCCATTTGCATCCAACAGTTTTGGCTCCCTTAGGCAATTCTACAAGATCCCAGACATTGTTGTCTTTCATGGATTTTAACTCATCTTTCATGGCATTTAACCATTGAGTTTCATTTCCATTTTTCATGGCTTGGGCATAAGAAACAGGATCGTTCTCTAAGCCAATATCACACTCATTTAGGTAAACCTCATAGTCATCTGATATGGCTGGTTTCTTTTCTCTTTGTGATCTGCGTAAAGGTTGTTCTGCAATTGGGACAACTTCTTTTTCAATGTGAGAAATCTCTTGTGTACCAATAGGTTCAGGTACAACATTTTCTTGGATAATCGTGGAAGGCGTAAAATCACGATTTTCCTCAGAAGAAATATTTTTGAGATTCATACTCCCACTAATGTTTTCATCCTCTAAGAACACGGCATTTCTAGTTTCAACAATTCTAGTGCTATGAGTGGGACAATAGAATCTAAAACCCTTTGATCTCTCAGGATATCCAATGAAAAAACAACTTATAGTTCTAGGGTCTAATTTCTTTATTTGTGGGTTGAAAATTTTTGCTTCAGCAGGACAACCCCATACATGTAAATAATTCAAATTAGGTTTCCTACTAACCCACAACTCATAAGGAGTTACAGGCACAGCCTTACTAGGAACCCTATTAAGAACATGTACAGCAGTTTTTAAAGCTTCACCCCACAAGTAATCTGGCAAAGAAGAGTTACTCATCATGCCTCTCATCATGTCCAAAAGAGTACGGTTTCGTCGCTCAGCTACACCATTTTGCTCAGGTGTACCAGGCATTGTGTAGTTAGCAACAATACCATTCTCAGCCAAAAATAAAGCAAAAGCACTTGGATTTTGACCCGACTCAGTGAATCTACCATAATATTCACCACCTCTATCAGATCTTACACTTTTAATCCGTCTGTCAAGTTGATTTTCAACTTCAACTTTATAGAGTTTGAACTTATCCAGTGCTTCTGATTTTTCACGAATAAAATACACATAAGTATACCTAGAAAAGTCATCAATAAAAGTAATAAAATATTTATGTCCAGAAATAGTTGGGACAGTAAAGGGACTACATATATCAGTATGAATTGTGTCTAATAATTCAGTAGTCCTAGTAGCACCCTTTTTCTTTATCTTTGTGTATTTTCCTTTAATGCAATTCACACAAGTGCTAAAATCAGAAAAATCAAGTGAACTTAAAATTCCATCTTTAATAAGACGTTCCATCCTTTCTCTTGATATGTGGCTCAAGCGCTTATGCCACAACATGGATGAATTTTCATTCACTCGCTTTCTCTTTTTATTTACCAAGTCGTTGACATTAAAGGATAAAAGAGATTGTGCATAAGTGGAATCTAAATTCAATGAATAAAGATTACCATATAAAGTACCAGAACCAATCATATGAGAATTGTGAAATAAAGAGACTCTATTATTTCCAAACTTAAATTCATAACCACAGGAATCAAGTTGTGAAACAGAAATTAGGTTTCTAGTAAAAACAGGAACATAAACTGTGTTTACTAAATCTAAAATGAAACCAGAGTCTAAAATTAGACGGAGGGTGCCAATAGCCTCAGCGTCCACTTCTATTCCATTCCCAACCGTAATGGTTCGTTCTCCTTTATTTAGTTTCCGACTTGTAAGGTATCCATGCATGGAATTTGTTATGTGAATACTTGCACCAGTGTCAATCCACCAAGAATTTGGTGGAACATCTACCAAAAAGGATTCATAAGACACAAAGCATTGAGTGTTACCTTTCTTGTCCAACCAACTTTTAAAACCTGGACAGTCATTTCTTATGTGACCTTTCTTTCGACAGAAATGGCATCGAATCTTATTTTCTTCATTAGCCTTGTGAGTTTCATCATTTGCATTCTTCTTCTTTTTACTTTTTCCTTTCTTGAAAATCTTTTTGGTTGGACCCAAGGTGGTAAGGTGAGCCATATCAGGCTTTTCAGCTTTAAGCCTCTCTTCTTCTTGAACACACATGGCAATTAACTCGCTCATCTTCCACTTATCTTTCTGCGTATTATAATTGATCTTAAAATGACCAAATTGCGCAGGAACAGAAGTCATAATGAAATGAACAATAAAACCTTCAGAAATTTCCATGTCCATTCCCTTTAATTGAGAGGCCATGTCATTCATCTTTAAGATATGTTCACGAACACCACTCAAACCATCATATTTCATTGTCATCATTTTAATCATGAGAGTACTAGCAAGGGATTTGGAAGTTCCAATGAATTGTTCTTCAATAGATTTCATATAGCTCACTGCACTTTCAGAAACAGGTATTGCTCCTTGAATTGCAGGCGTAATTGAGCCTTTCATAATCATTAGACTTAAGCGATTAGAGCGTTCCCATTTTTCATATAAAGCCATGTGTTCCTTAGAACTTGTATCATTAGGCTTTGTAGGAGCTGGCTCTCTTAATGCATAGTCTAAATCCATAATTCCCAAAACAATTCCAATTTGTTCCTTCCATTTCTTAAAATTAGTTCCACTCAAAGCTTCAATACCAGACAAGTAACTATTAATGGAAGTAGGATTCAATGCTGCAAACACATAATATCCATTACATAATATAATCAAGAAAACTACTTTTCACATCTCATAAAAATAACACCACAAGTTAAATATATCTAACTATAAAACATAATTAGTTAGATACGAAATCAAGTTATCATTCCGTTGGGCCGAATAACAATATATTTTAACAATGCATAAAAGTAAATGAGATGACTAATAAAAATAAACAACATAAAATAAAATAAAATAATAATTAAGACCGTAAGGAGTTTATCACCGTTGGGCAGAAAAACTCAAATATCTCTTATTTTATTTTATTAACTAAAGCACGTGAGAAGTTTATCACCGTTGGGCAGAAAAACTTATTGCTATATTTATTATACTAATCATCTCGGTTGTTCAAACATACATAGTGTTGAACCTCTGTTGAGCTGATCAACAATGTTTCAACTCATAAGATGTGTAACAAAACAGTATAAGTGCATAAAACATTATCTTAATTACCACTTGTTCAATAATTTTCAATTTTTATTTTAATATCAATAGAATAAAAGATTGGCCAAAAATAAAAATAAAATTGGACAAGTGTAAATCAAGGTTTTGCACTTGTTACACCAAACATCATCATAAAATGAAATTCATACTTATACGTTTCATGCATCAGAATTGAGAACAAAGGCTCTGATACCAATTGATAGAAAAACTTTGCGGAACATAAACTATAAACCATTAAGGATTCAATTCCATACATGAAAACTATATGAATTTGTAATATACAAAATAAGTGAAAACATACCTTGATCCATGATAGTATGAAATCCTCTTTTAAGAAAGAGAAACCTTGAATGGAAGATCTTGATCTTTAAGTTCTTGACTTGTCTAAGATCTTCAAACCACTTCTCTCTCTCTAGGCGATGGGAGCCTTCTTGTGGTGACAACTTAAGTTTTTGATGGAGAGCATGGTTTGGGACCTTACACTATTTATACTAATATTCTTCCCATTAAAGAACCATTCATTCAATGAACTTCATTAAATAGATTAATGTATCTTATACATTCATGATACATAATGCATCTTTTATATTTAATGAATTCATTAGATAAGACTAATGTATCTTACATATTCATAATAGATACAATGTGTATCTCTAAGATTCATTCATAATGAATCCATCACATTCAATGTGCATCTCTAAGATTCATTCATAATGAATCCATCACATTCAATGTGCATTAGCATTAGTCTTCTATACATTGTATATATAGGTGCATTCATCAATAATTAGTCACCATCTAATTGATGTACATGTATCTTACTTAATGAGATGAATCTAGTATAATTATGCATAACCCACATTAAGGAAAAATTCTTACACTAATATATAAACTGCTATCTTATATTAAAAAAATAACAAATAAACAAATAAAAATTATTACACCCCAAAACTCCTATCCAAAAACACATAATAAGCCAAAATTTACAATAAAAAAGGCAAAGAGTACTTGATTATATATTATATGGACACTTCTCGTTAGACAAAGTAAGGCCAAAATGTAATTAATTTAAGGGCTCCACAGAAGTTAATCGAAAGCCGGCATACCACAAAAATGTCCAAACACAACATATAGCAAGCTAGTGACTATGGCCCGACCTGCTTGGATTTGGACCGCCCCATCGTTGAGCCTAGCAGGATTTCAAAAAGAGTTGAGTCGGTTCAGGTCAAATCACTTGCGCAAAATCTCAGCCCAAGCCTAAGTTCAGGCCCAGAGAGTATTAGGGTCTCGAGCAAGTTGGGAGGCTAGCCTTGGGCTAGGCCACCGAGCTTGGGGTGGGCTTTGGTCGAGCTTGACTTTTTTTTATTTTATATTATTATTTTTTTATTTTTTTTCCCACCAGAATAGCTTGAAAATGACATTCTCGAGCGTGCTGCTGGGTTGATCTTCGAGCTGGGCTAGGCCGAGTTGGGCTAGGCCGAGCCGAGCCCCAAAATACACCCCCTAGGGTCATGAGTTGGGCTCAGGCTTGAGTCAGACTGCTCCAAGATACGGGTGGGCTTCAAGTGGGCCACGAGCCGATGGGCCGATTTTACACACTATTGGTAACTAGAACCCCCAAGCAGTTTATTATGTTTTTGCCACTAATATCTATTGAAAAAAGTACCCCTAAAAGGATAAGTAATGTGATAAAATTCAAAAGAATAATGATATATGAACCAAAAAAAATTATACAAAATTTTTATATACAATGATGTAAGTCAATATGAATATTTTACTTTAAAATAAAGCACCTATAAAAATGAGTTTATTTGCAACAATGTCATTTTTACGGAGTGTTTGGTATGAAATTTATATATGAATAGAATTTTCCAATTCAAAAATGTCTACTCTTACATAGAAATTATTTGAAGAAAAAAAAAAATCAAAAATATGTTGGGCTTATTTCTTACAAATTCTTATAAATTAAAAGTTGATAATCATAAAATAATAACCAAAAGCAACCCTTCTTAGCTTTTTAGTAGTCAATTTTTTTCTGATTTATTTAAATTATTTTTGTCAAATAAACAAAAAATGTAGTTAAACATTCTGACAGAAATTCTTGAAATAAATTTTGAAAGAAACATACGAGCAAGTAGCCCCTAACAGTTACACCAAATAAACCAATATGATTACGATGATTTTTGAAAAATTATAAAAAAAATTTATTACCTATTTGCCAAAAGAATTCAATAATAAAAATACCACAACACAATAAGTAACACGATTAAACCTAAAAATGTTTATTTTTTTAAATATAATAAATATTTATATAGATACATCTAACGATATGGGAAAGCTATTTTTGAAATTAAAGCTATTTATTTTGAGCCTTGTTTACTTGTTTTTTTCCACACATTAAATGTTTAAACGGATCATATATTTCTTATTATATAAACTTTCATATAGAATATACTAACTTTAAAAAAAATTTAACATGTGTGTTAAGAAAATACCTACAAAACTCTGTTGGGGTTTTGAATGTTCTAAATAAGTGTACTTTTTGACTTTTTATAAAAAGATGTGTGAAAAAGTAGAAAAAAATGGGTAAAAAAGTAGAGAGGAAATGTTGATTAATGTAACCCAAATAAGTGTATGTATGTAAAAAAAAAAAAAAACTCCTTTTTAGTGCATGCCAAACAAACATAGTGTCCATTTGAGAAATTGACTTTTTTAGTATTTTTGTTTTCCAATTTTTTGGCTTTTTGTGAGGTCATTTTGTTTAGTATTTTTAAAAATAATTTTTAAATTTTGAATCTATATTTTTGTTTTTAATGATTTTTTTAATATTTTAGTAAATTTTTTTTTAAGATAAGCATAATTGATATATATTTAAAAAATAAAATCTTTGTGAAAAAATCTTTAAAAAAATCAATAAATACAAAATATTACAAAAATGATTGAATTTTTATATATTTTTTTGTATTTAGTGATTTTTAAAAAGATTTTTCACAATTTTTTTTTAATTTCTAAAGAGTAAAAAAATGATTAAAATTTTTAAGAAGTTCACTAAAAATAAAAAAAATACAGATTGACGATTCAAAAATTATTTTTGAAAACTCAAAAACCAAGCAGAATAAATGTGTTTGAAATGATTTTTTTAGTTGAATATATATGAGGGGAAAATGATTAATTAATGGGTACAATATGACCTTTAAAAAAAAATTTAAAAAATCAGAACAAAAAAATCATAGGGTTTGACAATTGTGATAAAATAAATTCTAAATTTTTAATTTTGTCAATTTAAATATTAATTTTTTAAAAATTTTTTTAATCTAAACTATTTGTATATTTTTGTTAACTAAAATTGATGAAAAAATTAATATTTTAATCATTAAAATGAATAAAAAAATATTTTAGACATTTTATGTAAATTTATATTGAGTTTAAAAACTAAAATATTATTTTTTCGTTGATTTTACTTAATAAAAGTAGACGAATGATTTAGATTAAAAACAAATCAAAATATTAATTAATATTTATTTTGTTAGATGACTCAAACCCTAAGATATTTTTGTAACTGTCCCAATTGAATTTGTTAATTTTTTTACTGCTTTTTTTTTTTATAAAATTTATTAAACTAAAATATTTCTTGCCAAACAGGGCCATAGTTTGAAAATAGGAGGGTGTTTGGAAAGATCCAAATAAATATACTTTATTTTAAAAAATAAAAAGATAATATAACTTTAAAAAGATTAAAAAAAATAATGCCTAAATAGCGCCAATTAGGATTACAAATGAACTGAGTTGTTCATGAGCAAGCTCAGCTCGGTTAGGTTCGTTTAATAAACGAGCCGAGTTCAAACTCACATAAGCTCTGCTCGTTTATCTTTATTTAAATTATATACTAAATATATTATTTATATATTAAATAATATATAAATATATATATAAATAATAATGTAAATACATTATTTATATATTGAATAATATTTTTTTATTTTAAAATAAATAATTTTTTTTTTTTTATCAAGCGTGAACCGATCTCAAAATTTTATTAATATTAATGAGCCGAGTAGAATTCGAGTTTAATTCTTTATTGAGTTAAATTCAAATTTAATAAACGAATTCGAGAAATAACCTAACCGAATTCGAATTCAACAAACTCAGGTCAGGTGGGCTCAGTTCGTTTTACATATACAAAGACTTGTAAAGCCACATCCATGACTCTCTAATCCAAAATTCGTTTTCTTTTTAACAGTGGCATGGTGGCAAAACCGTTTCACCCGAAAACACGCAGAACATCTGTGATGTTGCTTTGAAATCACGCCACGTGTATCCCAAAAACAAACTAACGCCAAGTGTCCAAGTTCAACACGTGTGAAGTCCCAAACAAACAACACGTGTTCTCACTTCAAGCCCATCCCACGAAAAGTTCATGGAATTACCGTACACAATTATCATTACAGGGGTGATTCGGAGCTCGAAAGGGGGGAGCCCGAATCCCCCGAATTTCCTTTTCAAGTAAAAAAAAAAAAAAAAAAAGAAAACAGAAAAAAAAAAAAAACAGTTTGCCAAAAATGGAAATTAGGGGGATTAGGGGGAGTTTTTTTAGGGGGATTTTTCATTTTCCTTATCATTATCCACATTACTTAATTGACCCTCTCTTTGTCATAATGAAAATTCTTAATTTCACATGTAGTTAACCTATTATTTTAAACTCTCATGGAGTTACCGTACACAATTAAAATCCACATTACTTCATTGACCCTCTCTCCCGAATTCAAATTTGCTAAAATAAAAATTTTCAATTTCACATGTGTAGTTAACCTATTATTAGATTAATTTAAACTCTCATGGAGTTACCGTCTACAATTATATTATTCACATTATTTGACTGACCCTCTCTCTCGATTTCGAATTGGTTAAAATTAAAATTTTCTATTTCAGATGTGTAATTAACTTATTATTAAATTAATTTAAATTTATATTAATGTTTTAAATAGTTCATCTTATACACTTAAATAAAAAAATTACTTATATAAAAAATTAAATTTATTCAGTATTAGTTATGATATTTATTAGATTATTTTCATCTGTACCATTTATATATTTTTAAAAATAAATCATTTATTTATTATAATATATATGATTTGATCATTTTATATATATAATTTTATCAATTTATCATATGAAATGAACTTTTTAAATTATTGTAATGGTTATTAATTAGACATTATTTTAAAACAGATTATTTTAATAATTTTTTAACTTTTTAAAAAAAAATAATATAATAATTTATAATATTTTTTTAATTTTTTAACTAAAATATTTAATTCCCATAGTATTAGAAATTATAATGCACCATCTTCACACAAATCCCAATTCCCCCCCCCCCCCCCCCCCTCTCCTGCTCTCTCTCTCTCTGTTTACCATTTTTACTTTCTCTCTCTAGCCTGTGTCTGTGTGTGGGGCCCAAACTAGTCCTCTGCTTTGCTGGCTTCAAGCTCTCCATAGTTGGTTTTTAATGGGGTTTGTCTGCCGAGAGAGACCAGAGTTTCAGTTGGCCTAATCAAAAACTCATTCTCTCTCTCTCATTCATAACTTGTATTCACTTCTTTCTCTCTCTCTGCCTTTCTTCTTCCATCACCTCCATATACTCTAAACAATACTGAAAACAACAACAATCAAAACCCAGTTTCAATTTCTCTTCGATTTCATCGATCCCCAGATCTATCTCTCTGTCTCTCACTTCAGATCTTCCTACCTTTCAATTCCATAGGTAAGACTTTTCCAATTTATATACGTATATGCAGTTATTTTGGATTTTAGAAAATAGGGTTTCTAATTTTCTATGCTGACTGAGTTGTGTTGTACCTTATTGATTTGAAGTTTCTGACCAAACAGGTTGTATGAGGAAAAAGTGAATTTGACCACTCTTGTTTCAAAGTCCCCCTTTTAAGTTTTTCTCGTATTAGCGGCTATTGTGGTCATGGGTTTTCTGTTTCATGACGAAACACAAATGGGTTTAGCATATAAAGCTCTAGTTCCATAGTTTTCTTGCAATTCTCAAGCTGAGAACTGAACAGAAATTTGGCTTTTTGATGTGTAGTTGTTTCTATGATCTGTTAGGTTTTGATGTGTTACAAATTCTGATTTTTGAGCTTTTCTTTTCTTGTTTTTGATGTTGATGTAGACTTTTAAGTTTTATATATATTCATTCTTTTGTGTGCAGTAGAGGAAGGAACAGTTCACAATTGGGGTTTATTTGGGTCAGAGTTATTTCAAGTTGTTATTAGATGTGGAGAATTTGTAGGGTGGTTTGGGGGTGAAATGAGGTATGTTATCTGGGTTAATGAACTTATTGAGGGCCTGTTTTCGGCCGAGGTCTGATCGATACATTGGCAAGGGTTTGGATTCTGGTGGTCGCCAAGATGGGCTTCTATGGTACAAAGATATAGGACAACATTTTAATGGTGATTTTTCAATGGCTGTAGTTCAAGCCAACAATTTACTCGAGGATCAGAGCCAAATTGAGTCAGGTTGCCTGAGCACGAATGACTCGGGGCCGTATGGAACCTTTGTTGGAATATACGATGGGCATGGAGGTCCCGAGACTTCACGTTACATCAATGAACACCTCTTCCAGCATCTCAAGAGTAAGTCACTTGAATTCTAGTTGAATTTGGAATGGAAATTATTTTCAGTTCATTCAATAATGTTTACTCATTTTGTGTTTTATATTCCATCGCAGTTGTTTGGTTGTATTGAAAAATGAGAAGATTGTATATTGTATGTTGTCTTTTATCACATCCAATCACTTCTCAGTTGAACCAAATACTTGTATTAGGCTGGTTGAGTGGAGGTTTTCAGTTTCATGGATTCAAAATAGTGAATAATCCAAGGATTTAACATTTTAGGTACTTCTTTCCTAGAATTTTGTATGTGAATGGATAGACAAAAAATTAAAGGCCATGAACTTTAAAGTATTCTTATTACCTAATTAAACTAATTTATGAGGATTAGATTACTTTTGATTGTGTTTCTTGGGGCTGGAGATCAGATACTCTTTCTTAATCTTTCAGGGTTTACTTCTGAGCAACAATCTATGTCAGTGGAGGTAATAAGGAAGGCGTTCCAAGCAACAGAAGAGGGATTTCTGTCTCTTGTTACGAGACAATGGCCAATGGCAGCACAGATTGCAGCAGTCGGATCATGCTGCCTGGTTGGTCTTATCTGCAATGGAACCCTTTACATTGCCAACCTTGGTGATTCGCGTGCTGTTTTGGGGAGACTTGTCAAGGTAACAGGGGAAGTTCTGGCCATTCAGCTCTCAGAGGAGCACAATGCAGCTATAGAGTCTGTGAGACAGGAGCTGCAATCTTTGCACCCGGATGACTCGCAAATTGTAGTTTTAAAACATAATGTGTGGCGTGTGAAGGGCCTTATACAGGTAAGTCTTCTTCTTTGCAAGGGAAGGGTTTGATTGTTGGACTTTACAACTGTATTATTTCCATAAACATTTGGCAGCAACTAGTAATACTAGAGGAATTGGAGATCTTGTCAGTGAGTGATACTTAAACATTTCTTCCATTTTTTGAGTTATTCAGAGTTGGAGACTTGGAGAAAATTTTGGTTCTATTTATGTTTTCAGGGTTAGTATTGTTGAGAATGTAAATAATAAAATTACACCTCTCTCTAATAGCTTAAACTTTTAGACAATTTGGTGGTCAAACAATTTAACATGATATTAGAACTATGCCTTGGGTGGTCTCGCAAGTCTCGTCTCTATCCCATATTTGTTTCTCTCATTTTGTTCATATCTCTACCACCTCCCTGTTTGTCCGAGCTGCACGTTTAGGGAGGGTTGGAGACTTGTCCCATTTTGTTTCTCTAAACCACCCAAATTTTATTCATGTAGTCTACAGACCTCTTCACGTATTGCCACCTCTAAAGGTTCTAACAACTTATCATGCTTTCAAAGTAAGAAATAGATCATGTGTTCAAACCTCACCACCTGCCCGATAATTATAATCCTTGTACATGTACATGTTTGCCCCCCTTATGAAGGCAAATTTGGCCACACGCGGGAGAGCATGTTGAAAATAAAAATAATAAATTCACCTTTCTATTAGCTTAAGCTTTTAGATGCGCTGGTGGTCAATAATTTAACTAGTATGATAAATGGTTTTTACAGAGTGTTAATGGTAAGGTGCATTGATTGTTGGACATGATGGCTTCTTGAACATTTTAGTGTTTGTGTTCTCTGATGTTTAGGTAATTTTTATCTTGCAGATTTCAAGATCTATTGGCGATGTATATTTAAAAAAGGCTGAGTTCAATAGGGAACCATTAATTGCCAAGTTTCGGCTACGCGAACCTATCAAAAGGCCGATATTGAGCGCAGATCCATCAATTTCGGTGCATCAATTGCAGCCACACGATCAGTTTATTATATTTGCATCAGATGGCCTCTGGGAGCACCTAAGCAATCAGGAAGCAGTTGATATAGTTCAAAATCATCCTCACAGCGTAAGACACTTGACTCTGAATATTGATGGCTTTTTGTTTTCCTCATAGAGACTTGTGTAATTGTCATTTTCTTTCATCATACAAGTTACAACACCAATAAGGCAACTATTTATCCTGTACACTTTGTAAGTTTGATTTCTTGCCTGAAAATGGAATCAGATTGGTTATTGGAGGTATAAAGTTACCTTATCATGAAATCAATGAAAGCATTTTCTTAATGGTCTAGTACTATGTTACCATAACATGGATTGTTGTAGTCCGTGGAACAGGAATGGGGACGTGATACGCCGCAAACTGTAAAAATATGGTATGATAAGAGTAGGCTTGTATAGATTACCCAATAGGAATTGAAGGTACTTTTAGAGTAATTTTCTTTTAACAATTAGACATCAATTAGTCATGTAGCAACAGATTCATATAATAAGCATTATTACCTATTTTTGACGTTTTGTACTGTCAAAACTTCACTCACCTTAGATTTTAATTTATTATAAATATATATTTTTTTACTTGGAAAAAACTTTTGGAATTACTTTTGATCACTAAATTTATTGTTTTAGAATGAAAGTGTACCATATTTTGGAATATTCATTTCAAAACATAGTTCGCTAGGGTGGTAGTAGCATTTTCTGGTAACATTGGTCTAATAACCGAGCATGGAGAAATCAGGAAAATAAAGGAGACAAACAGGGAGAGAGAGAGGGTGAAATCAGGAAAAAGAGAGAACAAAAATAAAAATAAAAAAGAGAAACAAAAGAGGGGAGAGAGAGAATTAGAGAAGACGAAGACAAAAAGGGAGAGTGAAACGGAAAAGGAAGGAGAAGAAGAAGAACAGAGAAGATGAAGGAGACAGAGAAGACGAAGAAAAGAAGAATAGAGAAGACGAAGAAGAATACCTCAGGCATCTTCGATTGATCTGAATAGCTTAGGGCTTCTTTCTCTCTCCCTTGATCTCTTTCTCTCTTTCTCTGTCTCCTCTCCCACAGTTAGGGCTTCTTTGATCCACCTCGCGTGTCTGGCAAGTGTCACGGCGTGTCCATGGCGTGTCTGATTGGAAAAATTCAAAAAAAAAAAAGGAAAGAGGACACGTTAGAGAGCGTGTCTGTGTCCGACACTCGTACGCAGGCCCTGGGGACGTGTCGGTGCTTCATAGGTCGTAAATAATGGTAAGTGACGTTAGACAATTGTATATCTAGAATTTTCTATTTGGTTATTTATGCACCAAACTGAAAATTCAGATAATCGTATCTGCAAACATTTTGGCAATTCAGCATGTATATCATTTTTATTCATTGAATGTGACATGATTGAAGAACACATCAAACTCCAAATATTTTTTTTTTAGGAAGAATAGGAAAGAAATTTTACTGTTGAGTTACGTTCATGCAGGGAAGTGCTAAGAGATTAGTGAAAGCTGCATTACTAGAAGCGGCAAAGAAGAGAGAAATGAGGTATTTGGACTTGAAGAAGATTGATCGGGGGGTCCGTCGGCATTTCCACGATGACATCACAGTGATTGTTGTGTTTCTTGATTGGAATCTCGTGAGCAGAGCTAGCTCAGTCAGGAGTCCCAACCTGTCCGTGAAAGGGGGCGGAGTCAACCTCCCTTCCAACACTCTTGCGCCATGCTCAATGCCAACCTAAGATGCTGGCTCTACCTGAGGCAAGATGATTAATGTTATTATGTGTTGTACTATTCTCTTTGTGAATACCAGGTAGCTTCAAAGGAAATGAAAAGCATGCCATCAATTCTTTAAAGTACATTTTGTAACCTTTTAACTGATAACTAGTACTTGGGTTTAGTTTCTAAATTCCAAGAAAATAGAACTGAAAAAGGAGAGACAACTTCAGGGTGATAATCCTAGAAGTTATGTCCTTGGTGAAGTTCTTTCTATTGCCTCTGGCTGTTATTCCTTTACTTTTCTTTTTTTTCTTTTTTCTGTGGCTCATGTAAATCATTGTCTTGGCAAAATGGCAATCTAGAAATCCTGTTGCTTTGAAGCTAACTTTTTCACACTTGTTCTCTACCGGTTATCAAAATCGTGGTCCAAATCATAGGATTGTACACTGTTGTAGAATTTGTATTATAGCGGGATCGCAAATGGAACAGTAGTAGGTAGGATTTGTATTAATATGCATCATTCTTATTGTTATTATTATCTTATTTTTTATAAAAAGTGGAATTTTATTATGATTTTCAATCTAATCCATGAAGATTCTCACCAATTTGGATCTCAATTTTAAGAGCCATGGTCCTAACCTGGAGAAAAGTTCAGCATTTGGAGCATTGCGGAGCAGGTTTGTGCAACAACACAGAGTTGACATGGGAGCAACTTTCCTTTTTCGATTATGGTGTGTTAAAAAACAGGTAATTGATGGGGGTTGAATATATGATGAACGTAAAATGGACAAAGCCTTTTGTCTCTTTTAAAATCTTTACTTTTTTAACTTTGAAACATGTGGAAATAATCAGGGCCGTTTTGAGCTTTCACGAGGTTTAGAGTAAGATTTTATTGTGAGATTTTTTATATTTTAAATTTAAATATAAATAATATTTATTATTTTTAATAAATTATATCTGGTAAAATTTATATCTCTTCAATTCTCATAACTAAAATTTGGGAGTTATTTAAAATATTTAGTTATGAAAAAAAGAAGAAATTAAAAGTGTCAAAAGTTATTAAATAAATAAAACTTATAAATTCAAAGTGAAAATTAAGAAAAGTTTATAGAACCTATTTTAAATTGGTTGAAAGTTATTTTAAAGTGAGCTTTTTAAAAATTATATATTATAAGCTTTTTAAAATTTATGGAGCCTTTTTAATGCGAATTTTTATTTATTATTGTAATAAAAAAAAGGTATGCATATGACAAATATATACCAAATTGGTGGACCTTTTTACTAAAATTTTAGAACTTGTATTATGCTTATGGAAGTATATCTTATTTTCTTTTTCTTTTGTTGGTTTTGTAGAGGTCTTTATCAAAGTCGATCGAGAAATAATTGAATTTTATTATGCCTATTTTGAGAAGTATGATAAAAGTTTATTTTTTGGTCTTTTTTTTTTAAATATATAAAAAAAAATAAAGAAATGATGTGAATCAAAAAAATTAAAAAACTGACTTTTAACTCAATTGCTAAAACAAGCCTTATGGTTATATATGAAAATTTTGAAACCTTTTTTGCAAATGAGGTCTAAACCATTGCTTCAATTGCCCAAGGCTTTCAGCCGGCCCTGGAAATATTCTAGCATTAGATTTTTAACTTTTCAAGGATCAAAGGATATGGTGAGCCATGTTATGTATTGCTGTTTGATGATGATCCTTTGCTTTGGTAGGAAGTCCTGGCTTTCTTTTAATTTTTTTGAGCATAGTTGAATGAGATACGGTACGAATCTCAAATAATTTATTAAATTTTATACCAAATATGTTTGACAGAAAATTTGATAAATTATTTGAGATGCATATATTAGTGATATGATGTGGACATATTAGTTCTTCTTAGATATGTTTTTTGTTTTTCATTTATATACATGTTTGTGAATTATTTTTTGTATTGTTCAAATTTTAATTTTGATAGATTACAAATTATAAATTATGTACAACTAGTGAAGATTTAAACTCCTAATATTGAATAAATTAAAGGGAACCTAAACTATAAGATAATCATGTGTTTTTATTATTATTGGGTACTTAGGTAAAAGATCAATTTTTTACATTTTTTACTTCAATTTTTGGGGGCCAAAAAGTCCATTATAATTTGAAAAATCACCTCTATCTATCGGTGTCTATGTTACTTATGTTGGGTCATTCCACTATTTATCTATGTATCACTTATTTATTTATTTACTTAGGCTTTGTTTGAAAAGTTAATTATTTAATTTTTTGACTATTTTAAGTTAAAATAGGTTTATTTTAGGAAGTAAGTTAAAAATTAATTTTTTATTTTTTATTTTTGTATATTTAAAAAAAAATGTATAAAGTTAGAGGTAATATGATCTGAAAAGCCAAAAAAATAAAAAAGGTGGCTTTTTGCCGAGTTCCCAAAATAAGCCGTAGTTGTATTTGGAAAGTTGGTTAACTTTTTTCTTTTAGTTAATTTGATAGTTGTAAAAGAAAATGTAAAATGATTATAGGTTGGATATGACATTTTGTCTTATTAATTATTTTAACCTATTTTATCTTTTAGTTGACTATTTTAACCCAATTCTCTCCCCCAAACAAGGCCTTACTCTACTTTTCTATCTATATGAGTGTTTGGGAAGAGTTTTTTGAGTTTTTTTTTTAGTTAAAATAGCACTAAACGAAAAAATATGGTAAAATAATTAATAAGATAAAATGTCACATCAAATCCATAATTATTTCATCTTTTCTCTAATAAATATCATATCCAACCACAAAAAAATCTAACCATCTTCCTAAACACAACTATTCTAACCTATTAAAATAATCAAAAACTAAAATAACCTACTAAAATAGTCAATTTTACAAACAAGGTGATTATCACTACTACCATTGTCGTTGCTAATGACTTTTCTAGCGAACCATTTGTCCACGCGCCATTAAATGTCTTTGGCCTTGTTTGGTGCAGTTTATTATAATTTAAAAATTGATAATCAAAAATCAGAAGTTAAAAGTACCCTTTCTCTAGTTTCTAGATAATCAATTTTTTTGGATCTTATTTAAACTATTTCTAACAAATAAATTGTAAGAAAAAATTGTATCAAACGGTCTAATAAATACTCCTAAATTAAAATAAGTTATAATCAGTTCATTTAAACTGCACCAAACAACTATCACACAAAAAAAAAAAATCAAACTTTGAACCAAATAACATAGGGTCCTATGCGTGTAAATTTTTCACTAATTATTTTCTTTTAATATGATTAAACATTTTATTATACAGACTACATGAGCATTTTTTATACTTTTTTATTTTATTTTTGAATTATTTTTGGACGAGCTTAAGAATAAAAGCTCAGTCCAATTATGGGCTTGGCTGGTCTTCTGTCACTACTATAAACTTAGGGGTTGTTTGGGATGACTTAAATAAGTGTACTTTTTATCTTTTTACGAAAAGATATGCAAAAAAATAAAAAGGTGATGTGATGGAAAAAAGATAAATAGATAAAAAGATAGATTATTTGAGACTTCTCAAACTTAACCTAAGATCTAATTAAAAAATTAGAAAAGCTGGTTCGAATGAGGCCTTAACCATTTTTAGAAACAACACAAGTTTCTTTATACAAGTAAACAAGGGTTTGAGTCCTTTTTTGCAAAAAAAGATCTTACAAAAAATGTGTTTTGAATAATACTTAAAAATAAAAGTATGCGATAATGCGAGTTATTTATAATTTTTAATTTATTTATAGGAACATATATGAAAGTAGGGAGACTATTAGGAGAAATGAGAGAAGAAAAATTATCAGTTGGTATAAAGACGGTATTTGATTTTATTTTATACCAATCATAATTTATTATTTTTTTATATTCTTCAACCATTCAATTTAAATTCATTACTCATATTTCTTTTATTAATTACAATACGTCTTTGTATATTCTTTAATCATCCAATTTAAATTCATAAATCATATTCAGCTTGCTTGTTTCCTTTTTCAGAAAATTCTACTTTTTTATTTTCCGTATTTTTTTGTTTTTACTGAATTTTTTTAATATTTTAAGTAATTTTTTTACTTTTTAGACACACCTAACATAAATACACTTAAAAAGTAAAAAATTGTAAATTTTTTTTAAAAAAATTTCACTAAATACCAAAAATATAAAAAAATACATAATTCAGTACATTTTTTGTATTTTTATGTATTTATTAATTTTTAAAAATATTTTTTCACAATTTTTTATTTTTTAAATACATCTAACTAAGGTGCATCTAAAAAAGTAAAAAAAATGTTTAAAATTTAAAAAATATTTAGTAAAAACAAAAGAATACGAAAACTAAAAAACTCAATTTTCAAAAAATTTAATCCAAAAAACGCAAACCAAACTAATTACAATATTATTAAAAACACTCTCTGACGGATATCCCAAGCCTGATTAATAATTTCTCGAGAGAGGGAGAGAGCTTTTGTCTAACCTGTCAGACTGTCAGGCATATTCGCGCCACCCAACAAAAACTCTCTTTAAAAGTATTCCCTGAATGCCCCTTTTTTTATTACTAATTTTTTAAAAACCCAAACTTAGGCTCAATTCTCAATGGCCACTGGGTTTTCTTTTTTTAAAAAAAAAACAACAACAAAAATAATATAAAAAGAAATCTGAATTTAACTCATATGACAAAATAAATCTTAAAATTTTAATTTTATTTATTTAATTTTTAAAATTATAATTTATTTTTG
This sequence comes from Camellia granthamiana, assembly GCA_036172215.1. NCBI lineage: Eukaryota > Viridiplantae > Streptophyta > Magnoliopsida > Ericales > Theaceae > Camellia > Camellia granthamiana. Next base: position 3,100,613 of record CM069904.1, on the reverse strand, counting down.
TTAAGTAAAATAGATGAAAAATAATATTTTAGCCATTAAATTTAATATAGATGTATATAAAATATCTAATATATTACTTTTCGTTAAATTTAATAATTAAAATAATAATTTTCGGTTGGTTTTACTTAACGAGAAAATAAACAAATGGTTTAAATTGAAAATAGATCAAAAAATTATAATTTAGATTAAAAAAATTAAAGTTTCAAGGTTTATTTTGGGAAAAATCGGTCTAAGGTCCCTATTCAACTTTTAGTAATGGATTAGGTCCACAATCTGTTCTTTTGTAGTCTAAGGTCCCTCACCCATCCCCTCTCCATCCACGTTGTCCTGAGAAATTCCCACCCTCTCTCTCTCTCCCCCGATCTCGTCACTTCACTGCCGCTTCCTCCATTGTTACACGAACTGTATCTTCTAGCCAGCTCGGAGACCGATCTGACCACTCATCTCCTCTTCTCACCGTAACCATTACCAGCTTCGACTGCAGCTCCTTCGCCATCCCCAGCTTAGGTGACCTAACCCCTGTCATCCTCGTTGCAACGTCGTCCTTGCATCACCATCTAGATCTGGAAAACCTATATCTATTCTCCCCATCGCAGGTTGGCATCAACACTGCGCTAACATCACCAAGGAGTCTCAGTGGCTTCATCACACAGTCCATCCAACTACCACCGTTGCTGCCACTAGAACCACCAGAACCACCGTCCACCACTGCTGCCGCCGCCTATGAATCGAGGTCGAAACTCGAAAAAGTACTTTCAGATATCCAACTACCATTCTTCAAGAGGATGAGGCTGGCCAGTTGGATTGAATTGAAGATCCTTGGCAACCTTGAGCTCGCCGCTGCCTATGGCCAAGCTGGATAACTTGGGAGCAGATAAGGTGTTGGGGACGAAGATCGAGGTGGTTGAAGAATTTCTCTGGATTGAAATGTCCAGAGAAATTTGAAAGACCAAAAACAGAATTAAACAGAATTTCTCTGGATTGTTTTAGGTTTTTTTTTTTTTTTTTTTTTGTGATACAGAAAATTTCTCTGGTTTTAGAAAATTTATTTGGTTTTAAAGAATTTCTCTGGATTGAATCTAGAGAATTTTTTTGGAGATGAGATTTTCTTTGTGAATATGTATCCAAGTCACTGAAGCCATCAAACTGATTTTCTATTGAGAACATCTATTGCGAAATTTAGATGTTGGACAGTCCCATTCAAATTAGAAACCAGAGAAATTTCAGAACATCTATTGAGAAACCATTTTCTGAATAAGAAATCATTTTCAGAACATCAATTTCTGGGTTAAGAAATTCTTTTGACCATTTTCTCAAACCAGAGAATTTCTGGGTTTGAATCAAACCACTAAATTGAGAAATTGATAAACCAGAGAATTTAGTGGTTTGAACCATCTAAATCATTTTCAGTGGTTTGAATCTAAATTTAGTGGTTTGAATCCAGAGAATTTCGGGGTTGAGAAATTCTTTTGACCATTTTCTCTGGTTTCTCACAGAATATCTATTGAGAAATTTCTATTGAGAACATCTATTGAGAAATTTCTGAATTTAGAAATTTCTCTGGTTTGAATTTAGCTCACAGAACATCTAAATCTAAATTTCTCAATAGATTATTCTGAATTTAGCTCACAGAACATCTAAATTTCTCTGGTAATTTAGCTCACAGAAATTTCTCTGGTTTGAATCCAGAGAATTTCTCTGGGTCAATTTTCTCTGGACTGAAATTTCTCTGGGTCAGAATTTCTCTGGACCAATTTTCTCTGGACTGAAATTTCTCTGGACTGAAATTTCTCTGGATCAAGGTTGAGGGACCTTAGACATTATGAAAATATTGTTGATGGACCTTAGACATTATGAAAATATTTGGTGTCCTTTATGCTCTAAAATCATAATACCAAGGACCTGAAAAAAAATACCCCTTTATTTTGTTACAATAGTCAAATCATTGGATCTTTTTTTGCATAATTTATCAAAAAAATTTAAATGTGAGTTTTTAATTTTTTGAAACATATTTTAATTTGTCCTTATTATCATTTAGGTGCAACTTGTAAGTTTCTTTATAAAAATCACTAATTATTTAACTAATATATGTGTTACATTATAAAACAAATAAATATGACATGAAAAAATGATCATTCTAACATTTATTGATTTAATAAAACTTTTTTCTTTTCAAAAGACTAATTAACCATGAGAAATTATTTAGTGTTTTTAGAGCTCCATTTTAATTAATACATTTTACATTATCTCTTAAAAATTTAATACAAAAATAATAGGTTCTATTACTTAGATTAATAATTATTAATTGAAATACTACCTTTAACTTATGAAAAATTTCTCTATTAACCACCATTTTTTAAAGTCTTGCTACAGTCACACACTATTTTATAACATTTCTTATGGTTTATTCACAATAAGAGTGGACTCACATCATTACATGACATGGGTAAAAGTGAATAGGGGATATAAAAAAAAAGAAAAAAAAAAAAAAAAAGAAGATATTATAAAAAAATATGAGTCTAATCTTACTCTCTGTTCATTTTGAGTGGTTATTGCTAGGAGTGTAAAAATAGCGCGCAGCCTGGAGTGGGTCCTACCTAGTTAGGCTCGGGCCCAAATCTAACCTGGGACTAGGGGTGTAATTTTGGCTCGTGGCCTGCGGGCGGCCCGCAGCCCAAAGTTGGCTCAGCCCGTTTAGGCCCGAGCCCAAGCTCAGTCCGAGGCCTTAGCCCAGGGCCTGGGCCATCGTTTTGAAGCCCAGACCATTGGCCAGCTCAAGGCCCACCCAAAAGCCCCGCCTACCCGGCCAACCCAATGTCCAGTGTTATTTTTAATAGAAAATAATAAAATTTTGGTGGAAAAAATAATAAAAAAATAAAAAAATTATTTAGGCCCGACCAAGCCCGAGCCCAAAGACCCGGCCCACTGGCCCCCCAAAAGCCCGAATACTTCTAGACTTGGGCCTGGGCCTAATTTTCTGGCCCGTGGACCGACCCGGCCCCGCCTGATTTTTTGACTGGAGCCCGCAAGGCCCGACATGGGCCCGGGCCAAAATTACACCCCCACCCAGGACCCTAGGTTTTGGCAATCATTTTTTAAGCCCAGCCTGACACGCGACCTGACCCATTAACCTGCTCATGGCCCACTCAAAAGTCGGCTTCATTTTTTGTGGAGAAAAATAAAATTTTAGTGAAAATAAGAAGAAAATGTTCAAGCCCTACTAAAGCTCGAGCCCAGACCCAAACCTACTGGCTCAACTAGAGAGCGGCTTGCCCAATGCCCGAATACCTCATAGATTGGGTCTAATTTGTTGGTTCGTGGGCCGACCCAACTCGGCCTAAATTTTTTTGCGAGAGCCAGGGAGACCCAATATGGGCCGTGCGCCAAGTCAAGACTTGAACGGGTCGGGCCGGACCAAATTTGCACCCTTAGCTATTGCCAATTATTCATTGTGGTGACAAAAAGAGCATAAAGTTATATGAACATGTGCTTAAAGGGGACTGGTTTAGTTTAAGAAGCTAAAAGAAATACAAATTAAAACAGTATTGAGATTTTGGTTTTAGTTAAAACCTTTTATTTGATATTTGACGTTTTGTACATATTAGTTTTTAATTATGAGTCTTACTAATAATAATCTTATGGTTGTCTTTAAAAAATTATAAAATGTCAAAATATTTATAATATTAATATATTTTATTTATATTTTAAAAGATACTCACACTATAAGTTCGATTTCAAAACTTTTATGACAAAACAATTTCAAATAATTTGAAAGACTATTAATCTTACGTTTTATCTATTTGACCACTGTCTACTCATCTATCTATGTCATCTATCTATTCATGTCACTTATCTGTTCACATATTTGTTTCAAGTGTCATTTATCTATCCACTTATTTGTCCACGTATCATCCATTATTTGTCCACGTGTCACTCACGTATCACCAATCTGCCTACCTAATTGGTCTATCTATTTATATCACCACCACAGTCGTTGTCACTCGCTACCATTGATGACTTTTTTAGCTATTGTTTGAGCAAATTTTCTAGCCATTTTCCCGGTGTGGTTTGACACCTAGCGGCGATCTAGCAGTAGTGGATTAAAAATGAAAAAAAAAATAAATAAGAGTAATAATTTGTTCTTCTCACTAAACAATTTTAATAATCATGTACATATCTTCATAAAAGATCAATCCTTATGTCATGTTTCTTCATAAAAATAATACTTATGACTAATAAAAAAAAATTAGAAGTATATATATTTTACATATTTTTCAATACTAATAATAACGTTAAAATGTTAAATTATTGATGTTATTCAAGTGATAAATATCATCAAATTTTGGAGCTCTACAAATACATGTCCTGGGAGGGATGATTTGGTTTGGCAATACTGTAAATAAATTATTTATCAATGAAAAATGTTTAAGAGCTCTAAATTAGAAACTCGAATAGGTGGCCTCACATTTTGATGTGATGTTTTGATTTTTTTTCTTCTTCTTCTTCACTGCCAGCTCTAATGAGTTGGCTTTAAAACTCAAGTTTAGAACTCTCTATCATTACTGTTTATTAATTTATTTGAATCACATAATTTTTCTATTTTTTAATACATATTTTTGTAAAAAAAAAACTAACTTATCAACCATACCTAAACAAAAATTATAAGTTAATCCTGGGAGGTCACAATTTCCCTCGTCAATCATAATTCAATTCTCTCGAATAGAGACGGAATTAGGATTTTATTATTGAATGAGCTAAAAGAAAAATAATTTTTTTCACCATATATACAAAACACACATGTATGTATATATGATATATAAATTATATATACATTAAAAAAAATTAAATACAATAGAAATAATTTTAAATAGGATGAATAAGTTTTTTTTTAATGTAAAAATAAAGAAAATTCAAGATAAAAAAGAATGACATATATATTTTTTATACTGAAGTGTCATTTTATATATAAAATAATATATATATATATTAAATTTTATTACAAATAATAATATTCATAAAAATCAATTTTATGACCAAAGGTATTGTTTGGCAAGTTGACTTGTGGCTAAAATAGCCACAAAAGATAAAATAGGCTATTTTAGCCACAACAAATAAAATATCACATCCAATTCATAATCATTACATTGTTCTCTTAAAAAAAAGTCAAAAAAATCAAAAAATTAAAAAATATTTTCCAAACTAAATTTTTTAACTCAAGCTAAAATAATTAAAAAAGTCAAAAAAATTAAAAAAACTAACCTACTTTCCAAACCGAGGTTTATAACTTTTTTTCCAATTCTATCCGGTCCGAGATGAACCAATAACTTCCCATACCCAAAATAATTAATAATTGCATTTGACTTTTAGATATTATAATTGCCTCGAATCATCCTGAATACACCTGTCAAGTTAATCTGTGTTCTTGTACATTGTGAATAACTTTTTTTTTATAACGGTTTTAAGAATAGTCAATAAAAATAATAAAATATTTATAAATTTATATGTTTTAACTATTATAAAATGTTTAGACATATTTTAAAGGGCAAATTATAAACATCCCTCGAGGTTTGGTAAAAATATAAATTTTTCTTGAAGTTTGAGAAATTATAAATTGCCCTATGAGGATCAAATTTGCATAAAAAATTAGGAAGGAATCTATATGAAAATAAAAACTTTAAGGGGCAATTTGTTATGGAAATATAAATCTCAAGAAGAAATTTATATTTTCACCAAACCTCGAGGGGATGTTTGCAATTTACCCTATTTTAAAATACATTTTATATGTTTTTTTAATACTACCAAATACCAATAACCCATAAGATTATTTTTAGCGTTTTTAAAAAAAAATTAGCGTGTACAGCTAGAATGATCCCTTACCCATAAAAGTGAAACTGACAAACATGAAGCAACTGGCGGGCTCAATTTGACTAAAATAAGCATGTAGGACAAAATTAGTTATTTTGATTATATAGGATAAAATATTATATTTAAATCATAATTATTTTATTTTTTTTCTTACAAAATTTAAAATAATCAAAAAATTTATTCTAAATAAAATTTTTTAAATCTAAACTAAAATAATCAAAAAAAAAAAAATTAACTCCCATTGCAAATGAAAGTTATATTCTCATAATTATATCCAAATTTAAGTTGTCAGAACAATTCCTCCCTGTCTCATGTTGTTTGTTGCACTTTAAATAATTATTTATTGCATTGTAATAGATTATTGAACTAATTTGTGATAAATTCAATGTAAAAAAAGTATAAGATATTAAATTCAATGAATATTTTCTATTGGTTAAAGATTCATGTTTTGTAAAGTAATTTAGTGAAAACTCTTAAAGAACATTTATTTTTAATTTTACTTCACGATTTTTTTTTTTATCTATTTGACTTTTCGTTGATTATCTGTTGAAATTATATTTATTTGTTGAAAATTTTTATTTGTTAAATTCATATCTATTTAAATAGTTTTATCTATTTAAAATTTTTATTTGTTCAATATTTTAAATCAACTGTTCAAATTTTTTATCTGTTCAAACAGATCTTATGAGCCTCCATCGAACCACCCCACTTAAGTAGTGAAGAGTAAATCTTTTGAGTCAATATCAACAAATCTCTACCTTCGTCAGATCTTCATTTGCTGCACGAAATCAAATTGCAAAACCAAGACAAACAACATTGAACAAAACTCTACCTATGCAAGATACGCACAAAACTCTACCTATGCAAGATACTTAACAAACCAAGCAAATAACTAGCAGGCAAACAAGTGTTTTGAAGCAAATTGAACGAAGGAAATTTTCCGAGACATATCAAGCCAATCCAAGAGAACACAAATTTATATATATATATAAATTCATTGGCAATACATATATATACATAGAACACAGATTTGTACATATATATAAATATCAAATCAAGACTTCACTATAAATGTAGAGGCAACCATAGAACACAAATTTATACATATATACAAACATGTTTGAGGTAGATCCGAGATTTTGGATACACAACCGTGGATCTAGATCGAGCTTCGTTGGAGCAGCGATGCTGCCATGGTGTTGACCTCTGTTTGCCACCAGATCACGAAAATGATCTCAGATTTACAACCGGAGAGAAGATTGGTAAAGATTGGCGATGACGGAGGGTGAAGAGAAGAGAGAGAGAGAGAGAGAGAGAGAGAGAGAGAGCGGTGACGGAGGCGGTTGCGAAAAGCCAAGGTTTATTTAATTATTTGTGTCTCATAAACTAAGCAAAAATTACATCAAAAACACTAACACAAATTTTTAAAATAAAGCTCAATTAAAAAAAGCAGCTTTTAGATTTGATTTGACTATTCCGTATGGTTGCTTAGAATTAAAAACTAATCAAAGTGTTTGGTTTGAATTTTCTGAATTTACTTATTAAAAAATTAAAACTTATTATTTTTTGTATTTTTTTATTTTTATTGATTTTTTTAAATTTTTTAAACAATTTTTTTAAATTTTTAGATATACCTAATATAAATACATTTAAAAATATAATATTTGTGAAAAAAATCTTTAAAAAATTCACTAAATACCAAAAATATATGAAAAAAATGAAAATTCAAAACATTTTTCGTATTCTTGTAAATTTATTAATTTTTAAAAATATTTTTTTAAAAATATTTTACTTTTTAGATATATTTAAGTAAGGTGTATATAAAAAATGGGTATTTTTTTTTCAAGTCCTTGGTATTATGATTTTAGAGCATAAAGGACACCAAATATTTTCATAATGTCTAAGGTCCATCAACAATATTTTCATAATGTCTAAGGTCCCTCAACCTTGATCCAGAGAAATTTTAGTCCAGAGAAATTTCAGTCCAGAGAAAATTGGTCCAGAGAAATTCTGACCCAGAGAAATTTCAGTCCAGATAAAATTGACCCAGAGAAATTCTCTGGATTCAAACCAGAGAAATTCTCTCACTGCACAAATTTAGTGGCCCAGAGAAAATTACCAGATAAATTTCTGTGAGCTAAATTACCAGAGAAATTTAGATGTTCTGTGAGCTAAATTCAGAATAATCTATTGAGAAATTTAGATTTAGATGTTCTGTGAGCTAAATTCAGAATAATCTATTGAGAAATTTAGATTTAGATGTTCTGTGAGCTAAATTCAAACCAGAGAAATTTCTAAATTCAGAAATTTCTCAATAGATGTTCTCAATAGATGTTCTGTGAGAAACCAGAGAAAATGGTCAAAAGAATTTCTCAACCCATAAGTTCTCTGGATTCAAACCACTAAATTTAGATTCAAACCACTGAAAATGATTTAGATGGTTCAAACCACTAAATTCTCTGGTTTCTCAATTTCTCAATTTAGTGGTTTGATTCAAACCCAGAAATTCTCTGGTTTGAGAAAATGGTCAAAAGAATTTCTCAACCCAGAAATTGATGTTCTGAAAATGATTTCTTATTCAGAAAATGGTTTCTCAATAGATGTTCTGAAATTTCTCTGGTTTCTAATTTGAATGTGATTGTCCAACATCTAAATTTCGCAATAGATGTTCTCAATAGAAAATCAGTTTGATGGCTTCAGTGACTTGGATACATATTCACAAAGAAAATCTCATCTCCAGAAAATTTCTCTGGATTCAATCCAGAGAAATTCTTTAAAACCAGATAAATTTTCTAAAACTAGAGAAATTTTCTGTATCACAAAAAAAAAAAAAAAAAACCTAAAACAATCCAGAGAAATTCTGTTTAATTCTGTTTTTGGTCTTTCAAATTTCTCTGGACACTTCAATCCAGAGAAATTCTTCAACCACCTCGATCTTCGTCCCCAACACCTTATCTGCTCCCAAGTTATCCAGCTTGGCCATAGGCAGCGGTGAGCTCAAGGTTGCCAAGGATCTTCAATTCAATCCAACTGGCCAGCCTCATCCTCTTGAAGAATGGTAGTTGGATATCTGAAAGTACTTTTTCGAGCTTCGACCTCGATTCATAGGCGGCGGCAGCAGTGGTGGACGGTGGTTCTAGTGGCAGCAACGGTGGTAGTTGGATGGACTGTGTGATGAAGCCACTGAGACTCCTTGGTGATGTTGGCGTAGTGTTGATGCCAACCTGCGATGGGGAGAATAGATATAGGTTTTCCAGATCTAGATTGTGGTGATGGTGATGCAAGGACGGCGGAGCAACGAGGATGACAGGGGTTAGGTCACCTAAGCTGGGGATGGCGAAGGAGTTGCAGTCGAAGCTGGTAATGGTTACGGTGAGAAGAAGAGAGGGGTGGTCGGATCGGTCTCCGAGCTGGCTAGAAGATACAGTTCGTGTAACAATAGAGGAAGCGGCAGTGAAGTGACGAGATCGGGGGAGAGAGAGAAATGGTGGGAATTTCTCAGGACAACGTGGATGGAGAGGGGATGGGTGAGGGACCTTAGACTACAAAAGAATAGATTGTGGACCTAATCCATTACTAAAAGTTGGATAGGGACCTTAGACCGATTTTCCCTATAAAAAAGTAAAAAAATTACTTAAAATTTTAAAAATATTCACTAAAAATACAAAAATACAAAAAAATAAAAAACTCAATTTTCAAAAAATTGAATCTAAAAAATTGAAACCAAACACAGTGAATAATTTGACAAGTGAAGTTAAAAATATCCATCCCTCTATTTTTTGATAATTAAATTTCTTTAACTCATTTAAACTATACATAGGTTGAATTCGACTCATGTTCAATTTATTAAAAACTTATTCAAGATTGAACTCATTAGGTAAACAAGTCAAGTTTGAATAGCCTACTACCAAACTTGAAAATTTTATATGCACTATAAATAATCAAGTTATTAGAGTTCAACTCGTGTTCAACAAATTAAAAACTCGTTCGAGATCTACTTGTTATGTAAACGAGTTAAGTTTGAATATAATTTTAAACACGTTAAGTTATCAAATCAAATTTGAACAACCTATTACTTGACTTGATTTGTTTTCAGTCCTAACTATATTTAGCAAATATGCTATCAATAAAATTATATTAAACATTCTAACAATTTCTTTTAAAAAAAATTATAATAATTTCATAAAGTACACCGAACAAAAACAACATCTCGTAAACTTATTTAAACTATATTTATCCAATATGCTATGAATAAAAATTTTAAACATCCTAACATAATTTAAAGAAAAAATCATAACAATATCATAAATTACACAAAACAAAGGCCTCTTTTGAAAAGTAGGTTATAATTCACTTATCAGATTATAACCTATTTCTTTTCTTACAAAAAAAGCTACTTATAAAGAACTTATAAGTAATTTTTTACCAAAAAATTGATTATAAACAGCTTCTCAAAATAGCCAAAAACCAACCTCTCATACCAACCAGTAAAAACGACAAACATATGTTTTGTCACAGCAAGCATTGTTTGTGTATTTAAAGGTTTGACTCGTCCTTTTCTCAACAGTCAGCCTATCTGTCTTCCCTATAAAATCTCTGCTAAATTTTAGCAGCAACTTTTAGGCTAAGTTTGGAAAGACTAAATAAGTGCATTTTTTATTTTTTTTGATTAAAAAATTGAGATTGAAAATATGGATGTTTGGGTTAACTTTTTGACTTTTTATGGAAAAATATGTAATAAAAAATTGTGAAAATTGGTTTTCAGAGAAAAATTTGAATTGGGAGTTGTGCAGCCGTAATTGTTGACTTTTGGTGAATAGTGTTAACTTTTTAACTTTTTGAGTAACTTTTTGACTTTTTAGATTATTTGGGAGTACCCAAACAAGGCCTTAATTTCTCAGAAGAGTGAAATAAAATCTCTGAAATAATACTATATATATATTAATTAGTGAATTAATTAATATATTAATTAATGATATGATATAATTTAAATTTTTTTTATTTTGTATAATGTGATTAATAAATAAAATAAATAATAATGTCATAATTAATACACCAATTAATACATTTAGGCCATATTTATTTGGGCGGACTAGATTAACATTCCCATGACTAACAGTCCTAGGACTACGAATCCGTTGGATTATGTATCCTATCTTAACTAATAGTCAAGTTTAAAATAATTAGTCCATACTTCAATTCTTTAGCCAAACATCAGATTAATAATTTTATTAGACTATTAGTCCAATCCCAAGCTCATATCCACCCAAACAAACATAGCCTTAATACTACGAAATCAGGCTAGATTGGATGAATTTGTACTCCAAACTATCAACTAATGTGGTGGTGCGTTGATAGACTGATCGTACACCAAATTACCAAACACGAGAATTCCTTCTTTCACTTCCTCGAGCCCCCCTACCTTCTCTCTCTCTCTCTCTCTCTGGTTCTCCCTTCATTTTCTCTCCGCTAAGTTTAGTTAGTTAGTTTATTATTTTCTGGTATTTACTAGACTTAAAAAATCACCAATTAAACCCCTATTTTGGCACTTGTTCGGAGAACAGAGAGAAACCCAAGAACCAAACAAGAAAAAGAAAAGAAAAGAGAACTCCCATTCTGTGTCACGCACAGGCCTGAGATCTCTCTCTCTCTCTGTCTGTGCGGGTGACCACTTCCATTAGTCCATTTTAGCAGATACCCAGCTTTACCTTTTTCTCTCACTCTCTCTCTCTCCATGACCATCATTATTTCCCAGGAGATGAAATGGTGAAATGGGTTTCTCTAAAAACTGTTTCCAAGAGCTACATTACTAGAGACCCACTTTATATCTATCAGTGTAAGAAATGGGTTGGTTTAATCCTTCTTTAAAAGCACCATTTTTCACTCTCTTTCTTTACAACCCCAGTGATCAAAACCCACAAAACCTTCATTTTGGCACAAGCCCACATCTTTTTTCACCCACATTCCTCCAAAAAAAAGCCCCAGCTTTTTCACTTTTCTCTCTAGCCCAATCTTTTAAAAGCAGAGCCACCACTCTCAACTGAACTTAGCAAGCAAACAGGGATGGGTTGTGTTGCCTCTAAACTAGAGGAGGAAGAAGTAGTCTCTATTTGTAGAGAGAGAAATGGGTTTCTCCAAAGCTGTGTACCAGAGCTACCATTTTACTAGAAACCCACTTTATATGTATCAGTGTAAGAAATGGGTTGGTCTAATCCTCCTTTAAAAGCACCATTTTTCACACCCTTTCTCTAAAACCCCAGTGATCAAACCCACAAAACCTCTTATTTTGGTACAAACCCCCCACATCTTTTTAATCACATTCCTCCAAAAATCCCACCTTTTAAACTTTCTTTAACCCATCTTTAAAAGCAGAACCACCAGTCCAAAACTTGGCAAGAAAAGAGGGATGGGTTGTGTTGCCTCTAAGCTAGAGGAAGAAGAAGAAGTTGTTTCTATTTGTAAAGAGAGAAAGCGTCAGCTAAAGTTAGCTGTGGAGAGAAGGTATGCTCTTGCAGATGCACATTGTAGGTACTGTCAAGCTCTGTATGGAGTCTCAGCTGCTATAAACCTGTTTGTTTCTCGTCATTCTTCACCCTCTTCACCATTTCTCATCACTTTCCCACCATCGTCTCCGCCCAGAGAAAATGTGGTCTCCAACCCATTGTTCCTTCAACAAACACCATCTGAACCAACCCAGAAAGCCATTAATTGTGAATCATGTGGTTCTTCAACATCTTCAGAAGAAGATGAAAGAGAAGAAGAAAAAACGGAGAGAGAAGAGGAAGAAAAAGGTTTTGGGTATTTCTATATGCAAGTGCCACCACCATCAATGCCATCTCCACAGAGGGATTTTGGGTGGGATTTCTTTAACCCTTTCGACAGCGTGAGACCGGAGATTATAAGTGGGTATAATCACAACTCTGATGAGGATTTGAGGGCAGTGAGGGAAGAAGAGGGGATTCCAGAGTTGGAAGAGGAAGGGGAGAGAATGGAGGAAGAGAAAAAGGTGGTGGTGGTGAGTGAAGGGAGTGAAAATGTTGAGCATGAAGAGAGTGAAAATGTTGATGGTAGGGTAATGGATGGTGTTGTGAACCAAGGGGAGCAGAAGGGTATAACAGTAATTAACTCACCAGTGAAAGGGAGAGAGTTGTTGGAAGCGTTGAAGGATATTGAGGATCATTTCATTAGGGCTTGTGATTCTGGCAATAATGTATCAAGAATGTTGGAGGTAAATAGGGTTCAATTGCAATCTGGTTTGGAGGAAATAAAAGGTGGGTATTTTTCTTTTCTTCTAATTTTATTTATTTATATTTTTTGGTCTGCTTGAATATAATTTTCAATTAGCATCCAATTATTTTAGGTTTTATTTTGTTTCCATATGTTTGCTTTGCATGGATCTTGTTTTGGGCTGCAATGCAATTTCTGTGAATGTTCATCTCAATATTACAGTTCTCTCCTAAATCTGAAGATTTTTTGGGTTGAATTTTGACTATATATGAGCTTATTTCACTTGCATTGTAGAATATAACCAAGCTGAATAAGAATTTCTGTAACTTTCTGTGTGGGTTATTTTTCTCGGCCACACTGCCTATCTTAGTGAGTTAGCAGTAGTAGCACAGGCAGAATAGATGGAACAAGCAATAACACAAAGACAAGAAGGATTTACGTGGTTCGGCAATAATTGCCTACGTCCACGGGTGCGCCGAGGTGTTTCACTATGAGTAATAACAAGAATTACAGTTTTGCTCTCAGTAACTCTCACTCTCTGAGTATATAATTGTAAATGTTACAATTGGCTCGTAGTTGTATATGCTCTCTTCAGAATGAATTCCCTCTTAATCCCCCCTCTATATCTCGTCCTCCATCTCTATATATACATCGGAATAGAGATGGGGAAGCTCACAGCTTTTGAGCTGCCTTGCCAGCCCACCAAAGCACTTTTGGCAGCTTTTCAGGTAAAAGCACATTCTTTCTGCACATGGCCGCCTATGGCCTCGTGGCTATTTCGCATGGCCTCAAGGCCAGCTTGTTGGTGAAATGATGGCCTCACGGTTTTCTCCACTAGGCTGGACATCCACCTAACCAAGATAATATTTAATAATATAAACCTCGGCTTACTCTTCTGCGGGTAGTTCGGCCTTTGTATGCTAAGCCGAGGTTCGAGGCCTTTAGCCCAGATTGAGATGTCTCCTGAGTTTACCTCGGAAAATAGTAGAGTTCCTTGGCAAGAATCTTACTGTTACACATAGCACCCCGGGTGACATGTCGGCATCCCCTTGCCACGTGTTGAGTCCCAGAAATATATCCCCACAACTGCCCCCTAAGTTCTATTACCTCGGCAACTGAGGTGATGGAACTTACATTGAACTTCTTTCTCGTACCTCGGCTTAAGAACTTCCAGCCGAGATCATTTACTTCAGGCCGACATGGCTTCGTTAAACTCCAATCGATTCCCATTCGCGCATGAGCTGTCATGCATCACTTCTCAATCGTTCCGATGACGCGTTTCATTTTCAGTGGACCGTGTTGCTGACGCGCCCACGAGCCGTCTTTTCACTGCAGCGCCGTCTGACGCCTGCGTTGCCCTAGGCGTCATTATTGCAGTTTTGCCGCCCTTTCAACTTTTAACAAAACAATTCGTTTCTCTCTCCTTCTTTCACTTTTGCATTCGAACCTTTTGTTTTCTCTCTCTCTCTTCAGCCCTTTCTTCTCCAAAGCTCCTTCCTCCTCCGAATCTGCCATTTCTCTTGCTCGAAGCCCTGCAACTGCCTCCATTTGCCATTTCCGTGAAGCTCTCGACTCTGTTGCTTCCATCGTCTGACCTCGGCAGAACTCATCCCGGCTTCAACTTTTCTGGTAAGCCCCTGTTCCCTTCTTTTCCCAGTTCTTTGATCGTTTCTGGTATTTCTTGCTTCTATTGCTCTGCTTTTCATTAATATGCGAATCATTTCTTGATTTTGCACATGAATACTCGTACTATTGCACCTCTTGTTCTTGGTCTTCCACCTTCTCCTGATTTTGAGACTTCGTTGTTTGCTTTTCTGTTTTTCAGATTTTCTGCCATTCATACTCATTTATTCGTAGATTTAGGTTTGGGATTTGCTGTAGAACCTACTTTCCTTAGGAAAAAATTGAAACAATCCGCACCTAGGTTTTAGCCGAGGTTCTTAAAACCTTTTAGCAATACTCTGTTTCTGTAGCCAAACACTTATTTCATCAGGACCATGGGTGTGTGGAGAGACAGAGTGGACACCCCAACCAAACTTCAAAACTTTAGGCAGGAATTTTCCATCCCTGACGATGTCCACCTCAGACTAGCCGAGGAGGAAAAGGACTCCATTATGCCTGATGGTGATAAGATGCCCTTCCCTGTTGTAGCCTTCATCCAGTGTGGACTTAGGTTCCCCTTAGATCCCCTTTTCCGCGAAGTTCTTCATTTCTACACCCTCAACCCCATGCAACTTTCCATTAATGCCTTTAGAACCCTTATGGGCATAATAGCTTTATCTCGGCGGGAGGGTGTTAGAATCACCCTTTCTGATATCCAGTACTGCTACACCATGTGTGGCCTTGACCTGGGGGAAAAGGGTTTTGTTTACTACCTTAAGCCGAGGTCCACAGCTTATAAGATAGTTGCCGACCTTCCAGACTCCAACAAAGGGGCTGGAGATGACTACCTCATTGTTTCTGGCAATTGGGAATTCGGCCCAGATGAGGAAGTCCACCTTTTCCCCCTCCCACGAACAATAAAGGAGGGCAAGGGTAAGAGCCCATCATTACTGCTTAGTTGTTGTTTTCTTCAATTTTTTCACAAAATTTTGTCTGTTTCTAATGTTGTGTTTCCTTTTGCAGACGTTCGCCAACTTCCAAAGAACTTCCGCCAATCCTACTTCCTCAGGCCCGACCTGAAAAAGCTCTTAGACCTTCCACTTCAGCAACGAAAAGCTCCCTTGTTGCTGAACTTCATCCCCACATACACCTCAAAATTGGCCGACGTTCCAAGGCAGAGGAAGAAGAAAGCCTCTCCGCCAACTGCCTCCACAGAACAAGTTGCTTCCGCTTCTGAGCCAGCCGACCAGCCATCAACTTCGGCACCAAATTTAGTTCCAGTCCAAGAAAAGAAGCGCCGACGAAGATTGGTTAAGGCAGCCCAGATGGAAAAACCACAGAAAAAGGTGCTGAATCTCCTGGCCGACCTTCCAGATGACATGGAAGAAGATCCTGCCCAGACAACTCCTCAGCCGAAGCCCAAGAGAGTCAAGAAGGCCCAACCCAAGGCCAAGGCTACTGAAACCGTTGCCGACGTTGAAGATGCAGTGCCAATTTCTCAACTGGCCAAGAATACGACTTCGGCGCCTTCAAAGAGACCTGCTGAAGCCCAACCACCAAGGTCTGCTGCGGCAAAGAAACAAAAATCATCAACCTCAACCTCGGGGTCCAGGGTTGCCAAAGTTCCCTGGGAACCCAAAGTTACTCTTGAAGACAGGCCAGTGTACACTAATGAAAGTGCAGCCGATCCCGAAATTGGCGTGGCACTTAGCACTGCTGTCCTTCTGGACGGTGATATGGCGAAGAATGAGAAGAAGAGTGGCTATGAGAATTACACTCTCATGATGCAGCATTCGGTCCAAGTAAGTCTTTGAAGTTGACCATTTGCCTTTCATACTTGTAAAATTTTTGAAATGTTTATAATAACCTTTGCCTTGTATTCTCCCAGGCCATCCAACATGCCCATACCTTCTCCATGCAGGCTTTTGAGACTGCGAAGAGGTTAGAAGACATGGAGAAGGAGTTCGCTCTTCTCCATAAACAAAACAGGGCCAACGAACTAAAAATGAAAAAGCTGGAAGATCAGGCTGCGGAAGCTACAAAGGCCCAATCACTTGCTTTTCAAAAAGCTGAGGCCGCTGTAAACGTAAGAAAAGTTGCCGAGGCCGAGAAAAAGGAAGCCGAGGCTAAGAAGGCTGAAGCCGAGAAAGAGCTTAGAGATGCTCTGGCCACCAAGAAAGCCGAAGTCACTGCTGCCTACAACCAAGGCATGGCCGACGTTGCTGAAGATTATAAGCTTCAGGTCAAGCAAGCATGCAACAAAGGATTCGTCCTAGGTTGGAATGCTTTGGCCAAAAAGCTTGATCTACCAGCCGACTCGCCATGGCGCAAGACCAAGGCTATGCGTCTTCCTTGTCCTCTTCCTCCACCTCCAAGCCAGGCTGAAGAAGATGATTCTGAAGCCGAGGCTGAAGACGAAGATGAAGAAGAAGATGAAGCCCTGGTAAGGAAGGCCAGGTCTCCTTCCAAGGGTGAAGAAGTCTTGGACTTGACTGGAGATGAGGACGTTGAAGCTGCTCCCAAAAAGGCAGACATCGGCACGCTATCCTCTGACCTTCTTTTGGCAGAGAGAAGTGTTGATGAAACCCTTGCTGAGATTGATGCTGAGGTTGCGGCAGACAAGGAGGCCGAGGTTGCAGCAGATAAACAAGCTGAGGTTGCGACAGAAGAAAACGCAGAGGTTGTGGAACAACAAGTTACCAAAGAGGTTCTTCCAGAGTCCTCCGAGGTTCCAACCCAACCATCTGTTCAAGTTGAAGGACAGCCCTGATTCCTTTTGTACTTTGTTTTCTTCTTGTTGATGTTTTGTAAACACTGTAATCTTTATGGCCGATGTGCCTTTTTTGCTTTAAGAACAATTGACCCTTGCTTGGTAATAGTGCCTTCTTTATGTATAACTGTTTGATCTGAATGCTTCAGTCTTTAATTTCTCTTTACTGCTTCTGTGTAGCTTTATACTTAGAATATTTTGCATAATTTTCATACTCCTCCTTCTCTGTGTAATCTTCTCGGGGTAACATACCACGGGTATAACACCTGCAAAATTTTACTTCGGCAGAAAACCGTCCTGCAATCTTTCATAAAACGTATAATATTCAATGTTAGCTTTTCTCAGGTTCCAATGAGTGTTCAAACAACAATCTCAGTCTGCCCAACGTGTAAATTGCTACAAATTTCAACAACGGTTAACCAAGTTTTGTCAAATGCTAAACAGTAATCTCAACTGTTACCTCAACCTGTAAATTTCAACAGATGGTAATACGTCGGCCTAACTGTAACCTGTAAATTGCTGCAAATCTCAACACGCAAACTTTTCTCAAATTATAATCAAGTGTTTAAATAGTAATCCACTTGTAAATTGCTACAAATTTCAACAAGGTTTAAACAATAATCTCAACTTGTAAATTGTTGCAAATTTCGACAAATGATCATATATAGTTTCAAATTATAGGCGATAACATCGGCTTTCCTTCAACTTGTAAATCGCAACAGATTTCAACAAGCGAAGAGAAACAAATATCTCGGCTTGACTCCAACTTGTAAATTGCTACAAATTTCAACAAGTGAAGTCAAGGAAGCATCTCGGCTAAACTTCAACTTGTAAATTGCAACAAATTTCAACAAGCGAAGCTAAGCTTTGAAATTGGCCTGATCAACTTGTAAACATATGATCTCATGTCGGATTTCAACAAGAATTAATACGACCAATAAACTTTACTCAAGTTATAAACAATCGTATACTTGTAAGTCGACATAAACTTCAACAAGAATTAAACAATATACATGAACCTGTAAATTGATATCGGCTATACTTGGCGCGAATTTCCACAGATGACAATATATCGGCTTGACTCCAACTTGTAAATTGCTTAAAAGGGGTCCAGTGAAGGACCTTCGGTAGAGATGTCCGTCCGAGGTCAAGCTGAATCTTGCCGACTTCAGTCTGACTTTGTGTGCCTCCTTGCGATCTTCTGGCAGTTTTCCTTCTTTAAGGAATGCAACAATTGCATCCATCCAGCTCGGCCCCATGTCCACGCACATTGCTTCCTGCTTTGCGCTCCGTGGTTCTATGCTCGGACCCGACATGTAGTCGATCATGATTGTTCTTGGCTTTCCAGTCTGCATTGAACTCGCCAGGTTGGCCAACGCATCGGCGTGGCTGTTATCATCTCGGCTAACTTGAAGAAGTCGGCAGTTCTGAAATAGCTCGGCTAACCTGATTACTTCCTTTGCATATGCCGACATCCTCTCGTCCCTGGCTGCAAATTCTCCTGTTGATTGGTTAACAATTAATTGTGAATCGCAAAAAACTATTACCTCGTCGGCTTCTGCTGCTGCTGCAAGTTTTAGTCCGGCAATCAATGCTTCGTATTCAGCTTCATTGTTTGAGGCCTTGAACCCCAAACGGATGGACTGCTCTATAAACTCTCCATCTGGGGATATCAGCAGTACTCCTGCCCCCGCTCCTCGTCGGTTTGAACTTCCGTCCACAAAGAGTCTGAATGAGTCGCCGATGTATATGCTGCACGGTCTGAGCTTTTCCTTTCTTTGGTCTTCTGCTGTTTGCCGGGATGCTTCTTGCTTGCTGGGACCTGGTTCATCTCGGCTCAAGGGAGGCCGATGTTCAATGGACTCCGGCGTGAATTCTGCCACAAAGTCGGCCAGAACTTGTCCCTTGATTGCTGTCCTTGGCCTGAATTCCAGGTCATACTGGCCCAAGGCCACTGCCCATCTTGCAATTCTTCCTGTTAAGTCTCCTTGTTGCAATAAGGACTTCAATGGGTGTTCTGTTAGTATCACTATCTTGTGTGCTTGGAAGTAGTGGTTCAACTTTTTTGAGGCCATGACTAAGGCCAACATTAACTTCTCCAGTGGCAAGTACCTTGTTTCAGCGCTGGCCAAGGTCTTACTCACATAGTAGACAGCTTTTTGTTCTCCCTGCTCTTCTCGGATAAGTACTGCACTTACCGCATGCTCTGACACGGCTAAGTACAGAAACAATTCTTCCCCGGGCTCTGGTGTCGAGAGGACTGGAGCCGTGATCATGTACTTTTTCAGATCGGCCAATGCGGCTTCACATTCTTCGGTCCACAGGAAGTCTGCAGTCTTCTTTACCAGGTTGAAGAAGGGTTTACACTTGTCCGAACTTCGGCTTATGAACCTGTTTAGGGCTGCTGCTCTGCCAGTGAGCATTTGAACCTGTTTGGCCGAGGTTGGACTCTGAAGATCCAAGATAGCCTTGATCTGATCTGGGCTGGCCTCTATTCCCCTTCTGGTTACCAAGTACCCTAAAAATTTACCAGATCCAACACCAAACGCGCATTTTGATGCGTTGAGTCGGAGCCGATATGTTTTCAGTATATTGAATACCTCGGCCAGGTCGGCGAGATGATTTTCTGACTCCTTGGTCTTCACGACCATGTCGTCGATGTAGACTTCCACTGTTCGGCCTATCTGTTGTTTGAACATTTTGGTCACCAACCTTTGGTAAGTTGCTCCTGCATTCTTTAATCCAAAAGGCATCACCCTGTAACAGTATAGGCCCTTCGGGGTGATGAAAGCTGTCTTTTCCTCATCTGGAGGGTACATGGCTATCTGGTGATAACCTCGGTAAGCGTCCAGGAAGCTCATCCTTCCATGTCCCGATGTAGCATCTACCAGCTGGTCAATTTTTGGCAGAGGGAAGCTATCTTTGGGACATGCTTTATTTAGGCTTGTAAAATCGACACAAACCCTCCATTTTCCGTTCTTCTTCTTTACCACCACGGTGTTGGACAACCATGTTGGGTAATTGACCTCTCTGATGGCCCTGGCTTCTAGAAGTTTGTCAACTTCTTCCTCCACAGCTTCGACATGCACCAATGTCGGTCTTCTTGCCCGCTGGATCACAGGTTTAGCCGATATGTGGACGTTTAGTCTGTGGCATGTGACCTCGGGTTCAATGCCAGGCATTTCATAAGGTGTCCAAGCGAACACTTCTATGTTTGTTCTCAAAAAGGCCTCCAGTTCTCTTTCTTCTTCCTCGGCTAAGCCTGAACCGAGAAGAAAAAATCTTTCCTCATCGCCCTCCTGGACGAGAATTTTCTTTAGTGATTCCTCGCTCTTCTCGGCTGGCTCCTTGCCGACATCTTCCAGGACTTCCATGTCCTCATCTTCATACTCGGCCGTTGCAGGTTCTCGAACATTGCAGGTAGCTTTCATTGCTGCCATGGAGCAATTCTTCGCCTGCAGTTGATCTCCTCGGATCTCTTCTATCCCGTGCTCCGTTGGGAACCGCAGAACTTGGTGCAATGTTGAAGGTACTGCCCCCATTGCATGCAACCACGGCCTGCCCATGATGATGTTGTATGGTGAGGGTGTATCAATCACAATGAACTCGGTTGTGATCTTCTTGGTGCCTGCTTGTACTTCTAAGCTTGTTGCACCCAGTGGCCACGTCGGTGTTCCATTGAAGCCGACCATCGGACCAGTTGACTGCTCCAGGTCGTCGGGGTGAAGGCCGAGCTCCTTGTAACATCTAACGTACATGATGTCACAAGAACTTCCTGGATCAATCAGGATGCGTTTTACTTGGCACTCCCCAACCTGGAGGGATACTACCAAGGCATCATTATGTGGGTGCTGGACCATCTCTAGGTCGGCTTCAGTGAAGGTTAACATCTGAAGTTGGCAGTCTTCTGGCCGAGGTCTTTTCAGTCCGACCTGGTTCACGTGCTGCAAGTGCTTCGCTCTTTGGGTTTCTCCCCGAATTTCGTTCTCATTCACCTTGGAGTGAATAACATTTACAACCCGAGGTCTGTCTGCTCGGGGTTGTGGTGGTGGCGGGGCTGCTTCCGCCTGTGGCAATCTTGCCTGTTCTTCCCTTGTTCTGGTCTCATCAACAAGGTCTCTCAAGTGGCCTTGTCTCACCAGATCTTCCAAGTGGGCTTTCAGGGCTCTGCAACCCTGTGTTGTATGTCCATTTTCATTGTGGTATGAGCAATGTCTGTCCGAGTTTCTCCCCATAAACTCCCCAGGTTGCCTTGCCGGTGTTCTGAAATAGGGCTGGCCCCTTATTCTTCCTAGCATCTTGTGAATTGGAATTCGGAACACGGTTGTTACTGCTTGTTTAGCCCTCAGCTCTATCTCCGTCTTGCTGAAGCCGTTGTTACCTCGGCTTCGCTTTGGCGAGTCACTCCGTTGCTCATGTTTGACCTGTTTTGATGCCGATGTATCCTCCTCGGCTCTAGCATATTTTTCAATCCTTGCCATGAGTTCTTCCATGTTCTTTGGCAATGTCTTTGCCAAAGATTTCCGTAGTGAACAGTCTTCCTTCAGGCCGTTCTTGAAGGATACAACTGCTACCTCCTGGTTGCATTCGGGTATTCGGTTGAACACCTCGTAGTATCTCTTTGCATAGGCCCTTAGCCCTTCATCCTTGCTGATTTTTAAAGCCATTAATGCGTCCACCCGTAATGGCTGTAGCTTGTTTGTCACGAACCTGGCCACAAACATCTCGGCCAGGCCTTCCCAAGTCTTTACACTTCCCTTTGGTAGTTTGTGGAACCAATCCGATGCAATTTCCCCAAAGGACGAAGGGAATACTTTGCAGAGCAAAGGCTCATTTCCACTATATAACGCCATTGAGTTCAGGAATAATCCTACATGGAAGTTAGGGTCTGACTTACCATCATAGATTTGGAACCTCGGCATGCTGAATCTTTTTGGAGCTACAAACTTGTCCAGTTCTACCGAGAATGGTGTCCTCGGCTTGACGAGTGAGGTTACCTCGGCTTCGGCGTTCTGTTCCCTTCTCTTGAGATAGTTTCTCAAGTCTTCTTTGCTTCTCCCTGGAGCTCGGCTATCTTTTGATTTGAGCCCCTTCGGCACACTGCTCTCGGCGTCGTGGTGCGCCCGTTTAGATCTTTCTCCACGGGTTGTGTCAAAGCAGAGAGCCTGCTTTTGTACTTGCCGATGTTCTCTTGGTTCCCCATCCTTTTCATTATGTGTCCTCTGGGACTTGCCGACGTCCTCGGAGGGCGGGTGAGGGTGCCCCTTGCTCCTGGAGCGTTGTGATGCGTCGGGTGTCGTTGTCCTTCCTTCATTCCGAGCTTTAACTGCTGGGATTGGCGTATCCTGCAGTGGGTATGGTGGCTGCATGACCTTGGTTTGCATCATGAAGTTGACTACCGACTGCAGGTCGGCCAACTTGGTTGCGAGGTCCTTGACTTCCTCATC
Organism: Camellia granthamiana; assembly: GCA_036172215.1. NCBI lineage: Eukaryota > Viridiplantae > Streptophyta > Magnoliopsida > Ericales > Theaceae > Camellia > Camellia granthamiana. The sequence goes on along the minus strand of CM069904.1, from coordinate 3,077,702 downwards.
CCTTCGTCTGCATCTATCCTTCCATACCTGGAGGTTATCCTCCTTGTAATAGCTATCCTGATCCGTCTTCTTCGAAGTGTCGTCCTCCTGGACGACGTTTTTGCCCCCGTGCCCCTGGCCACGGGTTTGGTCGTTGTGGTTGCCTCCTTCGGCATCCAGGTCAATAGGCGTGTCATTTTCAGCTGGAATGTCATCCCCGATCCTCTCGTTCTGTGCGTTGCTAGCCATCTATTCGTCTATCTTTCCCACAGACGGCGCCAAATTGTGTGGGTTATTTTTCTCGGCCACACTGCCTATCTTAGTGAGTTAGCAGTAGTAGCACAGGCAGAATAGATGGAACAAGCAATAACACAAAGACAAGAAGGATTTACGTGGTTCGGCAATAATTGCCTACGTCCACGGGTGCGCCGAGGTGTTTCACTATGAGTAATAACAAGAATTACAGTTTTGCTCTCAGTAACTCTCACTCTCTGAGTATATAATTGTAAATGTTACAATTGGCTCGTAGTTGTATATGCTCTCTTCAGAATGAATTCCCTCTTAATCCCCCCTCTATATCTCGTCCTCCATCTCTATATATACATCGGAATAGAGATGGGGAAGCTCACAGCTTTTGAGCTGCCTTGCCAGCCCACCAAAGCACTTTTGGCAGCTTTTCAGGTAAAAGCACATTCTTTCTGCACATGGCCGCCTATGGCCTCGTGGCTATTTCGCATGGCCTCAAGGCCAGCTTGTTGGTGAAATGATGGCCTCACGGTTTTCTCCACTAGGCTGGACATCCACCTAACCAAGATAATATTTAATAATATAAACCTCGGCTTACTCTTCTGCGGGTAGTTCGGCCTTTGTATGCTAAGCCGAGGTTCGAGGCCTTTAGCCCAGATTGAGATGTCTCCTGAGTTTACCTCGGAAAATAGTAGAGTTCCTTGGCAAGAATCTTACTGTTACACATAGCACCCCGGGTGACATGTCGGCATCCCCTTGCCACGTGTTGAGTCCCAGAAATATATCCCCACACTTTCTACTTAGTTCAGTAATTATAGTGTTTGGGCCTATTCTGTTAAATTCATTCAAAAAGATTGTGTGTTTTTTTTTTTGGTTGCTAATTTGGGCATGAATCTTCTTCCTATGCCTTTTCGCTTTTGGGGCTTTTAAGCAATTATGCAGTTCCTAAAAAATTTCCTCTGTGAATTTCCTTTATTTTTTTATTAAGCTCTGCATCCATCATAGTGACTTCTTTTCGTCTTTATCTGATATGGTGGGTCTTTGCCTGTTGCTTCATGAAAAGAAAGTTTGTATCTTTCTGTTTTTCTCCCAATAATATTCTACTGCCTTAACTTTGTTGGTTTGTATGTAATAATGCCGATGAAGTTCCAAAATTTAACTTTTCTTTTTGCTATCTAATATTACTTTAGAGTCTCAATTGTTGGTCTCATATGACTCTCATCCACATTATTGTTCCTCTTTGTTCTTTCTCCCTTGGTGACTATTCGAAAATGTCATGAGGTAAAAAAAAAAACATCCCTCTCTTAGCTTTCTAATTATTAGCTTTTCTCAAGCTTATAATAAAAAAAAACATAAGGTAAAAGCATCCCTCTCTTAGCTTTCTAATTATTAGCTTTTCAACTTAGTTAAATTGTTTTTTGACACAAGAACAACATGCCTGGCAATTTACTCGTACACTCATTCCAACATAATCTGTATGAGCTGTTTTTTGACTCATTTTGTTTTATTTTGGCATTGGTGTTGGGCATTGTTGTTGTTTTCGCTTGTATCACGACTACGTCTCTTTTCTCAATCCCTAACGAAGATTCTTATATAGTGGCCTTCGACATCATCCTTTATTGCCCAAAAAAGAGCATCATTTATCGGATACTATTCCCTCTGCCTTATTTATGTGTGGTCCTGAGATTCACTTTTTCTGCCTGATGATTATTAGATTCGGAGATTGAGCTATGAGTTTTTTCCTACATTCTTTTTTGTGCTTTTCTTTCGTACTTTTAAGCACTTTTTCTTGCATAATTTTCCTTTGCCGATCTTATCTTGATGCAGAGAACTCGACAAAGCTCATCCAAGCCATCACATGGCGGTCCACTTTGTCTCGAACCTCTTCATCATGTAAAAGTCTCGTGGCATCTAGTTCTAAAAGCTCTTCGACATGGACGGAATTTAGCAACGATCTCTTTGATGATTATGGAGGAATGGAATCTGGAAGCCATTCTCTGACACTAGGAAGGCTATATGCTTGGGAAAAGAAGCTTTATGAAGAGGTTAAGGTAAACCATTGTTACAACATCATGGATGTTTCAATCTAAAGTAAACTAACACAAGAAGCCAAAAGTCACATTATCAACTATATTACCCGTTAATTAAACACTTTCAAATAGAACCTTCACGCATTCACTAGGGATATATCTAATGAAGAAAAAGCTAGCCCTTGCTATTACTTAAAAATTGTCAAACATCTAACTTAGTTCCGACTTCCACATTATGATTTCCTTTCTGCTCCCTGGTTGGTAACTATGCTACTTGGCCGTGCTGATTAAAGAGATCCATGTGTGTGGGTAAAACAAACTCATAACACATCTATCTCAAGCAAAGAAAGAAAACAGCTAAATCTTGTATAGAAAGCCCGTTAAACTAGAACCATAAATTGTATATCAGCTCAACAGTTCGAAAAGAACACGTCCACGATATATTTGCAGTCACCAAAGGAGTGTAGCAGACTGCAGACCTCAATACTTACAAGGTAAATGTGTCTGGTTCATAGACTCATTAAAAATATAATCTATTTTATCTCCAATATAATCACAAAAAATTTGAGAAGAGTATCGTGTTTTTGAAAAGAGAGAAGTGCATCTGGTTGATCATGAGATGGATATGGGAAGTTGAATTGTCTAAATACGGCTATGGAGGCAATACTTCCCATGTGGACGCACTTTGTGTTTTCTATGTCCATTATGTGTTATTTAAGGCATAGAAAATAAACAAAAAGGCGAATATTCCTTCGAAAGATATTGTTTATACTATTTTCTTTCGGAACTTGACTTGTACACTTACCTGCTCCGTAGGCTGGAGATAGCACCCGGAAAATTTATGATAGAAAGTGCAATCAACTAAGAAATCAGGATGCTAGAGGCGATGATGGACTTGCTGTGGACAAAACCCGAGCTGCGGTAAAAGATTTATATAGCAGGATCTTGGTTGCAATTCGAAGTGCTGAATCAATCTCGAATAAAATTGAGAAACTGAGGGATGAAGAATTGCAACCCCAAATTATGGAATTGTTACAAGGGTATGGAAATCTCACAACCGAACATAAGACCGTTTTAGTCTATGTTTGGATCATGGATTTGAGTAGGAATTTGTGGAGGGAAAGGAAAAAGGGAATGGACAAGTGGCAAAAATAAAAGAAAAGGAAGGGAAAAGTTTGTATTCCTGTCTCTTTTCGTTTGTCTCCACAAATCCTAGATCTAAACACAACTTTGTTGTTCTTCCTGGTTTTTCCATGCATTACTGCCCACTTTCCCCTTTTGCAGGCTGATGAGAACCTGGAAAGTTATGTTGGAATCTTATGAAATCCAGAACAAGATTATGTTTGAAGTCAAATCATATACCCGTCCCACTTATGGAAAATTCTGCAATAACTCTCACCGACTTGCTACGCTACAGCTTGAGGCTGAGCTTCAGAATTGGCGAGCATGCTTCATAGATTACATTGCAGCACAAAAGGTGTATATTGAAGCTCTCCATGGATGGCTATCAAAGTTTGTCATCCCCGAAGTTGAATTCTGCTCTAGGAGGAGGAGTTCATTGCCGCTCTGTCGAGTCAATGGCCCACCATTGCTTTTGATCTGCCGCGATTGGTTAGCTTCCATGGAAAAGTTGCCAGATAAGACGGTAGTGTTTTCAATGAAAAGCTTTGGAAAGGATTTACGAGCTTTAGGGGGTCAGCAGGGGGAGGAACAACAACAGAAGAGGAAAGTCGACGGTATGGCCAAAGAACTCGATAGAAAGATTTTAGCGTTCCAAAAGGCAGAGAACAAGATTTTTGAATCAAAGCTTTCAGACCATAATTCAGAGCCAGACGTAGAGCACCGGGCTGAGTGTTTGAAAGAAAAGAAGGATTTGTTGGACAGTTTCAGGAGGAGGGTTGATGTAGAGAAGGAGAAACACCACAACTGCATGCAAGAAACACAACGGATCACACTGAATGGATTTCAGACCGGGTTTTATGGAGTCTTCGAGTCCTTGACAGAGTTTTCCAAGGCTTCTCTGAAAATGTATGACAACCTTTTGAACACTGAAAAAGCTGTGAAACCGGGATACAATGAGGGCTCTCAAGGCGAAGAAAATGGCAGCACGTGAAATGGAAAACTAGTCTTAAGGTACTTCAAGATTTTATGGTTTGAGGGTTCTGAAGTTGTTGTACATTACATATTGTGTCGAAGCTGCTCGCTGAGACAGACATTTATTAACATTTGTAGTTTGGATTTCTTTGCAGTGATTGATGAATCATTGCTTTAAGTTGTTTATTATGTAGATGTAATGGTTGCCCCCATTTTGTGTGTGACTTGTAAATTCCCTAATTTCTTACAACCTTGTTTGGCAAAAATCCCAAGAAGCTGTGTAGAGGGGAAGATTGAGGTGGGCAATCTTGTAAGTAGTTGTTTGTTGTGTTGAAAATAAGATGACCTCTAGAAAACTGTATTTTATTAGCTTCCACTGAACATGTGCAATCCGTACATGTCTGCATGTTTTTCTGGACCAATACACTGATATTCCTATAACCAAACTGGGAAAAAGATAGGTAATTCTAACCCTAATTCTCCCTGACGGTTTCTTCGTTCTCTTCATTCGTGAATACTTTGAGATTATTGTGCAAAAATAGAATGCTAAGTGAAGCATCGGACAAGTTTCGGCTAGCATTATTGCGGTGCTAAATTCATAGCTTCTCTTCCACTTGAATATAGCTTCATCAGTTGATCTCCATTGTCCGTGATGAAATTTTCCTACCATGCAAGGAATCATCAAGACACGTGAAACCCAACATCTCATGGCCAAGGTTATCACAGCTGTTATATTTTTTCTGGTATGTTAAAAATTGACCCTTCCTAACCAAAATCAGTGAGATACAAAATAATAAACAAGTAAGAAAAAAAGAATCAAACAAATCACACACGCAAGAACACAAGAATTTATGTGGTTCACTCTAGAATAGGATTACGTCTAAGATTATTACGATTTTCACTATGATCAGAAAATATACAACTCTTTTTTAACCTAAAAGAAACGCTTTCTCATCTATTTATAAGTATAAAATTAGGATTACATGGAAACAACATGAGAATTATAAAAATATTCAAAAAATTTTGGCTAGGGGTGTAAACTCCCCTGGAGCCCCTTCACCTGGGGATGAGGCTCTCCCAAACACCCTCTCAAATTGGATCTAGTATTTGAGTAATCAGTAAGATTGAGTGAACAGTAGACTTGAGTGAATAACACTTGTCAGGTCCACCAACCCAACATGGTAGTGGTGGAAATAATAATTGCATATAGGCTTATTTTAAGGAATGGGCAATCACTTTCATGGCAGCTAAAGCGTTGAAGGTACAAGATACTCTACTCGTAAAGTTCTTGTATATGTTTTGAAATTTCTGTATTTTAAAATTCTTGCCATATTATGTGGCTGAGAGTACATTGGGGACAGAATCCCTAGCTAGAAATGATAAAGAAGATGGCTGTGCTGCTTTTCAAGATCCACGCGCTGGCAACAACGACAGCAACTAAAACAAAAAACAAAAAACAAAAGAAGAGGAAAAAGAATCCTTGGAGTTGGCAAATCACCCGTCTTCTTAGCTGGGCAATATACCAAAATTCTCAAGCCATGAATCATCACGTACGCTATTCTTATGAAACTCAGCACAAGATTATGACAATTGATAAATTAGTCTAAACATTCAAAACCAACAAGAACCAATGGCCACTAGGCTGATGATATAAACAGGTAGGCCACCTGCGTCAAAACAGTGAATAGAGACTACTTCCATCACGTTTACCTCTACGACAAAGACCAGAGGAGAGTCCTTTTTTTTCTAGAGATTTCAACAGTGTTATTTTTTCTTTATACGACCTTACTCTTGAAGAAATTGAAGGGAGAAAATTTGACCTTCCCCACAGTCAAAAAGTAGGGACGATACTGGTGCCATTGAATTCAAGTATAAAAGCTATACATATCAACTAACCCATAAAAGCAAGTTTCTTGAATGGATTGAATTCTACAACATTCCATTTATACAATACATGTGATGATACACATTCGAAGGATACACATTTATGATCAAGCAAATGAATAATTACAGGACTAGTGATTCGAGTCATGATCACAATTTTCACTTATCCTATCTCACGTACAACGAAACCAAAAATTGAGAGAAGAGTATAAATTCACTAACTGCAACAGCAGGGGAGTGTATGCCAAAAAATGGGACAATATCCACCTGCAACCAGTTCTCAACCACTGAACCCACCACAGCACCAGCTACAAGTCCCCCTATGGTAATTAAAGTTGCCTTCCCTGCAAAAAACAAAATAAAACCACTTTGAAATAATTCATATAGTTAAGTTTGTGACATGCACTAATTTGAAAGAGCAAGAATGATAGGTATAAATCAATATCAACGTCCTAAATTGACGGGTAATTTTGCTAGAGGAGCAACCTTACTTGATAGCATTTACATGTGAAACTATTATTAAAAGGCCAAAATGGTTTGCTCAATCTTAGATTGTGCCTATATTGCCACAAAGGACTAAAATTGAAAGCACCAGCACAAACTCATTATCAAATTCATCTTACAGCAACCATAAGTGAACCATCTCATCTCAAACTTTAGCCCCCTCACATATGGCTAGGCTTTCCTCCATTATAAGTAGGCTAAACATGTACAAGTATTATAATAATCTATTAGGTTGTGAGGTTTGAACACATGATATATTGTCTCTATGGTTTGTTCTGATTCCATGTCAAATTGTTAACAATTATGTCATCTAAAAAAGCATTAGTTATAGAGAGGGTCAACTTAATTATTTATATCCTCCACAAATTGTTCCACAGCCCAAGCAATTTTTCTAAACTAACCACAAGTAAACTTTGTTAAATAACACAATCTCTAAAATAATTTGTATGATATACTAATTATTTGGAAAATTCAATGTAGATGTTCTCTTCCTCCAACAAAATCAACATACTTGTTCTTTGTAAGAAGAGCATTTTCACTTCTTCCATTATTAGAAATATTTTTTTTCCTTATTTTTTTTAAAGGAAGTTGATAAACATCACGGGAATGCTTGAGGTACAAAAGTGTATGAGATCAGGCATAGACATAAATCCTCATCAATGATGTAGCAACAGACTTTATAAGATAGTGCAGGACTACCAGCAACATCTAAGTGACATACAGCTTAACCTCCACAACTTGATACAAATGAAACAAGATTGGGTTGCACACTACAATAAATAGAAACATAGCAATAATATCTTGCGTATTATCATAAAAAACAATTGAATCCCCTCAACAGACCAACACTCCCCCCTTCCACAGTGGGTGTGTGCATGCGTGAGAGCCCCAGTGGCTACACTTGGAAGTCCACAATCATTTGGCAAACATGGCGTCATATGCTAACGTAGACATTAAATAAAAATATAAAAAAGCAAATAACATAAAGTATGATAATTTACCAAATTAAACCATAACAGGATGATGGGAAGCAACAGAATTGATTCTGCATGATAAAGAATCGACTTGAATAAGCAAGTGCAGTGCTTATATTTAACATTTGCCATGTAAAAATAACAATATAAGGTAACGAGACTTCATCTAAATCAAGAAAATGCAAAACCAAGGGAAAATATTAATAATAAATAAATAAAAGGAAAAGAAAGCAACCAAAAAAGGTAAAACAATTGAAGACAAAAATCCCTTTGAATCTCAGTAAATGTAAACTTATGAAACAAAAAGTCAACTTGATTGAAGCCCTCCTTACCTAACTTAACGTTCTTTCTAGTCATGAAGTATAAGGATGCACCAAAACTAGTGGCCAAGATCAGACCAGGAACATCAGCGCCAGTAGAGGGCACTGTGGAAGATGTAGAAGCTCCACTGATGTAATTTAAGACCATTAGGGCTCCATATACACTTGCTTGTATGCCCAAGTCACCAGTATTTGGCGTTTCAAATGAAACAGGTGAATTCTTAACCGTTGCTTGCAGCCACTGAGGCATTGATCCCATCCCGGGAGCTTTTACAGGTTTAACATCAGCATAACGGATGCTGCTATTAACAACTTTGCCAGCTCGACGCTGTGACAAGCTTTGCAAAAGCAACATATCATATGCAGCCTCTACCTGAAAACAGCTATATACCATATTACTCCGTAGAAGTTAATGATAAGGAAAATATAAAGTCATGTTAATGATACAACTACATGTAATATCATGGTAAACATGGTAGTAAATCTGTAGGAATTAAAGCATATGGTTAAATGCCACATGGAAGTCTACCTTATCCAAAATTGCCTCAATGAAGCTACGCAAAGAAGCATGTGCGCGAGGGTGCATGCACACACACACACACACAATCAGGTGGTCGGTTGCTGTGAAGCATGCGTACGGGTACGGGTACGATATAGGATACGTCAATACGGTAAAATTCAAAAAAAAAAAAATAGGATACGGGTACGGCTTGATACCGCTTGTAAAAAAAATATTTATTTTTAATTTAGAGTAATGTAAAAATTAATTAAATGGTTTAATTTGTTAAGGTCCAACCTATAATTAACATTTAATGCCAAAAGTAAACGTATAAATCAAAATTAAATGTCATATATTAAATAACTTACAAAACATAGTTTAATTTTAAAATCATGATAAGCATAAAACAAAAATAAAGAAGAAGTCTAGTGAAAAGAGTTTTATCTTTGTAGTAGAAGAAAATATCGTTTCAACTGAGTTACGGTATGGCTTGAGTATATACTAGGTACGTCTGGATACGTCAAAAATTAAGAAGAAAAAACTTGGATACGTGTTTCATGTACCCAGCACGTATGCAGAAGTACCATACGAGATACTATACACCAGTAAATACTTGGTACGGATACAACATGTTTTCCGAAGTACCCATGCTTCATAGGTTGGTTGAAAATGGGTTCTCTAACTAACCAGACGGTCACTGGCTGGTTTTTTTAGTAGTCTGTTCCTTACAGTCGCCTTTTACTTTCTACCAAGTAGGTTATCCTAATACAAAGATGAGAAAATTTGATAATCCTATAGAAGTAACTTCTTGATGGGATCAATTCAATATAGAAACTAAGGAGGTAAATCAATATGCAATAACTTATCAACCTCTTGTGGAAATTATCTCAAGAAAAATTGTAATCTTACACAAAAAGTTAAATAGAAAACCACAACAAAGATTTGGGAGTTTCCTTTTATGAAGTTGTGTCGTGGGAAATTACTTATCCAAAAAAATAATAAAATATTGTGAGAAAAGAATTCCTTATTTCTCATGCAACAATAAATTTTATCTAAGCTATATGAAAATGTATTCATCCCAAGAAGATTTGCCAAAGTGGATCATTACAATTCATTGTAACATTTAACTTCCACCGATTGAACAAAATGAGCCGCTCAATCACTGTTCACCACTGGTGGGCAATGCTGTTGCTATAAAGCAACCACGATACACATTTTAAGCATTATCACAGCCCATCACCTCGGTCCTCTCTGTCATTAAACACTAGACTCTTCCATGACATCAGCAATGAATTCATGGTGTTAGGCGCCCTCATAAACAAATTGTTTGAGGATGCTGCAATTACTTTTGAGTTCTATTCTCAATTACATAGTTGTCTTGCAATAAAAAAACCCTAAGGGTTTGTTTGATTAGTAAGATTAATAGTAAGGGGATTAACAATCTATGAGCTGGATTAGTGAGATGTATAATTTCCTCTTATCCACGCTTGTTTTACAATATATATGAAAATATATAATCACAATTATACATATGTTTTGCGTTATTAGTTGTATAATTAAAAAATCCGTCAATTTTGTTAAATAGAATGGCAATTGGAATCTAATTTGACAAATAAAACTTGCAACCAAGCAATGGAACATGAGTCCATGCATTAATAATCTCAATCCTCTACTACAATCCGTCCAATCAAACAATCCCTAAACTCACCAACCCAGATACAAATCAGCTTTTCTACTCAAGTTTAAGTTCAAAAACCATTGTACACCCTCACAAATCACAAAACATAGTTCAAGTTCAAGTTTTTCTCCACAAATTCAACTACAAGTACAATAAACAACTATTACTCTGAAACGCATAAACAAAAAGTCAAATTTTCCATGCAGAAACCCCGAAATTCACACAAATCAGATTAACATCCAATCTCAGAACAAGATTCCAATTTTCTACACTGAAATTACTCTCAAATTCACAAAACAGAGAAACCAGACCTGAGTTATTGTCTCTTGGTCGTCCTTACAAGCAGCGATAATCGAATTCTTGGCTCGAAGAATATCATCGAAAGAAGCCCCCTCCGAGACACCGAGAAGCTTCAGAGCGTTCTCCACGGACATCTCGAACGGGGCAGAGTCGTCGGCTCTGGAAGAACCGGCGAGGAGGACCGTCGGAAATGCGCGGCGGAGGGGGGCGGAGACCACCCCCAACCACCACCGGTCGGACTTGATCATCGTCGCTATCTTCCCAATCTGACCTAGCTCAGGCCGCCGTGACCGGACCGGACCGGCCGGTTCGCGGCCGAGGAGGGCGCAGTTGGGCCGGACCGAGAGAGTGGTGGCCATTTTGTTGGGTTGCGTGGAAATGTGAGGATTGGTTTTGGTTTGGTTTGGTTTGGTTTCTGTGTCTGTGTTTGTGCGTTCAGTGTCATCTTTTTAATCAATTTGACGAAGATGACGTCATGTTTGGTGATAAGAGTGATAGAAGAGAGAGGAGAGGAGGCGAGGTGGTGTGTTTTGCAGCAGTGTGTGTTCCTTGGTTGTGGATCGTCCGATGGAATTGTGGCCAAATATATATATGGTCCAAAAATATGCATTTCGTAATATTTTGATTTTTAAAACATATGTTTTGTTGCATTTTAATTTTCAAAAAATATGAAATAATCAAATAGAATATTAGTGCAAAATTTCTATACGGGATGAGTTCACATCTTGTGATTTTTTTTTTTAATTTTAATAAAAACACTTACTATTATCCTTATAATTTTATAAATGCCATTTTAAATGTATTTTTTTGTATATAAATTTTTTCATTTTTTCATCTTTGTATTTTTTTTTTGGGCAAATCTGGGATAAAGTTATGATATTGTCTCTTATTTTGTTATTAATTTTGAATATTACTGATGGGTCGTTTTACACACTAAAAATAAAATTTTCAAAATAATGACAAGTCTAGGTATTGATTCACAAGAACAAATGTGAAATTAAACTAATTTAATTGTTAAAATTTTAAATTAATTTTGATAACAAGATTGACAGTTCATAGAACTAAGAATAATTAAAATAAAACTAAGAAATTGAATTGGCAATTAAAATTAAAAGTTTGAGATACTGATTTTGGGGAAAATTCTAGGACAATGAATTTACCACTAGTTACATAAATAAGTTTTAAAATTGAAAATCAATTGTGCTATGGTTTGAACCACCCAATACGTCACAACTATGAACTTGAGGTATTGATCAAGAAAATTATCGCATTCAACGTATAGACTGTAGACACTCCATTTTTGACCGACCTTAAGACTCAGACGTCACCAACTGAGCGCTCGGTGATGTTGCATATTGTGCTCGTTCAGAGGTTTCAGAGTCTCGGCTGCGAGCCTTGCCTTCGGACTTCCGGACTCTTTTGTGCCTTGCCTCGGTTTGCGAACCAGGCCCTGTTTTCTCTGTTTTCTCTTCCCGAAGGGAGGGAGAGGTCTCGTAGACCACCTCTCAGTGGCCGTAGGCTACGTTTCGTGGTCGTAGGCCATTTTTCTCGTTTGGAGCCCGGTTTCTGGTTTTTCGGAGCCGTCGGCCGTGTGCCTCGGTTCGGGACCGCTCAACCACCTCCGTTTGCTCCGGTTTTTGGCACACATCTTATTTACTCCCTTTTGAGGAACACTGAGGCTCGAGAAACCAACTTCGTGGTCGAGCGCCACCTCCGGTGCTTAATAGTTAGTTTTCGGGGCCCCGGGCCGCGTGTTTTGGCCCCCGAACCTTCGTTTTGCATTGGTTTGGGTTCATTTTTGGTGGAGACCTTATTTTCATTGTTATGAAGGTCGTAGAAGGGTGGGAGGCCAGTAATTGTTCTGAAGACCAGCTTATTCCTTTATCGCTCTCCGTCGCCCGTTTTCCTCGCTAGAAAGCTGATGTTGACCATTCCCGGGCCACTTTCTTTGACCCTCAACCACATATTTGTGTTGTACACACCTGGGAGGCCACCAATATGGCCTGGCCGGCCATCAATCATTCCTGACCCTTTTGAACCCCTCTAAAAAGCTAGCTTTTCTCTCTCCTAGTTCACTTTTTCCAGTTTTTCTCCACATAACTGTGTTGTGCACACATGGGAGGCCACCTTTTTGGGGTGGCTGGCCACTAATTCTGGTTGACCCTTTTGAACCTGGCCGGCCGGCCGGCCAGGGTAAGTGGCCGGCCGGCTACCTGGACCCTTTCTACCTGGCCGGCCAGAATCCTCTCTCCAGGTACATTACAGATATGCCCTCTTTTTTCTCTCAGATCCTGTATTCGAGGGGGGTCTTTTGGGGGAGAAATTTGAATTTGATTTTCCCCCCATTTCCTCCACTCCTTCCTCTATAAAACCAGACCCTCCAGTTCCATTTTGGAGGGTTACAAAAAATTTTTTGGAGCTCTTGCATTCAACCTCTCTCCCTCTCTACTCCAAGCCTCAAAACCCCTTAAGTCCTACACCATTTTACACTACAACCCATAGCACCACACCCCCACACTCCATTCCAGCAACTTGAAGGCTATTTTCAGAGGTTAGGAGCACCATTTCTTTAACCAAAAGCTGTTGGAGCTTTGTGCTACAAGGGTAAGCTTCTTTTCCCTCTTTTTTGTTCCTATTTTGCATGCTTTCTAAGCCATACATGCTTACATTTCTGGGATCCAATCCAAACTGAAAATGGTCTTATTTTGAGCTTATCTTCATGCTTTATTAAGGGTCTTTCTCTGTTTGAGGTCTCCTTCTCACCCTTTGTGTTTAAACTCTCTTTTAGACCTATTTTTGCATAATATTTTAGGCTTATTTGTGAGCTGTTTTGGACTTGGTCATAAACTATAAAATATCTTGTTTTGAGCCCTTCTTCAACATTGTTGAAGGGCTCTCCTCTGTTTGAGGCCAACAGCTACCACTTGTCTCTTTATCCCTCTTTTAAGCCTTTTTCTTGCATGATAGTTTAGCCTCACTTGTGTTTATTTTCGTGACTTGATATAAACTGTAAAGTGCCATGTTTTGAGCCCTTCTTCAACTTTTTTGAAGGGCTCTTTGCCCTTTGGGGCCAGCTGCTGTCCCTTGTCTCTATTCTCTCTTTTAGGGCCATTTTTGCATGATAGATTAGCCCTATTTATATTCATTTTTGAGACTTGTTATAAACTGGAAAGAGGCTTGTTTTGACATCATCTTCATGTTCTATTTAGGGTATTTTCTTATTTGAGGTCACATGCTCCCTTTAATGCTTGATTCCTTCTCATTTTGAGCCTTACACCCAAGCTCTTGTTGCATGCTTTGTTTGGCCTTCTAGCCACCGGAATCCAGTGGATTTCTAGTGGCTTTGATGCTATTTTGAGCCTCCAAATCAGAGGGGGGTGACCCTCTCTCACCTTGACTTGTTTGATGGTCATTTTGGCCTTTCAAAGGGACCCTTCTTTGCATGCTCCTTAGCCACTTTTCAGGGCCAATTTGGTGAGTTTTGGGACTACCATATTTGATTTCTAGAGTTATTTTGATCATGCTTCATGTCTATCTTGTATGTGCCTAATAATCCCTTTGTATGCCTTCCAAAGGAGCTCCTCATTTTTGTATGTGTTGGCTGTATTTCCATGGTTATTTGGGCATATTTTTGCATGTTTTATTCACTGATTTTTTCTGGTTTGATGAGTTCTCACTTGCATTATATACTTGCCATGTAAACCATGTTCACTAGTCGAAATTGCATGCTACTTTAGCCCATCTTTCTAGCATCTTTTGGCCATGCTTTGAACTAAGAAATTTCATGTTTTGGGACTGTGTTGACTCTGTCTTCATGCTTCATGATCAAATAATGCGTGCTTTGTATAGCTATAGGTCATTGTGTATGCCTAGTTTTGAGTTTCGGGGTTCATTTCATGCATCGAGTGCCATATTGCCATGTTTCGGGGCTGTTTAGCATCATATTTTAGTGCTAAAATTCACATGTTTGTATTCCATATTCCATGCCTTACCATGCTTTGGTAGAGTGGCATTCATGCCTTAGGGTCGGTCCTCAGTTTGCGTGCATGCGTGCACGCATCTCGAGTGTCTCATTTCCATCTAATGGCCTCCTATGTGAGTGTGGCTGAGGTCCACTTGTGTTGGTATAAGTCCATTATGCATCGTGTATGCCATTTCATTTCATAGCATTGTGTATGCTAGGTTGTATGGTAGCGCATTGTGTATGCCATGTTACCTCGTGCATCGTGTATGCCATTTCATAGCATTGTGCATGTTAGGTTGTATCTTAGTTGCATTCATGCATGTCATGCATATTGCATTGTGTTTGGAATAGGAGTTAGCCCGAGCACGGGAAACGAGGTACGTTTCGTACTCCGAGTGACGGAACGTGTCTCAATTCCTCAGTCGCCGACACTCCGGATTATCCATGATGGAGTCTTGGTCTTGTTGTGTTTTCTTGTGCATTCATTCCATATTGAGTTGTGCAATTTGACTCCTCGGCCATCATGCATCGATATGCGTGATTGGTGGCACGAGGATCGAGGCATGCATACATATGTGAAAATACATTGCCATGCCCCTTTCTTGCTCTCTGTTGCAGCAAATCAAGGATCAACAGCCTTTCAAAGCTTTGCACAAAATTCCGAGCATAAACCGTAAACAGAGGCTAATCGGGGCGTCATAATGGATTTCCGCGCCAAGCAACCCGAACATGCATCATTCATCATCCGGAACAGATTCGAGGCAGTCCCTAGCTTGCATGCTTATTTATTGTTTTCCTTAGTTAATTTGTTAATTAGTTAGGATTTTGTACTTATTCGGACTGTATTATTCATTTGGGACTGTATATTATTTATTTGGACCCTCCGAGCGAGGGCAATGTTGTAATAAGTGTGCATGTGTGTGATGTATGTCTTCCAACCCCACGTCTTTCTCCCTTTTATTTACTAGCTTATGATGGTTAGATTAGGGCACGTTTCAATTAGCATACAGTATGATAGCATGTTTGCATTCATTCATCTGTCTTGCATGCATCGGGCTCGGCGCATCATACTAACTGCATTGTATTTCAATTCCGAGTTGAATACTTGTTAGTTGTAGCATTTCACATGCCATATTTAGAATAGCCGAGCCTATTGTAGTTGCATTTTGCATGTGTTGCATTAGGCATTTCTGCATAAGTTAGGATCATGCATTGATTTCTAATTAGCTTCTTTCTTTGGCTTAGAGTACTCGGTAGGTGGTTATGCTTTAGCATCCTTGCATGCGTGTGAGTGACTGCCATGATAGCATGCTTACCATGAGGCTATGTACTTATGTGATATAACTGCTTGAATGCCTGTGGGTGAAGGTTGGGTTATTTGGATTGGAACAATGCATTGACTGTGAGTTTTAAGCCCACTAGATAGTGGCAAAACCATCTTTTTCTAAGCCCACCTGAGGGTGGCAAAATCCGCATTTTAAGCCTACTTGCGAGTAGCAAACCACTTTAAAAAATAAACAGGAAATGTTTTGTTCCAATTCAGGCGACCCAGTCTATACTTGTATGCCGTGCGCATCACATAGTAAATCTAGGCTAATAACCGGAATAAGAGCATATAATGTTTTTAAAACTAGATATCATGGTTAGTAGAGGCCGATCTTTGATCGGGTGAGCGGGGGTGCTCACGAAGTGACCTTCCCCAATCGTACCCAAGTTCCGGAGCCGAGGCAACTTTGGTGATGACGGACACGTGGCCTTAGGCAACGAGTCAGGGTTTCCTAAATTTCCCCAAAAATAAAATATTTAGGTGGCGACTCTGTATCTAGCAAAGCAGTCCATGTTTGGCACTTCTTTCAAAAATTTGTTTTCTCAAAACGATTTGCCGAATTTGGACTCTTTGGTTCAAGATTTAGAACTGTGACATTTTGAGTCCTGAGCTGTAGTGAGCCCAAAAAGAACGGAACGGGGGAGTCATCCCTCTCGGGGCGTTCGGGGACGTCTACAGTTTCTGGCGACTCCGCTGGGGACTTAGAGAACTTGACTCGAACTCATGATATCTTGTTTTGGCTGCACTTATGTGTTTCTTTGCATTGCATTTGCATTGGTGCGCCTAGGACACCGTGTTTGCCATCTGCTATTCCTGAACGGTTTGCCGGAGGCTTGTCTTGTCAAGGCATGACCATAAGGCTGACCGGTTGTGGGCTCTGCCGGTATGGGAACACAAACCCCGGTTTTACCGGGGCACCCTTTTGACCATTCGACCTAGTGCATATTCGGAACCGTAGTGACCATTCCAAACTAGGACAGGTTGCTTACCCAATATAGGTTGTTTGAAACCGCTGCGTGCGTAGTGAAACCCTAGCTCCTGACAAAATAGGACAGGGAAAACCCTACCCTAACATAGGGGTGTTTTGGCTCTCACTTATCTACTATGTGCTTTTAGAGTGCGTCTCTACAGGGAAATGCATTTATCAGTTTATGAGTTTGGGCATCAGGCCTGCGGGCATCAGTTCAGTTATCTTGGGAATCAGTTATCTGCGGGTATCATATTCAGTTTTCGGGGATAGTGATTCAGGGATAGTGATCAGTGTTTGAGAACAGTGTGTATTCAGCTTATCGACCGCGTGTTGTTATACCCAGCTGTGTGTTGTGTATTTATTTTAAGCTGTTATGCTGTTCGTTTATCTGGTTATTTATTTCCTTATTGCTTTATTTATCTTTTTGCTAGGACAGTTTTAGCACAATTGCTTCCGACCCAGCAGAAATTCCCCAAGCACTTTGGACAAGAGGTTGTCGGCTCAATCAATCCGAGGATCTGGTTGACGGACAACCAGTGTTTCATTATCTACCCCCAGTTGTCAGGAGAAGGCCAAGAAAACGCAGTGTGTCTGAGCAGAGGTTACCAGAGCAGTGGTCTACCCTAGCAGTAAACAGTCGGGCTGAGGTCTTAGTATCTGCCATAGAAATACACATACCAGTCAGTCAGCAGGATCAGTAGAGCGTAGCCGGAATGGAGGAAATGATGCGTCAAATCCAAGAGAGTATGAAACAAATGCAGCAGGACGCTGTCCGCCAGGCGGAATTCTCTAAACAGCAAGCCACAATCATGGCCCAGCAGGCTGAGCTCATCACTAGACTCCAGCAGCAAGCCGGAGCATCAGCCTCACATCCAGTTCCTCCCCCACCAGGGGTCACGCTACCCGAGCAGGCACCAGTTACCCAGAATGTCCTGCCAAATGCCCAGAACACCTTGCCAAATGTCCAGAACGTCCAGGAGGACATAGACCTTCCAACGGGGCCGGCTCCACCCCCACTTCCGCCTCAACTGTCCAAGGCCCCTACACCTATCAACCACCCGGACTCTCCCTTTGAGTTCGAAATAGACCCAACAGCACTAAAATTGAGCAAGCTCGAGAAGCTATTCAAAAAATCACAAGGGGTAAAGGCTATTTCGGATATCGAAGACAGATATACTGATGTGGCCGTGACATTACCGGATAGATTTAAAATGCCGCAGATCGATCGCTTCGACGGGTCTAGGGATCCCATGGTCCACCTCCGGCTATTATCAGATATACTACGGCCAATGGGCCTAACCAGACCCCAGAAGCTTTCACTATTCGGCCAGATCCTGTCAGGTGTGGCCGCCATCTGGTATGCGAAGTTAGAGGATGATGTCAAGCGGAGTTGGGATGAAATAGCTGAGGCCTTTGTTGCGCAATACTCTTACAACACCCAAATTGAGATTACAACTCGTGATCTTGAAACAACAAGGCAGGAGCCCAAAGAGAGTTTCTCGGATTTCGTGACCCGGTGGAGGGCGAAGGCCTCGATGATGACTTTAAGGCCCACCGACAAAGATCAAATCAGGATAATTGTGCGCAATCTCCAGCCAAAATTGATGCAAAAGATGATTGTGCTCCCCTTTCCCACTTTCTCAGATCTGCACGAGATGGGGGTACAAATTGAAGATGCAATGAAACAGGGTCTGATCGACCAAGATAGAGAGCAACCAAGGAGGACTTTCAACCGTAACAACAATGCAGGCCCGAGTGGCGCTGTAACTGCACGAGCTTTAGAGGTGAGCATGGTCACCACCATTCCCCCTCCCCTTCCGAGACCCATGGCAGCCACGCCTTTCTCCAGTGCATCCGGAAGCAATACGCAGACCACCAAATACCAACCTAGAGGCCAAAGAACCTTCACACCCCTATATATGCCCCTGTCCAAAGCTCTGGGGGTATTAATCAGGAAAAAGCATTTGAAGCCCCTAGAGCCGAGGCCACTACCAAATCCACTCCCTCCCTCTCATGACCCAGCAAAATACTGCGCGTATCACCAACAGCACGGTCACGACACCGACCGTTGTTTTAGATTGCGTCACGAGATCCAGGATCTTATTGACAAACAGGTGATCGCGCCTCCCGACAAACCCAATGTCACAACAAATCCTCTCCCACCGCATAACCAAGCTCTCCCTCCCAACAGAATCAACTTTATCCAAACTGGGGTCGTGTCTTACGATCCTAGTGTCTATATCACCCCATCCCACCTACCTAAGCCGGAGGTGCTCTTTCCCGACTGCACCGACTCTTTGTGCATGTTGGACATCTCCACAACCCAACTAGAGCCAACGGTGGTGACCATCGAAGATGGAGCAGGGCAGATTTCAGAACAAAGTGGAATTGTTGAGTCTGGGATTGAACAGTCTGAGAGTTTCGCTGGGGAAGCCTATGATCCGAGTAAGTATATTCTGTCAGCAGGCCAGATTAGTTTGGACATAGAATTGCCAGAGAAGGCAGAGCTGTGTGTGATCCGGGGGGATGGATTTGAGCGGGGGACAGATGATTTGACGGCCGTGGAAGAGGGCTTTGCCAACCTACAGTTTTTCGACGACCAAGAATCAGGGGGCGCGGCAGTCAACTGGTTTGATTATGAGGAATCGACAGAGGCCACTGGATGGCTGGATGATCAACCGGATGTGGTGGAAGAGTTCCAACTAGAATAGAGCCCAGCAGGGGCAGGAATATTAGCTGTGGCCGGAAGGGCCGAAAGTCAGAATGCATTACCGGAGAGCGCCGGTACGAAGAATTGCGCTCGGAACTGGGACAGTGAGAATGCAGGGAAAGCTGAACAATAGACTGCGCTAACACAGGCAGAACAAGAAAAGATTTGGGATTCCGAGAGAATCCGGAAAGCCAAAGTCCATGAGGGGACCGAAAGTGCTGTGTGCACAAAGACAGAAGATGCTGCGGGCATGTGGGCTGAAAGTACTGAGAGTACAAACATACCGGAGCCAGACAGGTATCTGTCGGCGGCCGATGGAATGTGGTGGGAGGACGATGATTTATGTCTTGCCCACATAGATGAAGATTGGGGAAATCATCAGCCAGACGGCACCTGGTATCTCAGAGAGGTCGACCATATGACGAGAAGTGGGTGGTATTTCAAGCCCCCGCACCTGGACCAGCCAGAGGCATCTGGGAAGGATAAAGAAGCTGAGAAACAGAAGGAGAAACAGCTTGAAGAGGAGGCTGTGCTCAAACAGTTAAAGAAGATACAAGCAAACATCTCCATCTGGGGACTGCTTATGGCTTCACGAGTGCACAGACAGGCTGTCCTATCTGCTATGGACAAGGCCAAACTCTCTATAGATACCACACCAGAGCAGCTGGTTGGACTGGTCTTTCCGGGAGGAGGTTCCCCGACGTTAACCTTTTCAGACAAAGAACTACCGCTTGAGGGCGCAAATCATAATAAACCCCTTTACATCTCTGTGGAATGTAGAGACAAGTGGGTGCTAGTGGTTCTTATCGACACGGGATCCGCCATTAATGTGTGCCCGTCAAGGACAGCATATGCAAACGGGTTAAAGCCCGTAGACTTCGTGCCGACTACTCAAGTGATCAGAGCCTATGATAACACCAGCAGGGAGGTGATGGGGACTGTCAAAATTCAGACCCAGGTTGGTCCAGGACAACACAACATTGAATTCCCTGTCTTGGACGTTCCTGCGACCTTTAATCTACTCTTGGGGCGGTCGTGGTTACACCAAGTGAAGACAGTCTCTTCCACTTTGCATCAGATGTTGAAGTACCCTCACGGGAAGGGGGTGGCCATTGTTTTTGGGAATTCGTCAATCCATCCACCGCCAGAAGTGTCCACACCAGTCTTGGAAATCGAGCACGGCATGGAGGATGTGTTCTTATCAGGGTTTACTCTGGCTGAGGCTCGAGTTGTGCAGAATATCATGGCTGTTAATGAGGGAGTGTACGTCAGTGCTCAATCTGTATACCTCATGAACAAGCTACAACACATCCCCGGGATGGGATTGGGAAGGAGCAGCCAGAAGGGCGTCGCAGCATTGGCCGAAGTGCCAAATAACCCTCATACCTTTGGATTGGGTTATCAGCCCACCAAAGAGGATTGGTTGAGGAAGGGAAAGGAAATAGCTGGAAGAGCTAGAGCAAAGCAGGCTGGGAAGCCATTTGAGCTGATGCATAGACCCATTCAGGGTACCCTAAACGGACGCTTCGTCCGGGAGGGGGAGGACTTTCCGTTTTGTGGCTTCCCAGAGCCATGGTTGAACGCGGAGAGGAAGCGTGTACCAGGTTTTGAGATCTTCTTCGACCTGCAATTACCTGGGGATGACGTTGCCGAAGAGCAGACAGACCCATCAGCTGAGGTTGAGCAGTGCAAGGCAGTGGACTCCGAGGGCGCTGAAATTGAAATGGGGGTAGCACTGGCATGTCTACTTTCAGATCCTCCGATCGACCAAAAGTGCTTGGGGGATAACTTCTCGATTTCCATGATTGGAGATGAAACGGCTGCGAGCCTACCAACAACTATTTTGGATGCATCTATCGCACCCTCTCTCACTTGGCAATATGAAGAGGGATTTTTGTCCAGCAGCACCGGGTCAGGTAGTGAGCCGGGATCTGATTCCACCGAATCTTGTGAGTCGGAATCAGGTTCCAGCTCGACTGAGTCTGAGTCTGGTGATCCTGGGGGTGATAACCCGGATGCCACAGTCTTGTCCAGGTCGTCTTTTTCTTTCTCATTTGAGTCTGTTGTAACCGAGGAATCGGACGATTTGGATGAACTTAATGAGAATCAAGTAGCTGTGGTTTCTGAGTACTTTTCTGTGCCCTTGATTTATTGCATAAACTCAAACTTTCAAAATTTTGATGAAAACGACGAGGAAGAAATTCCTCTGGTTTTGCAACGCTTAATTGAACAAGAGTAGGAGAGATTTGTCAAACCCCTAATGGATGAAGTCACTACCGTGAATGTTGGTACTGAGGAGGACCCGCGGCTAGTCCAGATCGGGTCCACGTTGTCTTCGGAGGAACGCGAGCGCTTAGTCGCTTTATTAAAAGATTTCAAAGATGTTTTCGCGTGGTCCTACGAAGACATGCCTGGAATCGATCCTGAGATTGTACAGCATCGGATCCCTCTTGACCGCGAGGCCCGACCCGTCAAGCAGAAACTCAGGGGGATCCGCCCGGATTGGGCTCTCAAGATTAAGGAAGAGGTCAGCAAGCAAATCGACGCAGGTTTCCTGCTGGTATCCGAATACCCGACTTGGTTGGCCAACATCGTTCCGGTGCCGAAGAAAGATGGCAAGATCCAAGTATGCGTGGATTTCAAGGATTTGAACAGAGCTAGTCCGAAGGACGACTTTCCCTTGCCGCATATTGATGAGTTAGTGGACTTCACAGTAGGGCATGCTTTGCTTTCATTCATGGATGGCTTCTCCGGCTACAATCAGATAGTAATGGCACCAGAAGACCGGGAAAAGACTGCATTCACTACCCCGTGGGGGACATACTGCTACAGGGTGATGCCATTTGGGTTAAAGAATGCTGGGGCTACTTATCAACGGGCCGCGACCACAATATTGCATGATATGATCCACAAGGAGGTTGAGGTGTACGTGGACGACATGATTGTCAAGTCCAAAGATAGAGAGGGCCACTACACTGCCTTGCAAAAGTTCTTTCAAAGGATCAAAGAGTTTCGGTTGCGGCTGAATCCTCAGAAATGTTCGTTCGGTTTCTGATTACACAGAGAGGCATCGAAGTCGACCCTTCCAAAATCAAGGCCATCTTAGAAATGCCACCACCAAGGACTGAAAATGAGGTGCGAGGCTTTCTAGGTAAAATGCAATTCATAAGACGATTTATCTCAAAATTAACCTTGACTTGTGAACCACTTTTTGGTCTCCTGAAGAAAGGCAAGAAATTCCAATGGGACGGCCGATGCCAAGCTGCATTTGAACAGATCAAGGAATACTTACAGAACCCGCCCGTGTTGTCACCACCAGAGCCAGGGAGACCGTTGATATTGTACCTATCAGTGACTGAGACCACAATGGGCTGTATGCTCGCACAAGAATCTAAAGACAAAGTGGAAAGAGCCATCTACTATCTGAGCAAGAAGATGCTAGAGTATGAGACTCGCTATACATCGTTGGAGAAGGCTTACTTAGCTTTGGTATGGGCTACCAGGAAGCTGCGGCACTACCTATTAGCTCACTCCGTAATGTTGGTTTCGCGACTCGATCCCATCAAATATCTTTTCGAAAAATCAGCACTTATGGGTAGGCTAGCTCGTTGGTTGCTGCTGCTCTTCGAATTCGATTTGAAATACGTGACACGCAAGTCGGTCAAGGGGAGAGCAGTGGCAGAGTTCTTAGCCGACCATCCAGTGGAAGGGGGTGAAGCAGTCGAGTACTAATTCCCAGATGAAGCCATTTTGCACATCGACAATGAAACTTGGACGATGTACTTTGACGGAGCGTCAAATCAGCACGGGTATGGGATAGGGGTGTTGCTGATAGCACCAGTCAATTCCCGTATCCCTCTAGCCTTTAACCTCCGATTCAAAGTCTCGAACAATGAAGCAGAATATGAGGCATGCATTGCCGGTTTGGAAGCAGCCTTGGAACTAGGGGCAAAACGGTTGGACGTCATCGGGGACTCGAACCTTGTTGTGTCTCAAGCAAAAGGAGACTGGAAAGTCAAAGAAGAAAAGATGATGATGTATCACCAAACCTTGGACTTGTTAATTCCTCGGTTTGAGAAGCTAAACTTTGCTCATCTACTAAGAGAGAACAACAGGTTCGCCGATTCTTTAGCAACTTTATCTTCCATGATAGACATCCCATACGGAGTCCGGATGCGTCCAGTCATCATTGACCAGAAGTTTGCGCCAGCCTACGAGTCGATTGCTGCTATAGATGAGGTTCAGGACGAAAACCCCTGGTATTACGACATTTGGAATTTCCTGGAGAAAGAAGCATATCCGCCAGGGGTAAATGCTAAGGATAAAAGGGCAATCAGAAGAATGGCCGTTCAGTTCATCATCTGTAGGGGTAAGCTGTATAAAAGAGGTCATCTGGGAATACATAAGCTGTGTGTCGATGCCGAAGAGTCGA
Organism: Camellia granthamiana; assembly: GCA_036172215.1. Classification (NCBI taxonomy): domain Eukaryota; kingdom Viridiplantae; phylum Streptophyta; class Magnoliopsida; order Ericales; family Theaceae; genus Camellia; species Camellia granthamiana. The sequence goes on along the minus strand of CM069904.1, from coordinate 3,053,791 downwards.
AGCGTCTAATGGAAGCCATCCATGGAGGGGAATGCAGTGCGCACATGAATAGAGTGATGCTAGCACGGAAGATCCTCAGACAGGGTTACTACTGGTCCACCATGGAGGAGGATTGTATCGGTTTTGTCCGGCGATGCCACAAGTGTCAAATTTATGCAAATCGCATGAATATCCCGTCGTCAAAGCTGTACAACATGACTTCACTATGGCCGTTTTCGGTCTGGGGAATTGATGTGATCGGGGCAGTCACTCCGAAGGGGTCGAATGGGCATGAGTTCATCCTGGTCGCGATAGATTATTTTACAAAGTGGGTCGAGGCCCAATCCTATGCGGTGTTGAAGGCTTCATATGTTGCGAAGTTTATCAGAAACAACATCATCTGTCGCTATGGGGTCCCAAACGAGATAATTTCATATAACGGTTCCCACTTCAAAAAGGAAGTGATTGACTTGTTGGAGAAATACAACATGGCTTTTCATAAGTCATCCACATACCGGCCGCAAACCAATGGAGCGGTTGAGGCTGCCAACAAGAATATCAAACACATATTGCAAAAGATGGTGGAAACCTACCGGGACTGGCCAGATAAGTTGTCGTTTGCTCTATGGGGCTACCGGACTTCAATCAGAACTTCTACTGGGGCGACTCCGTATTCATTAGTTTATGGGATGGAGGCCGTTCTGCCTATTGAGATTGAGGTTCCGTCTTTGCGAGTATTGGTTGAGTGTCAAATAGCCAAGGCAGATTGGCAGCAGAGCAGATTTGATGAACTCATGCTCTTTGATGAGAGAAGACTGAAAGCACTGTACCATGTTCAAGGTTATCAACGCAGAATTGCCTGAGCTTTTAACAAGAAAGTTAAGTCCAGGAATTTAAAGGAAGGAGATTTGGTGCTCAAGGACAACCGAGCTCCCATCTACGACCCTAGGGGCAAGTTCAGACCCAATTGGACTGGTCCCTACATCATCAAGTCTATTTGGTTAGGTGGAGCTATGGTTCTGATGGACCTGGATGGCTTAGAGTTCTCACAGCCGATCAATATGGACAAGTTGAAGAAATATTACCCTTGAGAGGCTCGCTAGGCCGAAAACTCAAAAGGGCAACCCAGGCAAAACTCAGAGCACAAAAAAATTTCAAATTATAAAAACTGAGCTCGCAAGGTTGAAAACCCGCAAAGGGCGGCCTTGGCAAAAGTTAGAGCGTAAAAAGAGAGTGAAAATACCCGAGCGAACCTAAGCCTGAACTACGTAAGGCTTGATTCCCATCTTTGGGATACGTAGGCAACTTCATTTTGAAGTTCAGCCATAAAATCTTCCCCGATCAACTTTGTCAATTTGATCATCTCAGTTATCTTTGTCCATCAGCATTCATCGTGATCTCCGGTGCAGTGCTTTTCAGACTAGGGGCAACTTTCCGTTGCTGTACAGTGCCGCGGTGCTATGCAGACTAGGGGCAACTCTCCAGTTGCTAGGTCCAGGGTTGTGCATCTCAGTGACAGATCTCAGGCGTGTCCAGTTCTGATCCATATCGAAAATGGTTTTGAAAAGTTTTAATAAAAGTTGACATTGTTCAAATTAATCTTTTTACAACTAAGACCATTTTTGGACCAAAGCGGAAAATTTTCAGTACCCACAACCTTCAATTTCATTGATTTCAAAACAGATTTCTCCTGCTCTTGCATACAAATTGAAGTTGCTTTTTTATTACATCCATGAAGAAAACTTGAAAGTACTGGTAAAGCAATAAATCCGGGGCATAGATAAGTCTGGTGTCCCTGCGCCCCCTCCCAGAGCTAGTCGAAGCTTCTGATGCCGAGCTGGGCCCAATCTGTGCCTCCTCATTAAGCCAATCCCAGCACTCGTCAGACAAAGTGCAACTGAAAGTGGGGGCGGGGGCCAGGAGCTCTCGAGTCCTCCATGCTGTGGCATACCGGGCCAGCTGTGCGCCTCGGACCGTGTCACGACCCGAACCCGCCCCTATGGGTTAAGGCCATGACCGGCCAGTAATCGCGAGATTACCTGCGGCCTCAAACCAAATAAGACAAGACTTATCAGAGTAAAAGGGGCCAAACGGAAGCAAATTTAAGACTTTGTCCATAGAGCCGTGCTTATATGCACACCATAACATTCCATATGTACACATGTTAATAACTCACAATAGAAAGTGTAATGACATAAGATTCTGTACAGACAGGATCATCCAAACTAAGTCTACCCATGAAAACTATATACAGACGTATTCAAAACTTCGCCAACCTGACAAAACGTAAATACATAACAAAAGGGCGAAGACGGGTCTCGTGCGTGAGACACAAGGGCTGACTCTCTCAAAACTTTAGTTGTTCCATACAGACTTCACTGAGGCTAGGTCTAGACTTCTCTTGGCTCACCTACAAACACACGAATGAGCGTGAGCGAAAGCCCAGTGAATAATATCAAATCAAATACAGAAGTTACATAACAATGTAGAACAACATGTTCCAAACGGCCTTGGGCCCATTTCATATTTCTATTTAACAGATATATAACTATAGGAAGTTCAAATCAAGTGACTGTAGTTCCAAACATTCTGGCCTTTGGCCCATTCAGATTTCCATTCATGTCAAAACGACCTTCGACTCATTCATTTATGTCAAAACGGCCTTCGGCCCATTCATTTTTGTCAAAACGGCCTTCGGCCCATTGATTTCGGTCAAAATGGCCTTCGGCCCATTCGTTTACGTCAAAACGGCCTTCGGCCCATACATTCGTGTCAAAACGGCCTTCGGCCCACTCATTCATGTCAAAATGACCTTAGGTCCATTCATATATCTCAAAGCGACCTGCGGTCCATTCATTTATCTCAAAACGACCTTCGGTCCATTCATATATCTCAAAACGACCTTCGGTCCGTTTGTTTGTGTCAAAACGACCTTCGGTCCATTCGTTTATGTCAAAACGACCTTCGGTCCATTCGTTTATGTCAAAACGGCCTTTGGCCCATTCACACTTTCGTGTCAAACTGGCCTTTGGCCCAATCATTCATATCAAAACAGCATCTGGCCCATTCACTCATGCTTGTCAAAACGACCTCTGGCCCATTCATTATTTCTCGTCAAAACGGCCTTTGGCCCATTGCAAACTTTCATATCAGACATTGTCCACTATTCAAATTAATGAACTTACAAACTTACATAGAGGTAAGCAATAGGACAACAACATATTCAAACATCTTTTGTTGAGATATTACTCACAGTGATCGGCTTGTGGATTTGCCCTGGAGCTTGACCCTACACATTTCATGAACACAAAAGGGTCACTAACAGTTTAATCCGTTCTTTAATTCACATATTCCTCTTTAGGCTTCATTCTTATCTTGTTAACTCATTTACAATGCTCAATGCATGCCTAAGAGTGCTTACAAGTGAAAGAGGACGGAAAACAGAACACAGAATGCAATTTCAGAATTTCAGAAAATAAGGTCCCCGCTCGAGCGTGGACTTCCCCGCTCGAGCGTACCCTTAAGGCCTACAAAAATACTGGTTACATCAAAATCACGCTCGAGCGTGAACTCTGCCGCTCGAGCGGATGGCCTGTCTACATAGCTCCCCGCTCGAGCGTCAACTTCCCCGCTCGAGCGGGAACCATGTCTGCAAAAAGTGCTAGGAGCACGATTTTCCCGCTCGAGCGGCACTTCACCCGCTCGAGCGGACATAAAAAATCTGGGTTTTCCAGATTGAGTTCTTGAGCTTCATCTTGATGTTCAAAGGTTCCAAATGCATGATTTTGGCTCAATCTTCACATATACACACTCTAACATGGTATAAACACCAAATTATAACATAATGAAGCTCAATTTCACAATTAAATCACATGCATGGCTCAATTTAACTCAAACCCATCACCAACACACTAGATTCAAACATGCAAGACTCAAACTCCCATGATTTACACTTGCATGTGAAATATGCATAACATCTTCAACTCAATTGGTGAGGAGGTGATCAAATACATGGTCAATAATCAAAACTCAACATGAATTACATACTTTAAGCTCAAACATGGAGATTCATGGCAATTTCTTACATGCATGTGTTCTAAGACTTTAGATTCAACATAATCAATCTAACTCATGCTCTTGACCATTAATCAAATTTGAATTCACAAGATGGTAACTTAAAATTTATGAATTCATTTACCTAGGAGCTCAATCGTCACAATTATGGCCAAGTCTTGCACCTAGCCTTCCCAATTCACAATTTACAAGCCAAAATACACCAAGATGCCTCTTTTCCCTCTCAAGGTCGGCTCTCTCCATTCCAAGACACAAAATCTGGTTTTGAGCTCAAATGTACAAATTGAGTGTATATGGCCTCTCACATAAAGTCCCACTAACCATTATTTAATATTATTAAATAATTGGGCACTAAATTCATCAGTTTAATCGATTTAATCTGACCCGAATCAATTTTCAATTAAATTCCACCGTAGGCTCTAAAAATTATGCCAATCACAATGGCGTAATCAATTTCGTGTTCTGTAGCTGATAAGGCCTCCAATTTAATTTCCGAAGCGGAAAAATCAAACAGATATTCCCACGGTGAATAGATAGAAATTCAAAACCACATATTTTCACATAATGGTGCACAAAATCATATCAAAACACATAATCACATTCATATTAAGGACCAATTAACATATTACGGAACAGGGGTATCACAGTCTTCCCCCCTTTAGGAAGTTTGGTCCTCCAAACTTAATTTACCTTTAGTCGAAACAATTCAGAACAATTTTCATTTAACGGTTCTAATCCTTTTGATAGTTACCTGCTTAGTCTCAAAATCAAGCAACACTCTGTTCTCAATCAGTCAAAGACTCAACTTTTCCTCCATACAACTGTCACACCAAATCTAGAGTGTAGGCTGTGGTTGTACGCAAAGTTTGCCAACAATGGATAAATCTCCCAAACTCCCCGAAAAATCTACTGCACATTTTTGGAGCATTTCTCCCAGAAGTTCTTTATAATTATACATCGATTTTCGGATGGAAAGCAGTGCCGAATCACAATTCAGTCCCCATTGGCTCTTGAAGGCTTGTCAGAATCCGAACACATTTTAGGGTTCCTGTCTAAACAATAGATATTGGGACCCCATGCGAACAAGCAACCTTATTGATGTAACAATAGCTAATCTACAAGCATTATACAAAAATTTTATATACAATAACTCAAACGGGACTTATACCTTAGGTACTCAAGGTAGCCCCACAATGAAGTTCGTAGTCATATATCCCTACTTCTATTCCAAAGTAAAGGAAGGTTGAAGTAGTCCCGTCACTATTTGATATTCGATTTCGACCTGTTGGCACCGAAAAGTATTTAGACACAATTCAATAATTTCCTTCTCCATAATAGGTCACCCACATATTCATTTCAAATGCTAACCAATTTTACCATAGCAGTCCGATCTATTCCCTTGTTACGAAAGTTCAATTCATTCTTCAATAATTCCACAGTTTACAATCCGATTCGGTCTTTAGTTCAGTGATTCATCACAATTATCCGAAGTCAATCATAAATCTTCAGGAATATACAGTGGATCCAGATACTGATTTCCGAATTAACAAAAGTAGTATCGAAGCACTTACCCATACTATGCACATAGTCCAGATATCCCCATAATACTGATTGTAAGGTACAATAACATCGAGGCAGTCGCTTTCTAACACCATACACGTGTTCTTAATTCATTTAACAGTTTACGGTTCACATTTCAGTTCAATATTCAATCCCCTGCCCCATCGGGTCCTTTCACATTATCTAATAGTCGTTAAAAGCTTAAGGTAATTCATACACATAAATCCTCAGGATGTCAAAGGCATTATCAAAGGAGTCAATCACATGCCAAACACAATTTACACACTTTCAGAGCCCCAATCACAGAATATGATGACATTGAGCAGTTATTTACAAAGCGTACTGAATTCACACACTTTCGGACAATCAGGGTTTTTAAAGTTTCTTGGATGTTAAAACATCTTCATAATACCTAAGGATGACATTCCGGACAAAACAAAGGAATAATCGTCTTGGAATCGAAGCACACCCGTTCATGACCATCGGTGGCCGACTCGAGGTCGATTACTCAAACCCACCCGTACGAAACCATCGGTGGCAAAAGATATCTCAATCAAAGGTGCTACATAGGCTTAACGTCCCCTAGCACGAAAGGACGTTCCAAGAATGTCATCAAAACAAACATAATACCATTCACTTTAACCTGATTTCCCAAAATCTAATAACACTGAAGCAACCACTCTCCCTCACAAAACATGTTCTGATCAGTCAAAGACAAATGTTCAGTACTGCTTATAGTCAAATCAACCTGCCGCCATCGGTTCCCATACCGTCAAACAAACAAAGATGAGACAATACTCCTTACGACACCCAATCACGGGGTTTGCACAATTCGGTTCATTTTTAACACATATGTCCTCAATAGTTGGGGGTTGGTTCTCAACGGTGTTCATGGTTAGATCAATCTGTTGATAGCCCACAAGAGGTCCTTCACATAGGTCAAGTACTCTAAACAAATTCAAGTTTTGGGTCAATTAGTTTTTCCTGCCAAGAATAATCTGGCTATTTATTTACAGGCAATCCTCAATCTTTTTTTTACAAAATTAAATCAGATAGAGGGTCTTATCAAACCAATCCCGACACTGGTCTTGCCAAATTAAATCAAACAAAGGTTCCATCAAGTTATATCAGTCGAGGGTTCTAGCAGGCCAAATCAAACAAAAGTTCCATCAGAATAAACCAGATAAAAGTTTTCTCAAATGGGGCACATTTGGTTCTGTAAGGCATACTTCGTTTGCTTAGGTATATGGTCGATGGTTTCACAACTGTCCTAAGTTCATCAGTTCTCAAAGTCAAATCAGAGTCATTCATCACAACCGTTCATATCAAAGTATTTCAGATCATATACCATATAGCATTGTCCACATAAGTTCAGGTGTAGTTACATAAGCATGCAAGTGTTCATATTAGGAGGTACGTATCATAATCAGTATAGCAGTTCCCAAATAAGTCTTATATGCAAGAACATGGTGCACAGTAATACATTAAACAGAGTTCCTCGGGTACGCATAGTATAGGATTGTTACGCAAAAGTTCCAAATTAGCCACAAAGCATAGGTTTATGAGCTAAACCCAATATAGCCACATAGCCCAATCAATTTTCTACCAGTCAAACTACATGGTCTCCCAATTATAAGGTTCATCATTTGGGGTGCCCAACTCAGTCATATAATTACGGAATCATAATTCCAATGGTTCAGTCATTGAGGTTAGTAACATAACAAATCACCCAGAGCATAGGTTCAGATGTACATGTGCATGTGCAGAGTTAATCGATATCCCAATACATATTTCACAAATTTCCCACTGAGTATATACATTCAATGAATACGGTCTGATCTTGTGGGTCTAGCCAATCTAAATACACATGCAGCAGATACGAAAGGATATGCCGATTCAAATCAAATAATATCCCAAGCAAAGATGTATACAAGTACTAATTCAAAATCAATCAACACATAAGCATTCATTCGTAAACAATAAAGATACCTGGGATAACAATCACAGTATTCTGAGTGCTTTCTGGGATGAGTGTAAGTACTTTATCCTGCATAGCAATTCCTACCACTGGTACGAATGTAGCTGAGACAGAACATTTATTCACATTTGCTCAATTCGGGAACAATTCCTTACCATATGGCCTACTTTACCACACTTATAACAAGCCCCAGAAATTCGGTAACGAACCCTTCATGTTTCTTACACTGGTGGTGGCAACGGCTCTTGCCTGTAGCGGCAACTGACATCCTTGTCCTAAGATTTCTGCCACCTCTTGTACTATTCCTTCCAGCTTGTCAAATTGGGCTGTGAAAGAGTTTGCCAACTCGTATGCCCTTACTTTAACCACGTTCTACACGAACTCTCATTAAACCTTGCCAATTACTGGGATGACCAATACAAAAATAAACATAGATACACATGGGTACATTCGCACATAGGCACATTGTTATATTCTCATTTCACATATCGTATGCAATTAATCACACACGTAACAGATAATTGCATACTTATCAAATATCGCATGCTGAACATTTACTAAGTAATTATATACTCAAATCATGTTCATATTTCACATAGACACCCATTGGCAGAATCAAATGCACATAAGCAACTTTTCATGGTTCATATGTTCATGTATGTGCATTATAACAAAACAAACTTGTTGTACACATTAGTGTAATAATTCATATCTCATATTCAAATCATGTGTGGTACTTCCTTTAGCGTAACATATCATGTTGGTCAAGCATATCAAGTTCCATAATGGAGCCTTCTGTACTGGTAACATGTCTCATACATTGGCCATGGTACTGTTTCCCCCGGGCTAGGGCCTTATGACCATAAGCCACAGTATTATGTCCCCTGGGCGAGGGCCTCCGCTAAGGATACCACAATTACGTTCAAGGAGAATTTAGACAATCATTCATTTATACCAAACATAGCATTATACTTTATACAAAGATTCACAAGTATGCATATACCAGAGAGCATACGTATTCCAAAGGTTTACAATGCAAGCAATTTACGAATTATAGCACATAACTGTTCATATCGAAACACTTAAGCATATTCTTTATGCTTCTAATTTATATTTATAACATGAATGCATCCTAGAACTTTTCTAGATGCCTATTGCTCTTTTGGACAAGTGTGTGAGTTATTAACTCGTGCTCTGATACCACTCCGTCACGACCCGAACCCGCCCCTATGGGTTAAGGCCATGACCGGCCAGTAATCGCGAGATTACCTATGGCCTCAAACCAAATAAGACAAGACTTATCAGAGTAAAAGGGGCCAAACGGAAGCAAATTTAAGACTTTGTCCATAGAGCCGTGCTTATATGCACACCATAACATTCCATACGTACACATGTTAATAACTCACAACAGAAAGTGTAATGACATAAGATTCTATACAGATAGGATCATCCAAACTAAGTCTACCCATGAAAACTATATACAGACGTATTCAAAACTTCGCCAACCTGACAAAACGTAAATACATAACAAAAGGGTGAAGATGGGTCTCGTGCGTGAGACACAAGGGCTGACTCTCTCAAAACTTTAGTTGTTCCATACAGACTTCACTGAAGCTGGGTCTGGACTTCTCTTGGCTCACCTACAAACACACGAATGAGCATGAGCGAAAGCCCAGTGAATAATATCAAATCAAATACAGAAGTTACATAACAATGTAGAACAACATGTTCCAAACGGCCTTGGGCCCATTTCATATTTCTATTTAACAAATATATAACTATAGGAAGTTCAAATCAAGTGACTGTAGTTCCAAACATTCTGGCCTTTGGCCCATTCAGATTTCCATTCATGTCAAAACGACCTTCGGCTCATTCATTTATGTCAAAACGGCCTTCGGCCCATTCATTTTTGTCAAAATGGCCTTTGGCCCATTGATTTCGGTCAAAATGGCCTTCGGTCCATTCGTTTACGTCAAAACGGCCTTCGGCCCATACATTCGTGTCAAAACGGCCTTCGGCCCACTCATTCACGTCAAAACGACCTTAGGTCCATTCATATATCTCAAAGCGACCTGCGGTCCATTCATTTATCTCAAAACGACCTTCGGTCCATTCATATATCTCAAAACGACCTTCGGTCCGTTTGTTTGTGTCAAAACGACCTTCGGTCCATTCGTTTATGTCAAAACGACCTTTGGTCCATTCGTTTATGTTAAAACGACCTTCGGTCCATTCGTTTATGTCAAAACGGCCTTTGGCCCATTCACACTTTCGTGTCAAACTAGCCTTTGGCCCAATCATTCATATCAAAACGGCCTCTGGCCCATTCACTCATGCTTGTCAAAACGGCCTCTGGCCCATTCATTATTTCTCGTCAAAACGGCCTCTGGCCCATTGCAAACTTTCATATCAGACATTGTCCACCATTCAAATTAATGAACTTACAGACTTACATAAAGGTAAGCAATAGGACAACAACATATTCAAACATCTTTTGTTGAGATATTACTCACAGTGATCGGCTTGTGGATTTGCCCTGGAGCTTGACCCTACACATTTCATGAACACAAAAGGGTCACTAACAGTTCAATCCGTTCTTTAATTCACATATTCCTCTTTAGGCTTCATTCTTATCTTGTTAACTCATTTACAATGCTCAATGCATGCCTAAGAGTGCTTACAAGTGAAAGAGAACGGAAAACAGAACACAGAATGCAATTTCAGAATTTCAGAAAATAAGGTCCCCGCTCGAGCGTGGACTTCCCCGCTCGAGCGTACCCTTAAGGCCTACAAAAATACTGGTTACATCAAAATCACACTCGAGCGTGAACTCTGCCGCTTGAGCGGATGGCCTGTCTACATAGCTCCCCGCTCGAGCGTCAACTTCCCCGCTCGAGCGGGAACCATGTCTGCAAAAAGTGCTAGGAGCACGATTTTCCCGCTCGAGCGGCACTTCACCCGCTCGAGCGGACATAAAAAATCTGGGTTTTCCAGATTGAGTTCTTGAGCTTCATCTTGATGTTCAAAGGTTCCAAATGCATGATTTTGGCTCAATCTTCACATATACACACTCTAACATGGTATAAACACCAAATTATAACATAATGAAGCTCAATTTCACAATTAAATCACATGCATGGCTCAATTTAACTCAAACCCATCACCAACACACTAGATTCAAACATGCAAGACTCAAACTCCCATGATTTACACTTGCATGTGAAATATGCATAACATCTTCAACTCAATTGGTGAGGAGGTGATCAAATACATGGTCAATAATCAAAACTCAACATGGATTACATACTTTAAGCTCAAACATGGAGATTCATGGCAATTTCTTACATGCATGTGTTCTAAGACTTTAGATTCAACATAATCAATCTAACTCATGCTCTTGACCATTAATCAAATTTGAATTCACAAGATGCTAACTTAAAATTTATGAATTCATTTACCTAGGAGCTCAATCTTCACAATTATGGCCAAGTCTTGCACCTAGCCTTCCCAATTCACAATTTACAAGCCAAAATACACCAAGATGCCTCTTTTCCCTCTCAAGGTCGGCTCTCTCTATTCCAAGACACAAAATCTGGTTTTGAGCTCAAATGTACAAATTGAGTGTATATGGCCTCTCACATAAAGTCTCACTAACCATTATTTAATATTATTAAATAATTGGGCACTAAATTCATCAATTTAATCGATTTAATCTGACCCGAATCAATTTTCAATTAAATTCCACCGTAGGCTCTAAAAATTATGCCAATCACAATGGCGTTATCAATTTCGGGTTCTGTGGCCGATAAGGCCTCCAAATTAATTTCCGAAGCGGAAAAATCAAACAGATATTCCCACAGTGAACAGATAGAAATTCAAAACTACATATTTTCACATAATGGTGCACAAAATCATATCAAAACACATAATCACATTCATATTAAGGACCAATTAACATATTGCGGAACAGGGGTATCACAGACCGGGAATGCAGCCGGGTACTCTATCCCCTCTGGCGGGCAAGTCTGATCATGACCAAACTGGCGTTGGAATCGGAACGGAAAGTAGAACACATAGTGGGTCAGGCCAATCAATTGGATCCCGATCAGCCGGGACATGCTATAGCTCATCGCCGGGAGATTGAGCCAAGGACAGCGCCAAGCAATGCGATCTGCAGACAAATTGCACATCCAGCCGAACCACCACCCCTCATCAAGGGCGTCGACTAGGCGTTGGCGAAAGAAATAGCCGCGAGCTGAGTAGGCTGGGGAAGAGTCCACAACCTACAATTTATCCATCAACCATACCTGGGGAGGGATGAAAAATGAGAGAATAAAGAATAGAGAGATGTACGATAAGAGAAAAGCGAGAAAAGGGTTTTGCGAGAAAAACCGAGCCCGAGGGCCGAGTGATGTGAGCAATATATATGTGAGGTTGGGTGGGAAACATTACCTGCAGCAGTAGTGGACTCCCCGCAAATCTGGTCGTCTCCCGGCGATAGATAGCATCCAAGCCCATCAGCGTCTCAGCCAATGTCATGGCGATGCAGCTTTTTCCTTCTTTCAAGCCTTGAGCAACTTCAATCAGACGAATGCTAGATCCACTAAAGCCTGGGGCAAGTAAAAAGTGAGATAGCATGCATAAGCAAAGGGCGTGTTGCCGAAAACCTTGCCAATAATGGTTGCCGCGGTCGCTGGCATTAGAAAAGCGATGGATCAAGCCGAGAATGTCCAGTTCCCCGTTGCAGATCAGAGATCGAGCGTCATGCATGGTGAGCCCACACATCTGCCCTAAAGCTTGGGCGTGGCCAAAGCGAAACTGAGGCAAAATCTCTTCGTAGCATTCAGATTCCATCAAAACTTGAAAATCTTCGAAAGTTAGACATACCTCTTGCCCGCCGAAGCTGAAAACATGTGTTACTAGGTTCCAAAACCTCGCCGCGGTACGGAGGAAGGGAAAGTGCAGCGGAGTGCGGCTCAGCGTGAATAGTGCATTCAAGCCGAAACCCCGGAAGTTCAACTTTTCCGAGCCATCTAGAGAAGCGATCCAAGCTGTGAGATTTTCGACGAGAAACGCCTCCATTTTTGGTGCAAAACTGAGATGAAATGAATCAACCACGAGGTTGGGGCTTTTAAAGAGGATAGGACACTGTTCGGGGGACACGTGTCAAAAATTTGGTGGTTGCTGGGCTAGGTGGCCGGCCGGCCACCCCTCTCCTCTCCAATGCAAAAAGCTGGCCGGCCAGTTCCCAAAGGTGGCCAGCCATGCTCCCAAGTGTGTGGTTGGCCCTGTTTTACCCTCTGGAAGGAAGTTCCTAGCATTTCCATGCATCAGGAGTGTCGGAGGCCTCAATTTCCCTCAGTTTCGGATGCGTTCCGTCACCCAGATCGTCCGAAATACACTTTGTTTATTGAGTTGTTGTTTAGTCTTTCTTATCAAGTTGTTGTTTTGCTTATCGAGTTGTCGTTTTGTTGGTCGAGCTGTTTTGTTTATCGAGTTTTGTTTATCGAGTTGTCAAGTTTTGTGTATTTGAGTTGTTACTCTTTACTTATTAATTTTGTTTTGTTTTGCTTATCGAGTTGTAAACTTGCTAAGGTTTTGTTGTTTCTTAGTAAGTTAGGTTGTTTGGTTTGTTGTGTCGGTTCACTACCTGACCTGGTAAATACACAATGCACATTTCCATTCAATCTCATTTTTGTACAAAATGATGCGATGCGATGCTGAGAACATAAAATACAACACTTTTTCAAAAAGCTGTTTCATTCCACCATGCTTCCTTTGTTACAACACGTTTTACAACAAGGGTACAAGTTTTGCAGAAAATAAAACTGTCTAACAATGTACAATGTGCTACAACTACTAGTAAAAAGGTAAATAAAGTAGGAAACAAATGCATCAATGCCCTCAGGAGCAGGAATAAGAGGCCCTCTTCGTCCTCTTCGGCGGAACAGCCCCTACACCATCATCACCATCATCGTCCGAGTCGGAGCTGCCATCCTCGGAACCCTCCTCAGCCTCATCTCCACTACCGGAACCAAGATCGAAGCCACCCTCTCTGTCAGCAGATGTCTCTGACTGGGGATCTGCAGCTTCCTCTTCCCCGGGCTCCTCCTCTATGATATGCGCCCTGCGTCCGCCTCGTCCGCGAGACGACTCCCCTCTCCCAGCTCCTCGAGAAGGCCTGGATGGCCCAGCTCCTCGGGAAGACCTGGATGGCCCGACCTGTGACTAAGCATACACTGGAGGTATCTGAAAATGAACAATGCAATTTGGATACATCAGCCAAAACGTGTATATCAGATACAGATGCAAGCAAACTACGCAGAGTGGGTCCATGCAGATATAGTACATAAATGCGATGTGTGTCAGATGTGTTCTACACAGACAGTCTATCAATGCAATAAGATGTTTAAGATCAGCATGTCATCAGAAGTATGATAAATGCAAGAAAGCTGAAGGGTACCTGGACACCCATAATGGACAACTGCGCCTCTCTCCGCAGGACCATGCCCTCAAGTGAGGCTACCATCTCGAGCACCTCATCCATGTACTCCCTGGGTGGCTGCAGATACAAGCTCAAGTCATCAATGAATAAACAACTGCCAAAGTATCTGTGTGATAAACGAAAAATAGTGGAACATACCGGTGGTGAGTCAGGGTCACTGACATATCGGTGGCCGGGCATCGGAGGCTCTATCAGAATCGGAATCGGGGAGGTAGTCCCGTACTGCCATCCCATCAACTCAGTCGGCATATCTGGCCATCCAGGATGATGATGAGTCGGAGGAACCAGGGGAACCAATCCACCCCCACCTCTGGATGTGCCAGCCCTACTGGTGGAAGGGATATCTGCAGCTCGAGCCCGGCTCGAAGAGGGCATACCAATAGACCTCCTCGTCGAAGTACGGACCCCCGTCAATGGAGGCATCAAATATGTCTGATGGTAGGTCGCGTAATCCCCCTCCTCGAGATGAAGAAAGGCATCAGTACCTAACAGGGCATCGACAACACTCTGGAGAGGGAGCCTATCAGCAGTCTGTATGTCGCCTGGGGGTGCTGAGGGAGGATCCTGAGTGGGGTAGCCCCATACCTGACGCAAAAATCGGTCCCCCAAAAACCAGGCCCTACCAACTGGCCCCTCGAACAAGACCCTATACCGGGAGGCGCCCCATGCTCCAGCATACCGAAATCGGAGATCTCCGCCTAAAGGCGCCCAAGGCTGCCATGTAATCTGCGGATAACCAATGCATAAGCTGATCAGAAATTATGAATATGCAAGATAAATCAAAGAGTGGAAACATGAAGAACTGAGAGTTCTGAAATACCTCAGACGTTCGCACGGTGTCGAAGTACTGCCGCAGGTAGAGAAAAGACTCCCGAGGCCTCGGCCGGTACGGGCCCTCAAACACAAGTGAATACGAGGTCGTGAGGGGGACCTCCACCTCAAGCTCTAGGGCGAGCGTCGGGAAGTACGCGTAAACCCACAGCTGTGGAAAACAGAGCAATAGCCATCAGAATACAGAATGCTGAGTGCAGAATGTAAATACGAAATGCTGAGAGCAAAGTGTAAGATACAAAATGTAAAGTGCGCCGTGTGTGCAATGTACAAATAATGAGAAGCAGAAATGTAAATCAAGAGGACAGAAAATACCTCCCAGGCCCTCCAATAACCGCCAACCATGTTCCCCCGTCCGCGGGAGGTCGCGCTCATATAGCAATATAAAGTAGCCAGGCTGGTGCCACCCCAGTCATATCGACTGACCTGTGATAGGTCTACTAGAGCACTCAGCAGGTAGAGCCCGACAGTATTTCCCCTATAGGCAAACAGAGTGGTGCCGAAGAGGAACATCAAAAATCCGCGGGTGTACTGAGCTACCTCCTCAGAAGTCTCGGGCACTCTCTCTCTGAAGTATGAAGAAAACCAGGTATACCGAACTCTGCCTGAAGATCTATCAACTGGTGGGCGAGCTCCCAATAGATATATCCAGGCGGCCTCCCACTTGCCCATGTCCTCGTCGTATGGGATGGCCCAACCTCCCACATCGAGGCCCGTCAATACGGCAAAGTCAAGCGGGGTCATAGTCATATCCCCGGTGGTAGAAAAATGGAAAGAGTTGGTGGTGTCCCACCATCTCTCTACCAAAGCACCCATCAACGTCCTACTGGCAGGACAGCGAGATAGCCAGGTGCAAAAGGGTCCGAACCCTGCTATGTCAACCAGATCCCAAACAGCCTCTAGGAGCTCCACATACCACTCTTTCGCTGCGACAGAGCCATATCCTCGCGTGGTACAAGCAGTCACCTGTATTTAGGACGAATACATGTAATCAGTTTCAAAATGAAATGAATAAGCTGCGTGCAAATGAAATGTATGAGCTGAGTGCAAAATCAAGTCAGATACAGAATCTGGGCTGTGTGTTCAGAAAATTCAAACATATAAGCCGTGTGTTCAGAATTCAAGTATTTGAGCTGTGTGTTTAGATCTCAATCAGTGGGTTGTGTGTTCACCTCAAAGTGTGTGCCGTGTGTTCATCATCAAATATTTGAGCTGTGTGTTCAGAAATTCCGAGTTTGGGCTGCGTGTTCTACTCTCAATCAGTGGGCTGTGTGTTCACCTCAAAGTGTGTGCCGTGTGTTCATCATCAAGTATTTGAGCTGTGTGTTCAGAAATTCTGAGTTTAGGCTGCGTGTTCTACTCTCAATCAGTGAGCTGTGTGTTCAGAAATTCCGAGTTTGGGCTGCGTGTTCTACTCTCAATCAGTGAGCTGTGTGTTCAGAAATTCCGAGTTTGGGCTGCGTGTTCTACTCTCAATCAGTGGGCTGTGTGTTCACCTCAAAGTGTGTGCCGTGTGTTCATCATCAAGTATTTGAGCTGTGCGTTCAGAAATTTCGAGTTTGGGCTGCGTGTTCTACTCTCAATCAGTGAGCTGTGTGTTCAGAAATTCCGAGTTTGGGCTGCGTGTTCTACTCTCAATTAGTGAGCTGTGCGTTTAGAAATTCCGAGTTCGGGCTGCGTGTTCAACTCTCAATCAGTTTGTGCTGCGTGTTCACCTCAGTTTGAGCTGTGTGTTTAGAAATTCAGAGTTTGGGGCTGCGTGCTTTACTCTCAATCAGTGTGTGCTGCGTGTTCATCTTCAACAAAGAGCCGTGTGTTCAGAATTCAAGTATTGGGCTGTGTGTTCGATTCTCAACAAGTGTGTGCTGTGTGTTCACAATCAATATACGGGCTGCGTGTTCAGAAAAGTCAGAATGTTTGAACTATGTGTTCAAGATGCAAACAGAATACGGTGTTATGGACTAAAAATTCAAAACAAGCTGTGTGCTTGAGTGGACAGATAAACATAACAAAAGCACGAAATGTGCGGAAAATGCAGAGTACGTTACGAAAAATGTAAAAGTGAAGTAAAATACCTCTCGTGCCTCATGAGAGAGGTGAGACTCTGGCTCCCGCAGTAGTAGATCTACAGGCGCTCGGTCATCAAAATCGGTGAAATGATAAAAAACTGCCCGTGGAAGGATGTGTATCTAAGGGGCGTACCTCTCAGGGATGAACGGCCGAACTCTCGGGGGCAAGGACATGATGTCCGGCTCACCCCCAGCGCCCGGAAGACCTCCACCATGAGGGAAATGACCAGCCATCTCAAAAAATCTGCAAAAAGGAGCGAAAATGAGCAAAATGAGCGAAAATTAGAAAAAGTCAACAAAAGTCAACTCTCGGGAAATGGAAAAGTCAACAAAAGTCAACTCCCGAGAAAATCCTCCAAATATTGAGACAAACTTACCTCAAATGGTGAAAATGAGAAAAGAAGCCCCGAAATCAAAATTTAATCGGTTCAAAATGAAGAGAACTGAAAGTTTTCGCGAAAACAACTTGCGTGGGGCGTTGGAAAACGTGTATAGAGCGCAGATCTGAGAGAGAAAATGGTTTGGGAAGGAGGAGAGAGCAATTTCGGAGCTGCATTTGTGAGGCAAAGTGCTTTGGATAAGCACATTTAAAGAAAAGAAGGTGAAAAGACCAAACTGTCCCGGATTTGGCCTAGGTGGCCGGCCGGCCACCTTTTCTGGCAGGCTGGCCACCCCTCTCCCAAAAACATGGCCGGCAGCCTCCCCTTGGGAATAAAACTGGCCGGTGGTGTCCCCTAGGTGGCCACCAAGGTCCCTGCAAATTTTGGTGATGATTGGAGTCCCCGGGACCTGAAAAAGTACAAGAGAAGTGCACTTTCCGTCGCGAAATCGCTCCACCGGAACTTCAACTTCAACTTTCGATGCGTGTCTCGTCATTACTCATCAAAAGTAAGGTGTATCCTTTTTGAATATGTTGTGACCCTTCCGGGGGGTGAACCGGAGGTCGCGATCGAGTCGCCCTCGCCGAAATGCGCATTTCTTCGCTCGTTGTTTTGTGACAAACGTGCATCCTAGTTTACACTTGTTCTGCATTGTTATGCACATCACTTGCATTCTCATGCATATACTTGCATTGTTATGCACGTTTCCTTGATATTACCATGCCTCCGTGCTTAAACTTGCGTTGTTACGCGCGTTTCTTCTCGTATTGCGATGCACTTACCCATCGGCATCACGTTTGTCGGCATTTCGATATCACACTGAACATATATTGCTAACTATGTTGTGCTTGTTAAGTTTGTTTCTTTTACAGGCACGATATTGTATGTACGGTTCATTTGATGCTGGTGGCGACTCTGTATCTGGCAAAGCAGTCCATGTTTGGCACTTCTTTCAAAAATTTGTTTTCTCAAAACGATTTGCCGAATTTGGACTCTTTGGTTCAAGATTTAGAACCGTGACATTTTGAGTCCTGAGCTGTAGTGAGCCCAAAAAGAACGGAACGGGGAAGTCATCCCTCCCGGGGCGTTCGGGGACGTCTACAGACACGAATTATCTTGAGTAGCACAAGTTGTTTGTTTTAGACTAGGGTAGCAATACGACTCGTCTCTCGTAGTATGACTCGTCTCATATTTTAATAAAAGATAATCATTGCATGGAAAGTATTTAACAATTATAGAAAGTAGAATACTTGAAGAGAATAATGAAAAATATATTTAAAACTTCTTAAACACCATATAACTTGTTCAAACCATTCCAATAATCAAAGACCTAAGAAAAACCCTATTTACTTGGTTAGGGTTTCATCAAAACCTTAGAAATTGGAGAACTAGCCACTCATGGAAGAATGGGAAGAGGTAGAGGGAGAAGGAGCCACCATGGGAGTCATTCTTCAAACTTGAAGTTCTTTCTCTTTAAATCCTAATCTCTCTCTTCATTTGAAAAATATTAGAACCCTATTTTAGTCCCTTTTTTTTTTCTCTTCCTTTTATACTTCACAGCCTTTAAAACAGGTTTAAAACGTTGCACACGCAAGTCAAGGTACGACTGTGTGTGTGGAAAATGTCACCGCACGTGCTAGTTTTTTAGTTTCTATTTGGCTTCAGGTAGTTGGGCCGCACGTGTGGGAATGGCCCCTCGCACAAGCAGGAGAGGCTTTTCTAGCTAAAGTTTTGTGTTTTTACTTATTGAGGTTAAACAAAAGTAAAATGTACAAATTGAATGGACAATAATGTTAAGAAGTCTTAATTATCGGCCTTAATGATATACAATTCGGCCTCAACCAGTTACCACTATTAGAGATTAAAGTGTAATAGTTCGTAAAATTTTAGATTGAAGTGGGACAATTACAAATTTAACAACTAAAGTGACCGTATAGTTTGAGAATCATAATTAAACTATATATATATTAAAATACATAAGAAATTATAGTAAATTGGTAACCAACCTACAAGATCATGTGAATTGTCAATCAATTATTTAATAAACACTAATGTAACACTACTTAGAATTACAACATGACTTGGATTGGATCAATTGTTGTTGAAATTTTTTGGGGTTAGATATGTGAACTGAATATAGGCCAAGTGGATGAGCAAAATTGAAGTCTGTAGAGGGTCAGAAATTAAGCCCCAAACTAAGTATGGACCCAAGCACTAAGATCGCCCTGAGAAGGCGACCAAGGATAAAGAAGGAGCATGGGCCAAAGCCCAAGGGAAGTGGGCCAACAAGTGGGCCGAGGTAGGCCCGATCCACCAAGGCTCCAGATGGACTCAGCGAGGAGAAAGGCCTAAGTCAAGTTGCAGAGGCAACACCTACAGCGGTGAAGTGGCGAAGGGAACATGTGCAGCAGCAGAGTTGCTGAGTAGGGGTGTCCGTGGTTCGGTTTGGAACGGTTTGCGGTTCGGTTTGGACCCGCCGGCATGTATGCGGTTTGAGGAAAAGTCAACCCGCAACCGCCCACAATGTGGTTTGCGATTTGTGCGGATAGGGTTCGCAGTTGCGCGGGCGGTTGCGGGCGGTTTGCGGATTGAACTTTTTTCAAATTCTTCTTGTTAAACCCTTTTTTTTTTCCCCATTTTTTTATCAATATTTCTTTTAGACCTTTTTCCTCCCATTTTCTAAAATACTCTAACATTAATAATTAATGAATTAAAACTTATAAAAAACTTATAAAATAAAAAACACAACAAAATCAATTCGTAACCTAAACAAATCATTCAAAATTTACATTCATCATTAACTTGCATTCATCCTACATTCATCATTCCTAACCCAAATACAACAAAAAAAAAAGGTAATTCTTCATTAACTTACATTCATCCAAAATGTAAAAAAATAAATAAAAATAAAAGGGGTTTTTTTGAACGGTCAGATTTTTTAAAAAAAAGTTTATGCAGGCGGGTTGGGCGGGGGCGGGTGCGGTCAAACTCGCAACCCGCCTGCAACCCGAAAATTAGATAAAATCCAAACCACACCCTACCCTAATGTGTTTACGAAATCGCCCATACATGCGGGTTCGGATCGGGTAGGGCGGTTTGGACGGGTCGGATGACCCTATGCCCAGCCCTATTGCTGAGGCACTTTGCCTCAGCACTGCTATTTCTATTAACTTCGGCTCCGCCGCCAGTTGAAGTTGCCAACGGAACATGTGCAGCGGCAGAGTTGCTGAGGCACTCTGCCTCAGCGCCGCCATTCTTATTAACTTCGGTTCCACCGCCAATTGAAGTTACCAAGGGAACATGTGCAGCGACAGAGTTCCTGAGACACTTTGCCTCAGCGCCGCCATTCCTATTAACTTCGGTTCCGCTGCCAGTTGAAGTTGCCAAGGGAACATGTGCAACGGCAGAGTTGCTGAGGCACTTTGTCTCAGCGTCGCCATTCCAAGTATCTTCGGTGCCACCGCCATTCCAAGTAATGTCGGTGTTACGATTATCTGGAGTTGCCGAGGGAAAGAGAAGACCGAGGAAACTACGTTGCAGAGGTAATACTTGCAGTGTCCAAATTGCAGAGGCTTTCTGCCAGTGCCGCCATCTCTAACATCTTCGACCATGTTATCTGAACTCGTTGCGGGAAATGACTAGCGCTGCAACTATTACCGCAGCAACTAAGTTGCAGAGGGAATAGTCTGCCAAGGCGATAGCAGCCTTCGAGAGAGGTTTCCCTCTGCAAGTAGAGGCTAATGCTTGGCGTCAATAGCAAGCCCCAAGATATTACTAGCCTAGGGTTGATAGCAGGCTCCACAGTTTATTAACTTGGCGCTGATAGCCCCAAGACTTACCGGTTAGAGCTGATAGCAGGCCCAGAGATACCAGTTCACCGCGGCAACCTCGTGAAGATGGGAGCAGGGTAGCCAAACATAAAGGACTCCCTTTCCATTACCCAAGTCATGGACCTGCCTTAGTCGCACAGGCAAGACTAAAGAAGCCCCCTTGGGCTTGGTACTAAGGCGCAGCATGGCTGATTGCAGGCTTGGCTGCGATCTTCGTCCTGAGAAGTTGGGGAGTTTGTGGTTAGGTGGCTAAGAGCGGAGGCTTCACTGAGGTGGGCACGAACATAGTCGATAGCAGACTAATGGAGTCCTGAGAATGCATGTACTGGCAAAACAGAATTGAGAAGACAAGTTTAGCGGCGAGGTTCACCGCTGCAAGTGCACTTGCTGAAGTTCAAGTTAAGAATGCAAGTGCAGAGGCAAACACTCCCACCGCAACTGCACTTGCTGAGGCTCAAAAGGGAGTTGCAGCGCCAAACACTCCCGCCGCAACTGCACTTGGTGAGGCTTAAAAAGGTAGTTATGGAGGCAAACAGATAGTACATAGTACATGCAAAGGGACACGTGGCACCTTCAGCCTAGTGGCTCGAGGAAGAATATTTTATGTGATCCTCTGGGATATATGTCTTCTCTCTATTTGGCCACTTAGTGTCCTCTTGGTACCAAGGAAAAGCCTATAAATATGACCCATTTCCCAAGGTTCAAATAAGAGGAATTTTGGAAATTTGGGGGAGATGCTGCCCAATTTGGTACTGCCATACACTTCTCCTTGAGCCATTCGCTTCACCCTCACCCAGTTACACACTCTTCAACTCCCATACTGTTGTTGCTACTCATTCTTTAGCCACTTCCGCAATTATTGGACCATTAACATAGTTTTACCTCTCTAATCACCTCTCTAACCTTGAACCCCCCTACATTTCTGGCGACTCTGCTGGGGAGGCTACTTTGTTAATGGTTCATACCCGCAGTGGTTTACACACTTCACTGGAAAAGATGGTAGATGATGAAGTTCAGTAACTCCCACGGCAGCAAGGCTCTTCCAATGGTGGAGCAGCATATGCAGAGCACCATGACAACAATGTTGTGATTGAGGTAGTTCAATCACTCCAGGATATGTAGAGAGAGATCTTGGCAGCCCTACAAACTCTCACTAAGGCCATTATGGCCAGACCAACTCCAGTGCAAGCACCTCCGCCTATAGCAGTCCCAAACCCAGTGCCTAACTCGTTCCCTAAGGTTCGGGCTCCGATCTAGGTGTCTCTGGTGGTACCTCAGGCGAACGGTACAGCCGCTGGTTCAACTACCCAGGAGCAGATTGGACCATTCCAGCCCACTCACTTTGTTACTCTAGCCGATGTACAATCTATGCTTGAGCAAGAGCGCAGCAAGAAGCAACTGCCATCTCTCCCAGACCTAGATATGAAGCCTCTATACTCTCAGGAGATATTGACTATGCCATACCCGACTAGGTATACGGTGCCCAAGTTTATTAAGTTTTATGGAAAACAAGGCAATGCCAGGGAACATGTGGTAAAGTTCATTGAAACTCTTGGTGTTCATGGTAGTGACCACTCTCTGTGCCTTCAAGAGTTCTCCAAATCACTCACTGAAAGGGCTTATAGTTGGTATGTGAACTTGGCTCCCAACTCGATCAAGAGTTGGGAGGAAATGGTGAACAAGTTCCACACGAAGTTCTTCTAAGTCCAGGAGAAAGTTACAACCCTCACACTTGGGCGAGATGTCCAAAAAGAAGGTGAAGATATATTGGACTATGTTAAGCGGTTCCAAGATAAGGCTATTGATTGTCATGAGCTAGTGGATGAAGCTCACTTAGTCAGCATATGTGTTTAGGGTGTCATACGTGACTACAAAATTTTCTTGGTGAACCATAATCTGCCTACCTTTTTAGCCTTGGTTGAGGCAGCTAGAAATCTCAGTACCATTGGTCCTTTACATAGATCTTGTGACAGCCACCGTTACTCTCGCAGTAGCAGAGTTTCTGCGGTAACCTCCACAGGAGGGAGCCGCTCGCAAGCAGAGGCCCTGTCCTCTCGAAAGAGAAAGAGTTATGAGGACATGAATCCATATCCTTGCAGCCTTGAGAATGTTAAGGCCTTGGTTAAGAAAGGGATTGCTGATGGTGAACTCACTTTGCCTCTAGTTGATGTTACTCCAACCAAGAAGGACAAAGACAGCCCAGATTATTGTGTCTATCACAGAACCACCAGACACCCCACTAGAGACTGCTGGATGTTGAAAAATATCTTCAAGAAGAAAGTTGACGCGAATGAGCTGAAGTTCAAAGATGCCGATAATCGTGACGTAAGGAAGGACCCTTATCCTAACCACAAGGAGAAGGGGGAAAATGTACACATGATTGGCTATCTCGGGCCTGTGCGTGATCAAGTGCACATGGCGTCCTACTATGATGAGTTAGAAGAAATCGCAACTAGTCAACTCCCTGAAACAGTACCTGCAGAGGCGAAATTCGCAGAGGATACTCATGCTCAAGCCTTGCAAAATTCTGTTAAGTTTCATACATTCTTTGACTAACTAGGGCTGAGCCAAGCCGCCAGGATGGAAGCAACAAAGGCCCTCATCAACATCTCTGAAGTGTACCATGTTGAAGTTACTAAGGCTAAGAAGTATGTGCCTTGATGCATACAGGAAGATTATGGGACTATTACTTTTTCAGAAGCAGACAGAGCATACCCATTTCCTCATAACTGCCCTATTTTTGTCATAGCTTACATCAATGATGTAGAGTTCAAACATGCTTTCCTCGATGGTGGGGCGTCTATAAACATCATTACCGCCGACACCTTTGCAAAAACTGGTATCCCAGAGTCCAGAATGGTCTGCCAACCCATTACTGTAATAGGTTTTGGTGGTGGGAAAAAAGTCACTAAGGGCCATGTTGTAGTGACTTAGCAGTTGGCGACATTCGTTCCGCGACTAAGTTTCATGTGATTGAAGCAAATACAAATTACCACATGATACTTGGCAGAGCTTGGATGCACCGATATGGGGCTATCCCGTCCAATTATCACCAATGCGTAAAGGCAAAGTTATGAAAGCGCACAATTACCATAAACGCGTCTGAAATACCATTCGGAGTGGAAGAGGCACACTATTTGGATGCAGTTTTCTTTACTGAATTGTCAACGGATGAAACTCCAAGGACTGGTAAAATTGCAGGGGTAAAATTGCCAAAGTAGGAAGACATTCGAGATGCAGAGGCTGCTCCAGAAAGCAGTGAACAGAAAAAGAGTAGCAAATCCACAAGTCCTCCGCCCAAGATTGTCAAGGTGCATGAGGGCAGCAAGACAGTTTACTACCTATGACGGTCTTGGGGGCCAGACTTCATACCTTGGGTGGATGGCCCCGAGAAAAATAAATGTGATGGTAATGAGTCTCGAGAAGGGTTGGTGGAGATGCATGAGCCCATCCTTGAATGCATGCAAGATACGCCCAAACCCCAGCAGGAGGTACTTGCTGAGGTCAACCTCAGTGACTTACCTGGGCAGAGCAAGCCGGTGTTTGTCAGCGATATGATAGCTCTAGCAGCTAAGGCAGAATTGATAACACTACTAAAGCAATATAGTGATGTCTTTGCTTGGACATATGATGAGATGCCTGATCTTGACTGTAACAAGCCCGCGGGGGACCTCGCTAACAGTTCGGACTCGATTCGTGTCACGGTTCTAAATCTTGAACCAAAGAGTCCAAATCTGGCAAATCGTTTTGAGAAAACAGATTTTTGAAATAAGTGCCAAACATGGACTGCTTTGCCAGATACAGAGTCGCCACCTAAATATTTTATTTTGGGAAATTTAGAAAACCCTGACTCGTTGCCTAAGGCCACGTGTCCGTCATCACCAAAGTTGCCTCGGCTCAGGAACTTGGGTACGATTGAGGAAGGTCACTTCGTGAGCACCCCCGCTCGCCCGATCAAAGATCGGCCTCTACTAGCCATGATATCTAGTTTTGAAAACATTATGCATTCTTATTCCGGTTATTAGCCTAGATTTACTATGTGATGCGCACAGCATACAAGTATAGACTGGGTCGCCTGAATTGGAACAAAACATTTCATGTTTGTTTTTTTTAAAGCGGTTTACTACTCGCAAGTAGGCTTAAAATGCAGATTTTGCCACCCTCGGGTGGGCTTAAAAAAGATGGTTTTGCCACTATCTAGTGGGCTTAAAACTCACAGTTAATGCATTGTTCCAATCCAAATAACCCAATCTTCACCCACAGGCATTCATGCAGTTATATCACATAAGCATATGGCCTCATGGTAAGCATGCTATCATGGCAGTCACTCACACACATACAAGGATGCTAAAGCGTAAAAACTTACTGAGTACTCCAAGCCAAAACAAAAGCTAATTAGAAATCCATGCATGATCCTATTTATACAGAAATGCCTAATGCAACACATGCAAAAATGCAACTATAGCAGGCTCGGCTATTCTAAACATGGCATATGAGATGCAACAGTTAACAAGTATTCAATTTGGAATTGAAATACAGATGCAGTTAGTATGATGCGCCGAGCCCGGTGCATGCAAGACAAATGAATGAATGCAAACATGCTATCCTACTGTATGCTAATTGAAACATGCCCTAATCTAACCATCATAAGCTGGTAAATAAAAGGGAGAAAGAAGTGGGGTTAGAAGACATACATCACACGCACGCACACTTATTACAACATTGCCCTCGCGCAGAGGGTCCAAATAAATAATATACAGTCCCAAATGAATAAATAATACAGTCCTGAATAAATACAAAAATCCTAATTAATTAACAAATTAACTAAGAAAGCAGTAAACTAGTATGCGGGCCAGGGACTGCCTCAGCTCTGCTCTGGATGATGAATGATGCATGTTCGGGTTGCTTGGCACGGAAATCCATCGCGATGCCCCAATTAGCCTCTGTTTGCAATTGGTGCCGGAATGCTGTGTAAGGCTTTTGAAAGCTGCTGATTTCTGATTTGCTGCAACAGAGAGCAGGAAAGGGGCATAGCAATGTATTTTCACATATGTATGCATGCCTCGATCCTCGTGCCACCAATCACGCATCTCAATGCATGATGGCCGAGGAGTAGATTTGCACAACTCAATATGGGATGAATGCACGTGTAAACACAACAAGACCGAGACTCCATCATGGGTAATCCGGAGTGTCGGTGACCGGGAATTGAGGCACGTTCCGTTACTCGGAGTACGAAACATCCCTCGTTTCCCGTGCTCAGGCTAACACCTATCCCAAACACAATACAATATGCATGACATGCATGAATGCAATTCTAACATGCAACCTAGCATACACAATGCTATGAAATGGCATACACAATGCACGATGTAATGAGGCATACACAACGCTCTAACATACAACCTAACATACGCGATGTTATGAATTGAAATGGCATACACAATGCACAATGGACTTACACCAATATGAGTGGACCTCGGCCACACTCAAATCAGCGGCCATAAGATGAAAATGAGACACTCAAGATGTGTGCACGCGTGCACGCAAACCGAGGACCTATCCTAAGGCACGAATCCCACTCTACCAAAGCATGGCAAAGCATGGAACATGGCATACAAGCATATGAATTTCAGCGCTAAAATATGATGCTAAACAGCCCCGAAACATGGCAATACGACACCCGATGCATGAAATGAATCCCGAAACTCGAAACTAGGCACATGGAATGACTTATAGCTATACAAAGCATGCATTATTTGATCATGAGACCTAAAGACAGAACCAAGGAAGTCCCAAAACACACACATTTCCAGTTTAGAGTAAGGCCAAAAGGTGAACACAAGTAGGGCTAAGCTAACACGCAAAAATGGCCTCGAAAGAGAGATAAATAAGCAAGTAACAGCTGCTGGCCCTAAATGGCAAAGAGCCCTTCAAAAAAGTTGAAGAGGGGCTCAAAATGAAGCACTTCACAATTTACATCAAGCCATGAAAATAAATACAAGCAGGCCTAAAACATTATGCAAGAAAAAGGCCAAAAGAGGGACAAAGAAGCAAGTGATGGCTGATGGCCTCAAAAAGAGGAGGGCCCTTCAACAATGTTAAAGAGGGGCCCAAAACATGATATTTTACAGTTTATGACCAAGCCCAAAACAGTGCACAAATAAGCTAAAAATATTATGCAAAAATAGGCCTAAAAGGAGGTTTAAACACAAAGAGCAAAAAGGGAGCCTCAAACAACAAAAGACCCTTGATAAAACATGAATAGGGTTTCAAAATAAGGCTATTTACAGTTCGGATCAGAGCCCAAAAATACAAGCACAAGGAGCTAACAAAATATGCAAAAATAAGGCCAAAAGAGGGATAAAGAGGCAAGTGACAGATGGAAGCCTCAAAAAGTGAAGAGCCCTTCAACAATGTTGAAGAAAGGCTCAAAAAAAGCCACTTTACAGTTTATAACCAAACTCAAAACAGTTTACAAATAGGCCTAAAATACTATGCAAAAATAGGCCTAAAAGAGGGTTTAAACACAAAGGGTAAGAAGGAAGCCTCAAACAGGGAAAGGCCCTTAATCAAACATGAAAAAGAGGTAAAAATATGACTATTTCCAGTTAGGGTCGGAGCCCAAAAATGTAAGCATAAGGAGCTAGAATATAGATCAAAATAATGCACAAAAGAGGGAAAATGGGACTCACCCTTGTAGAACCAATCTTTAGCAACCTTAGGACCAAGTTTGGGAGCTTTTAACCTCTGGAAGACAGCCTCAAGCTGCTGGAATGGATGTTGGAGGTATTGTGCTATGGCTTGTAGAGTAAAGGGTGTAGGAAGCTTAAGATTTTGAAGTGTGGCAGAGAGGGAGAGGGAGAGTCAATGCAAGAGGCTTAGACCAATTTTTTGTAACCTTTTTTCTCCTCTTTTCTTCAACTCCAAACCCCTAAGTAAGGTGTTTTGAAAGATTTTTCAAATATTTCATCTCTCTTTCATTCATTTCTACTTTGTCCTTGCTCGGTTTACCGAAAAGCGCAACATTTAACAAAATGCGAGCCTCGGAACATCGTAAAAACTTTATTTCAAAAACGTTTTGAAAGAGAGGGTTTTAAGGTCTAAAATCTTTTGATCAAGATTGTTTTGGTCCAAAAGGGGGTATGAAGTTGAGCTTTGACTCTCTCTCTTTGCCGAAGAAATTGAACCTTTGCCCTGCACATCTTCCAAAACCATCAGTCGCGTCCAAGTCTTAAAGGTGGTTAAAAATGGGGTGTCTACAGTTGCCCCTCTTTGACAGAACTCGGAAGTCAAGAAGTGACGGGAGTGAATGTCAAAGCCCAGAGACGACCCATTTTTGACAAAGGCCGAAGACTTGGACAAACAAACAAAATATAGATAAATAAATGGTTGTGCCCGCAGGCTGCCTACGTATCCTTTTTGTGAGGAATCAAACCAGCGTAGTTCAGGGGCAGGATGCAAAATGATATGCAGGAAGATTTTGATAATTGGACTTATACGCTACACGAAGCCGGTTTGAAGATTGGACTTATACGCTACGCGAAGCGGGTTTGAAGATTGGACTTATACGCTACGCGAAGCCGGTTTGAAAATTGGACTTATACGCTACGCGAAGCTGATTTGATAATTGGACTTATACGCTACGCGAAGCAGGTTTGAAAATTGGACTTATACTCTACGCGAAGCCGGTTTGAAAATTGGACTTATACGCTACGCGAAGCCAGTTTGATAATTGGACTTATACGCTACGCAAAGCTGGACATCACTCATGATCATGCAAAGAGAGCTGTAATAAAGCAATTATGCGAAATAAATGCAACATTTTAAGCGAATGCTAGGCAAGCAAGTAAACTCGAGCCAAACTACACCTCGTGCAGAAAGGATGTAAGAAAATTATGGAATCTTCACGAACATGTGCGATAGATACACAAAGGTGAATGAAGTGTGTGATTGATGCACGAAGCGAGCGTGTGTGATAGATACACAAAGCGAACGTGTGATAGATACACAAAGTGAAGTGAGTGTGATGGATAAACTATATGAAGCAAAGTGTGATGGATACACTAGGTGAGTGTGTGATAGATACACAAAGCGAACGTGTGATAGATACACAAAGTGAAGCGAGTGTGATGGATACACTAAAGGTGAACACAAAGTGTGATAGATGCACTTAGTGAACAAGTATGATTGATATACTGAAGGTGAACACGAAGTGTGATAGATGCACTTGGTGAACAAGTATGATAGATATACTGAAGGTGAACACGAAGTGTGATAGATGCACTTAGTGAACAAAGAATGATTGATATACTAAAGGTGAACACGAAATGTGATAGATGCACTTAGTGAACAAAGTATGATTGATATACTAAACGGTGAACACGAAGTGTGATAGATGCACTTAGTGAACAAAGTATGATTGATATACTAAACGGTGAACACGAAGTGTGATCGATGCACTTAGTGAACAAAGTGTGATTGATACACTAAAAGCGAACACAAAGTGTGATAGATGCACTAAGTGAATAGAGTGTGATTGATACACTAAAAGCGAACACAAAGTGTGATAGATGCACTAAGTGAACAAGTGTGATGGATACACTAAAAGTGAACACAAAGTATGATAGATGCACTAAGTGAATAGAGTGTGATTGATACACTAAAAACGAACACAAAGTGTGATAGATGCACTAAGTGAACAAGTGTGATGGATACACTAAAAGTGAACACAAAGTGTGATAGATGCACTACGTGAACAGAGTGTGATTGATACACTAAAAGTGAACACAAAGTGTGATAGATGCACTACGTGAACAGAGTGTGATTGATACACTAAAAGTGAACACAAAGTGTGATAGATGCACTATGTGAACAGAGTATGATAGATATACTGAATGTGAACACGAAGTGTGATAGATGCACTATGTGAATAGAGTATGATAGATATACTGAATGAATGAAGTGTGATTGATACACTAACTAAATGAAGTGTGATTGATACACTAAAGTGAATATATGCGTGATGGATACACAAAAGGATAATGTGTGTGATAGATACACAGAATGAATGAAGTGTGATTGATACACTAAAGTGAAGAGAGTGTGATTGATACACAAAATGAGAATGTGTGTGATTGATACACTAAAGCGAGCGTGTGTGATTGATACACAAAGTAGGCATAGTGTGATAGATACAAAGCGAGTGTGTGTGATTGATACACAATATGAACAAAGTGTGATTGATACACTGAATGAATGATCTTAAACGGAACTTATTTGAATGAACCGTACATACAATATCGTGCATGACTGAGAAAGAAACTTGATAGGTACAATGCATTACAATGCATGATGCTTACGGAAAGCAATAAATGGACAAAGCGGCGCTTTAGAAAGTACCTCATGAGGTGAGTGGCGGTGAACTGCTCTTCTCCGACGGGGATCTCCCCTTGTGCTCTTCGAACACTTTACCTTCAACTCACAGTACAAAGGCTCTGGAATGCTGGCAAGGGTTCTACATGTAGAACACTTTGGACGCTACCATTCTTCCTGATCATATTCACAACTTTCCCTATTCTCCAACGGGGTGACAGACTAGGTTGGTTCAGTATCCAGAATTGAGGTGCATACACGCTATCTCAACCTATGGGGCTTCCATACAGATTTCAAGCCGAGGACACGCCTCTGGGTATTTAAACCAGACTTTAGTCTCGGAAATCCTGAACCTTTGCGTTCTAGGCCACGGCCATTCGAACTCTAGTTTCCACCGTCGCAGTTGGTCTCCTAGGAACTCATTGCAAACGCGGCCAAGATGTCCCTGGCACGAAACGGTACTCGAGGAGAGCACTTCTGATCGCCATTCTGGCTTGAGACAGACTTGATCTTGAGCTTGAGGTAGAGGCACACTCATACTTCGGAGCATTGGCAAGACCTGAAGATGTACACACGGGATGCAATCTCGGAACTTACTGAAGTTGGAACAAACTCAGATGCCCGACATTTTCCTCTTTTGCTTTTGCTTTGCAGTCCGGAACCATTATAGCTTCAGATAGGTCCTGGTTCTACTGTTCTCTCATGACCTGGGTTGAACCCTGCGGTTTTGTGAAAGAACAAATTCTGTTTTGCACAAATGTGGAGAACGGCACGGCACTCGGAGCACAAAACGATTTTATTTTTGAAATTGAGAGATGAGTTTTCGACCAGGTATTGAGCCTACGACTGAACACAGCAAAACGACTCAACAAGGAAATAAAAGGCACACAACCTAGACACATCGAGTAACACTCGAAACGACTCAAAACAAGAATCGAGATAAAACAAAAAGACACGACACTCAGATGTGCACAGGGAGCCTGTTTCACCGGGTAGTGTTTCCCACCCTTTCTCATTTGTGATCCTCACATCACTCTGGCACTCAACCTCTTGTTTTCTGAAAAATCCCTTTTCTCACTTTTTCTCTCAGCGCACATCTCTCTATTCTTCAATCTCTCATTTTTTATCCCTCCCCTGGGTGGTTGATGGATAAACAGGAAGTTGCGGGCTCTTGCCCCTAGCATGCTGCTAGATTCTCTTTCTTCTGTTCACAGCTAGTGAATTCTCCCCATAGAAGGGTTGCGCTACAACTGGGTGTGTAGCAAATCTGCAGCTAACATCGGTTGATGATACTTTGCTGGGGAGTTTGGACGTGATAAGATCTGTCCAGATGAGGAAGTGGAATATCTGGCCCCATTCTAGTTCGTGCTTCGCACTTGGCTTGATACCTCATTGCTTGGAGGATGTGAGAGCTTTCGGCCCTTTGTTGTGCCCTCTTCTGGCAGGTAGAGTGTCCTCCTTGGCAAGTATGTTGACAATGGGGAAAGACAGGAAGCCTGACTCAACTGTGCCCTTAGTTTCATCATTTTGACCATTTTTTGTTTTGATTTTTCCACTAAAACAATTTTGACCAATATGAGAGTTAGATTAACAAGCTTGTTCAATTTTTGATTTGAAATCATGCAAGTCAGGCCATGAGCACTGAAAATTTTCCTTTTTTGGGTCCAAGAAAATGGTCCAGTTTTGAAAAAAATGGAATAGTTTTTAAGAGAAAATCAATCAGCCTCAGTAAAAATTCTCAAAAACTGTTTTTGCAATCAGCCACTACTCAACGAGCATAGAACCTACTCTCGAGATGCACAACCTCAGATCCGAAGGAAAATTGCCCCTTGCTTGAAGAGCGCTGCATGGCAACGGAAAGTTGCCCCTTGTTTGAACGGCACCGCGGCGCATTGAATGGCAACGGAAAGTTGCCCCTTGTTTGGATGATGCCGCAGCGCGTTGTAGTCAGTCCTCAGAGTGATGAACACAACCAAATTCTCGGATTTAGAGAAAGCAAAGATGATTAAAACCATTACATGGACACAGTCGAATTTTGAAGTGTTTTACGGCTGGACTTCAGGATGAAGTTGCCTACGTATCCCAAAGATGGGAATCAAGCCTCACGTAGTTCGGGGTTAAGGTACACTCGAGTATTTTAACCTTCACTTTTTTTTTTTATTTTTTATTTTAGGCTCTAACTTTTGCCAAGGCGCCCGTTGCAGGTTTTCGACCTTGCGAGCTTCTGTTTTTCTTTTCTTTTCAATTCTTTTCTTCTTTTTTCTTCTTTTTTTCTTTTTTTTTTTTCTTTTCTTCTCTTTTTCTTTTCTTCTTTTTTCTTTTTTGCTTTTTGTATATATCTTTTCTTGCTCTAACTTTTGCCTGGGTCGCCCTTCCGGGTTTTCGGCCCAGCAAGCCTCTCAAAGGGTAAAAGTGTAACAAGTCCATGCCAAATGGTTTTAGGATCTCGAAGCCATCCGTATCCAAGAGAAGTGGCTGTTGTATTGATTTGCAGAAGGATCCATCTTCAGCTTTTCAAGCACATCGGACATTTTTGCCCCTAGTTCGAGGGGTATTTCTGTTCTAGCTTCGCAAGCTTCTTCTGATGAGGTCTGATCTTCTTGATCTGACTTTGGTGCCTCTTGTTCGAGGGTTGTTTCAAATCTGGCCACACAGGCCTCATATCGCGGTTGACCGTTGAACACTCTGAATCCAAGGTCAAGGTTTGAAAGCAAGGGCTCAAGTCTCGAGGCTGAGAGCGATCCTAAGCTGCACAATCTCAAGAGCGATTCCACACAGGTCTTCACAGGACCGCGCAAAACATTTTGTTTTTGAAAATTTTTAAGAAAGTGACAAATTGCTCGTGCTGAAGATAGTGTGAAACCAGTCTAGATCAAGCCAGGGTCCTTCTCAGTACTCACGCTAACAAGCATGATTTCATTCATTAAGGGCTTAGCACGCCTCTCTTTCTCTCATTTGATCAAAGTTTTGCAAATCCCGAGGAATTCCTTCCTCTTCGTTTTCACTGCAGTGTTCAAAAGGTTTTGAAAAACTTAGGTCATTACAATGACTTCAAGGCACAGAAAAGACAGAGTCCTTAGTCAAATACTGTCATCTCCTTCAGAACTTCCGGCATAACTGGCACAAGGCAGAAGCAAATGCGCGAGCGTAAAAATCACTGCTGTTTCATTCATAAACTGCTGGCACAACTGGCTCCCTGGCAGAAACAGACTCAAAACAAAACAAAAAGACAAACGCAAAACAAAATGGTGACGCCCGAGGTAACACCCCCGGAATCACCCGACTCCTATACAACAGGACTGACTCGATACAACAAGACAGACCCAAAACAAAAGAGACTGACTCAAAACAAAAAGACAGACTCAAAAACAAAACAACAAGACTGACCCAATACCCAAGTCAGAAAGCACAAAAGCTAGCATTCGCAAATGCTCAAAACAGTGCATGCCATCCACCATATCTGGAGTTAATTGAGCATCGCCCGCAGGTGGTTCATTCTCCGATCACATCACATTATCCCCCATAGGTTCACTGGTCGAGTGCCGATAGACTTTGTTGGACTGGCGCGGGGATGACCCTGTTGTCAAACAGATCTTGTACATCATGGCGCAGACGAAAGCAACCGTCAGTGTCATGACCGGTTTGTTGATGGTACGCACAGTACCTAGTATGGTCATGCTTTGGAGGGAGAGGATTAGGTAAAGGCCGTTGTTCCAATGGTTTCATATGTTCTTTCCGGATTAAGGCCTCTAGAGCCTTTGACAAAGGCATATAAAGTGGGATGAAAACCCTCTTGACTTGGGGTGGATATTTGGCCGTCTGTGAGCTACTTCCGGACGCACCGGTGAATGGGGTAGCTTTTTTTGATGTGGTGGTGGTAACCATGCCCACTTCAGAAGATCTTGCAGCTGTATCACCACTGGTGGTCGCATTCGAACTACAGGAAAACGCCTGCCTAGGCTGCTCCTTCTTCTGGTCAATGAGGCCCTGCTTCATAGCATCCTCAATCTATACTCCCATTTCATGCAAATCTGAAAAGGTAGGGAAGGGGAGCACGATCATTTTCTGCATTAGTTTGGGCTGGAGGTTGCGCACACCATCCGTATTTGATCCTTATCCGTTGGCCTAATGGTCATCATTGATGCCTTGGCCCTTCAGCGGGCCACGAATTCTGAGAAGCTCTCCTTAGGCTCCTGCCTCGTCGTCTCAAGATCACGGGTAATAATCTCGATTTGGGTATTGTATGAATATTGTGCGACGAAGGCCTCGGCCATCTCCTTCCAGCTTCGTTTCACTGAATCCTCCAATTTGGCGTACTAGATAGCCGCAATACCCGACAGGGTCCTACCAAAAAGGGAGAGCTTCTGTAATCTTGTCAAGCCC
Organism: Camellia granthamiana; assembly: GCA_036172215.1. Classification (NCBI taxonomy): domain Eukaryota; kingdom Viridiplantae; phylum Streptophyta; class Magnoliopsida; order Ericales; family Theaceae; genus Camellia; species Camellia granthamiana. The sequence goes on along the minus strand of CM069904.1, from coordinate 3,018,827 downwards.
ATCGGGCGCAGAACATCTGAAAACAAACTCAGGTGGACCATAGGATCTCCTGACCCGTCAAAACGGTCGATGTGAGGCATCTTGAACCTGTCCGGCAGTGTCACAGCTGCGTCGGTGTACCCGTCCTCAATGTCCGGGATAGACTTTACCCCCTGGGATTTTTTGAACAACTTTTCAAGCTTGCTTAACTTCAACGCTGTAGGGTCGACCTCGAACTCGAAGGGAGAGTCCGATAGATTGGTAGGTGTTTTGGACAGCTGGGGTAAAATTGGGGGCGGAGCAGGCCCTACCGGAATGTCCGTACCTTCCTGGACATTGGGTGTTTCCCCGGGTGTCTGAACCCCTGGTGGTGGTGGAGCTTGATGCGAAGCAGATGCTCCGTTCTGCTGTTGCAACATAGTGATGAGCTCGGCTTGCTGAGCCATGATTGCAGCCTGCTGCTTGGAAAATTCTGCCTGGCGGACAGCGTCTTGCTGCATGAGTTTCATACTTTCTTGCATCTGGCGCATCATTGCCTCCATCCCTGACGTGTTCTGCTGATCCATCTGACTGACTGGTATCTATCCCTGTAGTAGAAACTGAGACCTCAGCCTGACTGTTCACCGGTGGGGTGGATAAGGGCCACTGATCTGGTAACTACTGAACTGGTGATCTGTGCTTGACTGGCCCTTTTACCCTGCCTCTGGCAAAGGAACACTGATTGCCCTTGAGCTGAATCTCTGACCCGGCAAAGTCTATCAACACATGTTCGGTGTACCCGGGGGATATTGGAGCCTTCTGAAGCTATAGTTCCGAGACTACCTTGCAAAAGAGAAAACCGACAGCATCTCAGCCTGATTTCACCATAACCAATATGAGCAAAGCTGAATGAGTGTGCTCTCTACTGAATTCTGCCCAAAATTCTGCCTGTAAACTGATACCCTCAGGTAAAACTGATTCCCAAAACACTAACGCTGATGCCCGCAGGCCTGATGCCCAAACTTGTAAACTGATACATGCATTCCTGTAGAGACGCACTCTAAAGCACATAACAGATAAGTGAGAGCCAAAACACCCCTATGTTGGGGTAGGGTTTCCCTGTCCTACTTTGTCAAGAACTAGGGTTTAACTACGCACGCAGCGGTTTCAAACAACCTATATCGGGTAAGCAACTTGTCCTAGTTTGGAATGGTCACTACGGATCCGAATATGTACTAGGTCGAATGGTCAAAAGGGTGCCCCGGTGAAACCGGGGTTTGTGTTCCCATACTGGCAGAGCCCACAACCGGTCAGCCTTATGGTCATGCCTTGACAAGACAAGCCTCCGGCAAACCGTTCAGGAATAGCAGATGGCAAATACGGTGTCCTAGGCACACCAATGCAAATGCAATGTAAAGAAACACATAAGTGTAGTCAAAACAAGATATCATGAGTTCGAGTCAAGTTCTCTAAATCCCCAGCAGAGTCGCCAGAAACTGTAACAAGCCCGCGGGGGACCTCGCTAACAGTTCGGACTCGATTCGTGTCACGGTTCTAAATCTTGAACCAAAGAGTCCAAATCCGGCAAATCGTTTTGAGAAAACAGATTTTTGAAAGAAGTGCCAAACATGGACTGCTTTGCCAGATACAGAGTCGCCACCTAAATATTTTATTTTGGGAAATTTAGGAAACCCTGACTCGTTGCCTAAGGCCACGTGTCCGTCATCACCAAAGTTGCCTCGGCTCGGGAACTTGGGTACGATTGGGGAAGGTCACTTCGTGAACACCCCCGCTCGCCCGATCAAAGATCGGCCTCTACTAGCCATGATATCTAGTTTTGAAAACATTATGCATTCTTATTCCGGTTATTATCCTAGATTTACTATGTTGTGCGCACAGCATACAAGTATAGACTGGGTCACCTGAATTGGAACAAAATATTTCATGTTTGTTTTTTTGAAAGCGGTTTGCTACTCGCAAGTAGGCTTAAAATGCAGATTTTGCCACCTCTCGGGTGGGCTTAAAAAAGATGGTTTTGCTACTATCTAGTGGGCTTAAAACTCACAGTTAATGCATTGTTCCAATCCAAATAACCCAATCTTCACCCACAGGCATTCAGGCAGTTATATCACATAAGCATATGGCCTCATGGTAAGCATGCTATCATGGCAGTCACTCACACACATACAAGGATGCCAAAGCGTAAAAACTTACCGAGTACTCCAAGCCAAAACAAAAGCTAATTAGAAATCCATGCATGATCCTATTTATACAGAAATGCCTAATGCAACACATGCAAAAATGCAACTATAGCAGGCTCGGCTATTCTAAACATGGCATATGAGATGCAATAGTTAACAAGTATTCAATTTGGAATTGAAATACAGATGCAGTTAGTATGATGCGCCGAGCCCGGTACATGCAAGACAGATGAATGAATGCAAACATGCTATCCTACTGTATGCTAATTGAAACATGCCCTAATCTAACCATCATAAGTTGGTAAATAAAAGGGAGAAAGACGTGGGGTTGGAAGACATACATCACACGCACGCACACTTATTACAACATTGCCCTCGCGCAGAAGGTCCAAATAAATAATATACAGTCCCAAATGAATAAATAATACAGTCCCGAATAAATACAAAAATCCTAATTAATTAACAAATTAACTAAGAAAGCAGTAAACTAGTATGCGGGCCAGGGACTGCCTCAGCTCTGCTCCGGATGATGAATGATGCATGTTCGGGTTGCTTGGCACGGAAATCCATCGCGATGCCCCAATTAGCCTCTGTTTGCAATTGGTACCGGAATGCTGTGCAAGGCTTTTGAAAGCTGCTGATTTCTGATTTGCTGCAACAGAGAGCAGGAAAGGGGCATAGCAATGTATTTTCACATATGTATGCATGCCTCGATCCTCGTGCCACCAATCACGCATCTCAATGCATGATGGCCGAGGAGTCGATTTGCACAACTCAATATGGGATGAATGCACGTGTAAACACAACAAGACCGAGACTCCATCATGGGTAATCCGGAGTGTCGGTGACCGGGAATTGAGGCACGTTCCGTCACTCGGAGTACGAAACATCTCTCGTTTCCAGTGCTCAGGCTAACACCTATCCCAAACACAATGCAATATGCATGACATGCATGAATGCAATTCTAACATGCAACCTAGCATACACAATGCTATGAAATGGCATACACAATGCACGATGTAACGAGGCATACACAACGCTCTAACATACAACCTAACATACGCGATGTTATGAATTGAAATGGCATACACAATGCACAATGGACTTACACCAATATGAGTGGACCTCGGCCACACTCAAATCAGCGGCCATAAGATGAAAATGAGACACTCGAGATGCGTGCACGCGTGCACGCAAATCGAGGACCGATCCTAAGGCACGAATCCCACTCTACCAAAGCATGGCAAAGCATGGAACATGGCATACAAGCATATGAATTTCAGCGCTAAAATATGATGCTAAACAGCCCCGAAACATGGCAATACGACACCCGATGCATGAAATGAATCCCGAAACTCGAAACTAGGCACATGGAATGACTTATAGCTATACAAAGCATGCATTATTTGATCATGAGACCTAAAGACAGAACCAAGGAAGTCCCAAAACACGCACATTTCCAGTTTAGAGTAAGGCCAAAAGGTGAACACAAGTAGGGCTAAGCTAACACGCAAAAATGGCCTCGAAAGAGAGATAAAGAAGCAAGTAACAGCTGCTGGCCCTAAATGGCAAAGAGCCCTTCAAAAAAGTTTAAGAGGGCCTCAAAATGAAGCACTTCACAGTTTACATCAAGCCATGAAAATAAATACAAGCAGGCCTAAAACATTATGCAAGAAAAGGCCAAAAGAGGGACAAAGAAGCAAGTGATGGCTGATGGCCTCAAACAGAGGAGGGCCCTTCAACAATGTTGAAGAGGGGCCCAAAACATGATATTTTACAGTTTATGACCAAGCCCAAAACAGTGCACAAATAAGCTTAAAATATTATGCAAAAATAGGCCTAAAAGGAGGTTTAAACACAAAGAGTAAAAAGGGAGCCTCAAACAACAAAAGACCCTTGATCAAACATGAAGAGGGTGTCAAAATAAGGCTATTTACAGTTCGGACCAGAGCCCAAATGTCACGCCCCAAACCCGCCCCGAAAGGGTTGGCAACGAGACCGGCCAGTAATCCTAGATTACCACAGGCCTTACTGTACAAAACATAAATAAACGGGGCTCGCGGAAGCGAAATAAGAAAACTAAGTCCAAAGAGCTGTGCATTTATATGAACAGATATTTACATGCCAAAAATAATGTTAATTACCCACTACTACATAACATGTAACATGTACCAAGGTTCATATACAAAACTCAAACACTACTACAACAAGACAACCCACAAAACGGCCTTCCAGGCCTGGCCCCAGCTCGAGGCACTCAAAACTCCGGTGGCTATAGAATGGCGGCTCGATCAAGACTCCGCCTGGGCTCGACTCCCTATAATACATAAATACAAATAATGAGCTAGAGCTCAGCAAGTAACATAACAGTAAAGAGGTTAATGAACGAAGTCCAACATTTCGTAATTCGAAAGTAAATCAATCATAAACATGTATCAATCATCATATAACATACGTAATGGCATACTCCACAGGGACTTAACATGATTTGTCTTACGACTAGAGTAACCGGTCCGTACACCGATTAATCGACTGACGAGATCTCGTAAACTGGTCCGTTAGGACTACCTATGGATGCCATACTAGATTCGCAAACTAGGATCTTCGTTCACAGAAAACATTCATCATTTCAAAATCATATCATATAGCATTTGAAACATAAGTCATAATAACGTATCTTTACGGAAACGTTACTTACAGTGATTTTCCAGTATCGGTGGCACGGTCTTCACAGTCTGACCTGCAAACATCAACAGTATAACACTGCCTTAACATTCATCATCAATAATTCACATCATTCATGACATTCTCTTTCTTCTTTTCAGTCTTTCATAATCATTCATGCTCAATCTAATCTTTCTTTACTTTAATTCTTACTCATAAGATGCTAAATGATGCCTTCAACATGTGAAAATCAAGTAGAACAACTTCCAAAACTTTTCTGAAAATAGCCTCTCCGCTCGAGCGCCAATACCTCCGCTCGAGCGGACTGCAACCTGAACCGAGATTCTGGATGGGCAAAATCTCCGCTCGAGCGGCCCAACCCCCGCTCGAGCGGACAGTGCAAATTTCTGGGTGAAAAACCAGCTCATTTCTGTTAAACCATGGCTTCCCTTTTACAAAAATCAACTCCCAAATCATGCAAAACAAGGCCCAAATACTTGAAAACACTTTGAATAAAGCTTCATAACTCCCAAATATACTTCAATGCATCATATAAAAGATCATTCCAAGAATTAAGTTGGAAAATCATGAACTTGCACATAAAAGCTTCAATTCTATATATCCATGGAGGTTCTCCCTCAATTTAAACTTAAACCATACTATAGGGCCATGTATTCCCAAATTAAAACCCTTCAATCCACTTATTTAACATGAGATCTTTAACAACTAACCTTATTTCAAGAAATAGAAAAAGAAATTCTTACCTTAATTCCTTAATTGGAGAGATTTGAGCTTAGTTCCCCTTTTCTCTCTTCTTCCTCCTTGGCCTCTCTCTCTCCCCGAATTCTCTCCTCCCTCTCTTTCTCTAGATATTTTCTTTTCCCCTTTTTGAGTCAATAAGGTCAACAATCCTTATCTATTAGCATATATGTGTCCCATAAATAGATTTATGCCATAAACTCAAGCCAAACGGAACTTAGCGAATCAGACGAAATTCGGTCTTCAATTTATTGTCCCAAATGGTTCTAAAAATTCCCAGTATCGCATAGGCATTTTAAATTTCATTTTCTGAACTCATTACGGTCATCGATTTCAGTCCCGAAGTTGTCATTTCAACAGATATTTTCTAATTTCAACAGATAGTCTTCAATTAACTCACATTTAAGCATAATTAATCACTGGTAATTACGACATATGATTCCGGGTCATTACACCAAAAATACAAGCACAAGGAGCTAACAAAACATGCAAAAATAAGGCCAAAAGAGGGATAAAGAGGCAAGTGACAGATGGAAGCCTCAAAAAGTGAAGAGCCCTTCAACAATGTTGAAGAAGGGCTCAAGAAAAGCCACTTTACAGTTTATAACCAAACTCAAAACAGTTTACAAATAGGCCTAAAATACTATGCAAAAATAGGCCTAAAAGAGGGTTTAAACACAAAGGGTAAGAAGGAAGCCTCAAACAGGGAAAGGCCCTTAATCAAACATGAAAAGGAGGTAAAAATATGACTATTTCCAGTTAGGGTTGGAGCCCAAAAATGTAAGCATAAGGAGCTAGAATATAGATCAAAATAATGCACAAAAGAGGGAAAATGGGACTCACTCTTGTAGAACCAATCTTTAGCCTTTGAGAGGCAGGGTAGGGCTTGTAGACCATCCCCACCCATCACCGGCCAGGGCTTGAGGCCACCGGCTGTGTTTTGTGGCCACCGGCCAAATGTTTGGCCGACCGGCACTATAGATGGCCGACCGGCTATCTTTGTTTGGTCAATTGCATCTTTGGCCGGCCGACTACTGTGCATCTGCTTTTGCAGATATTTTCTCACAGCTGGCATGCATTTCCCTCTATTTAGCTTCCTTTGGAAGCTTTACAAGAGGAATTGTCTATAAGAGGGGCTCTCCTCTCCCTTGTTCTGGGGTTAGACAAAAGTTAGACATTTTAGGCAACATTTTTAGGGTTTGAGTTCTAGGGTTAGGGTTTCTTCATATCCTATCTCCATATCTCTCTCTCTTGTGTGTGTTTAGGCTTAGATTTGCACATAAACACCCACCATCACACCTTTTCTTGGAGCTGAAGCCCTTGAGGGTTGTTTTTAGAGTTTTGGGGCTGGTTTGGAGCTCAAGAAGCTGCTGGAGCTTCATTTGTGAAGAAGGTCTACAAGGGTAATCACTTTTCCCTTTTATTCCCCATTTTTGCACACTATTTTTACCTATCTTGCAACTGTTTTTTGGCTTTGCATATAATACATAAAAGTTCTATTTTTAAGGCCTCTAAATAGTTTGTTAAGAGTACTTTAAGTTTTGGGGTTGTTTGACCCCTCTTAAGCCTTGTTTGGCCCTTGTTTTGTGCCTTTTTGAGTGAGTTCCGGGACCATTGTGTTTGGGCCTCCTCACCACTGAAATCTTGAGGGATTTCAGTGATGAGGAGGGTGCCTTGAGGTCCTAGGAAGGAGAGGGCCACCCCCTCTCCTTGTTGTCTTTGAAAAGGGCACTTTTTGCCTCTTGAGGGAGCACCATGTTTAAGTGTGTGTTGGCCATGCCTTAGATGATTTTCATGCTTATTATGTCATAAGATGCCTCTGTTTTCAGTTGGTTTTGGTACACCATGCTTGCTTAGCATACTTGCCTTGTAATGCCATTTTGTTGCCTTAATATGCCTTAGGTTGTAAGCCCTTGTTCTAGCATATTTTAGGCCTAGCTTTGTGAAGCTTTAGTGCATGTTTTTGTATGCTTTAGCTCTGTTTTAAATTGCTTGAGCCATACTTGCCATGTATTGCATAGCTCCTTTGCATTTTCGGTTTGTTAGCCTTAAGTTTTGGACCTTTATTGCATGCTTAGCCTATCTTGTTTGCTTGGTTTGACACCATCTTAACATGATTCCAGAGCTTACATTGCATGTCATTAGTCCATGCTTAGCCTCTTTTAAATGTGCTTGAAAGTTGCCTTTGTTTGCTTAAGTATAGGCCCATTAACATGTGCATGTGTGTATGTGTGTTTGGTCCCATTTCTTGAGTTTTTGGCCACTGTTTTAGGCCTAGTTAGAGCTGCCTAATTTAGTTTAAGTCCATCCCTTTGTTTGTTGCATGCTCTCCTTGTATGTTGTAGCATATTGGTGAGTTGTTGCGTGATTGAAATCACATGATTGAATGAAGTCACATGTTGGCTTACATGCTTGAATGCCTACATTAGCCTTGCACACTTGTTAGTTGCATTGCTCTATGCCTTGCATATCTTGCATGCTCATTTGCATTGCCATATTGCATGCCTAGTTAACATGCTTAGGCTGCATTGCATTGGCATGCATGCTTGGCCTCTTGACTATCCATGATAGAGGTTAAGTCCCCCTTGGCTTGATTATGTGCATTGCATTACATATTAAATGTGCACACTTGGTTTCTTGGGCCATCCTGCATGGAAATGTGCGATTGGTGGTCCGAGAACCAAGGTTCATGTCCCTTTGAGTCATAAACATGATATAGGGTGTGATTGGTGCATACATTGCTTGAAATGCATTGCCATGCCAAGTATTGTCCTCTGCTGCTGTCAAACCAGATTCTGCAGGAATTTTTGTCCGGCCGGCTACATTTAGTGCCGACCGGCCACCATTGTTGGCCGATGGATCAAAGTTATGGCCGGTGACCATCCTGCATGGCCGGTGGTGTCCCCCTTTAGCCGGTGGTGTCTCCTGGCATCCATAGAGCAAACCCTGAAACTTTGGCAGTCCTCAGAGGAGCAGAGTAGGGAAAACAGAGGCATCTTGTGCATGGTAGTGGATTTCCAGGCGAAACCAAGCGTGCATGCATCGGACCCTCTCCCCGAGGCCTTTTACTGCTTTCAGTACTTAATTGATTTATTAATTAATTAGGTGGTCTGTAATATTTAATTAGCTTGTAGGTTAATTAAATTTGTATATTCTTTTCGTCCCTCCGAGCGAGGGCAAATTTGTAATAAGCGTGGGTGAGTGTGTGCATGTCTTCCAACTCCCACTTCTTTCTCCCTTTTACTTACCTGCTTATGATGGTTAGTATTAGGACATATTTACTTTAGCATACCTCATGTTATGCATGCGTGCATCATTCATCAGTATTGCATGCACCGGGCTCGGTACATCATGCTAATTGCATTATATTTCAAATCAAATTTGAATACATACTACTTGCGCATTTCACATGTCATCCTTTAGATTAGCCGAGCCTATTCTAATGACATTTTGTATGCGATGCATTAGGCACTTAACATGGACTTGGATCATGCATTGATTGCTAACACGTTCTTGTTTTGGCACGGAGTACGATGTAAGTATTTTATGCTTTAGCATACCGCATGCGTGTGAATGCTACCATGATAGCATGCTTACCATGTGGCTAGATGCTTATGTGATAAACTGCTTGAGTGCCTGTGGGTGAAGGTTGGATTGCTTGAGTTGGAACAATTCGTTGAAATCCGTATTTTAGCCTACTTGCGAGTAGCAAATCCCAAAACCATTTCCAAACAAGACGGATATGCAATGCTTGTTTCCAAATTAAGCGATCTAGTCTATACTTGTTTGCTGCGCGCATAACATAGTAATTCTAGGCTAATAACTGGAATAAGAACACACGAAGTTTTCAAAAATGGATATCATGGTTAGTAGAGGCCGATCTACGGATCGGGCAAGAGGGGGTGCTCATAGTTGACCTTCCCCAATCGTACCCAAGCTCCTGAGCCGAGGTAACTTTGGTGATGACGGGCACGTGGCCTTTGGCACCGAGTCAGGGTTTCCTAAATTTTCCCATTAAAAAATATTTAGGTGGCGACTCTGTATCTGGCAAAGCAGTCCATGTTTGGCACTTCTTTCAAAAATCTATTTTCTCAAAACGATTTGCCAGATTTGGACTCTTTGGTTCAAGATTAAGAACCGTGACACAAATCGAGTCCGAACTGTAGCGAGGCCCCCCGCGGGCTTGTTACAGTTTCCAAAGTGATGTTGTCGGACAACAGAACTCCTTTTGTAAATCGCCATGTTGGAAGGCTGCTGGATGCCTACCGGATCAAGCACCACAAGTCTAGTCCATACTACCCCTAAGGGAACGGACAAGTTGAGACGACCAACAAAACCCTCATCCGAATACTGAGTAAAATGATGGATGAAGCAGGGGACACATGGTTTGAACAACTCCCCGTAGCACTCTAGGCTTATAGAATGTCAAAGAGAAAGCCAACTCAGGCAACCCCATTTTCCCTAGTGTATGGGTCCGAAGTTGTGTTAACAGTTGAGTTGGCAGTACCCTCAGCAAAAATGGCTATGTCAGCACACTTAGTTCCAAATAGCAGGAAGAATGACATGGAGGCAACTGAAGAAAGAAGAGATCGGGCCTCACGGATAATGGAAAAGTATCATCAATCCATAGCCTGTGCCTACAATCAATCTGTTCAACACAAAAAATTCAAGGAAGGGGACTTAGGATGGAAAACAGTGGATCCAATCATGCAGGGGTAGCCAATTCCCAAGTTCTCACCTAGATGGGAAGGACCCTACAAAGTTGCTAAGGCAAGCAGCAGTGGGTACTAAAAGTTGACAAGAGTAAATGATGGATTCAAAACTAGTCCTGTTAACGCCAAGTATGTCAAAGAATATTTTCCTTAGTTCCTTTTGTTTAGAAAAAAGAGTTGTAAAGTTTCTTTGTTAATATTTCCAAAGCAAAGTGTAAATAAAAAGTTATACACTTAGTAAGTCTTTTACTCTCATATTCACTTAGTCTGAGAAAAGTTTCCCTACTTAGTGAAATTTTACACTTGTAAAAGCTTAGTCATGATGAAGTTTTTGTTCACTGCAAGAGATTTCCTTAATCTTTAGAAGTTATGTAAGAAGCAATGTAAAGAAAAGCAATGAAATGAAACCCAAAAGTACTACTAAACGTCCATGCTTTCCATTAAAGTCAAACTTCCAAAACATGATTACAACGTTTGAAAAGAAGTTATGACAGAGGAAAAGAAAAGAAAAGGCGCACCAAACGCGATGCAACAACAAAATAAAGTAAGAAAAAATGGAGGAAATCATAACAAAGTCATAGAGTTACATCAAGTCAAATCAAACCCTTCAAGAGGGAGTCCATCAGAGTCACATCTTGAGGCAACTGGGCAACCAATGCAAAGTCCTTCTCTCTGAACCGAGTTAGGTTCTACCGGTGCTGCTCCAGGGCACCCTCACACTCCTTAATAGTCTCCTCCAGGGACGCAATCATCATCACATTATCGGCGTGCTCGAGGAAACCATCAACCGCCTGAAGCCTGTCCCTCATCCATGATAGGTTCAAACCATTCCTCTTAAAGCCGTTCAGATTGGCCTTGGCACTCTCCACGAACTTGCTGGGAGTCGTCAGGATCTGCTTGGTAGCAAGGTCGCAAATAAAGCAAGCAAGTGACTCCAGCAGCGCCGTCTGTACTATAGATCCAGGGACATTAAAGGTAGTAAAGGTGTCTGGATGCAATGCTTGGACGCGAGCAAGAGTGGAAGCAGCTTCGGAAGAGACCCAGTAACTTAGGAAGGAAACTTTCTCCGACGATTGGGGGGACTCTCTCGCACCACTGCCATCTTGAATCACTACAGGGAGACTGATGGAGTGACCAAAGGTCTAAGGGCGGCGCACTTCTCCTGAAGATGATTGACCAGCAGCATTAGAGTGGGTAAATGCTGGCTGGCGACCTGGTGAACTAGCCTCACGAGAAAGGCCAAAGCTGCCTGCACCACCGTGTCGCTCTGAAAAGAGGTTATCCATCTGGTAATCTCCAACGTTCAAATCTGGGACAGCAATAGTATCCATCCCAGTACAAAAATCTTGAGACATCACAAGGTCAGCTGGCACCTCTAGCAAGTGAGTGGGGTACAAGTCTGCCAGCTGTTCAGAAGTTGCCGAAGCAACTAGATCGGAAGTTCTAGCGGCAGTAGTAACAGTATGGGCGGCTAAGGTGACAGCTACCTCTGCAAGTCGATCCAAATTCAGAGGGTTCATAGTAGGAACAGTGGCAGCAACCGCTACGCCTGCATTCCCCTCAGCTACTTGAACATCTGGAAGCGGAGCCTGCTGGATCAACGGAGACTCAGTGGATTAAAAGGAACCGCCAGATGCAGCTTCAAGGGGAGGTGGTGCAACTTCCAGCGACTCCTTCGTGCCACGATCTTCTCGAAGGGTCTCAGGTACGAAATCATCTCCGCCAATAGAGGAAAGGCCGGAGTGCACAGAGTCAGAAGGATGCGGAGGCTCTAAACCCTTAACAACTATATCACCCGCTGCAACTTCCACAGCAGGGGGCACTTGCACATTGCCTGCGGCCTCCACAACTGGCTCAACCTCGGCAACTGGCTCGGCCTCAGTGGTCAGCTCGTCTCTCACACTTGGTTCCTCTTCGACGTCTAGAAGAACTGTCATGCGAGTCTTGAATCTTGTCACCCTAGCGGCAATGGGGAGGTTTTCATCATTGTCTGAGTCTGACGAAATGCCAATGGCATTAGAAGAACCCCTTGGGCCAGATGGCAGTATGGTTCGTGGTCCCTAAAAAGAAGAAGAAGATTATGCGGTTATTACAGTAAACATAATAAGTATAAAGAAATAGTACAAAATATTTTCTAAGTATGGATACCTTTCGAAGCCTCTTCCTACGGGGCGAGGCATGTGCCTTAGGAACCGAAGCCACTGCTGCTTGGGTTGCCCTCAGCTTGGAACGGGTCATACGTACTGTTGCACTCATCTTGGGGGCAGTAATCTGTAAGGGTTGAACAAACATTGCCCCAGACGGGTGAGGCTCCTCCGCAACGGGCAAGGATAGAAGCTTAAAGAGACAGAATATGCTGGATTGTTTCCCTCGGCCAGAAGGCAAACAAAGAGATAGGTCGGGCTGCGGGATAGGTTCCATTGCTGGGACGACCGGGGCACTATTACAAAAATTGAAGAAGGAATTGAGATTGCGGTGCCAGAATAGCCTATTGTTAGGAGTACAGGCACCCTCTCTCCCAAGTGAGGGAAGCTCCATGACTCCAAGGCCCTCCACAAGTAAAGTAGTGTAGTCACGAGTAAATCGTTGAAAACTCCGGTGGAAATCAGCCTGAGGCGGGGAAGCATATAGAACACCCTGATCCATCCCAAATTACATAAGGACCCTGTCCGGTCGGTAGACTACACTGGACATGCCTTCTTCATTCCACACAGGCAGAAATCCAAGGTGAATCATGGCAGCAATAAGGAGAGAATTAGTCTGGACACTGTCGAGAGAAAAATCAACGTGGCGGGACTTTGAAAAAATAAAAGGGGACAACAGAAATGCTTGGGAGAGGCTGAGTGAAAAGGCGAAAGACGCACTCCTCCATATGGCCAACATAGTCTGAAAAGGGCCTGTTAGTGCCAAGGCTAGACCACCGAGAGATGCGAGAGAGGGACTGACGCACTTGCCTCGTGATAGGCCGACCCGCTGTATCTAGGATAGGGTGGCCCTCTGCATCAAAGACTTCATTAGTAAAGAAGGGCTCGTGTTCCTTAGGGATGGGGCCCATAACAGGAAATATCTCATAGAAAAAGGCAGTTAGGAACTGGGTATGCACAAAGTTCCACAGGTCATAACGGCCCATGGATCGTTCGATGTCCGAATGGATGAGGTCAAGACGGAAATATAAGTTACCCAAGAAGAGGAAAGCTAGAGGAATTTGATTACCACTGCAAAGCTTTACAGCTAAGGGAAATACCAGGGGATTGATGCTTTCGGCAGGGTTACTGGGTAGGACGAAGAATGAGATAAAATAGCTGACGAACGCCGCCAAGTACAAGTTACCTCGGTAGCCCGGACCAACTACGGAGTCACGGCTCTCTTCAGTGATGTCCCCTACAACTGGTTGCAAGTCCTTAAAGAAATGCTTCAGCCAAGAAAGATAAGTAATCTTATCTCTTTTGGGCCTCTCCTGGACCAGTTCCCCGGTTCTAAGATCATACCAGGAACCAAACTTCCGCGCCTCCCGAAAGTCAGTTTGAAGAGCAGTAACAGCGACTTGCTCTGTAGGGGTCAGAGACGCTGGGTCAAAGGGGTGATCTCCACGGGTGCTGAGGCACAAGAGGACAACAACATCTTCCAAGGTCAGGGTTATCTCTCTCTATGCCAAGGCAAAAGTGTGGGTGTCACGACCCCAACGGGAGACAATCATATCAGTGTTGGTTTGCACCTTACGCACGGATAACTCTCTCGAGATTAAAATGGCATTGAAAAGGCGGACATCACGCAGACGTTGCTCGAAGCTGCCATCCTCAATGACGTCATCGACCCAAAGAGACCAATCTGTTGGAGGGCCCGAATGAGTACGATAGTAGATGTAAGAATGTGGAAAGTCGTCACACTCCACACAAAACCGCAGCACAGGAACTGGGTTCACCATGTTCGCGTCTTCGAAGGTGGCCTCCCCAAAAGGAAGCAGAGGCTCCTCTAGAGGAAGGGCGTCAGGAATAAAGAAGTCAACCGCCTTCCAGAAGGGGTCGGCCAGCCCTCTGACGTAAGGGGCCTGCCTCAACTCAGTAGGGGGTGGGGTAGTCCTGTCAGCAAAAAAACCTCATGCTGGCCATGAAAATGAGTAAAGAAAGTCAAAAAGCTTTGGAAAGAGGGGACAATGGAGAGAAGAAGACAAAGGAGACATAAATGTGTGTTCGGAAGAAGTGGGGGACCAATGGACCCAAGAGCAGTATTTATAAAGAAAATCAGCAAAGGGCGCTAGCACACTGCCCTAGGTCATTATGACCTAGCAGTCAAAAGGGTACTTTTTCAGAGCCGATGCAACTTTTGACCCAATCGACGCAACCCTTGGGTTGCCCGCGACGTCATGCATGCGCGGGAAACAGGGAGCGTGTCTTCCACGCGCGCAGAGGGCAAAATGTAGAGGGTCAGAAATTAAGCCCCAAACTAAGTATGGACCCAAGCACTAAGATCGCCCTGAGAAGGTGACTAGGGATAAAAAAAGAAGCATGGGCCAAAGCCCAAGAGAAGTGGGCCAACAAGTGGGCCAAGGTAAGTCTGACCCACCAGGGCTCCAGATGGACTCAGCAAGGAGAAAGACCTAAGTCAAGTTGCAGAGGCAACACTTGCAGCAGTGAAGTTATGAAGGGAACATGTATAGCAGCAAAGTTACTGAAGCACTCTGCCTCGGCGTTGCCATTCCTATTAATTTCGGTTCCGCTGCCAGTTGAAGTTGCCAACAAAACATGTGCAGCATTAGAGTTGCTGAGGCACTCTACCTTAGTGCCGCCATTCCTATTAACTTCAGTTCCACCACTAGTTGAAGTTGCCAAGGGAACATGTGCACTGGTAGAGTTGCTAAGGCACTCTGCCTCAGCACCGCCATTCCTATTAGCTTCAATTCCGCCGCCAGTTGAAGTTGCCAAGGGAACATGTGCAGCGGTAAAGTTGCTGAGGCACTTTGTCTCAGCGCCGCCATTCCAAGTATCTTCGGTGCCGCCGTCATTCTAAGTAATGTCGGTGTCACAATCATCTAGAGTTGCCGAGGGAAAGAGAAAACAGAGGCAACTAAGTTGCAGAGGCAATACTTGCAGCGTCCAAGTTGCGGAGGCTTTCTGCCAACGCTGCCATCTCTAATATCTTCGGTCATGCTATCTGAACTTGCCGCGGGAAATGACTAGCGCTGCAACTACTACCGCAGCAGCTAAGTTGCAGAGGGAATAGCCTGCCAAGGCGATAGCAGCCTTCGATAGAGGCTTCCCTCTACAAGTAAAGGCTAATGCTTGGCGCCGATAGCAGGCCCCAAGGTATTACTAGCCTAGGGCTGATAGCAGGCTCCACAGTTTATTAACTTGGCGCTGATAGCAGGCCCCAAGACTTACTGGTTAGAGCTGATAGCAGGCTTAAAAATACCAGTTCACTGTGGCAACCCCGCGAAAATGGGAGCAGGGTAGCCCGAACATAAAGGACTCCCTTTCCATTACCCAGGTCATGGACCTGCCTTAGTCGCACAGGTAGGACTAAGGAAGCCCTCTTGGGCTTGGTACTAAGGTGCAGCATGGCTGATAGCAGGCTTGGTTGCGGTCTTCGTTCTGGGAAGCTGGGGAATTTGTGGTTAGGTGGCTAAGAGTGGAGGCTTCGCTGAGGTGGGCACGAACATAGTCGATAGAAGACTAATGGAGTCCTGAGAATGCATATACTGGCAAAACAAAACTGAGAAGGCAAGTGCAGCGGCGAGGTTCACCGCTGCAAGTGCACTTACTGAGGTTCAAGCTGAGAAGGCAAGTGCAGAGGCAAACACTCCCGCCGCAACTACACTTACTGAGGCACAAAAGGGAGTTGCAGCGCCAAACACTCCCGCCGCAACTGCACTTGGCGAGGCTCAAAAAGGTAGTTAGGAGGCAAACAGATAATACACAATACATGCAAAGGGACACGTGGCACCTTCAGCCTAGTGGCTGAAGGCAGAATACTCCATGTGATCCTCTGGGACACATGTCTTCTCTCTATTTGGCCACTTGGTGTCCTCTTGGTACCAAGGAAAAGCCCATAAATAGGACCCATTTCCCAATGTTCAAAGACGATGAATTTTGAAGATTTATGGGAGATGCTGCCCAATTTGGTACTGCTATGCACTTCTCCTTGAGCCATTCGCTTTACCCTCACCCAGCTACACACTCTCCAACTCTCATACTGTTGCTGCTACTCATTCTTCAGCCACTTCCACCATTATTAAACCATTAACATAGTTTTGCCTCTCTAATCACCTCTCTAACATCGAACCCCCTACAAGGCCCAATTCTAAGTTCTCAAAAATAATTAAACTTTGTTGGAAAGTTCATCATTACAATGGAATTTAAGCCATGTTACAAAGTTTCATTAAAACATCACTTGTGCTTTGCATATCAATTTTGTTAGTTTGATTAACATCAAATAAATAGAATTATGACTTTACAATTTTACTTAAATAAAAGAAATTGACCTTTATAATTCAAAATATAAGTACTAAAATTAAATTTTAGTAAAATTATATCAATGCTAAATGTAATTAATCTTTTGGGGAAATTACAAATCGGTGTATCTTTAAAAAAAAAATAATAATAATAAATCAATGGTAAACTTTATAAACATTTATTATTAAATTTATAAAATTTTCTATTAATCGATAAATATTTTGTAAAAATCCAGCTGATGCATAATTTTTCCTAATTTTTTTAGTAATGTTGTACAACTAAAGTTGTCAATCCATTCTAATAGTGTATATATTTTGGGATTTATATAATACTAGTGTATGTGTTTTTGGGGTCCCGTCCACGAGAGAGAGAGAAAATGTCTTCGAACCCTCTGAGTTTAGATAAGACCAACGGTAACAATGGAGGCAAATCCTCTGAGGAAACCGATCACCTAATCCGGAGCACTAAGAAGATTAAGGGTGCAAACGTCAAAGACGACGACACCATGCTTGATAACTCGTCGGCGGAGACCCAGGTTGAACTCGCTAAAGTTCAAACAGAGTTACCCAGTCTGGCTGGAAAAGTAGTACGAGATGCCATACCCAAATCCTTCAAGGATGCTCTCACTGCTCGAAGTCCGAATGAGAGACCCTTTGATGATAATCTGGATGATCTTTCCACAAATGATGAGTTCGAAGATGATGGTGACGAGATCGAAGAAGCGGAGTCATCGGTAACAGAAGTGCAGGGCATTTCCAGAATCTCACTACCTAAGAAATTGTTGGCTAAAATTAGAAGGCCATGGAAGGATTGCTTAATTATCAAGTTATTGGGGAAGAGGGTGGGATATAGACTCATAATGACAAAGATTCGTAAACTTTGGGACCTCCAAGGTGACTTTGAAGCCATTGATCTTGACTCGGGTTTTTTCCTCATTAAATTCCAAATGAAAGAGGACTGTGCGTACGTTTATATAGGGGGCCCTTGGATTGTTCTTGACCACTATCTCACAGTTCGTAAATGGCAACACGATTTTAAACCGGCGGCGGCTGAAGAGGTCAAAACAGCCCTATGGGTTAGATTTCCCCAATTGCCGATAGAGTACTACAACGAAAAAGTAATTTTTCATATTGCCAAGGCCTTGGGTAAACCTCTGAAAATCGACCTGAATACAGCTACTTCGACTAGGGGCAAATATGCGCGTGTGTGTATTGAGATGGACCTCAAGAAGCCTCTGCTCTCATGTTTTGCTATTGGTAAGTATAACTACTCGATTGAATACGAACATTTACATACTTTTTGTTTTAATTGTGGCAGGGTAGGCCATCGGCGGGAATGGTGTACTGAGAAACCGGCCATGGTTGCAGATGGAGCCTTCACCGGAGTTGCTGCCAATGTGAATCCGACCGTTGGAGAAGAGGTTATAGGCCATAATGGCACATCTCAGTCTAATTCTATTCCACATGGGCTTGTTGATACAGGCAACAGTAGTTATGGGCCATGGATGCTTGTTGATCGAAAGGGAAAGAGGATTATTCACCAAGGCAACAAGAGTGGACCCGTTTTCAAGGCCACTAACGCAGGGTCGAATAGAACCACAAACCCACATTCTCATAAAGCCCATTGGAGAAACCCATCAACCTCAGCCTAACCCTACAAGAATTTTCATAACCCGAACCATAAAACATCTTTTAAAACCAGTGGCCAAAAGAAGACATTTACTGATAGCAGCTCACGTGATGTTCCCTGTTCAACCTCTGATTCCCCTAGTCTAATCACATCAAACCCATTTGGATGCTTACAGCCTTCTGTAAATAACTTTGAGGACGCTACCTCTACACCTATTCAGAGAGAGTATTGTGGAACCCAAGAGATGAGGATAGACCGGTCTACGGTCGATGTATACAAGGCAGGTGAGTCCCCAAACCAGCAGAGTTGTGTTGATATTCAGAAGGAGCGTCCCCCTCCTCTTGCAAACATTGCATCCATTATCTCTACTTCATCCCCTCCTCACTCCGTGGAGCAACCCACACCCCCTCCTCACTCAATTCAACCTTTAGTAAATGGAGATTCCAGAAGTGCTTCACCACAGGATCACCTGCAATCAGATGTACATAGCAATAGATCCCGAGATAGAAGCTATTCACCTAATCGCATCAGAGTGGTGGATAGAGGAAGCCCGAGTCATGATAGAGCTGAACATGGAGAGTTACGGTTCCCAATCTCACAGCCTCAAGATCGGCTCAACAAGGGCCATGGTGAGCAATCGCATTCGGGTAAGGAAAATTTTGGGGACTCCTGATTTTTGCCCTTTACCTAATTTTCCAAAATCATCATCCATGAAGTTACTTGTATGGAACTGTAGAGGTGCTGGGAACAAGGTGTTTAACGCAATTTGCGTGAGATTATCTCAAACCATAAACCATCTATTGTGGTTCTCATGGAAACTAAAGTCCATCTAAGTTCTATGGGGCTCTTTTTCAACAAGCTGGGATTCACAGCCTCTATGCATGTTGACCCAGTGGGTAAGTGTGGTGGTATTTGGGTGCTGTGGGACCCTTTCAAAGCTACTGTTATGGCCTTAGATGCTAACCCGCAGGTGATTCACGTTAAGATCAAACGAGATAACTTTCAAGATTGGATACTTTCGGCCGTTTACGCTAGCCCCAACCCGAGATCCCGAGATGCTCTTTGGAATAATCTGGAGTCCATGGCTGATAATATTTCGGAACCTTGGCTTGTGGCGGGTGACTTCAATGACTTCGCGAACCTGAATGAAAAACGCAGCTTCTCTACTAACCAGGATCAAGCGAGAACCCGTAAATTCCAGGCCAGGCTAAATAGATGTAAGCTCATGGACTTAGGGTGTTCAAGTCCCCGTCTGACTTAGTCCAACGAGAGGCAGGGTATGGCTAATACTCTTGAAAGACTTGACCGAGCTGTTTGTACTACGGAATGGAGATTGCAATTTCAAGAAGGGGCAGTGCGAAATCTTCCAAGAACTTACTCCAATCATGCTCCAATGATTATCTACACTGAAGGTATGCAACATTCTAATCCTGTTCTACGTCCTTTTAGAATGGAAGCTGCCTGGTTTGTGAACCCTGATTTTAAAAATTTGGTTAAAGATTCTTGGGATGAAACCAACAACTCAATCCTTGAAGCTATTACCTCTGTTACTGCTAAAGCTTCTCATTGGAATAAAAATGTTTTTGGTAATATTTTTCGAAACAAACGTTGGCTTCTGGGCAGAATTGAAGGCATTCAAAAGGCCCAATCCCAAAAATTCTCTCATAACTTGTTTGTTTTAGAAAAAGAATTGATTAAAGATTACAATAATATTCTGTACCAAGAGGAAATTTTTTGATTTCAAAAATTTCGGTCTAACTAGATCTCTTTGGGTGAAAGAAATACTAGGTTTTTTCATATTGCTACTTTGGCTAAGAGAAGGCATTCTCGGGTTATCACTTTGAAAGACTTTAGTGGCAACTGGATTTCTGAACCTACTGATTTGAAAACTCATGTGGGCAATTATTTTGAGGAGTTGTTCACTGCCTTACCTGAGGTCACTGGTATTAGATGGGAGCATGAATTGCTCTCTAAATTCACTATGGATGATAATGCAGAGTTGGGAAGACCTGTTACCAACTTGGAAATTTGGTCAGCCATGAAGTCTATTAAAGCCTTTAAGGCCCCCGGTTGCGATGGCATACAATCTCTTTTCTATCATTCTTATTGGGACATTGTGGGTTCTTCTGTTTGTAATTTTGTTAAATCTTGTTTTAACTCGAGAGATATCCCCCCAGATATTAATAAAACTCTTATCACTCTCATCCCAAAAATAGAGAATCCCGAATCCATTAAACAGTTTAGGCCCATCAGTTTGTGCAATGTCCTTTATAAAACCCTTTCTAAAACCTTGGTGAGTAGACTTAGACACCTCCTTGTGAATGTGATTAGCCCTAACCAGAGTAGCTTTATCCCAGGGAGGACTACCAATGATAATATTATTATAGCCCAAGAGATTATCCACACTCTTAGATTCAGGAAAGGTAAACAAGGTGACATGATTTTCAAAATTGATCTTGAAAAAGCTTATGATAATGTCTCTTGGTCTTTTCTTCATGATACATTAGTTGATTTTAATCTAAATCCCCATTGGATTGAGCTTATTATGAATTGTGTTACTAAGGTTAATTCATCTGTGTTATGGAATGGGGAAACGGTCCGTGAATTTCATCTTAAGAAGGGTCTCCGTCAAGGAGATCCATTATCCCCTTATCTGTTTGTTCTATGTATGGAAAGATTGTCTAATTTGATTACTTTGAAAGTTGGCAGTGGGGAATGGAAGGGTACCAAGGCTTCTGCTAGGGGCCCTGCTATTTCTCATTTATTTTTTGCTGATGATCTTCTCCTCTTTGCCAAGGCAGATTCTAGGAATTGTGATACCATTATGGATGTTTTAAATCAATTCAGTAATTGTTCGGGTTTGCATATTAATTTTGCTAAGTCTAAGTTGTTCATTTCTCCTAATGTGCCTATTTCTAAGGCCAGGAGTTTTAGTAGCAATTGTGGTATACCTCTCACTCATGATTTCGGTAAGTACCTTGGTATCCCACTGCTCCATAACAGAGTGAGAAAGGCTCACTTTACTTCCATTATTGAGAAACTTCAGAACACATTGACTGGTTGGAAAGCTAATATGTTATCTATTGCAGGGAGGGCCACCCTCATTAATTCGGTTACCTCTACCCTCCCGGCATATATGATGCAAACTATGGACTTACCTGTGAATGTGTGTAAGGACATGGATCGTCTGAACAGGAATTTTTTATGGGGTGATGTGGGCACCTCCAAAAAGATTCATTTAGTGAATTGGGCCACGGTGTGTAATAGTAAGAAATTGGGTGGTCTTGGCATTCGGAAGGCCAAGGATAGTAACCTTGCTTTACTCTCTAAACTAGGCTGGAAACTCTTTTCCGGGGAGTCTTGTTTATGGGCTAGAGTTCTTAAAGATAAGTACCTTCTTGGGGATTCTCTTCTCAGCTATTCTAGTAAGCGTAAGGCTTCTCTCACGTGGAGAGGCATTCTTAAAACTCGGGATATCCTTGTTAAGGGTAGCAAATGGTGTATTGGCAATGGTAATATAGTCTCCATTTGGTTTGATTGGTGGTGTGGGGAGTGTAGTTTGGCCTCCTTATTTCCTAACTCTCACCTCATTAGCTTGGAGAAGGTGAATACTCTCCTGGATGAGGAGGGTAGTTGGGATATGGGTGTTTTATCTGTTAAGTTACCTAGGGAAGGTTGGGATCTTGTTTTGAAGATTCAGCTTCCTAGGTTTGTAACTTACCCAGATATGCCACATTGGAAGGGCTCGAGGTGTGGTGAGTTCAGTACAACTGCAGCCTATGAATTGGTGACTGATTCGGGAGTGGATTCTGGGAATTGGCTATGGTTATGGAAATTAAAAATCCCCCAAAAAACTCAAAGGCTTTGTTTGGTTGGCACTTCATGAGAAGTTGCTAACGAACAGCCTAAGAGTTACAAGAGGACTATCAAATTCTGCTATGTGTAATAGTTGTGGTGTGCAGGTTGAAGACTTAAACCATATCTTCAGAAACTGTCCCAAAGCTACATCTATCTGGACGGGTTTGAATTGTGTTTCTTGGCTGTTTAATTGCAGGAATTTATCTTTTAAAATTTGGGTGGAATCTTCTTTAAAGTCTAAATCTCATCCTTTTATTGATCCCACACTTTTTGTTACCTCTTTATGGCAGATTTGGAAAAATAGAAATCTTCAGATTTTTGAAAATATTGATTTGCCTTGGCAGCATAGTCTTCACCTTATACATAGATATGCCACTGATATTAAAGATGCTTTTAATATGTCTATTGTTAACATTTTGGATAAAGAGCTAATTAGTTGGTCTCTTCCTCCTCCAGGCAAATTAAAGATGAACACTGATGGCAGCTCGAAAGGTGATCCAGGTGATGGTGGCTTTGGGGGCCTCATCCGTGATGAGAGAGGCATGTGGCTTTGTGGTTATTTCGGAAAGCTCACAAATTGTACCAGCATTGAAGCGGAGATTTGGGCTCTATACAGGGGTTTGACGATAGCCTTCAAGAAAGGGATAGCCTTCGAGAAAGGCTATAAGGATCTTAGCATCGAGACCGATTCCCAATATGCTATTGATATGCTTAAGGGAATTGTTGAGGTTTTTTCTCCCCTGAGAAGTTTAGTGGAGGATTCCAAGTTTCTCATTCGAAGATGTGGCTTTTTGATTCAACATGTCAAGAGGGAGGGCAATATGAGTGCTGATGGTCTTGCTAAGATGGGGGCAAATCAAAATGAAGTGCTGGTTGTGATGGATGATCCTCCTGAAGAAATCCGAGGTCAATTAGTTGCGGATATGGTTGGTCAGAGTTATCTCAGACTTCGTTCTGGAGACTCTTAGTTTTCTTTGTGTTTTTGTTTGTTTTGTCGGTTTGTTTGGTTTCCCTTTCCGATGTACCCAAAAAAAAAAAAAAGAATAAAAATAAGTGAACAAAAAGGAGAAAAAAATAAATAAATAAACAATAGAGAGAAAAATAAAAATGAAAGAAAATAAAAGAATAAAAAGAAAAGAGGGAGGAAGGTGAGATCATGGATGGATGGGTAAGAAAAAGGAAAAATAAGAGAGAGAAGCAGGAAAGTAGAAAATGTGCATGTAGAATATTTTTTAAAAAATATATCTCAACCATTGTTTTATAATTTGAACAGATCTGAGCCATCAATGTCCTAGTAAGATAAAAAAAATATGTTGAAGATTCAAAAACTGTCCTACTTTATTATATAGATATGTTAGGTGCATCATTGTTTTATAAATTTTATATACTGTATTTATAAATTATTATAATAATTTACAAATTTGATGATTATGTTTAATTACAAATGTGGTTATGAGGGCATCAATTAATGTTTAGATTTATTTAAAACAAACAAACAAACAAATTAATTCCATTTAAGTAATCAAATTAATTGAGACCAATAACATATTACAAGAACACTGGTTAATTTTTGAAGTCCCTAGCCATTAGTTTTACTAGTTTAAGGACAATTAAAAAAACTTTGTTAGTTTAAGGACACCAAATATTTTCTAGACACCACTGCTAACCTCTAGCTCGCTTACAACAAATTTTCGGTGACCCTCCCTAGTTGCCAGTATTTTTTTTTTCCCAGTGAATCAATGTTTCTAGCAACAATTCAACAAATTTTCTAGGGAACTAAACTTTGGTTTAAAAAATATAAATATAATTTTTTATTTTCACAAAGTGAAATCCAACAACAATTCAAAAAAAAAAAAAAAAAAAAACTCAACGAAGTAAAATTTTGGTTAAAAAATATTCAAAAAATTCACCCTGAGAAATTTCTAAAGTTTCATTAACAAAGAAATTTCTTACAGTGAAATTGCACCATGTGAAATTTTTTAAATCCACAAGTCAAATTTCATTTGTATTTTTTTTTATTTTTTATTTATTCGTAATCTGTTTTTACAACAATAGCACATCACTATAATAATGCATTACTGTTGTGGACCCCAATCAGCTTCCTATACAAAGTAATTCACCAATTCATCATAATCATATTGGGTTAATTACACTTTTACCCCCTAAACTATATGTATTTTATCTATTTGGTCCCTTAACTATTGATTGTGTTTCTATAGTCTCTAAATTTTAAGAAAGTATATGTCTATCAAATCCAATTTGTATTTGCCGTCTAAATCATTAACGGAATAGCATTACATGTACATCCAAGTGATAAGAAAAGCTGTTACGAAGGTCAAAATGGACATTTCATCCTCAATACATTCGTATACATAGAATACATAATAAATAAAAAAAAAAAAATGAGTGAGAGTACTAATTAGTGCTACCACTAATGATGTGGCAATAGGTGGGACCCACTGCCACAATGTTTTTGTGCCTTGCTTTTTTTTAAAAAAAAAAAAAATGGGTGCCAACTCATTAGTAGTGCTTTAGAGCACCACTTTTAGTGGGATGTAGCATTACTGTAAAAAAAAATTGTAACAAAACAGATATCTCCCACTGAATGAGACGAAAGCAAAGCAACCGATCAAAATCAACAATTCAAAACAAAAATCCTCCGATTACCTTCTTTCATTAGACTCAAATTCTTGAAATTATCATCAACAACACGAGAGAGCGAGAGAGAGAGAAAGAGAGAGAGTCATAGGCTAGCTTTGATGTACGGACATGCTGTTGGGTCAGATTGTTGAGTTTCTATACCTTGGGTCCTTGACTAGGTCCGCTATGGACGACCAAGACCACCCTTCTCCTCCCCTCAAATCCATACTGCCACCGCCATGATTGAACTCAAGAATAATGTAGTTCCTTAAGCTCTTATCGAGCTCAGGGCCGGCCTTGAGATTTGTGGGGCCTAAGGCGAAATATGAAAATGGGGTCCTTCTAATATATTTTTTTTTATAAAAAATTTATGCATAAAATGATAAGTATCTACAAATTTTTTATTTAAGTATACTTGAACATATAATCATTAACATTATAAACTAAAATTTACTTTCATATATTAAGATAGGAAGAAATCAGTACAATGACTCAAAAACATTAAAAACTGATTTTGTTGCTTTATAGTTTAGCAATATCCAATTTACAATTAACCCAACGATCACTTAAATACTACTCTTCTTGCATTTTTAGCTGCAAAACCACTAATTAAGTTTGATAGCAAATAAATTATAAAAAAAAAATTAATGAAACAAAATTAGGGCAAAAAATTTATTCAATTAAAACTGATAAATACCTAGGTAAAAAAATTAGGGCTAAATTATTTATTCCACTAAAATCTAATGGATAAAGAAGGTAAAAAAAATTAAGACAAATTTATTATTCCACTAACTGATAGAGAAAGAATGTAGAAAAAAAAATTAGGGCAACTTTATTTAATAAAATCTGATAGTGAGAGAGAGAGAGAAAGGACTTACCATGAGAGAGAGAGTGTGTGTGAGAGAGAGAGTGAATTGCTCTACGTCTGCCTTGCTGCCTTGGACTCGATAGATATTGCCATCTTCATTTCTTTACTTCGTTAAAGAGAGAGAGAAAGAGAGATATGAAAGCAAAACCAACCAGAACCAGTGCACTTGAAGTGAAATGAAAGTGTAGTGTTGTATATAGTATTAGTGTATGTATGGTTTTTGGGTTGGGCCCCTTCTTCGGCTTTTGTTTTTTTTTTTTTTTCATTTTAATAAATATGGGCCAAACACATTTATATATAAATATGGGCTAAATTTTATATGGACCCAGTAAAATATTTTGGGGCCCTTTAAATTGATCTTAAAAAAAAAACAAAAAAAAAAAAAGATTGGGCCTATAACAATTTATTAAATTTTGGGGCCTAAGGCACAAACCTTATCTGCCTCAGGTCAGGGCCGACCCTAATCAAGCTCCGCCTTCCTTGATCACTGCCCTCTTCTCCAATCTCAAATCACTAGAGGGAGCTCGATGTCCAGCTCTCGGATCCTCTCGAATCAGCAAAGGCATGATGGAGGAGCGGATCTTCAAAACTTCATAGATGAACTCGTCCATCATTAGATCTTCGGGACTGGGACGAGACAGTGGAGTCAGGGACGATGGATGACTGTGATTTTAGAGATCCATGAGTCAACAAGCAAGGGAGAGTGAGTGACGAGTGTGTGGATTTGATCGGTGAAGAGGGTTAGAAAGAGGATATAGCTCATGTGTATGACACATGCGGTGGAGGATGAAATGTCCATTTTGACCTTAGTAGTAGCCTTTCGTATCATGTGGCACGTGCAACGCTATTCCGTTAATAATTTAGATGGCAAACACAAATTAGAATTGACAGACATACTTTCTTAAAGTTTAGGGACTACAGAAACACAATCAATAGTTAAGGGACCAAATAGACAAAACGCATATAATTTAGGAGGTAAAAGTGTAATTAACCCTATATTTTATTTGTTTGTTTTTTTGAGTGTATTCACACTCGATTTTTAGTAGATTAGTTTCATTTTTAAATTGTTATAAATAAAATTATAATAAAATTTTAGTTTTGTTATTTTTTATTATTTCTTTTAATTTTATATATTTTTAATTTTTCCTCCTATTATATATATATATATGGGCAATGATAGAAACCACTAAAAGTGGTGTTCTAAAGCAACCACTAATGATGTGGCATTCACTTTTATTATAAAAAAAAACAGACACAACAACACTGTAGCAGTGGGTGGGACCCATTACCACATCATTAGTGATGGCACTAATTAGTGCTCTCACTCATTTTCCAATATATCTATGCATGTGTGTGCGTAAACATTGCTTAATAAAGAATCGTGAAGGCCCTGTTTTGTTTGTGTTGGGGGAATTTTTTTACAGCTCCCTAATAATACTAATTTAGAGGCTAAAGGACACCCAAAAAAATAGTGATGTACGAGGTCCCTGAGCTACTTGGCGCGCGTTTTTAATTATTTTTTTGGACCAAAATACCCTTGCCGAAATCAACACAGAAACGATACTACTTCCGACGTCTGAGTTCATTCCAAGCATCCACCATTTTCACGAACACAAGAACAGCAAAATTAGGGTTTCAACATCATCTTCACGATCGATATTCGAGCTTCCTTCTCTTCTGCACAAATCATTCCCATTCCTTCCTCACAAATTTCTCTAACCTTCCCTAGAGCTTCGTTTTCACTGCTCATCGTCATCTCCGTCCACCTTCGTGACGTCGCATCTTCATCTCAGGCCATATCAGCTCCTCATTCAAAGTTTCATCCTAACTCTGGTAAGTTTTTCTACAATACACTAGATTTTCTCTGGAAACACAGTTAATTGCATTTTATATTAAACTTCCATAAATCAGGGTTTCACATTCGTTTTAAAAAGCTACCTGAATTTGGAAAAAGTTATTTCTGTGTGTTTTGAACTTATTCTTGAACATGTTTGTGTGATTATTTCTGCAAATTTCTCTGGCATTTGAATTTCTCTGATTTTTGCTTGATGTATGTTTCTTCTTTCAGTTTTCTATGCCATGTTTATTTTGAAAAAAACAATTTCCTGTGTTTTCATCTAATTTTCAACGTGTTTCTCTAATTTTGTTTCTGTACATTTCTCTGTAACATGTATTTTGGACTGGACTGAATGTTTCTTATCTGACATATGTATTTTGGAATGAATGTATCACCCTTTCTGCCATGTTTATTTTGGACTGGAATGAATGTTTCTTCTCTGACATGTGTATTTTGAAAAAAAAAGTTATTTCTCTGTGTTTTTATCTTATTTTTGAATATTTTTCTGCGATTTTGTCTATGAATTTCTCTGCTATGAAAATTTCTCTGGAATATGTATTTTTCTCTGGAATGTTTATTACTTTCTTGCTCTGTCTAAGTTTGTGTGTATTGATAACTTTCTCTGACAAACATCACATCACTTTCCTCCCCTTGTGTATCTCTATCATGGTTAACTTCCTCTGGTTGTGTATGTAAATTTCTCTGGCATTTCAATATTATGAATATGAATTTCTCTGCTTTGAAAATTTCTCTGGAATATGTATTTTTCTCTGGAATGTTTATTACTTTCTTGCTCTGTCTAAGTTTGTGTGTATTGATAATTTTCTCTGACAAACATCACATCACTTTCCTCCCCTTGTGTATCTCTATCATGGTTAACTTCCTCTGGTTGTGTATGTAAATTTCTCTGGCATTTCAATATTATGAATATGAATTTCTCTGCCTTGAAAATTTCTCTGGAATATGTATTTTTCTCTGGAATGTTTATTACTTTCTTGCTCTGTCTAAGTTTGTGTGTATTGATAATTTTCTCTGACAAACATCACATCACTTTCCTCCCCTTGTGTATCTCTATCATGGTTAACTTCCTCAGGTTGTGTATGTAAATTTCTCTGGCATTTCAATATTATGAATATGAATTTCTCTGCTTTGAAAATTTCTCTGGAATATGTATTTTTCTCTGGAATGTTTATTACTTTCTTGCTCTGTCTAAGTTTGTGTGTATTGATAATTTTCTCTGACAAACATCACATCACTTTCCTCCCCTTGTGTATCTCTATCATGGTTAACTTCCTCTGGTTGTGTATGTAAATTTCTCTGGCATTTCAATATTATGAATTGAAATTTTCTCTGGAATGGAAATTTACTCAAGAATGTGTAATTTCCTCCGGGATGTGTATTTATCTCTGGTATGTTTAATTTGTTCAATTCTTGGTTTCAATATGGTGTAATTTTCACTGGATTGTTTACAATACTTTATTTATTTTATCTTGCTAATTGTGGAATGGAAATTTTCTTTGCCTTGCCATGTTTACTTTTCTCTGTCATTCATTTTCTCTGGTATGTTTACTTCTATATGTAATTTTAAGAATTATTGAAAATTTCTATCCCATGTTTATGATGCTTTGTTGATTTTATCTCACATTTAATTTTTGATGTCCAATTTCTTCTGGCATGTCCAATTTTCTGTAATTTTCCCTCATCTGTAATTTTCTCTGACATCTTACACTTTCTCTTATCTGTAATTTTCTACCTTATCTGTAATTTTCTCTGACATCTTACACTTTATCTTATCTGTAATTTTCTACCTCATCTGTAATTTTCTCTGACATGTCCAATTTTCTCTGGGATGTTCACTTTTCACTGGGATTTAATGTTGAAATCTTTATGTTTTAATCATTGTCTAGCAATGGCAAAACGTAAAAGCACCGAAACACCAGAAACACCAAGCAAGAAACAGAAACTGTCTCAGTCTTCTTATGAGCTGCGATCAAACACCAGCAGTAAAGCACTGGAAACACCAACCAAGAAAGAACAACTCTCTCAGTCTTCCTATGATCTAAGATCAAAAACCAGCAGCAAATCACCACAAACTCCACTCCGAATCACACAAGGTGATGAGGCAACTAGCATCCACATGAGTACCCCAACTTCAACTGACTCAACCTCAAGGGGCAAAAAACCTGCTAAACTCCACAGAAAGAGAGCTCACTACACCATTCAATTCCGATCCAACCTCTCGTCTGTCGTCTTATTTTTTCAAACACTTAAATTCAATTCAAAACAACTTGTAGAGCTTCAGAAATCCCCATTCTGGTACTTGATCCAAGCTCTAACCAGTGGAAGAATGGATCCAAAGAAATGTAGGAAATCCGATGATGATGTAGTTGCCATAATCAAATGTTACAATAAGAAAACAAAAGCATTCACTGTTGGTAAGAAGAGCCTGACCTTCACAACAAACGACATGACCTTGATTTTCGGTTTGGAAGGAGGTAAACGACCCATGTCATTAAGGTACTCCAAGAAGCCAAAATCTGCATTCCTGAGGAGAAGATTCCAAAAGGACACACGGCTAACTGGTCCTGTCCTTAAAAACGCCTTGCTCAAGGCAATGAAAGGGAAGCAACCAACAGACTACAAAGATGTAGCAATCATCGTTACATTGTACTTGTGTCTGACACTATTTTTTGCAACAAGTAGGAATTCGATAGGCTGGGTTTTTATACAGTATGTCGAACCTCTTGAATCCATGAAACAGTATGATTGGCCTGAGGCAATCACCTCAACATTGATTGATTCTATCATGGCATTGCACAACACCCCAGAAAAAGTTACGGGGTGTGTCATTGCTTTGCTTGTAAGTATAATATCCATTCAAATTTGCAGTTATCATACTTACAAATTTGTGCATTTAGAAAATTTTATTTACTTTAATTTTCATCACAGTATTGGATATGTGAACATGCAACCATCATTGACTCGGAACACAGCAACACAAATGACTTCCCGAGATGTGCAAAGTGGAACCTGCAAACCTTGACAAAACAGCTACAGAAGACACCACTACACTCTCTTGCACCTCGACAGGTTAATTCCTATTGCTCCTAAAATCTCAGTGAAATTCCAAAATATCTCTGACAACTACTTTGTTTCCCTCCTTGTGCATTGATTGTTTAAGATCAATTTTCTCTCAATTCTCAATTTATGCTTCCATCTTTGGTACAAACTTGTTCATTTCTGCATTGTAATCAATTTTCTCTGCAATCCAAATTTCTCTGACCACAATTGTAACACATTAACTTGTATGCCCTGATTGCTTTTCTCTAATATCTGAATTCTGTTGTTTCATAATTTTCTTTGGCCCATAACTTATTTGCCCTGATTGCTTTTCTCTAATATCTGAATTATGTTGTTTCATAATTTTCTCTGGCCCATTACTTATTTGCCTTGCATCTTTGATAAACACTGTTTATTTCTGCCCTTCTAATGAATTTTCTCTGGAATCCAAATTTCTCTGACACAATTATAGTCAAACATTAACTTATAAGCCTTGATTCATTTTCTCTGATATCTAAATTATGTTGCTCATTTCATAATTTTCTCTGCCTCATAAAATTAACTCCTTGTCTGTAATTTTCTCTGGCCCATACAATTTTCTCTGAAGTTTGTTTCCCATTAGTATCATTTAGATGAATTTTATTTTCCTCATTTTAATTTTTCTCTCAGTGAATTTTGTAACATTTCTCTAATAAAAGAGCCTCCTGTTACAGATAGATAACAACCAGCTAGTCAAAAACCCATCAGAGGAGTTCTGTCTTGGTAAAAAGACAAAGAAAGAATCAAAAAAAGCAATTGTCAAATTCAAAGAGAAATTACAAGATTCATCTGAAGGTCAAGCAATTGTGAAATTCAATGAAGACGCAGAACCCAGAGAAGAAAGTGAAAGCAATAGACAAGAAGCTCAAGCAAGCAGTGGAGAAGAAGAAGCCAGAGAAGAAAGTGAAAGCAGTGGAGAAGAAGAAGCCCGAGAAGAAAGTCAAGAAATAGAAGTAAAAGAAAAAGAACAGAATGAACAAAAAAAAGAAGACAGTGAAGAAGAAAATGAAGAAGAAGAAGAAGAAGATGAACAACAAGAAGAAAACGAGCAAAGTGATCAAGAAGAACGTATTGAGCCACTAGACCAACAACAATTTGAGGAATCAAAGGACGCAGAAATTGCTGATCTGCGTGAAAGACTAAAGGCACTTTCTCAATCTAAACAAGAAGAAGACAGAAATTGGATGGAAATACTTGCTGAAAAGGATATTTCAATAAGAACCCTGACATCACTTAACTCAGAACTTCAAGAAAAAGAAAGCACAATCCAAATGAAACTAAGGATGTTGGAGCTTGAAAAGGAACATGATATGAAAACAATTCAACAGTTGAGGAATTCAAATTCAGAGCTTGAAACAGAAAATGCTAAATTGCATGAACAAGTACAAGAACTTTCAGTCCAACTAGCAACACAACCATACAGAACACCACCACAACTTCAACCACAAGGTCAGTGAAAATCTTGACCCACAAAAAGTCAAGTCCTTGAGTCAGCATAACTCAGAGAAATTTCTATTTATTATAATTGTCTGACATTGGTAATTTTCTCTGGAAGTTATATTTCTCCGAACACATTAGTTTCTGCCGATTATTTCTATTGATTTCTACTGCTCATTTCATCTTCTCTGTCTATTTTCTTATTCCATTTTTTGGATTTGTTTGATTTTCACTGTGCCTAGTTGGAATGCAAGTTGAACAACCAACAACCCAACAAGAAGAAATGGAACCCAAAGAACAACCGAAACAAAAGACGAAAGTCTATGGTAACTGGAAAATATTGAATCACATAAATTTACATATTGAAAATATCATCTGTTACTTCAGAGAAATTTCACTTTTACTAATATTTTCACTGTCTACAGTCAAAAAAGATCCGACGTCGATGATCAAAAATTTAAAGGCAAAAGAAAGGAAGCAAAAGCAGCACGATCCAGAATTTCAATATCCAAAAGTTGCGAAAGTGACTAGAGCTTCAACACAAGCTGCAAAGCAAGCTGAGCAAAGCACGAAGGACAAAGAAGTGCTTGATGCTGATGCGTACATCTTGCCTCAACCTCTAAACATCAGAAAATCTTGGGTGTTTCCACAAACTCTTCCAATTTCAAGATTGATAAAAGAGCACGTAAAAGATATGTTGCAGCACATATCAAACGTCTCTGGACTTGAGTAAGTACAACAAACAAAATAGAAGATAACAAACAACAAATTACAAACTTATATTGCATTAACAACAACTTAATTTCCACAAACTTGTCTTGTAGGGCATTAATTTGGACAAGTGAGTTGAACCTCATTACCTTCGAAGACATTGGAAACCTAATAAAGCAAAAAGAAATTGCCAACAATGTAAGTCTTTCCCTTTCATCAAAATTTCTCTGCCTTTATAAACCAATATTTCAATTACAAATCATATTTTTCAGGTCATTGACGGCTATGGGGAGATACTTTTGGCTGACCAAATGAGAGAAGGACAACAACCAACCTCATTTTTTTTCACATCCATGAGCTTAGTATGTTACTACTATTTTATTTGATTTTCTCTGGAATTTACTTACTACTTTCTCTTCTTAAGATACTTCTTGGATTTTCTCTGAAAATAACCATTTTTGGATTTTCTCTGAACACAGAATTTCATCAGGATGACAGAAAATCAATCTTTTCGAGTGTCCTTATTTGACAAACATATTGAAACAGCTTGGAGGAACTACAGGTTCCTCCATTTCCCAATAAACACCGGAGGTAATGAGAAGTCCACAGCTGGAAATCACTGGACCTTGCTTGTCCTAGACAAACAAGACAGTTTATGGAGGTTCTACAACTCACTGAGACCAAGGAGGGATGATGCAGCAGACAAATATCTCAAAGATGCAAAACAATTGGTAACCAGTGCAAATTTCTCTGATCCATCATAATCTTTATGTGATGATAATTTTCATACAATCCCATTGATTTGTCTGTAAATTTCTCTGTTATTTAAAAATCATTTTCTTGCAGCAAGAATATGTGGAGAATTTTTTGAAGGATTGCCTTGAAAGAGACGCTCAATCACAACCCTCTTTCAAGTTGATAAACTCACAAAACACAAGTTACGACTTTGAGTATGTCAACAATGCTCCCCAACAAGAAAGTGATTCGTAAGTTTCATACATCTATAAATAAGATACTCTGATTTGCATGTTTCTTCAAACTAACCATTCCTATAATTTGTATGCAGTCTGGATTGTGGCCTCTTTGTGTGCTATATCATGAAACAATATAGCAAGCATGAACCAATCAGCTCCAAATTGTCCACACAAGAGATCAGGTTGATGAGGGCAGAACTGATAGAGAGATTTGTCACCGATATTGGCCGATCATGGACTGAACCAATTGAAATACCTCCAGAACAACCAAACATGTAATAGTGAAACTAGTGAAAGGAACACAATGTACATAGCCAGACAGAGAAAATTGTCTCACATATATGTATATATCCATACAGTATTAACCGTTCAGTTTTTTGTTGACACATCAAAGGAATAATGATGCTTGACTTATCCATATACATCCTTTCTTGACTAATGTAAATTTCATTTTTTTTTTATTTCGACTAATGTCAATTTCATACCTATCGATGGTTAAATATATATATATTTTTATTGTGATTGTCAACACAATCCCACAGAGAAAATTGTCTGCACAAATTTCTCTGGTATCATATTACCAGAATTCAGAGAAATTTAACACGTAAAGTCCCAACGGGATGCCTATATGATCACGTAATCTGTAATGCTTTGTGTTGTTACCAAACAATCATCAAACTCAACAAAACACAAAAGCGAACAGTAATTTTATCTGCTACTATAAAATTTCACTGGATGAATTTGAAATTTCTGAGTTGTGAATTTCTCTGGGTTGGTGAGGAAAATTTCTCTGGCTTTGAGCAAAATTTATGAGTTGAATTCATTCTAGATAAATTCTTCCCTGGTCCACATAAATTCTTAACTCAGAAAAATTTCAAAAAAGCATGATTTTGTTTCTTGGTTGTACTCACTGCAATAATTTTGTTTATGCTCTGTCTGGTATGCACATTTCTTGAAATGACTGACATGAAGTTACCACAAATTCACAGAGAAATTTAACTCGTATCATGCCAAAGAAGGTGCCTATATGATCATGCAATCTATAATGCATTGTGTTAGTACAAAGCGATTATCAAATTCAAAAAACAAAATCCACACAGTACTTTTATCTGCCATTGTCAAATTTATATGGATGAATTTGAAGCTTCAAAACACATTACACAAAATTTTCTCTCCCATACCAAATTTCTCTGCATAAATTTGACAGGTATTACAAACCCAATGCCTATAGTATATATCAACAAACACAATGCACACTTTAACTCATATTGCAAAAATTTCTCTGGATGAATTTCATTGATATTATTATATACACTGTCTAAAAAACACATTTCACAAAACAAAATACACAAACTAATCATCAAATGTATTATTCAATCAATAAAATGTATTATCCTCAACTATTTAACAAAGGTTCCTTGCATGTCCTCTTATTATGGTGACCAATACTCCCACAACGACTACACTTAATCACCCTTTTAAACTCTCCAGTAGAAGCAATTCTGTTCTTCTTCGGCCTCCCAGCTGGTCTCTTGCTCAATGGAGGTAAAATCATAACATCTTCAATGCTATACACAGGTTTTTCAACAGTTGGAACTGGGCCAATCGAAAACGAGTACGCTTGACGATACATATCAGCATGAAAAAATGGTTCAACAAATGAATTCAAATTCCTTCAACTCCTAAAAATTGCAGCAACAGCATGTTGACATGGATACCCATTTATTTCCCATTTTCGACACGAACAAGTTCTCAACCCAAGATCAACCATAACCGAAGGAAAACAATGCACTTCAAAGACATTATCAGATGACAAACTCACATTCCATGTCCTCCCATCCAAAAAATACTTCTCCAATACACTATCCATACGAGGACATAGAACTTTATTCCATTTACTAGAGAGCAACCTCCTATCAGACCTCATATTCATAATTTGCAACCGTATCATGTCCACCAAATTTGTTATTGGCAAGTGCCGAGCATCTCGTATCCATGAATTGAATGACTCAGCAACATTTGAATACATCTCACCATAACATCTCCCCGCAAAATATGCATCACTCCAATTTTCATATGGTAAACTTCTCAAGAAAGCAATCACAATGTCTCCTCCCTCACTTTTTAATTCATTTAACTTGAAATGAAATGATGCCTTTGTTGGCGCATATGCACATTCTGAAAACTTGGACACAATCGTCTCCCCAACCAAATTTGTGTTTCCCCATGACAACTTATCCCTCAGATTTCTCTTTAGATGTTCAAGACAAAATCCATGAAAGCAGTTAGGGAAAAACCTAGCAATTCCCTCCACAATACCACAATGTCGATCTGATATGAAACTTATCACCCTTTCTGATCCCAATACTCCACATAAATGTTCAAGAAACCAACACCAATTGTCTTTATTCTCAGCATCAACAACAGCAAAAGCTACAGGGAAAAAACCTACAAAACAAATAGGAACAAGCATATCAGATATACACATGCATACAAAATTAGAACAATAAACAACCAGAGAAATTTGACACTGCCAACATCCAGACAAAAAATCACTTAGTGCCCAACTCCAGAGAAAATTCACACATTGGCAACATCCAAAGAAAATTGACTTAGTGACCAACTACACAGAAAATTCACACAAATCATAATATCCAGAGCAAATTCACTCAGTGACCACCTACAGATACAATTCACACAATGACAAAAATCCAGAGAACATTCACACTGACCAAAATCCAGTGAAAATCCACACAGGACCAAACCAGAGAAAATTCAAACTGTCAGAGAAAAATCACATTCACTGAATTCCTACATGTATAGAAAATTCACATAGTTAGATAAAAATTATATATATTTACAATTACCTTCATTCCCATCTTTCGCCGTTGCAGCAAGCATAACTCCTTTGTATCGCCCTTTCAAAAATGTTCCATCAAGAAAAAGCAATGACCGACAATATTTGAAACCAGCTATGCATGCATGAAAAGCCACAAACACTCTTTTGAAACGCTTGTTGTCATCAAAATCTAACTCAAAACGACTACCTGGATTGTTCTTCAATGCCTCATCAAAATACCACCGTAATTGATCAAATGACAAACAAGAATCCCCATATGTAGTACGTTTTGCTTTTTCAACACCCAACCAACCACAGTTATAACTGATTGAGACCCCATACTTGTCTTTCATTTCTTTCACAACATCCACTGGACGAGTTAAAGGTTTTGCACTTACCTCGTCAACTATCAGCCCAGAAACTAAGCTGGAAGTCATCCTCGAATGTTTACTCGTACGAACCGCCACACCACACGTATGTTCATTGTTCAAAGTCCTTATGTAGAAGAACCCATTTGTTTTTTCAACAGAAGCATGTACACGCCACATACATCCCCTTGATTCCTTATATGCACATTCTGCCGTAACCCTCAGCTTGTCATTTTTAACATACGTAAACTGAAAACCAACCTCAATAGCATACTTGCACAAAAAAGTACGGAACTCAACCACACCACCCTCAAACTTTTGTCCAACACTCGTAATATTATTCCGCCAACGAACCGACAATAACACCTTTTCTTGGTGAGAACAAAACTTAGAGAGTGAATTCCTTTCAATATCCACCAGCCTATCACACTCACCATCCACAACATCTACCCAATTACACCCCACTTCATCCTCTTCATCAGAAGTACCACATCTAGTAACTGAAACATCAACTATATCAACACCGCGTGCACAAACAACCCTCAACATATTCAAAAAATCAATATTATTTCGAACCATACAATTCGAATGGCCCAAAATAGAATATGAAATACACATACTCTCAGGTTTCAAATTCTCCCATGTTTTACACAAAATTCCAACCAATTCCTCAAAATTCAATTCACATGAAACATTAATGACAATAGTATCATTCCCATATTTACACAGCAACAACACTGCACTGTCCATTGAAACTGAAACAAAAAACAAGAAAAATAATTTAGTTAACATAGAAACACTTCACAAGAACAACATAAAAGTCCAGAGAAATTTCTAAAAATTATAATTTTCTCTGAACTTAAAATAAAAGCCCACAGACATCTACAAACTCATATTCACCTTCAAGATAATAAAAAACAAAATCACAGAAACTCAATGAATCACAAAGAAATTTACTGCTAACTATTAAACACAATCATACAAAAAAATCAAAGTCCAGAGAAATTTACAATCATAGAAATTTACAAACTGAAAGGTAACAAACTTACAATTTTCTCTGAACTACAAATACAAGTCCAAAAAAATTTGTGAACTTACATTCACTTTCTCATATTCTATCTGCATTAGAAACTTCTAATAATATGTCCACATGCACTTATAATTTTCTCTGGACTACAAAAACAAAAATGCAGAAAATGAAATTTCTCTGGTTTAAAAAAACAGAACAAAACTGATATTCACCTTCACAAAACTGGAAAAAATTGTTTAACATACAAACACTACACAAAAACAACATAAAAGTCCAGATAAATTACTGAAAATTATAATTTTCTCTATTCATAAAATAAAAATTTGTCTGTATTCAATTGCCTCTGTCTAACGTTGTCTGCATTCATAAAATAAAAGTCCAAAGACACATCTACAAACTGATATTCGCCTTCAAGGTGATAAAAAACAAAATTACAGAAACTAAAATCGAAAACAAACCTGATTCAACTCCACTCAAAAACATACGCGATCAATACACTGTCAACACTCCTTGAAATTGATTCAAAAACAAAGAATCAAAACTCCGACGAAATCTCCGACGAAATCAACACGATCGTAGCAATCTTTCTCGTCAAACTCCACTCAAATCTCGACGAAATCTCACCATGAAATCTCCACTGAAATCTCCGACGAAATCAACACGATCGTAGCAATCTTTCTCGTCAAACTCCACTCAAATCACGACGAAATCTCACCATGAAATCTCCACTGAAATCTCCGACGAAAACTCCGAAGAAATCTCCCCTGCGAATTCGGTTTCCAAATTCTATCAGTTAAGTCAACAATGTTATATTCAAACAAATTTATGTTATATAAGAAGGGTAATTTAGGTACTTTATAATCTAAAATAAATTTCATGGACCTTAGCCATTAAAATATATTATTTTGGACCTTTCCTCCTATCAAAAGTAGAGGAGGGACCTTAGGCCAATTTTCCCGTTTCTCAAACGATTTTTTGAATTTTTTTTATAAAAAAAATTCAAAATAATTTGATAAAAATAAATATCAAAAATATATTTTTACTATAAAAAAATTAAAATTATATAAAAATAATAAGTATTTTTAAAAAAAATTATTTGTGTTCAAAAAGTTATTTTTTTATTTTAAAAAAATTATGAAATAAATTTTTGAAAATCAAATCAAATATGACCCAAGTATTTTTTATGCCAAAAAGATACTAATAATTATTTTTCTTTATAAAAAAAAAAACTATTTTACTGTAACATTTAGGGTAAATTATTTATAAGTCTTATTTGAAAAACTTTTACAAGATATGGTCCTATAAAAAAACTGATAACTCAATAGGTTCTGTTATTTTTTTGTAAACACATCTACCCCAATCTTAATTAATTAATAACCTGATTACAGATAATACCATATATGGAAAATCCAATGTTATCATAGATTGTAATTATATTTATATGGTTAGAAATTTGAAATTCAAAATAACATAATTAATGGTAATACCATATATGAAAATTTTAATGCTACCATAGATTGTGATCATATCTATATAGTTGAAAATTTGAAATTAAAAAATATAGCATGTAACATCCCAAAGCCAACGTGATATTCCCAAACCCAACGTGACATTCCCATATACTTATGAAATTCAAAATAACGTGATTAATGGTAATACCATATATAGGAAATCCAATGTAACCATAAATTGTAATCATATCTATATGGTTGGAAATTTGAAATCAAAACATAAATGTAACATTTAACATTCCCAAACCTAGTATGATATTTCCAAACTTAACGTGACATTCTCATATACTTCTCATCTCAAATCCAACGTAAATGTAACATGTAACATCCCAAACCCACCGTGACATTCCCATATGCTTCTCATTCCAAGCCCAACATAACATTCCAATACTCCACTGTTGAATTATGAATAATGCAACCTTCTAAATATAACATATAATATCCCAATCCAACCAATGTATTGAACCACCATCACCCCTAACCCAATGTAACTCAACATCGAGCGATGGGATTCAATCCACATTCAATTATAAACCCAAATCCTCAATAATTTTGCACAACTGTAGACACCCAATACTGACCGACCCGAAGACTTTGACGCTTTCTTTTGATTATCCGATGATGAAAATAAGAATGTATTTTACACAAAATCCTCAGTAAAAAAAGATGAAATTTGACCTTTATTCTCCACCCTAAGCCTATTTAGGCCAAGTGTTTAGGTCCCATCGGCACCAGAGCAAAGCTGGACTGAACTGGAGCAAAATAGCCAACATTCTCTCTGGCCGATCGACCACCTAGTGACAAATTTGCCCATATTTTTGTTGGTTCGAGTGGGGGACTTCATAACTCCATTTTTTAACCCATTCATGCATTGAATGCATGTATATTCTACGTCCATTGTCTAATGCTTGATCCATTGAGGGTAATGCTCCATATTTGTCTTCCATTAACTCCATTTGTGCTCCATTAGTTCCATTATCTTCCCTAAATGCCCCATTAGTTCTCCACATTGTCTTCTCCCATTACTCTACTTGCATTGCCTATGTAAGGAGAGCTCAAATCTTAAATTTGGGGAGATGAATTTGAGAGAAGAAGTGCAGAGAGAATGTTAAGTTTGAATTAACGTTTGAGAAAGAAAAGAAAGCTTTGAAAACAAGAGAATTGCCTTGTCAAAATAGTGAAGTTACCTTGTCTTTATACATTTCATATTTCCTTGAAAAAACCACTCAAAAACCAAGTCCTAAAGCTTTGATCAAAAAGAGAGTATTTGTAATGGCCCCAAAATACGTGTCACATTTATCTTTATTTAATTATGCTTTAACATGAATTAATTTGAGAATATCTGTCTGAATTAGAACAATATATGTTGGGGCTACTACTTCGGAACTGAAATTGACGACCTTAATGAATTCAGAAATCGAAATTGAGTACATGAATATGCTAATGAGAATTTTTAGAGCCAATTGGGAAGTTTAATTAAAAATTGATTTCGTCTGATTTGCTAAGTCATGTTTAGCTTTCACTACTTGATTCAGTTTAAAAATATATATTTATGTATATATGAGATATGAGCTCATTTGAGTCAACAAAAATAAGAAGAAAAATCTAGAGAGAGAGAGAAAGAGAGAGAGAGAGAGAAAGTTATAGAGACTTAGAAGAGAAAAAGGAGAACAAATGGGAAATCAAAGTAGCTTCAAAGATCAACACTCAAAGGTAAGAATTTCCTTATAATTTCTTGACATGAAGCTAAGACATACATGAACATTAAGTTGAGATAGGAGGACTTCATGTTTAATTGAGGGTGTGGTGTTGTATTTTGACCTAGGAAGCATATATGAGCACACATGGCAAGAATTGAAGGAAATTGGCTCATAACTTTGCATACATAGCATCAAATCATGTAATTCATGTTCATAAACTTGTTTTCTTGCATGACTTCTAAGATTTGAAATAAATTTCTCCATGAAAGCTGGAGTTAGAGCGTTAATGTTTAGGTTTTGACATTTAATTCAGGATTTTTGGTTGCTTGATTGGGAATTGGATTTTGTTTTAAAATACATGGAAATGAAGTTTGATTTTAGAAAGAATGGGGTTTCATTCAAGAGCAGATTTT
Organism: Camellia granthamiana; assembly: GCA_036172215.1. NCBI lineage: Eukaryota > Viridiplantae > Streptophyta > Magnoliopsida > Ericales > Theaceae > Camellia > Camellia granthamiana. The sequence goes on along the minus strand of CM069904.1, from coordinate 2,977,170 downwards.
CGGAATGAAAATGTACCCAGGCCGCTCGAGCTGCCAACCTTGTTTTGGCTAAAATTCGATTCTGAAGTTCAACCGCTCATGCGGCCAAGGCCACTGCACGTGCGACCAAACATGGCAGATTTTTCAATTTTATTTTCTTTCCGTTTTCTGACTTCCGGGCCTTCATTTACATGGTTTTCACGTGTAATATACATCCATTTGCATATCATAAGCATGAGAAAGGTTAAAGAAAGAAAAGGAATAACCGAACGAATATAAAACGAATGTGTAATAATAAAACATGTATTGTGTTATGTGCATTGTCATTGTAGGTCACGAGTCAGGATCGACCAACCACGACAGGGAGCCCACTTTGAGTAACATTTCTGTAAAGATATGTTGATATGTGCTGTACTTGAAATGTTGTATGAAATGCTATATGATATGAGATGTTTCTAAAATGTGAATTTCAATTCTGTGAACGAATATCTGGTTTGCGAATCTACTATGGCATCCACAGATAGTCCCAAGTCATGGGGGACGACATGTAAATGCGGGTCCATGACACATGCGATACAAGATCTTATTAGCCACTTCATTGTGGTGATATATGTTTAATCGGTATCCGGAACCAATTACTCTAGTCGGAAGACGATATGTGATATATTCTGTGGGATGTACCATTATGCTATGTGCTGATATGAGACTGATATAAATGATTGTGTCATGATATGTTTTACGGATATGTTTTATTTGGAATTCGTTCATTAACCCATTTACTTTAATATTATTCACTAGGTTTTAACTCACTGTTTTTATGTATATGTATATGTGAGCGTTTTGGAGAACAAGTTTAGAAGGAGTCTTTAGCCCGAGCTACCGTTTTGAAACCTACTAAGTTGTTTTGAATGCCTCCAAGTTGGGGCTAGGCCTGGAAGGCCGTTGTCAAGCTTTTGATCGTGATGTTCACTTTCGATACGTACATATGTTTTGTATAAGATATTTCGTTATAAGTTTGTGTCATTATGTGGGTAAATTAACGTTTATATGTGTACATGTTTGTTCATATAAATGCATAGCTCATTGGACCATTAGTATTTTTGTATATTCACTACAAAAAATAACACCTTTGCAGACCAAAAAATTGGTTGCTAAAAACCCATTTTTAGTCGGCAAAAGTTATCCGTGACCATTTTTTTTAGTCGCTACTTTGATCGCCAATTGAGGGTCGGCAAAAGTAATTCGCGACCAAAATTTTTGTTGGTCGGGAAAAGTTAGATTTGCCTACTAAATTTTTAGTCGTTAAATATATTATTACTGCGACTAATCCATTTTGTCAATAAAACACTTTGATCGCGAAAAGTGATATTTTCCCGACCAAATATCTTAGTCGCAAATTGTCACATTCCACAAAACAGATTAGTCGCCAAAAGTCAAGGAATCGCCGACTAATAATTTAGTCGCCAAAAGGTAAAGAATTGCCAACCAATGATTTTAATCGCAAAAGTATAGAATTTGCCGACCAATTTTTTAGTCGTCAAATCTCTTCTTTTTTCTTTTTTTTTTTAGAACAAACAATTTTTGTTTATAAACATTCAATCTAATATCGAATAAAATTCATTCAACCCAACCACAATTAAGGAACAATAACATTTAAAAAAGAAAAAGCTTAGGAACAATAATTAACAAATTTCCTTTATTGTAACTTCACTAAATCATCAAACAATAATTGAATTCCATTTAAAACAAAGAGGAAAATATGTAACCGTAGTGTAGCACAGGGCATAATCAAGTCAAATTGAATTTAGTAAGCATGTCTTCTCAAAAGCTATATCCTCTTTGGAGTACAACATGACACAAAACTTGAAGCCTTTCACCTTTAATGATTTAATGTATCAACTTGCTTGGCAGTTGATCCAAACCAACATATCAGCTGAAAGAACATGTGCAAAAAATTTAGCCCATATGTTCAAGGTAGACATAATAATAACGGCAACAATCAAAAAACAAGATACTGAAAATCAAACCTTTTTCTTTTTATTAGAGACACCTTTTTCTTTTTGATGGGTATCCTGCTCTTCCTCTTCAGAATCTAAGTCAACCTTCTTTGAGGAAGAATCTGCGGCAGTCTCATCCGTTTTATCGTTCTCCTCAATGAATACAATAGAAGAAATGAGAAAAACTTATAGGAAAAAATATATAGCAAACAAAAGATACTTAATATTTGGGCAAAATTCCATTTATCTCAGACCCCACAATTTCCTTAAAATTTGAAATGTTGTTGCTTCTGTTGCTGCCAAAAGTTATAGTCTTTTAGAAACAAATAAGACATAATCATCTATACGATCATGTATTGTTTGCAAAAAGTGCACATAATTGCTTGCTTGCAACTTGGTTCTAAGTTACATAGACTCAGATATGGTATGTGTCAATGTCGTTTTAATATGTTCCTAGATGAGGGATTTATCTAATTTTTAAGTCAAGATATCATTATACAACTAGGTTTACATTTGGTAAATACTTCTTTTATCTTTCAGGAAATTCTTTACATAAACAGATTTTTCACTAGATTTTTTTACTGTTACACACAAAACAATGGGTCTCACTTGTATTTATTAATTTGGACTATTAACTGTGTAAAATAAAAAATAAAAACTTGATAAAAAAAATCCATTTAAGTATAGCAGCACTCTAGTAAAAAAATCTGTTTATATAGAGTATTTTCCTAAAATATAGCATTTTATGCATAAAAGTGAAGTGCATACTCATATAGTAAATTTGATTATTTACATGTACTTGTTTATTGTATGTCTAACTAGGTGTATTGGACATGAAAATAAAAAGCAAATAAAAATAAAGAAATACAATTTAAAATTTAAAAAAAATGATATTTCCCACCTCATTCAATTCACTTCTAGACTCTAAAATTCAAATGAATAATATTTAAACTGAAGTCCTAATCAATGCCTTCAACCTGACCCCTCCCATACGATATGATGGAACAATCTCAAAAAATGACATTGCTGCATTTCATTCCCCACCCTTTACTTAATATGAGGAATCAATAGATGACAACAAAATGAAAATATTGGATATGATTATGTTTTAAAATTTGCACATAATTAAGGAAAAACCAATACTGTTAGAGAAAGCTTACCAGGTAAATGATTTGAAATACATAGCTACATATGCCTGCAGTCTTGCAAACACGAGGTTCTTCAAGGGAATTCAAGCTTTTGGACATATTCAGCATATTGCCATCTTCCTATTACCACCAACATCATTGCAATATTGGCGACACCCGTAAATGGAGAATAAAGATGCAAGCTACAAAAAGGAATTGAGCACATATATATGCGTGAAAATGGAAATACTACTAAAAAATCAGCACAGAACACAAATTTCAAATAAAAAACAAATATAAAAAAGAGTTGATATATCAATGGCCATCATTCTTATTATCTGTCATGGTTGAAGAATTTTTTCTTATTTTTCCAGGTCCAATGGCTGGGCTACACACTAGCATCCCCCTTACCCATGAACCAAACCACCCTTGACAAAGGCAGGATTCTTATCATTTATGGGAAAAAAAACACAGAAGGCTAGTTTTTGAGTAGCCCAAAAAGATCAGAAGAATTAAAAATCAGGAGGTTCATTACCACTTGATATCCGTCAAATTCAAATGAAAACAAATAAAGACAAACATATACAGGAAGATCATAAGGATAACGTACCCCAAAATATATGGTGACCAATAACCCCCAAGGGTTGGCCTAGTGGTGGAGGCTTGGGACTTAGGAGTTTGCTCCTCTCTAGGTCTCAGGTTCAAAACCTCTTAGGTGCTATCAACTCTTGTGTTGGGCCAGTCCATACAGAGCTTTGCTCTGGCTTTAAATGGGCCCCCCGCTAGTGGACGGTGGGATTGGTCCCCCAGGGATTAGTCGAGGTGCGCGCAAGCTGGCCCGGACACCTTGAGTTATCAAAAAAAAAAATATATGGTGACCAACGAAAACGTCCACCTGCAATATCACAAACAAAATAATTAGCAAAATTGACAACATTTCTTCCTCAAGGTGACCAATTATTTGACATTTTCCATGTCATTTCCTTCATGTTTGTGAAGGCTTCCAAAACCATTGCATAAGTAATAGAAATTAAGAACCATTCCAAATTCTTATACAAAGTTCTCTGAATACTTATAGAAGTATATAATACTTTAGTTGTCAATAGCTTGGCATTAACTGCACTCCACTTATTTTAGTTTTGTTTCCAGAACACCAAAACAATAGCGGCATTTATAAGCCATCTTAGGCCAGTACTTAATCTCCAAACAGTCATACGATTCTAAGTACATGCGACAAGCTTAAAGGTACAGCTGAGGGAGCTAGGATTGTGCAGACTATAATAAGAACTTCAGAAGAAAACCAGATCATTAAGAAAAATGTTATATGGGTCATGGAGATATAGGAGAGAATGCAGATACCATTCTCCCCGATCGGTTAATGGGAGACAGAAAGCCCTTGCGAGATTTAGAGGCCAGAGAGCTGCCTCTGCAGATACCATTCTGCCTCTGCAGATTTAGAGGCCAGAGGCCAGAGAGCTCAACTAATTACCAATTCATAAATATTTCAGCTACAACTAATAGTGATAATAATCAATTGATGTATCATAAATATTTCAGATTTGAATCTGCAATCATATATCCCACAACAATCATATCAATCTACACACAGAATGATATCACCAGGTCCAATTACATCAGACTCCATAATTATTTAACAATAAATAAATAAATAATTCACCAGCCAATCAATTTCCCTCTCTATCCGTTAACAGTCAATGCATTTACACACGCATAAACATACCAATGCAAACATACATATGTAATATTCGACTTCATTAACCAATTTCACAATGGGAAAAATTAACAATTAGCAATCAAATTGGGAAAATTAAATAGGAAAACCCATCAACATTGAGCATCAAACTCACAAAACTTAAAATTTTAACTCACAAACTTCAAGATCGCTACTGCAGAACTCATCGTTGCGACCGAGAAAAGCGAAGAGGCTGAAGTCCCACTGAGCTCGACGCAGAGGTTCGCCCATGACACTGCCGTGCCCTAGCGGCAATCCGTCGGCGGTCCAATAGGGGTTGCCGGAAGCTGCCAGCGGAGAATGCTTTTTCGCCGCCGCAGCAGGCATAGGAGGAGGAGGAGGAGGAGGAGGAGATGCGATTGGCTTGGTGGCTCTCTTCTCATCGTCGTCTACGCTGAGGGCCTTGTAGTGAGCATCTCCAACGGTAGTAGGCATTTTACCTATCTAAATATTACTATAAAGTATATATTTTATTTTGCCTATCAACTGTTTTATGTTTTTACTCCAATCATGCTCTTTATTTTAGCTATTTATCCAAATACTATTAATTTTATAGAATGCCACGTCAACAACAAAGATGGAGGGAAATGATCCTAATGATTGAATACATTTTGCCTAGCGTTGAAGGGCTAGCTACATGTAGCTAGTGAATATGAGTTGAGCCAAAATGCCTAATCATATGCCTAGTGCATTGGAATTGAAAAAAGTGAATCACATTAGGCATTTTAACTAACAAGTATTATATGCCTAGTGCATTGGAGATGCTCTCGATTCCTCTGGATTTTCCATTGAGAAGTAGAACGAAACCCTAAAAAATATAAATGGAGAGAGAGAGAGAGAGAGAGAGAGAGAGAGAGAGAGAGAGAGAGGGAGAGGGGTTGAGAAAATAGAGATAGAAAAGGAGAGAAAGAAAGGGTCAAACGCTTTTATCCCCTAAATATTTTAGCGATTAAAATTTTTTTGAAAGCTGAAAATAAATTTTTGTCGATAAAAAAAAAATTATTTTTAATTCAGTGAATAAATAATTTTAGTAGTTAAAATTTATTTTTTGGCAATTAGAAATTTTTGACATCCAAATTTTTAATCGCCAAAAATAAAAAATAAATTTTTATTTTTCATTCGACGACTAAATAATTTTAGTTGTCAAAACTCATTTTTTGGCGACTAAAAATTTTTTTAGTCGCCAATTGTGACATTTTTAGAGACTAAAATTTTTTTTAGTAGCCAATAATCAATATACCCAAACTAAAAAAAATTAATAAATGAAATTTTTCAATATTTTAATCAATTAAAAAAATAATTAAAATATTAAAAAAATTTACTAAAAATTAAAAAAATAAAGATTGAAACTTGAAAATTAGTTTTCAAAAATTGAAACCAAATGAAAAATAGTTGTAGTGTTAACAATCAGCGACCAAATTTTTTTGTCGCAAAAAAATTTCAATTCTTGCCTCCACGTTTCAAATTTTCCTCCCAAACTTTTGGTGACCAAAACACCAAATTAGTCGCAAAAAAGCTACCTTCGCCAACAAACTTTTTTAGTCGCCAAATCTCAATCAACAGCGACTAAAATATTAGTCGCTAAAAGTACTAATTTGGCGACTAATTTTTTTTGATTGTTGAAAATAAGTTTTTGGCGACCAAATTTTAGGTCGCCAAAGAAAAATAATAATTTTTTATTTTCCATTCGGCGACTAAATTGTTTTAGTAGCCAAAACTCAATATACGGCAACTAAAATATTTTTGGTCAGGGAAAATAAGTTTTTGGTGACTAAAATTTTGATCGCCAATTCCACAACCAACTTATTTTTGATCTTCCACAACCAACTTATTTTTTGGTCGCCAAAAGCATACCACTTTCTGCGACCAACTCATTTTTTTGTCGTCAAAATATGACCTTCTACGACCAACTCATATTTGGTCGCCAAAAATAATGATCATTCGCAACTAATTAATATTTGGTCGCCAAAAGGTAACTTTTAGCTACTAACTTTTATATTGGTCGCGAAAAGTGGTTGCTAAAAGTGCAGATTCTTGTAGTGATTGCTTCTGTTAGCCCCGATTATTTTTGATTGTATAGGAAGACTTTTGGTAATCTCAGATTACTTGTCGGTTACGATGCCAAACTTTTAGGGGCAGGTTTGGGTCCTGACAGTATTCTTGCCAAGCTAAATAAGATTAAAGAGTGATCACACACTTGTTCAAAACCATCATTCTAGCTCAAATTTCAAGCTCTTAAATTAAACTTTGAGAACATAATTCATAACCTTGAGAGTAATCAAGAGAAGTTAGGAAATCAAGAAATTCAATCTTTCTTTGGAAGGTGAATTTTCAATTCTTTCATTATCTTGCGTTTTATATCTCAAATTCATTTTCTTACTTTTGTTTCATATTGTTTTGCTGTAATTTAACAGGAATCACACTTTTTATCTTATAATCATTTTATTGTTTTAAGTTGTATATTAGTTTTGTTGTAATCTAATTAGAAGTGTTTAGTTGAACCACCTATATATTCCTTATTTGTTATTTTCTTGGTGTTGCAACAAGATAGGTTTTGCTAAGCATAGTTGGCCGGCCAATTAGCTTATTTTGGACGAAACAAAGTAGTCTTCTAGTGTTGAGCATACCAATTTCTAGTGGTCTCCAAGGCACATGACGCTTTTATTTTCTTTTCATTTAACAGTTTTGTGAGCTTTATTATTTTGATTGTATAATTTTCCTCCTTCCTCTCTTATTCGGTTTGTAATTATTTATTCAAAGTATTGTAATAATTTATCGCCCTGTTTCTCTTTATCCAATTTTTTTACTTACTTTCCTTTGTGAATATGCATCATATTTTATTTTTAATCATATCTATGTTTTGCATCCATGTTTCAAGCATCTTGATTCGACAAAGTTTGCATTTATGGATTTAATTAATTCTTATGTGTGATTATGTGCTTTACCTCATGTTCTTGAGATGATTTACATGTCATATATTAAAAGCCGAATATTTAGTTGCATTTTATGAGTAAATTGCATTAGGATTTTGTATATAAGATCATGTATATTTTACTAACTTTGTTTCGAAGCTGTTCGCGAGACGTCGGTAAATACGTAAGTTTTTATGTTTTAGTATTTTGCTTGTGTGTGCTTTTGTTACTATGTTTAGCATTTTACCATATAACTACTTGTTTATTTGATATAACTGTATGAATGCCGGTGGATGGAGGTTATGTCGCTTAATTTGGAATGATGTTAATGTTTTCATATTTGTAAACTCAAAACTCTTTCAAAATAAAGTGAAATTATATTGTTCCAAAATGAATGACATAATCTATACTTGTTTGCTTCATATTAGAAATTTTAGGATTTATTAAGTAATCAGAATATAAATATATAAAGTAAATTAAACTCATATCATGATTTAGTAGAGGCCGATCTTTGATTGGGTGAGCGAGTGTGCTCAATTAAAGACCTTTCCCTCTCATACCTAAAGTTCTGAGCTAAGCATCTTTGGTTACGACGAATAGTGGTCTTGGCATAAGTCACGGGTTTCCTAATTTTTCCAAAATATTAGGTGACAACTTTGAGATCTGGTGATGTAATCAATTTTTGGTAAAGGTTTTGTAATAAAATGAATTTTCTATAAAAGCTACCAAATATGGACTTGTATCTATGTTTCACATTGCACTCGTGAGACTAGATCAAAGAAATCAAGGGTCTGAACTATTTAACGCGTACGGGTACCCCTCGGGCATGTTACAACAACGTACTGCGACATGTATGTAAACACTAATTACAATAAAGACACGATGCACTTTCAAATATATATACAATAGAACAAACACACAAATGTCATATACTACATGGTGTATGTGGATTAACGTTACATACTAAATGTAACATGCATTGTAACACGGTCATTTAGGTCTCATTGTACAATTGCAATTTTATGACGTGATTCACATCCGACATTCAATTAACAACCAAAACCAAATACTTCTAACCCAACCCTGGAATCCATACATCGAATATATCAAAACGCATCAACAATCACAATGTCAAATACACATATTCAATTAGAACATTGGCCAAAGTGTACCTATCAGTGAGTGTAATAGATTGTCAATGCTCTATTAAAGATGAACAATCCACACTTCAACAAACAACACCACCCTTCCACACAAAAAATAAAAAAATAAAAATAAAAACAAAAACAAAAACATACCTCTTCTTCTCAACCGATTGGAGCCAAAATTTGTAGAAGGAATCAATACACAACCCTCAAATTTTATCATATCATTGATCATATCCACATCCATTTAAGCAACATTTTGAATATGCACTGGAATACCGTGATCAATGCAAAAAAAACTCACACAATCTTTGCATGTAAACTTGTCTTTTTTAAAAAACATTACCGAACGTGATATAATGAATGAAAAAATAAGGTACATTATAAAAATAAATTAAAAGTATAATAGTATACTAATATCATTCATTTATAACTTATAAAATCTTATAAAACACATTCCTATTTAAATAAAATTTCAAATTGTAAAAGCATATTCATAAGAGTTCACCTTAATAATTCTTTCAAATAAAACTTATAAATAATTTTTTCCTAACATTTAAAACGTGTCAATAAAATAATATTTTGATATTTCTATCTCCACCATTAGATCTGAATTCCGTTTTTCTGCCCATCTCTCTCTCTCTCTCTCTCTCTCCTACATTCCATCTCAGATCAAAAAAAGGTTGGTTCCTTTTTTCCAGATCTCCTCTCCAATTTCCAGTTCTTTAATTTCGATTTGATCACTTTATTCATACATTACATATCCACGTACATATATACACAAACACATCACTAGCTAAACCTCAATTGCTCGCTCATTCGATCGTCTCTCTCCTTTTAGTTTGCCCTAGCTCGCATTTCAGTTGATGATTTTGCTTCAAACTTCGTTGTGTATTCAGGTTGATTATGGGCGCACCGAATTTCGACATGGACGAAGGAGCCCCGGAGATCGGCATGGGTAAGGTCTTCAATGTATAAGTTTCACACACACACACACACACACACACACACACACACATATTGATTTTGATCTTAAATTAATGATGCTGTGTGTGAAAAATTGAAATGTCCTAGTTTGGCGCTGAAAATCAAGTTGTATTTAATGGATTGTGGATAAACAGTTGACAAGGGTTTTAGAGTTGGATTTTTTTTGCCTAGTTGGTACATTTTAAAGTAATTGTCCACAATGAAAAAGTAGGTGAGGATGTTGACAGAAGAATCAAGATTGGATGTAAATTTGGCGATATATTGAATTAGGCAGGATACAAGTTTCTTTAGTTTGCAATAAAGTGTTGTTTCGCTTTATGCTGTGGCACATTGATAAGATAAAATCTTTCTGTGATATATATATAGAGAGTACTAGTTGGTGATAAAGAAAAGTTCTTGGGGTGTCCGTACAACTGGAAAGAAAGGAAAAAAGATGGTAGAATTTATCAGGATTAGTGAGCTACTGCAAATTAAGGGTGTCAAATGAGTGGCACTTAGGCCTAAATGGCAAACAGTGGATGATTTTGGCGTCTCATTCTCTAGTACTTGCCTTCGAAGTTGTAAAGAAATAAACTTCAAATAATTAATGCATATTTTTAAAAAAATATTTTATGTCTTCGAAAGCATTTAATAATTTAGAATCTCAAAGATAGAGTTAAATGAAGATGCTTACTTCTTCTAGAATATTGTGTTTTAGTTCTATTAACTATTCTATATAACATTTTAAGCCGTGCTGTTATCTAGTGGTTGGGAAGTGATATTGTTTCAATACTTCGTCCATATAGTTAGAAAGCCAAGTCTGTCATGTATTTGAGTTTTGATGTCAGCCTAATATTTTTTGAGCATGTTTGCTTTTGTTTCTTGTATTAGTGCTCAAACTTGCATGAGAAATATTTTTGTGTGTGTTTTTTAAAAAAATTATTTTGACGTACCCTTACATAGAAAATGTTTGCCATTTGCATGTGTGAACGGTGAATCCTAAATGTTTCTTGAGTGTAGAATATGGCGTGGTGAAGCAAAGTCCCACATCGTCTGAGTACCAAAGTAATGTTAAAGCATATAAGCGTGAGGTCACCCTCACCTCTTGAGCTAGCTTTTGGGGTTGAGTTCTACCCAAACCGTGTAGCAGCATCTTATCTCATTTTTTTAGTATGGAGGCAACTCCAACTAGTATGCTTTTGTGGTGCCACAAGTTGGGTTGGAAATAACCGATTGACTTTTGTTGTTGCTCAATGAGATTTGGTGCCACTGGTTTGAAGTTTGGAACTTGGTATTTTCCAATTGGTTTCCTGCTCATGACAAACTTAACTTCTTCAATGGGAGAGATGGATGAAATGTTGGCATGAGTGAAATAATTAGGTTTCACTATCAAGTGAATGGATCATATCAAGATTTGAGTTTGTCTTGTTGAGTAATCTCTTTTTTCTTTTGTTTAGATACATCTGTTGATTTGATATATAATCTCAAATTGGAGCTTCATTTAAAATTTGAAAGTGGTAAAACATTGATAAGAGAAGGCTTGTGTAATTTTTTCAGTTGGATAATACATCGAGAATCATACACATATATGAAATTAAAACACCATTTCCGCCCTTTTTGTGTAATACTCAACAAGAAAGGGCTCATCATATTTGGTCTGATCTGGCTTGGTATTTGGCAAGTATAGCACTAGCCAAAGCATACCTTCATCATGTCCACTCATTGGTTGCTAAGTCCATTTTCATATGCATGGTGGTGGTGACAATCCATGAAAGAATTTCAACTCGAGAAATAATTGGCCCCACTGAAACCATGAGAAAATTGGAAGATTTGAATATTTTCTCATGTTTTGTTGCTCTTTCACTCCCCCTACCCTCCCCTATATTCTCCATTTGTTTCTTTCAACTTCTTTATGAGGGTACATGAGTCCACCTGCCATATGGCATGGCCACATCATTGACATGTCATTGCCACATCATATCCCATAGATGCTTGGGTCACACGTGTTAGCCTTGTGAGGTGACACATGGACCTCTCGTACATTGCCATTGGTTAACATATGCAATTTCTTAGTATTGAATCTAGGTTCTTTGGGATGATCTCCAAGATTCACTTTTGATATGCTCATCTAGGTGTGTTCAGTCTCCTTGACTTGGTCAACCTCCCCCAAGCATGCTCCCTCCCACTCTTTCTAGCACACTTAATCCCTTGTCCATTAGGCTAAACGTTTCTCCTTTTGAGTGTGTTTCATGCCTTTGCCTCATAGTCTTTCCAATGGCACCTTAATATTGCTAGACTAGACCAGGAGCAGGGTTTGTAAACCCTCTTGGAGTTGGTGCTGCAGAGCGCTACTTTGTGACCCACACATAACCCCTTGTTATAGATGAGAGTTCGTTGATGTGCTTGTTTCACTCACCCACGAGGAACTCGTACCTCAATCAATCTTAGAGAGAGAGGGCCCTCCAAATAGAAACATCTCCAAATCAAGGTAAAGGCTCATGGGCTTTGCACCCCTCTATACCGATGCCTTTGGCTCCATATTAGAGGAAATTTTGCCCCTAACAGTGTCAAGCTAGGCAGAAGTAGTCACTTATCCCTCGTACTTGATTGCTCTCTCTCTCCATATATATATTATACAGTGAGCCACCTCCTTCATTTCCATGTAAGCAATCTCCTTTCTTGGCTTGGAGTTCTCCATTACAGTGATATGGACTGTTAAGTGTTAGGGGTAGTTTTGGTCTTTATGTATTATTCTTATTAGTATAAGTAGTTATGTGTAAGGGGGAAACCCTATGCTTTTTTAATCAATATTATACAGCAGCCTTCTCTCATTCTATTCTTCTTCTTCTTCTCATCTATACATTCAACATGGTATCAGAGCACTATTTTCCTCTTTGAAGATTGTTCCTTAGGCTTCATACTGTTCCTGGTACGTCTGTTGTAGCAACAAAAAAATAAAAAAATAAAAAAATAAAAAAATAAAAAAATACAGTATGCTCGAAAATTAATGTGTAATCACCTTGTAATCTCATTTTGATTGTTTGGTCATTATTGATTGAGTTTTCTAATTTTTTTGATTTTTCGTCAAAATTGGGTGATTTTTCGAAAATCACTGTTTGATCCTATTTTTTCTGGTTCTGTCCCTTATTCTCCTATCCTTGGGAGCCGACTGGAACCCTAGAGGGGTTTATTGTCCCTGGTTTGATGTATTTTGGCCCTATCTTGGTTTTTTATCGCTGTTCAGATGCTCTGCTTCGGTTTTCTGGCTTGTAGTTGATCTGGTTGCTCTGTTTTGGACTTCTCTTGGACTGTTTTAGCCTTAGAAGGTGTTTTGGTGTGCTGGTTGGGTGATTTCTGGACTTGTTTGATATCCAGCTTGTGTTTTTTGCACCCTCTTTTCTCATCTCATGGCTGACAACTTGGGTCAGGACTCTAAGGACAAGGAGGAGAGTGGACTGAGTCGTGGTCTGACTCTTGGTGATAGTCCTTCTCTCCAGATTAGTCCGGTCAAACTTAATGGTTTTAATTACTTGATTTGGTCCCGCTCTTGTAGTCTTGCTATTGTCGCCCGACGTTTGACTGGCTATATTACTGGTAGTACCGAGCCACCTACTGAGGATAGTGCTTTATCTGCTCAATGGATTTCTGAGAATGCTTTAGTTATGACCTGGCTCATCAATTCTATGGAGCCTACCATTAGTCGGACTTTTCTCTTGATGGATATTGCTCACAAGATCTGGATAGCAGCCTCTCAGATGTATTCTCAACAAGGGAATGATGCATAGGCCTATGAATTGCGTAAGAAGATTAGGGGTTTGGATCAGAAGGATCGCTCTCTGGCAGTCTACTATGCTGAGTTGAGTGGTTTGTGGCAAGAGCTAGATTTTTACCAGAGTTTCCAATCAGTTTGCTTCAAAGATGCCACTATGTTTCAGCAGGCTGTGGAGAAGGAGCGGGTGTATGACTTTCTTGCTGGTCTGAATTTGGAGTACGATCAGATATGGGTTCAGGTGTTGGGTCGCTCTCCGTTTCCTACATTGCGTGAGGCTTGTGCCCTGGTTCAGCAGGAGGAGAGTCGTCGTAGTGCTATGGTGCATGCTCCTGTTCCGGATCGATCAGCGATGGTTGTCGGCCCCAAGTCACGTGATACTCCGCCTTTTCCGCCTCTAGGTGGTGGTAAGGGTCCATTGGTTGATCGGGACCGGTTGAAGTGTGAGTATTGTGGGAAAGATAGACATGATAAAGAACACTGTTGGAAGTTGCATGGCCGCCCTACTCGAGGCCGTGGTCGTGGTCGTGGTGTTCGTCCTCAAGCACATGTTTCTGAGACTACTGCTAGTGCCTCGAATGATGCTGGTTCTCATATTTCCCCGGATGAGCTTCACACTCTCAGACGTTTGATGGCTCGACTTGATTTTTCATCTGCCTTAGCTTCTTCCTCTTCTGCCTCTTCCAACTTTGCTCACACAGGTATTTCTGCTAGTGCACTCAGTGCCTCTTCGTCGTCTCCTTGGATCATTGATTCCGGAGCTACCGATCACATGACGGGTACTTATAGTTTTTTTCATTCTTATTCACCTAGTTCTGGGCTTAGTTGCACGAAGCGGGAGCGGGGGCGGGAGCGGGAGCGGGAGCGGGAGCGGGGGAACGTGACCACTTAGAGGAGTCGTAAATTAGGAGCGCTTATGTATTATTTTTATTAATTATATTTTATTTATTATAATGAATAATAAATTATGTTAAAATAAATAATAAATAAAAATTATATGTTTTATTTTATAAATTTTTAAAGATTTTTTTATTATATATGATTTAAATGGATTTCTTTTAAACAATTAGATAATTTATTATATGTTAAAAAGTTAAGAAATAATTGTTAAAAAAATAAATAATAAATAAAAATTATATTATATATAATAAAATAAATAATTTTTTATTTTACAAATAAAAATTATATTGTTTATAATAAATTATATTATAAATTATAAATTATATTTTATATATAATATTATATATATGATAAATTATATTATAAATTATATTATAAATTATAAATTATATTTTATATATAATATTATATATATGATAAATTATATTATAAATTATATTATATATATATTATATATATGATAAATTATGTTATTATATAAAACAATGAAAGAAGAGGAGATCGAGGTGAGAGACGCGAGAGAGAGAGAGAGAGACGAAGACCGAAGGACGAAGACCGAAGGACGAAGACTAGGGCTTCGACGGGAAGTCAAATGGCGAGATCGAAGTCGTCGTCGAACGGAGGATCGAACCAACGACCAGGTACTCTCCTTGCCTCTCAACAGTGCTCCCTTCCCGCATCAGATCGCGTTTCCCTCTCCTCAGATTCGCGATTCTGATGCGATCCTTCCTCAGAAGCGCAAAATCGCGCTTTTTCGTCGGAGTCGTCGCCATCCTTGACGATTCCTGCTACTAAGGTTCTGGGCGAGATAAGGTTAGAGTGGCTGATGGCACTTTATCTTCTAACTCCGGCCAGGGTTCTGTTCATTGCACCTCTTTACTTTCGCTTTCATTTGTTCTTCATGTTCCTAATTTTTCAACCAACTTACTTTCTGTTAGTAGCCTTACTACTGCTCTCAATTGCTCTGTAACCTTTTTTCCGACTCATTGTGTCTTTCAGGAACTGGCTACGGGGAAAATGATTGGCAGTGGTAGAGCACAAAGTGGTCTGTACTTTCTGGATGCCATTCCTGCTTCACCTTTATCCTCTCAGGCTCTTCAATGTGCTTCTGGCTCCTCCCTTCGTCTCCTTCATCAGTGGCATCGCCGTTTGGGGCATCCTTCATTTAGCATTTTAGAGAAATTTTTTCCTTTATTAGTTCGTGATTGTCCTAGGAATAACTTTGTTTGTGATGCTTGTGAGCTTGCTAAGCATAAACGTACTTGTTATCCTTCAATTAATAAAAGAAGTATTTTTCCTTTTATGCTTATTCATACCGATGTGTGGGGTCCTTCCCCTGTTGTTTCTACCTCTGGTTATCGTTGGTTTGTCACATTTATTGATTGTTATTCCCGTGTGACTTGGCTTTATTTACTTCGTACAAAAAATGAGGTTTTCTCTTGCTTCAAAAGTTTTCATAAAATGGTATCCAATCTCTTCAATACTACTATCAAAATTCTTAGGAGTGATAATGGGACTGAGTATGTTGATGGCGCTTTCCGGGCATACCTCGACGAGCATGGCATTCTTTATCAAACTAGTTGTGTTGGCACTCCTGAACAAAATGGAGTTGCTGAATGTAAGAATGACCATCTCCTTGAGGTTGCTCGTTCTCTCTTGTTTACCATGAACGTTCCTAAGTCCTTTTGGGGGGATACAGTTCTTACCGCGGCTTACCTTATTAATCGTATGCCATCTAGTGTCCTTCACTTCTAACTTCCTCTTGAGCTTCTTCCTGTGACTTATCCCATTTCTTCCCTTCCGCCTCGGGTTTTTGGTTGTGTCTGTTTTGTTCATCTTCACCCTCGTACTCGTGGGAAACTTGATCCTAAGGCTGTCCGGTGTGTCTTTCTTGGTTATTCTGCTACTCAGAAAGGCTACAAATGCTATGACCCTCACTCTCATAAGCTGTATGTTAGTATGGATGTCACTTTCCGTGAATCTGAGTCATTCTTTTCTGGTCCTCTGCCATCTCCTCAGGGGGAACGTGGTATCGATGAGATTGCGGATGAGACGACATCATATCAGCATGAGTTGTCTTTTTTCCTTCCTACTCAGCGGGCTGTTATTTGTGGTGAGGGGAAGCCTAGAAGTTTTGTTGATGAGGAGTCGGATATCGGTGGTCGTTTGGACAAAGCTGATCTTAAGACTTATTCACGGCGTCAGAAAGAGCCGGTTTCTCTTGTGCCACCAAGTCAATCATCATCTCCTATGCCAGTTCCACACCCAGTGTCCACTAACTCTTCAGGTAATGATCCTCATCGCATTTCTTCACCTGTTGTTGATGGTCCTGTTACGGATGATTTGAGTCTTCCTATTGCTCTCAAAAAGGGGGTTAGAGCTTGTACTCAACACCCTATTTCTAAATTCGTGTCATATGATTCGTTGTCTTCTCCGTATTGTGCTTTTGTTTCGTCCCTTTCTTCTGTGTGTATTCCGCAGGGTTGGAAAGAAGTCATCAATGATCCTAAGTGGAAGGTAGCTATGGTAGAAGAGATGCAAGCTTTGAGTAAAAATAACACATGGGAGTTGATGTCTCTTCCAAATGGGAAAAAACCAGTCGGATGTAAGTGGGTGTTCACCATTAAGCACAATGCAGATGGGACGATTGAACGGTACAAACAAGACTAGTGGCCAAGGGATTTACCCAAACATATGGAATAGATTATCAAGAAACTTTTGCCCCGGTAGCAAAGATGAATTCCATTCGGGCTATTCTGTCATGTGCGGCTAATTTGGGATGGCCTCTATAGCAACTAGATGTGAAGAATGCTTATCTTCATAGGGATTTGGAGGAGGAGGTATATATGGATGTACCTCCAGGATTCTCATCTCAGTCTACAGTTGGAAAGGTTTGTAAATTAAAGAAGGCTTTGTATGGTTTGAAACAATCTCCTAGAGCCTGGTTTGGTAGATTCCTCAAGGCAATGCTGTGATTTGGGTATCAGCAAAGCAATGCGGATCACACCTTGTTTGTCAAACGCAATGTACATAAGGTAACAGTGCTTATTGTATATGTGGATGACATAGTTTTGACAGGTAATGATGAGAATGAGGTGACCCATCTCAAGATGCAGTTAGCCAAGGAGTTTGAGATAAAAGAACTTGGTCCATTGCGATACTTTCTTGGGATTGAAGTTGCTCGATCTGATAAAGGCATTTTTATTTCTCAAAGGAAGTACATTCTAGATCTTCTTGAGGAAACAGGCATGTTGGGCTGTAGACCAGTTGATTCACCAATTAAGACTAATCATCATCTTTGTAGTGGAATTGGTGAGCCTGTGGAGAAGGAAAGGTACCAAAGACTTGTGGGAAGCAGTGTTTTTAAAGGCTCAAGGCGCACTAAGGCGCTGAAGGTCTCTCGGGGCCTAGGCGCAAGGCGCAAGGCGAGGCGCGGGCTTTATTGAAGTAAGGCGCACAGTCTACGTAAAAAATAGAAAAATTAATATAGACTAATCATTTATAGTACTAAGACAATTTTTTAATTAATGTATGTAATGTATGAATCAATTTTCTATTTTTTTAATTAATGATGAATTAATTAATTAATGTACATTACATTCCATTACATTCATTCCTATGTTACATTATTTTTTAAAGAAAAACTTTGACCAATTTATTAATTCATCACATTAATAAATTGATTAACTTATGAATCAATTTATCAATTAATTAATCAATCAATTTTCTATTTTTTTAATCACAACACAATAAATTGATTAATTGATAAATTGATTAATCTTTATTAATCAATTAAATTCTTATTAAATTCTTATTAATCACATTAATCACAACACATATAACACATTAAATTCTTATTAATCACAACACATTAATCTTTTCTAATTAATTAATCAATTTTCTATTTTTTTAATTAACTTATGAATCAATTTATGAATTAATTAATGTTATGATTCAATGTATTTAATGTAATGAATGTATGAATTAATTAACTTATGAATCAATTTTTTATTTATTTTTAATTAATGATCAATTAATTAATTTCAGTATAATGATGAATCAATTTCAGTATAATCATAATAAATGTAATATATCTATTTTTTTATTTATGTATGTATGTATGAATTAATTAATTAATTTATTTGTTTATGTAATAATCAGGGTTATGAAAGTCAAATAATTGAAAAAAAAAATTATTTATTTATTTATCATAATCAATTTATTTATTATCATAATCAATTAATTAAGTTATTTATGAATTTATTTATTTATCATAATCAAAAGAAAAGAAAAAAAAAAAGAAAAAAAAAAAAAAAAAAACAGATTAGGTTCGTCTATGTAAAAGAAAAGAAAAGAAAAAAAAAAAAAAAAGAAGCCAAAAGTCGATCGAAGACGAAGAAGGAGAAGGGGAGAGAGTCGAACCTGCGAAGCCCTGCGAAGCCGATCGAAGTCCAACTCGAACCTGCGAAGTCGATCAAAGACCAACTCGAACCTGCGAAGTCGAACCTGCGAGAAGTCGATCGAAGTCGAGTCGCAGAGGAAGAGGAAGTCGACTTCTTTTTTTGAACACAGGTTCGTAATCGATCGATTAGGGTTATGTTTGATATAATGATACATGGGTCGTAATCCTCTGTGATTACGAGCCATTCGAAAGGTTATCTGAGTCGTCAGATCAGATCCACAACTTGAAACACAGAGTCGCGCCTAGGCTATCGACTTGCGCCTCTCTCGCCTTGCTCAAGTCGCGTCTAAGGCGAGCGCCTGGTTCAAGTCGCCTCGCCTGGTACCTGTACAGGCGCAGATGCTACGCCTCGACTCGCCTTGCGCCTAGGCGCGCGCCTAAGCGCGCCTTTGACAACACTGGTGGGAAGACTGATATATCTCTCATACTCGTCCAGATATTGCTTATGCAGTTGGGATAGTGAGTCAGTTTATGCATGATCCTCGTGCAACTCATTTGGATGCAGTCTATCGCATTTTGAGGTACCTTAAATCTGCCCCTGGAAAAGGAATTTTGTTCTCTAATCATGGTCACTTGCGGTTGGAAGCGTTCACAGATGCAGATTGGGCAAGCTCTATAGATGACCGACGCTCTACCTCCGGTTATTGTGCTTTTGTAAGGGGAAATTTAGTCACATGGCGTAGTAAGAAGCAAGCGGTCGTTTCTAAATCTAGTGCTGAAGCTGAATACAGGGCTATGGCACATGGAACATGTGAACTAATGTGGCTTCAATCTTTGTTGAGTGATATAGGGCTTGATTGGAGTGGTCCCATGACTTTGTATTGCGACAACAAGGCTGTTATTAGTATTGCACACAATCCTGTTCAACATGATCGGACTAAGCATATTGAGATTGACAGACATTTCATTAAGGAGAAATTGAATAAGGGTTTGATATGTATGCCTTTTGTTAAATCTGAAGATCAGCTGGCGGATGTTTTTACTAAGGGTCTTAGTAGTAAAGTCTTTCACCCTATTTGTTGCAAGTTGGGCATGAGAAACATCTTTGCACCAACTTGAGGGGGAGTGTTAAGTGTTAGGGGTAGTTTTGGTCTTTATGTATTATTCTTATTAGTATAAGTAGTTATGTGTAAGGGGGAAACCCTATGCTTTTTGAATCAATATTATACAACAGCTTTTTCTCGTTCTATTCTTCTTCTTCTTCTCATCTATACATTCAACATGGACCGGTACTGCTTTATGGTTTTGCAGAGTATAGGACTGTCTCTGGAGTTGCTGGACCTCTGGTCATCCTTGAAAAGGTTAAGGTGGGTATTGTTCCCTCTATCGTCGGTAGAATTTTATGCTCTCTGAGTCACATAATATTTTAATTCAGAATGAAATGTAACAAGCATTTTCTATTTAATCACTTCAGGGACCCAAGTACCAAGAGATTGTCAATATTCGTTTGGGAGATGGAACAACACGACGTGGTCAAGTCCTAGAAGTTGACGGGGAGAAGGCTGTTGTTCAGGTGATTACCGTTTCACTTTCACATTGTTCAGTATCAAACATTTTCCAGAGGATTCACAGATTCTTATGACTTGAAAGTTGGGTTATGATGTTGTGGTCATTTTTCTTAAGTTGATACTTGTGTATGCCTTTTCTTCTACTGATGCAAAATTTTATTATCTTCCAGTGAAGTCATTTTCTGACAGATGCCATTGTGTGCAGCAATGTCCTGTACTTGCACCTTCTGTCTTTGTTCTTACTCTCCCCTTTGGTGTATAGAATTCCAAAGTTTAATGTATCTCTGGTCCAAAGCTATGCTCAGGCTAGCCATTTCTATGATGGTGCTGATGTAATAATAATTAACTAGTTGATATTTCCCATAACATTTCCTCTTCAATCTTTTTTGTTCTGATTATCATATATGCTTTGAGAAAATATGTCCTGATGCATACCAAAATTTAAACAACAAACCATTCTAATTACATTTTAGGGGTATAGAGTTGCCAATTCGATGAGGCAGTCTCGGATATTTCTTTTGGTGGAGTATAGCCACCCCATGGTAAAGCCTTACCCTGTTTGACTGGAACCAGGTATGGGAAACAGTTTATCTTTGAAAGCAGGGTTACATGGTGCCTTATTATGGTGTCAATAACTGTGCTCCTGAAGATGGTTTTTTTTTTTTTTTTTTTTTTTTTTTTGTGTCTTTGTGGAAAATTCTTTCAGTTGGATGCCCTCTTACACTTGACGTTTGTTCCATTATTGTAGAAATTTTGGGAGTGATTGCATTCAATAATTGTGCTGCTGCTCATTGTGTGTTTGGACCAGGTTTTCGAAGGAACATCTGGAATTGATAACAAGTACACAACTGTGCAGTTTACAGGGGAGGTATAGAATTTTTCTTAATTGCACTTCTACTGTTAAAACTTTACTACTTGAACAATTATGTGTAGTAACTAAAAAGTAAAATCACTTGTGATAATTTTACAAATTAATTGGGATTAGCAACCATTTTTACTTCCAATTTATTTTTGAAGGATAACTTCTTAAATCCTAGCCTTCATGAACATGCTTGGCTGATTGAGTTGGGGAATCTTGTAGTCTGCCAAATGCAAACAGTGGATTTGATGTCTGTGAAATCTAGATATGGATTCTCCTTCAAAAATGTTATATTTCTTTCAAAGCAAATGATTTACAACAAATCATTGTTCATGAGATCAGTGATGTATAGACTGCAAGACGTGAAATCTTATGTTGCATGAAGAAATTTCATTTATTTTTAATGCCTAGTAGCTGGGGTACCTTCTAATTGTCCACTGTCATTGATCTTCGGCTTTAAGTTAATGCTAGCAAATCATCAGACACTGCATCTCCCCGTTTAGGAGGTAAATTGCTTCACCTATGGAAGGACTGGCACAACCTGCAGGCCTAGACTAGCAGTCTTCCCGTGCCATGTATCATCAGTTGAGGAATCAGTTTCTACTTTAGGTTGAACTTGCCCTAGTATTTTGTTCAGAATATGAAATAAATAAACATTTTGCAGCAACATGTTGGTTATATATTTTAATTTGTGGCATGGAGTATAGGATCAATTTATGATGTACGGCTTTTTTGTGAAATTTTTTTTTTTTTTTTTCCCAATCCTCAATGAATGAGGACGATCTGTGCTCTCATTTTCGCCTGTTGCAATTTATGGATTTCTCCCCCTGTATCTAATATTTCCTCTAGAAACATCAGTTAGTTGCAACATGTTTGCAGGTCTTGAAAATGAGGACAATCTGTGCTCTCATTTTCACCTTGCAGTTAATGGATTTTTCCCCCCGTATCTAATATTTCCTCTAGAAACATCAGTTAGTTGCAACGTGTTTGCAGGTCTTGAAAACTCCTGTTTCATTGGATATGCTTGGACGTATATTTAATGGTTCTGGTAAACCCATTGATAATGGGCCTCCTATTTTGCCTGAGGCTTATTTGGATATTTCTGGTAAGTGGTGCTATGGAACCAATGAATTTAGATTTTTAAATGGTCTTTGCATATTTTTGTTTAACTTATTTGTATACCGTGCAATCTGTCACTTGTTTTCTTCAGGGAGTTCTATCAACCCTAGTGAAAGAACATATCCTGAAGAGATGATACAGACAGGGATTTCAACAATTGATGTCATGAATTCAATCGCAAGAGGACAGAAAATTCCACTATTTTCTGCCGCTGGTCTTCCCCATAATGAAATAGCTGCCCAGATATGTCGTCAGGCTGGGTTGGTAAAGCGGCTGGAAAAAACTAAAAGTCTTCTTGAGGTATCTTTGGCATACCAATATGTTCAGCATCTATTAATGATTTGAAAGCTGGAAGATCACAATTCTATGCATGTTCTATGGCTGTTCCACAATAGATTAGACAAAAATCTGTCAGTAAATTGACTTTGTTCTGCTAAGTTAATATGGGATCACTTGCTTGAATGTGGGAGATGTATGTAGCCAAAATTGGTTGGGATGACTGCTTTCTAGTTATACTTGTATGTAGTTTCACAAATATTTTGTGGGAAACATCAGTTAACATAAATTCAATGTAAATGTCTAGTATGACAGAAGGAGGAGATCGAATTCTTCTACTTCATTCAATTTTCATTATTTCATCTTCAATCTTTTGGTTTCTTTTTCAGTACTTTCAGTTTTAGGGTCTCAATCAAGGCTTTGTTAGCCTTTGATCTCTCTCAATTTTAGGGTTTTGTTCTTCATCTACCTACGGCTTCGATCACTGATGGTCGAGGGCTTCATTCTTCTTCGATCTCCTTTTTTTGTTCTGGTTTGTTGTATTCTATTACCTCCTTGTTGGTTCTTCTTCGATCTAGGGCTTGTTTACCTCCTAGATCTCCTTCGTTCAGAAAGCCCCTGATAGTTTCTGTTTAACCAACAGCTGCCATTGTTATGAAGGAGTGATTGAAGTAAAGCTATGAGATGGGAGTTTGAGAGTGGTGGTGTGGCTAGGATGAAATCCTAGATTTGATCAGTGAAGGAGGAGGTTCGATGGTTTTTGATGTGGAGAGATCAAGTACGAGGGGCTGATGCTGGGTGCGGAATGACAAGCAAATGGGTCAGTTTGATGCTGAAGGAGGCTTCAGCAATGGCTGGTCATGGTTTCTTCCTTCAAATGGTTGGCTGGTCGAGGTGGATGAGGTTAGAAGTCCCTCAAATAGGGGAGTTGGTATTTATGTGTGAGTGTGGTGGTTGTTAGGAGGAGTCAATACATCAATTCACCTGAGATGGAAGGGGTAGGGGGTTGGATGGAGGTGGCACTGTGGTTTAGTAAGTTAGGTGAATGGAAGTGTTTGGAGGGCCAAGGTTGTTCGTAAAGAGCTTGGAGGAGAAGATTCGGGTGTGGTTAAGGTGGGAATGAGTTTGGTGGGCTTTGGTAAACCTTTCTGTGTAGAATTAGGGCAAATGGAGGAGTTTTGTGACAGTTTTGGTGTTCGAGGATGTCGTCATCTGGGAAGAAGGTGGAAGGAGGAGCTGGAGGCTCTTGCTCTGAAAGCTTGTGGATCATGTAGAAGATAGTTTATTGGGAATGGGAAAGTGGCAGAGTGATCTTGAAAGGGGAAGAAGTCCAGGTGTTTGAATTTTGGAGGAATAATAATATATGGGGGACAGGTGGTAGAAGAAGAAAGGGTTGGATGGTGTAGACTGGGTATTGTAGGCCAGTTGAGGAACGGAAGCTTTTCTGTTGCTGGGGAAATGGCTGATTATTGTGGTGAGGCCTTGTGATAAAAAATTTTAAGAAAAGAAGGCTCGGGGAAGGATTGGGTTTGAAGCTTGATGGGCCAATGAATGCGCTCAAATGCGGGCCAACCGGCCTGGAAAGTAGTTTGGCAGGTTGCAGTCTTGCTTGGGCTGCTCGAATGGTAGTATTTACATTTTCTCTTTCACTCATAGTTTGGGCCAGGGTTAGTGAGGAAGGTGACAGGTTTGGGCTCTCCTAGATGGCCGAAAGGCCTCTTCAATTTCGAAGGCAACATGGAGGGCTTTTAAGACCTGTTCTCTGTAAAAGGCCCCAAGGGCTGAAAATTTATTCAGAAAAGGATGGAATTAGGTAGAAGCTCAGGTGAAGGGGAGGTCAGATGTATAGAAGCGAGACATATAGGAGAAGTAGAGGGGGTATGCAGTCGATGAGGGGGATGGTTGTGGTTGTGATAGGGACGATGGTCTTCTTCTTTTTTTGTCCTTTTGGCCATGTACGCTTGGCTTGTTTGTTGAGCTTCATGGGAGGCTTTGTGTGTGTGTTTTTTTCTTCTTGTTGTAACTGTTCGATACTGAATTTAATTATTTGGAATGATTAAGAACTGGATTCCAATATACGCATTATGCCGTGGTTCAAAGTGAGGTTTCAACTTCTGACCGGATAAAATACTGCCAAAATTACCTGAGTCCAATTGGTTTGAGTTAAGTGTTATGCTTATTTTCACTTCAGTACTTGGGTAGGTGGTCATTTGGAATTATTTGTCCTTTGTTTTTTTTGTATTCCCTTTAATGATTTAATTTATAATGAGATTATTCTCATTGGCCTGACAACAATTTTACAGGATGAGGAAGAGGACAATTTTGCCATTGTGTTTGCAGCTATGGGAGTCAACATGGAGACAGCCCAGTTTTTTAAACGTGATTTTGAGGAAAATGGATCAATGGAAAGAGTGACCCTTTTTCTAAATCTGGTAATTTTCTGAAATTAGGTTTCAAACTTTTTTGTGGGAATTGCTTCCTTGAATCAATTTCTTGCGCTGTCATACTAGAAATTTTATACTATTAAAATTAGGGCGAAATACTGGGATTTATATAATTTGTTTCTGGTATTCACTTTGTACAGGCAAATGACCCTACAATTGAACGTATTATTACTCCCCGGATTGCTCTGACCACTGCAGAATATTTGGCATATGAATGTGGAAAGCATGTTCTTGTCATATTAACAGATATGAGTTCTTATGCTGATGCCCTTCGTGAGGTAATCATGTAGAATTGTACCTTATACTGTCCATGACACAACTCGATAGCATATACCAACATACAAATTGAATAATCTCGTTTGTAACCTCTTATACTATCTTTTGGTGATTCTGCCCGCTAATAGTATTCCTTCAATTTGTAGAATTTTTTTTATTTGATCAGCATTAATTTTTTGGACTATAAAAGGCTTCCAAAAATTGTGTTCCAAAATTTATATTACAAAACTTCTGTTTTGACCATCTTGGTCAAGTTTCATCATAACAATTTCTCATGTAGACAAACTAATGGCTTCTATAGGTATCTGCTGCAAGAGAGGAAGTGCCAGGAAGGCGTGGGTATCCTGGGTATATGTATACTGATTTGGCAACGATCTATGAGCGTGCTGGACGAATTGAGGGACGAAAAGGCTCCATCACACAAATTCCAATTTTAACTATGCCCAATGATGGTAACACACATTCTCAACTGCCTGGTGTATTAGTTTATTACTCTTTTGAGCTTTAGTAGTTACACTACATCTGAACTTGATTTATTGTTGATCAGATATCACACATCCCACTCCGGATCTAACGGGATATATTACAGAGGGGCAGATTTATATTGACAGACAGCTCCAAAATCGACAAGTAAGATTGCAGAGCTGATTTATTAAGATCATCAAATTTGCTTGTTTGGTGCTTGGAAATCTAACTTCAAAATTGTGCTAGGCTGTAAAATGGCGTCCATGCAAACTTTTGAGTCTCACCAGCTGCCATATACATACATTAGGGAATAAGGCACTTCATGTAGGGAAAAGTTTGCTTGTGGCTTGAAATTTCTAGTAAGAACTATATGTTCGGTATCTTTCAATAGCTTGGTGATTTTGAAGTAGTCTGAATATATATGTTTGGTTCATGAAGGTGTGACTTGGTGGCATACTTCTCAACTCTACTGCTGCCTAGAGCTCAGTTGATTATTGAACAGTTATATGAATAACATGGAAGAAATCAACATTAATTCTGACTTGGTTCATTTCCAAATTATAGAACGCTCTAGATCCATGAAGGATGCTCATCTTTGATTCTTATTAATGAACCATATTAAGTTGGGGAATGATTGATTGACAGTGAATAGCTTATAAACTTTTAAACTAAAAGTTGTCTTTTTTGAACTGAACAGATATACCCACCAATCAATGTGCTTCCATCCTTGTCTCGTCTAATGAAGGTAAGCATACTGTCTGTCGTATTTATTTAATTATTCTTAGTATTAGTGGTGGTGGTAGTTGTATTGGTCTTTTCATCAATTTAAGAAAGATTGAATCAACAAAGAGACTTCTGAGATTGTGTTTCTTTAAAGACAAAATACTAGGTTTCCAGAATTGCATCTTTCGCGAGATTTCACCAGTTTTCTGCCCCACCGTGTATATGATCAATAAAAAATTCGAGAATCTCTCTTACTAAGAGAGAGTAACTTATATTGTTAACATAATCCCACCTTGTACTACCGTTACGTTAGAAAAACCTTATTTACAAGGACACAAGCTGGTTCTCAATACAAATGAGGTTGATGCTCATCTTGCTGAAGCAAGCCATTACTGAACGTAGGGAGCAGCCAAGCAGTGAAGGTCCCAAACCTGCTAAGGTAGTTACCTGCCCTTCATTCAAGCCCTTGCCCGGAAAACCAAGCCAAGATAGATGTCTTAAGCATATAGCTAGCCTTCCGTTCGTTATCAGACAGGATCACATTAAGCGTAGGCTCTTTCCGGATCTGATCTAGCCGAAGAGCTCTCCCCTTATCGTACTGAACTTGAATAAGGCAGTTTCCCACTAGCCGCTTAAAGGAGTACTCAAGGATTCCCCTATTACCCAGGTAAGCAAAACATTGACGAAGGGAGGGACGTCATAGGGATGCTAACGGCATTATAAGCTCTCGATCCATACACGAAAGCAACTGGGTAGAATGGTGTCCAGGGGGTAGAAGGGAGATAGAAGACGAAGTAGCAAAGCTCCAACAGAGGGGGCATGCTTGCCTTACAAGGTGAAAAGACAATCGAAGGTGAAAGGCCAATCAAAAGAGGGGTGCGGCCGGACCACACGTGTTGTGGATAAGGAGGGGTTCTCCTGTGAGGACCGTGTATAGGTTGAGATTCCAAGGCAAATGAAGAAGAAGAATGATCACATGCCCGCTGAGGAAGACCTAGAGCATTTCTCTCTCTGAAGGTCACACTCATATCCGATAAGACAGAAAGAGTCCGCAAGCGAGTATGTTACCTAAATAACTTACAATACATAATAATGGCATATTCAGATCCAAGTTGCCGCATTAATCATCTGAAACGGCAACTTGGAATTTGCCGGCTCCTCCGCTTGCTTTTGGACAAGTAGCGGAATCTTGTCAATC
Organism: Camellia granthamiana; assembly: GCA_036172215.1. Taxonomy (NCBI): domain Eukaryota; kingdom Viridiplantae; phylum Streptophyta; class Magnoliopsida; order Ericales; family Theaceae; genus Camellia; species Camellia granthamiana. Next base: position 2,949,292 of record CM069904.1, on the reverse strand, counting down.
TGCCTCTTCCCCAGGCCGAGTCAATATGACCTGTTCTAGTTTCTAATAATTTCACTGGCATGTTCTCTTTGAAATTACATTGACACCCCTGTAAGATGTGACTGTAACAAACTCCCCTTATAGGGTGGTGGTAGGTAAACTTTGTATTTTACCCACAGTTACTTTGATTTCCTGATATTGAAATAATAGCAGTAGTATAATTGAGGGCTTGCCTTAAATGTAATTTTTACTATTATTGCAGAGCGCCATTGGTGAGGGGATGACTCGCAGGGATCATTCTGATGTGTCCAACCAGGTTTGTAGCTACAATAACTCTACAAACACTGAAAAATTGACCGCCTAAAGCACATTAAGCTGTCAATTTTTTGGTGTCTCTAATCTTCTCCTTGTGGCTATAGTTGTATATAATCTAGTTAACGAACTTTAGTCGTTGGATTCTCTTTCCTTTCATCATATACTGATAATTTTTTACTTCCAGTTATATGCAAACTATGCCATCGGGAAGGATGTCCAGGCAATGAAAGCCGTGGTTGGAGAAGAAGCGCTCTCTTCTGAGGATCTGGTCTGACACCTGTTAATTACTTTTTTGTTTGTCATAAATAGTTCTTGTTAAAACAACTAACCAATTGTCATGAATAAAACAGCTGTATCTAGAGTTCCTAGACAAATTCGAGAGGAAATTTGTTGCTCAAGGAGCCTATGATACCCGCAACGTCTTCCAGTCACTTGACCTAGCATGGACACTGCTTCGAATCTTCCCACGTGAGCTTCTCCACCGGATACCAGCAAAGACCCTCGATCAGTACTACAGTCGGGACGCAGCTAACTGACAGAGAAAGCAAGTTCATAAACCCTAGTCTCCGTGTTCAGTTACTTTGCCACGAGTTCTGCTAGAGATTTTCACCATACTTTTTCCTTATTGGGTTGCGTATCCCCTCCCATCAGGTCCAAGTAATAAAGGTTGTGTGATTATCAAGTCCCCACAAACCTAATTCTTCGGCTAGTTAAAGACTCCAATATTCTTTCGAGGGCTACATCGAATCGTTGTTCGGTGTAATCTCTGTAATTCTTTTTGTTTTTTTGGCTCTTTGATTGAGTTTGTTAGCCAGATATGAGATGGATTGGCCTGTTAGGATTGTGTTTCAGGAACAAGCAGGGCTACTAGAGATTGAATAGCCCTTATTTATGTAATCCTTGTGTTTTTGGGATATTTCCATTTGGCATTTGTATCTTTTGTTTTTGAGATTGTAATTGGAGGGTGAAGAATGCTTCCAAGCTCTCTTGTTCGGTTTCCATGTGGAAATAATGCTCTGAACTAATTGCCTGATACAATAGAATGAAATCATTGGACGAAACCATAAAACTAGGGGTGGAAATCTGGCCTGATGCATGTTGGGTTTCGCAGGTTCCCGCTAAAATTTAGGCCAGTTTGGACCGGCTTACGAGCTAAAAATTAAGCCGAGGCCGAGGTTCAGAGGTATTCGGGCCTCAAGCCAGGCTTGGGCGGGTCTGATTATTTTTTTTGTTTTTTTTTAAAAAAAGTTTATCAAAAATTTATTATTTTTCACGGAAAAAAATGACACTGGGAGTTGGGCAGGGCGGGCCTTGAGTGGGCCTTAGCGGGTCAATGGACTGTGTCACGGGTCGGGTCATGCTTCAAAATGATGGTTCAAGCCCAGGCCTAGGGGCTCAAACGGGCTACGAGTGGGTTTCGGGTCATTTTTACACTCTTACATAAAACCATCATGTGGTAAAAGGAAAATGCTATAGATTCCAAATAATGTATCAAATTTTTTACCAAACCTCTCACATAGGTGTGTGATTCACACAAATTCACATGTTCACGTGTGTAGATCTCACACCCATGTGAGAGGTTTGGCAAAAAATTTAATAGATTATTTAGGATTCCTAGCATCACTCATGGTAAAATGCACATTTGCCAAATTCAACTTTTTTATTTCGGTGAAAAATATTTCTTTACACAACTATTTCATATAATGTTTTTTTGTGTACTAAGCCGAGTTGAACTTTTGTATGTTTGAGTTTGTTTATTAAAATTTTAACGAATTTGAGTTTGAGCTCAATGAAAATTTAACGAATCGAACTTGAGTCAAGTTGGCTGGAACTCGAGCCTGTTCATGAACCTTAACGAGCCTGTTCATGACCTTAACGAGCCAAAGAAATTATTAATTCATACTTGTATATGAGATTAAAGTTACAATTGAAATTTTAATTATACAATTATATATATAACATATACAAATATATTAAAAGAAAAGTTAATATCTTATATAAATGTATTATCTATAGTTGACTAATATTTACGTATAAATAATATGTTAATAACATATTTATCCTATTTTTTATACATATATTTACATTATTTAATAAATAATTATATATTTATTTTATTATTTAAATAAATAGTTAACGAGCCGGACAATATGTTGGGACTTTTTTATTAAGATTTTAATGAGCTCGAGAACGTAATAAAAATTTAACGAATCGAGTTCGAACGAGTTTTATTAAACTGAACTCGAATTTGTTTTCAAACGACTCTATTCATTTGTAACCCTAAATTTAATTACATCTAGCTTGATATCACTGATTATGAATTTTGGTTACCCAATTCATCCTATGTGATTACATTCATATTAATAGTTTTTTTTGCTCAAATAAACTTATTTTTTGTTGATTATGAAAAATAATTTTCATAATCAACAAAACATTGTTAGTTCACTTCTATTAGAAAAATGTTTGGTAATTCGAATTTGCGTGGCTCGAATGTATCAAAATGATGTCATTTTACATTCAAAATGACGTTGTTTCACATCCAAAACGACGTCAATTTGAGACATTTGAGCCATTTATGCCATAAAAATTTAAACTATCAAATATTGTTGTGTTAGCAATGCCAAACACGCCAGAAAATATGAATTTTTCAAAAAATATATTATATTTTATATCGAAACCAACCGAGCGCCGTTACTTGAAAAAATTAAATCGAAAATGCATCTCATTTTTTGCAAGGGAATGGTTTGGACATTGACGTTTTAATAATTTTTTAATTTTTTATCAAAAAAATATACAAAAAAGTAAAAACAAAATTATTTTATGTAGTGATTTTTTTGACTTTTAAATTATTTTGTTAGGTTGCCAAACCGCCCCTCAATTTGCACATAAACTAGATTGCTGCAAGTAAATAATGGGCAATAGCTTTTATTGGTTTCTTGGAAAGAAGGGTGAGGTTGGATTGGGTTGAGTTTGGGGCTATTTTAGTTATAAAAAGATTAAAAAAAAAAATTTAATTAAATAAGATAAAATATCACATCTAACCCATAATCATTACATTTTTTCTCTCACAAAAAGTCAAAAAAGTCAAAAAGCCCTTCCCAAACGAGACTTTTTAATTCCAGGCTAAAAGAGTCAAAAAATCAACCCACTTTCCAAACGAATCCATTGTGATTAAAACCACATTATTGTGTTACTAGGCAGTCTTCTTATTCAACCTTTTTTTTTTATGGGTAAATTACACTAATATCTCTTGAGATTTCTGTTAAATACAGATTTTTCTCTTTATGTTTAAAAAATTACACATACCCTCCTGTTAGATTAAAATAATATACTTGTCCTTTATCCTTTAACCTTTATACATATAAAATAATATTGATATTTTGTTCATATCATTTCAAGAGAAATAATAATTATTTTCTTTGGTTTAACTCACCCAAAAAAATATTTTTTTTTAGTTTTCGTGTTTTTTTATTTCAATAATGTTTGGAAACTCTAATAATGTGGAGAGTGCCTACGTGATATGAGGGCCCATACTCTTCTCTCTACTCTCTCTTTCTTCCATTTCATTAGAGCTCTCATTATAGCTACTATTTTAGAGTTATATATTATTACTCTTCTTATTTTTATTGAATTTTTTTTTAATATTTTAAATAATTTTTTTTTATCTTTTAGATACAGCTAATCTGGATATACTTAAGTATAATATTTTGTAGTTTTTTTTTTTTTTTAAATTCACCAAATACAAAAAAATACAAAAATACAAAAATTTGGTAATACTATAATAAATGTGAATGACAGTATTTGGTAATACTGTAATAAATGTAGGTGAATAAACAAGACAGAAAAATAATGGTGAAAATAAAAATGAAAAATTCTATTCATATGTAAAAATTTATACAAAAAAAATTATCATAAAAATATTGTGATAGTGATATTGTAGATATAAATCATATTTATGACTGTTTTATTTTAAAGTAAAAGGTCACCATTAAACTATATTATTGTGTTTAAAAATTTTATATAAAATTTATGTTTGTATATTGTCACTCAATAAAAATAGTAGAATGTAATCATAATAATAGAAAGGAAAAATGGTAGGAAAAAGAACAAAATGATCATTTAAAAAATTTTAAAACATGACATCAACAACCCAAGGACAATTTATAATGAGATTACAAATCTCAGGAAGGAGAATGCAATTTTTCAAATGTGAAAAGAACCCGTATTAAACAAAAATCTCAATGTGTTAGTGTAGTTTTTCCTTTTTTTATTAGGCAGTCATCTTATTCACCCTTATATTTATTTACTTTTTATTTTCCCCACATTTTTTAATTTGCACTCCCTCTCCAAACTGAAACTTACCAATAAACCATACACCTTTGTTGGTTCTTTGAAAATTCTGCTGGTTCTTGATTATTGACATTGTCATTGTCATTTAAAGAGAATGTAAACTACAATTTTGGAACATACAACAGCTATGAACTTGAAAAACAAACATTGCATCCAACTTTCTCTTCAAAGTATTGCACAAAGACCTTCTACAGAGCCTTACTGATCTTCCCAACCAAGCAGGAAGAAAATTCGTAACAAACTACAAAAATAAAAATAAAAATATTGAAAAATTTCACAATACCTTTTGTAAAGTCAAACTCATCCTGCTTTCGATGTTCTTGCTACAGGCGGTAGTACAACTGAATCAAGGTTCCCTGGATAAGGCATCCACAACCCTAATCCTCCCCTACTCTCTTTCAAACCGCTATTTTTCCCCTTAAACTCATCCAACGATTTCACCCATTCGATTTTGGAAGAATGCTCGCGAGTGTGTGGGTATAACTCAAAGATCGAGTTGTACTCGCAGTTTGGAAACATGAAGAATTTGAACAGACCGCCTAACCTGTAAACGACATAACCAAAACTTAGCTGATCTCTTGGCGTAAAGAGGTTGACCTCATTGAACCATAAGCAGCTAAATAAATTATTTATTGCTGTATGCTCCCGTATGATGATGGCTCCCTCCGGTACATCTGCATTTTGCAAAAAAATGGGTCAAAGATAGCACAAAATGATATTGCCGGACATGAGATGAGACATAATGATTTTCAAAAAATTAGGATACGGATATAGTGGAGATATGAATTTTTTATTTTTATTTTTTTCTAGTCTAGAATAATAAGAGGAGTTCTGGTTGTGCTTTTTATCAGCAGTAAAGAGGAACAGTGCACGAAGCAGGACTTCATGATTCTATATCAAGAATTTGTAGCATAATTAGGTTGTAGTCTAAAATTTTGAAAAAACTCAAAATCAATAAAAGAAGGTAACATAATTAGGTTGTTTGGTTGTGTTTTCATTTTTTGTTTTTCGAAACAAAACAATAAAAAAAGGTCAGAAATTATACCCATCACTTTTATTTGTGTATAGAAAAAGAGTCTTTGAAAATTCAAAAACAATTTTTGGTGTATTCTAAAAGTGAGTTGTTTTCAGAAAACTGTATCGCCAGTTTGCCAAACTAGTTTGGGCTTTATTTTGAGGTGCTCCACATCACAATCTAGAGAAAACAATCACATATCTGATTTGACCTGCATGGTCTTTGCATAAAAAGCCTACAATGGAAGAAAAATAACAATGAACCAAAATATGCTTCAGACCCTTTCTTACCACTGACGGTGTTTTTCTTTGGACTCCATGGCTCCATTCCTTCATAGCGGTATATTTTCATATGAAGATCAATAAGTGGTCGAGCATATCGCTTCCTCCGTTTGTTTGAATCAGCCTCCTCATATATACTGCGATGGTGCTTGTGCTGAGCAATGGCAAATGTGTGCTTCCCACGCCACAAGTATCTGCAAAATCACGATGAAATGTGTCTTAACCGAGAGGACCCATTAGTTAAAGGTCAACTTGATTAGATCATCTCAAAAGTCACCCCATTATTGCGGTATGAACAATGAAGTAGCATAGAGAAACTTTCAAGGGCATAACTCTACTCACATAATTAAGCGCATATATTTTTGTCACCAAAATTCTCTTTAATTATGGCAATGGAGATGCACCATGTATTAACATACAATGTGCATGCTGTCATATACACATTCACACTTCTGCAATCAATGCATCAAACCCTAAGAAGCATGGACAAAGACACGGGACACGACACAACACAAACAAGCAGACATGTCAATTTTTAAAGATTACAATACATTTTCATTTAAAGAGAATACAAAAATGAAACATATCACTAATTCCTAAAGTTTAAAGGATGAGAGATTAATAGGAAAAAATCTATATTATTATTTTCTATCATTGTTTCCTTCAAGTTATTTTGTTCAAACATAATTTGTTTTATGTGTGCCAAACCGATGGACATGTGTATCTCACACGTGTCCGAAGCATGTCTAGGACTAAAAATAATTAAACATAATATGACAAATTTGGATGCGTGTTCAACAACTGTCAAGAAGTGCATGAGTGATGGTGTCAGACACGGAGAGACAAACACGAACCTTAGAAGTGTCTGTGATTCTTAGATCAACCCTTTAGTTCTATGTTAACTTAGAGCTTGATTATAATAGTAAACAATAAGAATACAGCTTTGTCCATCTTAATATAGTATAGAAGAACAGACCTTTCCAGAACAAGCAATGGATCAACCAATAGCTCCATTTTACCATCAATCCAGATGCTGTACTGTGCTTGAGGAAATAATCGGTGAGTTAATATCTTGGGAACCTTTCCATTCCTTCTGGGCTCATCATAAGGTGGATGCTTCAGCAGAACAAGACGCCAAATACCAACCCATTGTCCCCCGTCATTGTCCTTTCTGACAGTAACATTTGTCTTGATGAAGTCGATGGATATTTCATCCACCACCATAAGAAAACAGAAGAGCTTTCGAGAACGAGGGCTTACACTTGTAGGCTGATGGGGAGTATCATACCCATCAAAAATGCCGGATGCAACCACAAACCTACATTTCGCCACATATTTTATGTCCTCCGGAGCCATTTCCGCACCACCACCTCGTATGAAACCACAGTGTACCTGAAGATAGAACACAAAACAGACAGTAAAATCTGATATAAATTTATAAGGGAAAGCAAAGGCGACAATACATTCTCATATGCGGTGGAAAACTTTACATGTTATATGCAACACCTAAAAAAAAGAAGTCCTTGCTCAATAAATGTTTCCTCTTCAAGGCAAACTTTCAATTGACTTTGCTAATCCAGGGGAAAACTTTTTCAAAAACACCAATCAGGTTTTCAATGTAGATTACAATCTTCAGAAAAATGATAAGGATGTTATCCTCATTCTTTCGTCCACTCCAAAGCAGTCTTTCAAAATTTGCTTACAACAGTTTGCTTAGCTTTGCAGTAAAAATGGTCAAGAGTCCTTTTTCTTTGGACAATATTTATATGAAAAAAATGATATGGAGATTCGTTCAAGAAAATAAATAATGCTAAATTAAGATGAAATCAATAGTCCATTAAAGAAAATATTCACCTTCATGGTTGATTTTGGTTTAAAACTCTCCTCTCGTTGCGACCAGCTTTGATGCCCTCCAAATAGTGGAGGTGACTGAGATCCATTATTTCCTACCTCATCCTCCAAAATATATGACAAATGTTGAACAACTGTGTCAGGAGTTCTCTTTGGAATAACTATTTTGTCTGGGTCTCCCGCAAGGGGAATAGGACAACCTAAATTAATACCAGCAAAACAAAATCATTTGCCATCTTTAAATTGAGATGAGTACTTCAAAGTTCAAACAAGAGGCATTGATGCGGTCTTACGGTGTTGTGGTTTTGGTACAAGTCCCATCGTGTCTAACATGATAAATACCTTGCTGTCTCTGTTACAAATTGCTGCACATGAAGCATAAAAATGTATAACCATCACTTCAAAAAGTTTGGGGTAGAAACTTTGAATTACACATGCATCGTCAAATTTCCATCTAGCATGGCCCAATTATAATGAAATAGTTTCAATTGTTAACAAATCATGTTATACATTGCAGATAATTCCTAATTCATAAAAAAGATTCATCATTCACAATAATTCCAGAATGATTTTTTTTTCTTCCTCACCATAACATTGCTTTCCCGAGTCAGTTGGATTTATAATCACCAAGTTCAAACCATAAACTTGGTTTATGATCATATGAGAATTGAGATACAGCAGGAGTTTCATTTTGTTATAACAAAAATTGCTAGTGTAGGAAAGGACATCCTTCATGGACTCAGAACTCCTAATTGATAGACCGCCTATTGGATTAATTTTCCACACTAAGGTCATTAAAGGTATTGAATTGAGAATAAAGAGGGTTGTTTTTATTTTAGCAAGAATAAAGAGGAATTTTATCAAATAGAAATGTAATAGAGTAGTTCACAGTAGGTGTACCATACCATCTTAGGGCTTAAAACAACTTACCAAAATTTTATTTATTTATATATATATCTTAGCGCTTCAAACAAGCACTGAAAAAACACAAGTAGAAAAAATAAAGCCATGATGATGGCAAGTGAGGGGAACTCTGAAGAACTAACATCCTAAGCAGCATTTCCTCAACCCAAAAATGTCAACTCCAAATACATGAAAATATTCCACAGAGTTTTTTCCAAATAACTCCACCAAAGAAGAAAGAGTGACCTTGCAAATTATTTAAAATGGGTAAATATAATTTGCAACCTTGAAAACTTCACCTCAAATTTCAAGTTGGTCCTTGCACTTCCAGTTGTAACTGCCAAAAACCTACAATTCCAATCAAGCGTCAATCTCAACCCTCCTTCATCTTCCGTTTAGAAGATACGAGTTAGAAATTAGTCTATCAAATCATATCTCAAAGACTAAAGTAAATCCTTTTAGAAACTTGAAGGGCTAAAATGCTACCAAAGTCGGTCATATCATAGCCACATGTCTAATTAATGGCAATCATTGACAGAGGGTTGACGTTGTAACTCGATCAAAAGTGCAATGTTTTGACCATCAAAGTTGGAAGTGCAGGAATTAAAAGTGAGATTTGAGGTGAAGTGCAAGGGTGCATACTGTATTGTGTAATTTACTCTATTTAAATTCTCCACTAGTTGCCTCAAACCAAGACCGTTCAATAAATTAATCACCAACTTAGACAAAATAGAAAGCATTTACTAGTTCTACCTTGAAGATCTCATTTCAGTATATTATTTAGAACATCAAGAGATGTTGTTTATAGGTCATCCAATGTCAACGGTTAATATCAAATGTTTATAAAAAGGATTGAGTCGATCCCATATCCAGGATTTCTGCCACACAAACACTTCTGCCATCATACATTCTAATGGATAATCACACAAAATCTGTATTATGGCAGTAACAACAAATTATCAGACAATCAAAATAGGCAACTGCTTTGTCTGATAGAAGTCCCTAATAGTGCACATAAATAGGTATGATCGCGTATGGGAACTTTCTTCTATAAATCCCCTTAATTATTTCCCTTCACAATGGAAGCATGGAACTAATGATAAAATTTTAACCTCAGGTGGTGTTCAGTTGGAAATATAGTGCTAAGTATTCCATAATTTCCGTTGCGCAAAAACTTTCTTCGAATGTTTAACAAATCACAATACAAAAATGTATAAATTCAACTTCCATTAATTATAAAAAATAAAAAATAAAAAAAGAGGAGGAATTTTATGAAGAAGCTCATCTCCAAAATACCTGAAAAGAAAGCGCTTGATGATTGACAAGACCAAACATGAAACAACAGTACAGTGAGAATGAGCAACATCCACAAGATGCCCCCTATGAGAATCAAACGAATAAAACCCATCTTCCAAATAATCTTCATTGCGAAATCTTGAGACAACCTCCCCGGAGAAAAGAACCCACCTTCAGCATCTGCATCTGCAACTCACATAATTTTACCCACATTTTGTGCCTCCTCAAAGATCCATTGTACATATCTATTATCTATCTGTTTGTTCTATTATATAAAGCACATAGAGCACACAACTCAGAACGATTTTGAAGCTTTGTCACAATTTTTTTTTCTTTCAAGAATGACCTTATTGTTAACTGCTCAGTAAATAACTAACTGCCAACAGTTTTTAAGTTCAACCCATCTTTCTCATTCATCAAATGGCCAAGAAAATTAAATAAAAAATTGCAAACCTGCGTTTGCATTCACCGCTAGTTATATAAAGTGTACAACCCATTTGTGTGAACATTTTCTGTTTTCTGGAACTTGATTATACTTTTCTTTCTTTTTTTTTCTAAGCATGACCATAAAATTCTTGACACTTTCTTTTTCAAAATTATAATTATGTTAATTTAAAACCTCACATCCAGTAAATAACTGCTAAATGATTTTCAAATTCAACCCATCTTCCTCATACATCAAACCACCCAAAAATTAATATGTAAATTTACAAACACATCACACATTTGCACCCAATATATATGAGTTATTACCTTTGGTTTGGTGGTGTTGATTATTACGTTCTGGTCTCCGGCTTGTCCGTGAAGAAACGGAGCGTTGGTAATCGTTGTCCATATTCACTCACGAATTCTCATTATATCAAACAAAACATACGAACCCTATATCAAAACAAAGAATGGTAATTGTTCAATGTGACATCAAATAAGGTTTGATCATTCTTCAAATCACCACAATAATAAAAAAATAAAAATAAAAAAACTACAAGATAATAAAGTGCCCAGATCTGGGAAACTCAGAGAATCAAAATCAATGTATTTTTCTTAACAAAAAGCATAAAAATTACCAAGTAGATGATAAGTGATAGGCTGAGAATTGGATATTTTTCTGGGTTCACTACTCTCTTGACTGAATCTTGAGGCTGCGAAGGGAACTGAAGAGAGAGATGGCAATAGGGATCCTAATGGAGACCCGACCCAAATAATTAAGTGGTGTTTTTTTAAATATTCATAGGATATGGGTCGGGGATGGGTACCCGCCCATTTCCCTCACATGATGATGTTGTGTTTAGAACTAGGGTTCTCTTCTCATTCTCACAGTGAGCCTAAGCAGATTTCATTCCAGCATCACTCCGATCTTCTCACTCCAGCATCGGCGAATTGCGAAGGCAACGAACCAGCAGCGGCGATCTCCGTCGGCACTTACCACGGTGGTTCTCCGGCGTGGTGAGTTTCTCTCTCTCGTTCTCTCTTTCTCTCTTGTTCTCTTTCTCTCTTTCGCTTACTGAAATTAAAGACAGATTTCATTGATTTGTTGCTGAATATACATGAAATCCCTCACTTTCACTGGTTTAATCTGGGTTTGTGTTTTCGATCATGTAATTCTTCATGATCATCGTGATCTGTTTTCGTTTTTCTTGCTAGATTTTTTTGAACTGACTTGTTGTGTGTGTGTTTACAAAATTCTAGAGAAATTTCTCGGTATTTAATTTACAGTACTGAATTAAGATTTGAATCTTTTTAGTTCCTTTAGCTACTCCAGATTCCATTAATGCTGCTTCCATGGAATGAGATTTCACTGAACAATCTGAAAATTGATGTTTTTGCTGATAATGAGCTTCAACGGTCCATATTAGATCCGACTTATTCACCAATCTATACATTTTCAAGTTCATTTTTTATATGCACACAACCCTTTTTTTTTTTGGTTAAATTTGTTTGCACAAACGAAGCCATTTAACAACCAGGGGCAGAGCTATGTGTTCTTTAGTTAGAAAATATACTAGTATTGTGTGAAATTTTGGAAAAGCTTTCGTAAATTGACAGCACTAAATTATAGTATTGTGTAAAATTTTGGAAAAACTTTCGAAAATTGACACCATTAAAATTGTTAAAAAACAAATATGACGGTGTCAAAATAATTTGTAAACAGAAAATTTGTTTTAAAAAAAAAAAATCCAAAATGATGTGCTTATGATATTTTTTGAAATTCTTAAAATAATAATGGGTGTTTCAATTAAAAATGAAAAAACAACAATAAATAATATCATGGGTGATGTACTAATAAATCCTAAGATGAGAACTTAGGTCTCGTTTGGAAACATACTTTTTTAGTAATTTTTTGGCTTTTTGGCTAAAATGTGATGTAAAAACTAATATGTTTGGGATGACTTTTTGACTTTTTACGAAAAGATGTACAAAAAGTATAGAGAAAAGGGAATATTTGACTTTTTGGTATGGGTTATTGTTGGCTTTTTGATTTTTTTAGTAACTTTTTTGCTTTTTGGCTAAAAAAGTTACTTGCCAAACGAGGCCTTATGAACAATTTAGTCCTATGTTTTTTTTATAGACCAAGAAGTCTCATTATAGTGTATTTGACACAAAAGGACATTAATAATATGGGGGTTCTGCAATGAGAAGGGATAAATGTGGTATTTCACCCAGTGTGAAATTATAAATTTGGGGCTTATCTTATATGTTGTGATTTGAATTTCAGTATTCAGAAATGGAAAGATTTTGGAGATGGGTGTAACATTGATCAACAACATCGTGGTTTGGGGTGAAATGTAAATGGGAATGACATATTTTCTGCCATTGATTTAGCAACTCCACATTCCCATATTTGTGACTCACAAACCTTTCACTAAGCAAACCCTAGAAACATTAACATCGGTTCACAACGATTCAAAAATTGGGGCAAAAAATGATCGGCGACGTTGAGTAATGAGTTCAGTAACATCGGATTCAATCGTGAAAAGGTCCGGCGACTGTGGTGTTGGTGTTGGTGTTGAGGACGAATGACAATGACAAACGAAGGTATGTGTTCTCGTGATTCTGTTGACAGTAAAATGGAATTTGGTGTTAGTGTTTATTCGTGACTTTTGGTGTGTAATTTGTGGTCGATATGTATGTGTTTGTGTTGGTGTGTTTGATGTTTGTGGCGGGAATGTGGATATGGGTCTGTTATGTATGGGTTGGTGATGTTTGCATCTCACAATGTTTGTGGGTCAGATGTTAATGTGGAATGTATAGTTTATTGGCTCTAGGTTTATGCGATGTTTAGAGATAATGATGGTAGGTTTGGGTATGTCTATGTTGATGGATGTTTGTGGACTGACTGTGGTGGAGTTTTGTGGTTATGGTTGTGTCACGCCCCAAACCCGCCCCGAAAGGGTTGGCAACGAGACCGGCCAGTAATCCTAGATTATCACAGGCCTTACTGTACAAAACATAAATAAACGGGGCTCGCGGAAGCGAAATAAAGAAACTAATAGTCCAAAGAGCTGTGCATTTATATGAACATATATTTATATGACAAAATGAGTTAATTACCCACAAACATTACATAACATGTGATCATCAAAACATATACGACTCATCTCATTCAGTTACAACTGTACAATCAAAACAAAACAGAGACTCACAACGGCCTTCCAGGCCTAGCCTCAACTCGGAGGCTCACAAAACTGGTAGGCTTCAAAACGGCGGCTCGGTCAAGACTCCGCCTCGGCTTGACTCCCCGGAAGATCACCTATAATACATAAATACACGGAATGAGCTAAAGCTCAGCAAGTAACATTAAAGTAAAAATAAATCCAACGTTTCATTCAACCATAAATCCGTAAATATACATTCATCATACTCAATGAACAGTCAACAGTATTCATATAAGAATATACAGATCGACATATGCCATAACCTTTTAGTAACCTTTTCGTAACCTTTTCATAACATTTTCATAACCTTTTCATAACCTTTTCATAACATTTTCATAACCGTTTCATACACGTAGCCACCCGTTCAGAGACCGTCGGTGGTAAAACATAACCTTTTCATACACATAGCCACCCGTTCATAGACCGTTGGTGGTAAAACATAACCTTTTCATACACATAGCCACCCGTTCATAGACCGTTGGTGGTAAAACATAACCTTTTCATACATAACCCTTTCATTCATGACAGTCTATGGCCTTCATCTTCATGCTCTACCATGTTTCATATCATGGCCCTGCATGTTCATGTTGCACCCATGACCTATTTTCTATGCATGCCGTACAAGATTTGAAAATAGGACATTTATCCACAGTTTAAACTTACATTTCAAACACATCATCTCATATGACATCTCATATAACATTTGAAACATATTTCATAACAACATAACTTAACGTATCACATTGGGAACATACCTGATAAGAACATAATTTTACAGAAATATCACTTACAGTGGGTTTCCGATACCGATTGCACGGTCATCGCCTTTGTCTTGCAAACATTAACATCATAACACATTCTTTAACATATACATCATCAAATCACATAGTTCATGCCATTTCCTTTCTTCTTTTACATTAATTCATACTCATGGGATGCTAAAAGATGCAATTAACATGTAAAAATCATGTAGAACAACTTCCCAAACTTTTCCTAAAATAACCCTTTCCGCTCGAGCGCTACTTGGTCCGCTCGAGCGGACTGAACAATTTCCCAAAACTTCTGGGAGGTCAATTTCTGCGCTCGAGCGGGCTCACCTCCGCTCGAGCGGACCCTGCGAAGTCCGAATTTCTGGTTCTTCATCTCAGTTTCAATCTTCCTCTTTTTGCAAAACCATTTCCAATTCCATGAAAGCAAAGTCTCAATACACTTGATAAACAACATAATTTAACCATGACATCTTCAATTCAAATCCATTACATCACATATAAGATCAACCCATGAATCAAGATAGAAATCCATGAACAAACACATTAAAGCTTCATTTCTACACTTCCATGGAGGTTTTACCTCAAAACATGCCAAATAAACTTGATTCATAACATATATAGTCAAATACACTCCATTTCCCCTTTATTCAACTTCCTTTCCATAAGATTATGAATGATTCAACTCTATTTGAAGAAAATAAAAGAGATTCTTACCTTGATTAGCTTGATTTCCCCTTTCTCTCCTCTTCTCCCTTGCTCTCTCTCTCTCTCCCTGAATTCTCTCTTCTCTCTTTCTTTCTCCAGATTCTTCTTCTCTCTTTTGAGTCTAAATGGTCAACATCCTTATCTCATAACATATATATCATATTAACCCATTTTGCCAAAAACCTTTAAGCCAAACAAGGCCCTTGCCCTTACATCTCATATAATCTATTTGAGCCAAAATTCTGAGCCAAACAAGACTTAGCGATTCAGATAAATTTCAGTCTTCCATTGAATTTCTCAAATGGTTCTAAAAATTCTCGGTATCACATAGGTATATTCAATTTCATTTTCTGAACCCATTATGGTCATCAATTTCAGTCCCGAATTCGTAATTCCAACAGATATTTTACTCATTCACACAGATCTTTTTCAATTAATTCATCCAATCACATAAACACATAATTAATCACAGATACAGACGTCATACATGTTGGGGTCATTACACTCTCCCCACCTTAAGAAGTTTGGTCCTCCAAACTTTACTTATCCTGGCAAAATCTCAATCAGGCATCTCAGTTACATGGTATTACTCACCCCATAGCCATTCAATAGTTCACAGAAGTGTCAGCATATAAAAAGAACAATTCAACGGTTCTATTCAATTATTCAACATGACAAAACAATTCTTGATTCCATCTCATAGCAGTGAAAACAATATTATATCATAACAATCATTCCGGAAAGACATGTACGGAAACAAGTCCAAGTTCCATTATCATATCATCATAAAAGAAATTCATCTTCTAATAATCAATATGAAATCCACATTTGGAAAGTTCTCCATGGGAATGCTTCATTCCAAGTATATCATATAACGTGTTCAATCATGGAGCAATCAAAGTTACATAACATGTTCACACGGCGAAGAAATTACCTGTACACCATTTTCCTTCCTTAATCAATCACTGATTCTGTCTTATTTACATTCCGTGCATTGGTGTCTTTCGTTGATCTATAACTCATAGCAGATAGAGCATTTCCTTTTCAACATAATCATTTCTCCGTTGCCTTATCATTACTGTTCTTGTCTCATCATTCACCGTTCTCATTCACTGTTCTTATTTCCATATATTCATTGTTTATGTCATGCTCTATTTCTTTTCTAATGCACCTAACAGCTCATATGGACACGTGTGTGGGTAATTAACTCGTGCGCTCTGATACCACTCTGTCACGCCCCAAACCCGCCCCGAAAGGGTTAGGAAAATTTACTAAATAAGAAAACTCTTAACTAAGAAAACTCTTAACTAAGAAAACTCTTAGACTATATGGGCTTTATTTATTTATTTATATATCATTACTCTTTTTAAAAAAGTAAAACTTAGTTAAGAGTTACCATTCTTCTTAAATGTTTACATTTTTTTTTCCACATCACCTAAGACTACTCTTTTTCCTCACTCTCTATCCTTAATTGATTAAGAATTACACCATCTCTGTTCAAGTAATATCCATAATCATATGGATAAGTTGGCTCAAACACCCGATTATAAAAAATGAAAAAAACTAACTGAATGATAGACATCAAGCATCACCACCGACATAATTTAGCACGCAAATCAAAAATTTGACAAAACAGAATTCCAACAAGTGGCCGGCCTCCACAGAACTTGTCTGCGCATGCCTGAATTTGGCTACTCGCAAGTCACCAGAGCTATTACCGTAGAGAGAGGGAGAGCTTCGAATTTGGGGTTGATCGAACTAAATATGATTTTGCCCTAATTGTAATTGAGTAACTTTCTCAATTTATACAGGCTTGTTTGGACCGCCAGTATTTTCTCTGTTGGAAAAACAAGCGATAGAAGAGGTGAGTTCCTCATTAGCCAAACCAGTCCTTGTAAATTAATCAGCACCATAGGATGCATATTTGTCATTTTAAACACTACACTGTCGGTCCAGTGATCTCACAACGTCGTTTTAATCAATCCTCTTTTTTCTTAGAATTTGGAATTCTACAACTCACCTCTTCTATCGCTTGGAGGATTGATTAAAACGACGTTGTGAGATCACTGGACCGACAGTGCAATGTTTAAAATAACAAATATGCATCCTATGGTGCTGATTAATTTACAAGGACTGGTTTGGCTAATGAGGAACTCACCTCTTCTATCACTTGTTTTTCCAACAGAGAAAATATTGGCGGTCCAAACAAGCCGGTATAAATTGAGATAGTTACTCAATTACAATTAGGGCAAAATCATATTCAATTCGATCAACCCCAAATTCAAAGCTCTCTCTCTACGGTGATAGCTCCGGCTACAGGCGAGTAGCCAAATTCAGATATGCATAGACAAGTTCTGCAGAGGCCAATGACTTGCTGGAATTCTGTTTTGTCAAATTTCTAATTTACGTGCTAAATTTTGTTGGTGGTGATGCTTGATGTCTCATATTCAGTTAGTTTTTTTTTTTTTTATAATCGGGTGTCCGAGCCAACTTATCCATATGATTATGCATATTGTTTGAATAGAGATTCTGTAATTCTTAATCAATTAAGGATAGAGAGTGAGAAAAAAGACAAGTCTTCAGGTGATGTGGAAAAAAAAATGTAAACATTTAAGAAGAATGGTAACTCTTAGTTTTACTTTTTAAAAAAGAGTAATGATATATAAATAATTGTATAGAATGATGTTAGGAAAATTTACTTATAAATCCCATGTTGATCCATTTAGTTGTAAGAGTTTTCTTATGGACCAATTAGTCTTGTTTTTTTGGAAAGTTACATTTGAGTGATTTTAGTGCCATTTGAGTTGACACAAATACCCTTTTGTGTTTTTTTTTTTTTTTTGGTGATTTGGGTTGGAATGGATATGGAATATTGACATTTTGCACGATTATTGGGTCAATAACGTTGGTTGTTTTTATTGAATTCCCATGGTGGGTTTTTGATGTTAACGCTCCAACTATGTTCATTATGTTCACAAATCATAAATTATTAACACGAAGACCATGTTAACATCAAGGCAAACACATCGAACATTCACATCAACAAAAAAACAGAGCATTATACAAACCTATAAATTCATCACAACATATAAGATAAGCCCCAAATTTGTAATTTCACACTGTGTGAAATACCACATTTATCCCTTAACATTGCAGAACCCCCATATTATTAATGTCCTTTTGTGTCAAATACACTATAATGGGACTTCTGGATCTATTAAAAAAAAAAAAAAATATCTTAGGATTTATTGGTGCATCGCCCATGATGTTATTTATTGTTGTTTTTTCATTTTTAATTGAAACACCCATTATTATTTTAAGAATTTCAAAAAATATCGTAGACACATCATTTTAGATATGTTTTTTTTTTTTAAATAAATTTTCTGTTTACAAATTATTTTGACACCATCATATTTGTTTTTTAACAATTTTAGTGGTGTCAATTTCCGAAAGTTTTTCCAAAATTTTACACAGTACTATAATTTTGGTGCTCTTTTCCAAAATTTTACACAATACTAGTATATAATTTTCTAACTAAAAATACATAGCTCTGCCCCTGGTTGTTAAATGGCTTTGTTTGTGCAAAAAAAAAAAAAAAGGGTTGTGTGCATATAAAAAATGAACTTGAAAATGTATAGATTGGTGAATAAGTTGGATCTTCTAAAAGGGCTTGAATGTACAGTCAAATTTTCATTCACCAGTTGCGATGGTTATATGTCACGTTTTGATCTCTATATTCCTAGATGGATGGTTAAACTATTGCTTTATGCAATGCAATTATGTTTCATTACTTCAGAAAACAAGATTTGGTTTGGTAAAATTCTTAGTTTCCTAGATGAATTGTTAAATAGTGATTTTATTCAAGGATATTTTGTTTCAATAAATCATGTTATGGTTGAGTCAGTAACCCTTGACTGGTCGAGGTTCTGGGTTTGAAAACATTGACCTCTATTGTGGCTATTTCCTTGCCTCCTACAGCCCTAGCACCCCCTCCCCACCACAACACCACCAGTGATAAGTGATAACATGTCAGGGTTCCGAATTACCTTTGCAATAATTTCTCAATTATACATATGTGAATTTTGCATATGAATGTGCATGAAGATGTACATATATATATATAGGATTGATGTTAAGTGAGCATAGTTTGTTTGTCTTGCAGATGGAGCAAGAAGTCATCGAAGCAGATATAGTGTTGCCCACTCACCTTAGTTTCAAAAAGGTTCAGATGTACGAGAAGTACCCAAAGGGACAGGCGAGGGGAAGGCACTGGAAACATCTCAAGCAGATCATCCAAGCTGAAAATTACCAGAACTACCCCCCTGATGAACCCAATTGTGAGTTTTGAAAACACATTTTATTGTGCTTTTTGTTGAGATAGAACACAACGGCTATACAGAAGTGAATCTTTATTTAGAAAGATACACTCAAGTATACAAGAAGACTCTCAAGGACACCTCACTCTTGGAATCACTCACACTCAAGCACTTGACTCCACTCTTGATTGTTGTGTCTTGTCCCTTCCAAATGAGGACACTTCCCTTTATATAGTCATCCACCTCCTCAATGGATGGCTAGGATCATTTTGATCCAAGAGCTATTATTAATCCTCTAGAATATTCCAGCATAAACTCATACTTTTCAATATTCTAGAACTCTCTAAACTATTCTAGTATATAATAGTATTTTCTATACTTCTAAAATATTCTAGAACCTTCCTGAACCTTCTAGATTTCTCTAGATTTCTACAAGCTTCTCTAGCATTCCGGAATCTTCTACAATGTTCTAGAATCTTCCGGATTTCTTTAGATCTTTCTAGAATCTTCTAGATCTTTTCCGGAGTCTTCTAGATTATTCAACATATGCACTTAATAGCCTAGATGATTCTAGAAAGTCAATGATGACTCTTAACATTTTTTTCTTTCTAGTTAGTCCCTTTCTAAAAGCTTAGACTGACATTTCATGTCAAGCCTTTAAACTTTGAGTGAGATTACTTTCAGAAAGTTGTTGATGTCAAACTTTCCTTGATGGAATTTTTAGCCCTTATGTTCATCTTGTTTGCAGATGTTAATATAGAATCACCACCCTCTATGCATCCATGCAAAAGAATTTGTGACATAACAGGATATGAGGTATGTCACTCTCTAGAAAAGATGTGGTTATTGTTATTTCTTTCCGCTTCATGGGAATATATGCTAAAGTTGGTTGTTTGATGCAACTGGAATTGTGCTCTGCTCATTTCAACATAGTTCCATTATTCTTGAATGTTTTGTTCTGCTTCTCGGAGTAGGGTATAAATTAGTTTAGGTGACTATATGACAGTTTTTTTTATTTTTTTATTTTTTATTTTAATAATCGGCAAAATCTCCCAAACACCCCCATACTCCACCCCTCCCAAACCCACCCAAACACCCATGCCCCTACTGGGGCTTGAACCCCCAAGCTCCCCTATGGAGTGTTTGGGTGATGCCACTAGGCCACAATGCCATTGGCGCTTAAGTTGGTTGTTTGATGTAACTCGAATTGTACTCAGCTCATCTGTATCCTGTTGAAGTTTTCGTTTTTTCGGTTTAGCTGCGCTTATGCTTGTTTACAAATCTAGCAGCAGTACACTAGCTTAGACATCCAAAGATAAATTGCGTATGTTAAAAACAGCAAACCAATTCTCCATCTTTGTTAATATAGAAATGGCATTATGCAGTCGAGGATAGAATGATCTTCATGATGACTTGAAGTTTAGAAAAGAGTGCTTGTTATGTCAAATCTGGATGAGAACTCAACTGTTCCTAGCATTGCTTATTTCAGAATTAAAATAACAAAATCACAAGACAAAAAGAAAATTGAAGCCTATTATTCTATGATGCAGTCGAAACTTATTTTTAACTATATTGTTTGAGATAGAAATTGTACTGAAGAAGATGAATGAGGTAAGACTTTAGGACTAGATGGTTATTAACTTATTAAGGCTTGAAAATACTTAGGTGTGGAGGGGGTGTCTTGGTTAACAATGACTAAAATGAAATATACTTTATGTTACAGAAAGTTGATATATATTATCCACTGGTTTGAAGCCATCTCATCTCATTCTGGTAACTTGTATTACTGGTATGTTTTATCCACCATTGTTTCTAAAATGAATGGGGACAATTTTTAATTTCACATGCAGGCACCTTACTATGATCCAAGGACTAACCTCCGCTATGCAAATGCTGATGTGTTCAAGCTCATAAGATCACTTCCTAATGAGTATGTTCAGAGGTATCTGGCCCTGAGAAATGCGGCAGTCGTTCTGAAGTAACTTCCAATAGTGTTAATTAAGCCATGGATGGGCACTGTATTTTTCTGTAAATTAATTATTATGAAAATTTGAAGTAGGTTTTACATGGAGTTTGTTTTTGTTTCTTTATGGGCCACTTGGTGTAATGTGTGTTAATGAGAGAAATTTTAGAGCATTGTTGACAGATGTGGTGCCTAATGAGTAATTGTGGTCGTTAGTGGGATGATATGGTGTCGGATTTGTTAGTTTGCTTTCGGGTCAAATGGTCTCATTGTAAAGGGTGTTTTGTTAGCAGGTCATGCTTGATTTGTGAATGGGTTGATATGATACCATGCCTCTAGAAGACTCATTTGCCGATCTTACCCCAGCCATTTGACTGATAATGAGTCTGTTTAATGTCGTATTCATCAATTTAAGCAGGCTTGGTCAAGGAAAGAATTCATACTCGGTGTAGTTCTACCACTGTGTCTGACGTTTGAATCTTCGTTGGTGTCCAAGCTTAAAAAGGGGGTGGCTAGGCATTCGAATCCAAAGTCTGGTGTGCACCCTAATATGGTTGGGGATACAACAAATTGTGGTTGCTGACCACATTGTCATATCAAGTCCCATCAAATTGTAACTTTAATTACAGTGGGTGATTTGAGTATGGTTTGTTTTTTATTTTTTATTTATTACGCAAAGACGTATAAATAGATTAAAAAAATGATGTAACAGAAAAAAAGTCAATAAATAACTTATTTGATTTGTTGTCAAGCAATTTTATTTTTTAATTTAAAAGTCAAAAAAATCATTAAAAATATTAAGGGTCAATTACGCCCGGTGAGAAAAAGATTGGGAGCTTTAAATATAGAGCTATGAAAGAGTTCTAATAAGCTGATTTTCACCCATGATAGAATATTTGTGCTTTGTCTTTTGTTTTTTTTTTTTGGAGGGAAAATTTGGTTATAAACTCTTTTTACCTTCTCTTTATTGTTAAAAAGACTAAGAAAAAAATTATACTTTTAAAACCTCCTTATAATTATAAAGTCTTGTATAAAGGACAAAATTTATTATTTAAATATTTTATCAGACTATTATATCCTCAACTAAATCTTCTCTAAACACCATCTCAATCTCTTAAATTTTGTCAGATACACCTATTGCTTATACATGGACGACAACGCCATGGCTAGGATTTCAAGTCATCGACAGCTGGGAAGGTCTCTCAGCCAAAAAGATCTATCAAAAAACCATGATAGCAGTCAGTCTTCTACACTAACTGATGATGAAGCAAGAGATGGTCATTCTAGTAAAAATATGATTGAGAAGACAATTCGGGCAGTTTACACGCAAGAAAAGGCAGAGCATCCTTCTGGGGATGATGTGAATAGTGGGTTGTATAAAGCAATGCGGAAAGAACTTAGATATGATGTTGATGAAATCAGGATGGAACTTGAACAAGCCATGGATAGAAAAACCTCTAACGGACTCTCTCTCAGACGACCACTCTCCCAAAGAGAGAGAGAGATTGATTGTTGTTTTCAATTTTTTTTTTTTTGATTTGCTAATAGATCTAAGAATAAAATTTGAATTTGATTCGTTCATTTAATACGTACTTTATTTTTTTTAATAGTAAAATTTTATTCTGGTTAAAAAAATATTGATTTGCTTAATGATATAAAATTTTACTTTGAATCATAATAAATTTTACTTTAATTCAGAATAAAATCATACTTTCAGAATAAAATTTTACTCTGAATCAAAGTAAATTTTACTCTGAATTAGAGTAATAAACTTTACTTTGATTCAGAGTAAAATTGTACTTTCAGAGTAAAAATTTACTCTGAATCAGAATAAAATTTTACTATGAAATACACTGTGAGAATAACTTAATAGAAGGACTGATAAATATGAGGGTAGTATAGTAAAATAAACAAGTTTTTAAATATTAGAAAATTTTAAAAGTACTTATATAATTCTTGCCTTTTTAAAAAATAAATTAAATAATGAAGAGTCTATCACTAAAATTCCTTTTTTTTTTCACTTTATTACATTACTAAAACTCAAATTAAAGTTTTAAATTTAAAACTCAGATTCATTTCCCTTTTGTTTATGCATCAGTGGAAACTGTTTTGGAATTTCAGTAAAGTTGAAAAGTTCAAACTCTTTCCATGCTCACTCTCTCCTCTCCTCTCCTCTGTCTTTCTTTTCTGTCTTGTCTTGTCCACCCTCACTCGCTCTCCCCTTTTTTTTCTCTCACTCTCACTCTCACTGTCTCTCACCCCTCTTCCGTTTTTTTATTTTTTTTTATTTTTATTTTTAAGCAAATTACACTAATAATCTTGTAATTTGGGAATTATATCACTTTAATATTTGACATTTTAATTATAATATATTTGATTTTAAATTTTAAATATTATTTTAAATAAAGAAAATTGAAAATACTGTTACTCTATTTCAAAGATAAAGTTATTAATTTGATAAAATATAAATTAATTTGATAAAAATAAATATTAAAAAACTATTTTTGAATCTTAAAAAATTATGTGTACTCACCAAAAATAAAATTATATAAAAATGATAAATCTTTTACTTTTTTATTTTTATACCAAATTAATTTTTCGTATGTGTTTTAATGATGATCATGTAAGAGCATCTCCAACGGTTAACCTTTTCTTTCATCAAATCTGATGCGAAAAAGGGTGATTTCCTCAATTTGGTATTACCTCCTCCAACGGTTGCATCAAAATAATATTGGATGGGGACAACCGGTGGGACAACCGGCCGGTTGACCGGCCGATCGACCGGTGAGAGGAAGAAATTTTTTTTTTTTTTACCTGTTTGCACCTTTTGGACCCTGCTTGAACCCACTTATTTGAAAGGAGCCAGTTAACCGGTAGGCCAACCGGCCGGTCGACCGGTGGCCCCACCTCCAACGTTCCTGCACAGTAAATTGGTGAAACCTTCCGCGTATTCTCAGTTTGATGAAATTTTTGCTTCATTCTCAGTTTGATATGAGTTTGGTGAAACCGTTGGAGAGGAAAAAGGTGGCTTTTTTCATCAAATTCAAATTTGATGCTGAGTCTGATGCAGCGTTGGAGATGGTCTAATGAGTGTGTCTGTTTTTGTTTATTTTTTAGATGATTATAATGTAATAGACGATTATATTTGTTATTAATAGATATTTTTTTATGGCTATCATGTAATGGATGATTATTAGGATTTTAATATGTAATCGATATGTTTAATATATGAAATATTTTTAGTTTTGAATTTTTTGATTTAATAGATTGGTTTAATAATGACATTAAAGTTGTTGCCATGTTTGACTTTTGAAAAAATAAAAATTAATTTAAGAAAAATAAATATCAAAAAATATATATTTTAAAAAATTATTTCTACCCTTTCAAAAGATAAAATTATATAAAAATATGTGTTTTTAATTTTTCTTCACCAATTTAATTTTTAGTTTCTTAGAAAAAATTTCTGAAGATAGATTTTGAAAACCAAACCAAATAGAACTTTATAACTAAAAAAGTTTCAACATTATTCATTAAAAAAAAAAAAAACTATTACATTTTAGGGCTCGTTTGGTAACAGGTTATTTTAGTAACTTTTTAATTTTTTGGCTAAAATATGAGGTAAAAAAAACTAGTATATTTGGGATGACTTTTTAATTTTTTACGAAAATATGTACAAAAAATAGAGAGAAAATGGGATTTTTGATTTTTTTGGTATAGGTTATTAGTTTTTTGATTTTTTAGTGACTTTTTTACTTTTAGGTTAAAAAGTGATATTGCCAAACGAGACCTCAATTAACATACAAGTTAACCAGTACAAAATAAGTTGTATGACGACTTTATCCTTGAAATTGATCGTTTGCAAAGGAAATATCTTTGATTGTCCTTATTTCAAACAATATTTAAAATTCAGGGTCAAATGTATCACAATTGAAAAGTTAAGGATCAAAGTGGTACAAGTTTCAAACTACAAGAACTGTTTGTATAATTTGCCCTTTAGTTTTTTTAATAAATGCATATAATTTTTAATAGGAAAATGATATTTGTAACATTAATCATAAAATGCGTAACTTTAATACAAATTAATGCAACAAAATGTCCATAATTTTATGGTTAATGTTACAAAAATTTGTGACTTTATTTATGATATTTTTTATTATGTCATTTTGTAATGAAATTACATTTTAAGTAAGAATGCATATGATATAGACCCCTAAAGGGTGCATACTATGAAAGAACCCTTTTTAATATATAAATTTAATTTTTATAAAATTGATATCTTTAAAAAAATATGAACTTAAAGGCAAGTTTGGTAATAAACTATTTTAACAAAAAAAAGCAAAAAGAACAACTACAAAAAGTTAATTCTTTTCTCTATTTTGCTACAAGTTTTTTTCTGTGAAAAAGTAAAAGTCAATTAAAATAATTAGTTCCCAAAATAATTCTAATATAAAATATGTAAATTAAAACAATATAAATAAAAATAATAATTTATAATAAATAAATAATATACATTTTATTTTTATAAAATTAGTACCATTAAAAAAAATATTGATGATATCTTCAAAATGAGACTAATATTAAAATATATAAATTAAAATTCTTTAAAATAATAATTTAAATTTGTTTACCAAACTATTTTTTTTCATTAAAACTAGTTTGAGGAAAAAATATAAAATATTCATAATTTTTAGGTAAAATTACAAACATATCCCCTTTAAATTTAGGCAGTGGCTTTGGTCCAGTCCAAGATCGGACTGGACCGTGCTGTGGGGTTTGTGGAGGTCCACTACGGGTCTCGTTTTGATAATCTGAACCGTTCAATGTGTAGAACTTGTCGAGTACTATATGCTTGTAAAAAATCACGTTGATCGGATATCGATAGCTATGTGAACAAAACAGTTTTTTATCAACCGTTAATTGTTTCACCGTCCATTTTGTTTATACAAAACTGATTTGATCACATAGCTATTGATATCCGATCAACGTGATTTTTTATAAGCATGTAGTACTCGACGAGTTCTACACATTGAACGGTTCGGATTATCAAAACGGGACCAAAATATGGGCCCCATAAGCCGAACTGGACGGGTCCAGTCTTGATCTCAACTTGAGACAAGCTGGACCCTTAAATTTACTTAAAATACAAATTACTCGTATGATTCTAGATAATATATTTGTGATAATTGGTTAGGGTCACTCATTTAAAAATTACAACCTTTTGATGAATGTACGCTGATGAGGTTATAATTCCAACGGAAGATAGGTCGGACTGATCCACACTTCTAACGGCTTTGCTGGTCTTGGAGCCTACAGAATGTGCCCGCAAAAAGGTCCAAAGGGGGAGGTAATCTCCCGGCAGACCCTCCGACGATCGAGTTAGAATAGGATATATTGACTATGTAGAGAGAGAAGAAGTGAACGGAGAACTTAACCTTTTTGGCGTCTCGGAAGCTTCCTTATATCATTTGCTCATCATTTCCTTGTCTTTTTCATCCTGTCTTGTTGGCCAAAAGTCTATATTTTAGGTTGTATCATTCATAGTGAATCTGCATCCTTTGCCATGGAAGGGTTGTCGCATTTAATGCTACCATGACCTCATTGATGGCCGATGTGTGGGTGCAATAACTTTGCAAGATCTTTATCTGCCTACATGGCTGATTCCCTGCCCGATATGTGTTTGAATGTTATTGGTCATGGTCCATTATTGGTTTCTCAAGGTTACTGGGCTTTAATATCCAAGCTGTGGGCTGGGCCTTGTGTCCAGACCGTAGGCTAGACCCTCTTGGAGGCCCATCAGTATAAGTAGTCCCCCAGTCTCGAGTACAGTTTTAGCCCAACGAAAGGAGTAGTTAGGGCGGAGGTAGTTCTCTAGGCACAGTGACCGATCGTGAGAAGGGGCGAGTCGCGAGAGTGACCACGCGAGGTGACTGACCGAGAGGTGGGCCAACCAAGCAGAGTGATCGATCGTAAGGTGGGCCGACCGAGCAGGGTGACCGACCGTAAGGTGAGCCGAGGAAGGTGATTGGCCGTGAGGAGGGCCGAGGGAGGTGACCAACCGTGAATGAGACCGAGCGTAAAATGACCGAGCATGATGAGGGCCGACTGCGAAGGGGACCGAACGTGAGATGATCGAGCGTGAGGAGGGCCAACTACGAGGTGATTGAGCGTGATGAACAACCGTGAGGTAGTATGAGGGAGGTGACCAACCATGAGGTGATCGAGCGAGATAACTGACCGTGAGGTGGTCCAAGGGAGGTGACCGAACGTGAGGAGGGCCGACCGCGAAGGGGACTGAGCGTAAGATAACCGACCGTGAGGAGAGCCAACCGCGAGGTGATCGAGCGTGATAACCAGCTGTGAGGTGGTCTGAGGGAGGTGAGTGATCGTGAGGAGGGCCGACCGTGAAAGGGACTGAGTATGAGATGACTAATCGTGAGGAGGGCCGACCACGAGGTAATCAAGTGTGATAATCGACCATGAGGTGGTCCGAAGGAGATGACCGATCGTGAGGAGGGCAGACCGCATAGGGGATCGAGAAAAGATTAACGGTGCGTGGGGCTTGAGGATGGGAAAAAGTACGTGCTGATGTGAAGTATATAGATAGGAAAAAGGAAAGAGAATTAGTTGGGTAAGGAAGGGATCGTGGTGGTACACGTGGTACAACAAGGGCCGCTGATGAGGGAGACGAATAGGGTGTAGGAGGTGAGGGGGTTGGTAAGGTAGGATGTTAAAAAGGTAGGGGTTGTATTTTTGTTCGAATTTTCAAATTGGCAAATTTTAATCGCAATCATCGGGGAATAGGTAAACCCTGGGCTTTTGGACTTGTGCGTTTTACCTACTTAATTGCAAAAAACTAGCACATTCCAGACTTAAGTTCCTTTATCGCACAAGATTCACCCGTTTGGGATATCACAAATTTTCTTGCCTCCACAACTGAAACAATAATTAGAAACGTGAAAGAGATGGCACAATATAAAACGCCATCCATAGAAGTGGATGCATTAGGAGATAATGATGGGGTGGAGGTGGCAGAGCAGTATAGGGTGGAAAGGGAGCGGAGAGGCCAACGCAGCCCCTAGGGTCGACAATAATCTCGGCGGTATAGCCGATTAGCCAAGTGGCGCTGGACCACAGGCATATGATGGCAGACAAATCCACTCTAACGGCAGAGGATCTGGAGGAGTTGCGCAGCAAATACCAGATTCCAGCAGACATAGAGTTGAGGCTGCTAACAACGAAAGAGAGGGCGTCAGACACACAACCAATAGAGTTCGCATTGTATGAAGAGGCGTTGTGCGGGGCCCTAAGGTTACATCTCCCACAGCTAGTGGTGGACGTGGTAAACCGCCTAGAGGTGGCCTTAGGACAGCTTATGCCGAACACGTGGAAGATTCTGTTCGCTTATGCAATTGCATGGTCGCAGACAACTGGAGGGGAGATGATGACAGTGGATGAGTTTTTGTCCTGCCACAAGGCGTCAGGGCAACAGGAGACATGAGTGACCTTACAAGCTGTAACAGGAAGAGGATTGGTGGTAGGACTGTCTTCGTCGGTGAAAGGCTAGTGGCCAAAGTGGTTTTTTGTGTCGGTGAGCGATGGAAAAGGAGTGCGTATAATTTGGAAAGTCCTCACCAAGTTGTGGGAGCCAAAGTTAGATGCCGAGGCGGAGAGGAGGGCTAAACAGATGAAGGACTAAGGGGAGAAAGAGGGGCTAAAGTGGGATGATCTTGTCCAATCCTTAGCATTGTTTGCCCTAAATTTGGGGCCACAACCAGCCGAAAGAGATCCGACGCCAGAGGAGATGGAGGTGAGGGGGAAAGCTCAGGAGGAGGAGGACAAGCGAGCTTTTGCAAGGGCAGATAAATATAAGGAGAAATAATTAGTTCTAGCGCCGAAGCTGGTTACGAAGAGGTCAGTTAGACCACACCCTAAGCCATTCGGAAAGAAAGACCTAACCGACTTTGTGCCTTTGCGAGCGCCATTCGATCTGTTGAAGGAAAGAAACAAGAGGGAGGTGGATACGATATTGAAAAAAAAGAAAAGAAATGTGGCTGTAGAATGGGGTGAAGGAGGGCCGGTGGAAAAGAAGGTGAAAGAGGAGGTAGTGGAGTTGCCCCCAAGTCAGGAGGGGGAGACCAAGATTGGTATGGGGGCGGAGAAAGGTTTGGCCAAGTTCCTAAGTGGCCAAGTGGTGAACGAATCAGGCGAGCAAAAAGGGTTGGCAAAAACCGACCAGTCGGCTAATCTGCCCTCCAAAGACGTGTCCTTATAAGATGTGCCCCCAAGTTAGGAGCTAAGGAGAGAGCGGGCGAGTGGAGTAAAGACCAGCGCCGCGCTGAGGACCGCCACGCATCACGTTCGCGTGGTGGTTGGCTGATTGGCGGGTGATGGGGGTGAAGCTAGGGTCGCCGCAGACTGTCTGTTGGAGGTTGTTGAGGACGCGGCCATGCGGAGTATGGCCCAATTTACAGAGGTCGACCTCATGAGAGGGTTCTGCTCAGTGTAGATGGAAGCAGAGACCCTGGCGGCGGCCCTACTAGGCAAGGTAGTGGGGGCCAAAATGGAAGCAAAACCGCTAAAGGCCCAGCTGGAAGGGGTACGGGCACAATTGCAGAACTTAAGGGTGGAGACGGTCAGCTGAAGGAAGGCAACATGGAGTGCCTGCGTAAAAGGCCTAGCCTATGCTCAGAGGGCAAAAAAGATAAAGGTCTTGGCGGTGGTGCAGGGTTACTTAGCTGAGCGCACCAGGCCTTTATCTGCCAAAAATTTGTTAAAATGGCTTGTTACTACAGTTTATAATAAAGTGAAGTTATAAAAACTACCCAGTCTAACTGAGGTTTTGCTTAGCTTAATTTGGCTGAGCTCTTCATGTTCAGTCTGGCTGAGGCTTGGCTTAACTCAGTCTGTCACGACCCGCTCCTCGTACCCAAGGGTTAAGTATCGTGATGGCCAGTAACTGAGGTTACCTCCGGCCAATTCTTAAACAAATTAATAAACGCAAGCGGAAGAAATATTTAAGTAAGGGTACCAAAATAATCATCGGAGCTTCTATTTTTATTACAAAATTTACTGACCAAAAAGGTCGATATTTACATAGAGAAATATCATAAAAGTGTGTGTGTGTCTATTCCGCAGTCACGCGTCTAAGATTTTCCAGAAGCTATTTCTGAATTGCATGTTTCCTGAAAATTGGTAAACAACTATAAGCACATGGCAGAGTGAGAAATATTATACCAAGAGTATAAGGGACACGAAATAACCATGGATCGTTAATTAGGCCAAAACATTTATATAAACAAATCATTTGAGTAGCAGAAATCATTTAAGTAGCGGAAACTGAAATATAGATATTATGTAAGTAAATGACCATAACCACGGTACAGAACAGAGGTCACAGAAGTGATAGTAAGAACAGAGGTACGGATTCAAGAGGTGGCTCGTATGGATTCTAGAGGTGGCTCCCACAATAGTGTAGCACTTAGTTCCGCACAGCACTTTGGTTCGCACATAACAGAGGTGCGGATTCAAGAGGTGGCTCATACGGATTCTAGAGGTGGCTCCCACAATAGTGTAGCACTTAGCTCCGCACAGAACAGAGGTCAATGGATCCATGACAGACAGAGGGCCACAAAGTAACCAAACAGAGGCCAATGGTTATTTAAGTCCCCCAAGGTGTGGGACTCCCGTGGTGGTACTTACAAAACATAATTATTTATAAGGTCATAGTCAAATATTCTTTAAAATATAAACAAACATATCCATGGGTTTCCTTTTAAGCAAATAGAGTTCAGAAGATAAACCATGTAACTGAAACATTTATAAAACATAACTTTTATTAAAAACATAATTTGTATAAAACAGATTTTGGTAAATCAAAACATACGTAAAATACATTTTGGTGACTCAAGGTATAATATAACTCACCTTAACTTTAATACTTTACTCTTTCTTTCTACTATCAAAAACCTTTTCACCTTCCACTATTCTTTTCTTCCTTTTCTCTCTTTCTTTTCTTTCTTTCTCTTTTCTTTTCTTCTTTCTTTTCCTTTCTTTCTTTTTCCTCCTTCCCACCCAGGTGCAACGTCCTCCTATATATAGGGAAGGACGATCAGTCATAGGCCAACGCGTGGGCAGAAAATCTCTCTCCAGATTCAATTCATTAATTAAATAGATTCAATCTCATCCTAAATAAATATTTAAGATAATTACCCTTTTGACCCAATATTTTAACATAATTATATAAATAATTTAATTCTTAAATAAATTACATTTTATCGTATATTAACAGAAAATTAATAATTTATTTTATTACCACACCCATTAATATTATTATTATTATTATTTATATTTTGACCCTTAAATTCATAATAATTATATTATTTTACAAAATTACACATAATAATATATAATAAATTATTTATTTTTCGAACTGAGATTAAATAATATTAGTATAAATTCTACAGAATAATTAAAAAATTTGGGTTGTTACACAGTCAGGCTGAGCTCTTCAAGCGCAATCAAGCTGAGCTCATGAGGCTCAGTCGGACTGAGGCTTTAAAGGGCTCAGTCTAGCTGAGGCTATGTTTAACTCAGTCGTTGAGCTCTTTATGCTCAGTCTGGCTGAAACTTTGGAGGGCTCAATCTGCCTGAGGCTATGTTTAACTCAGTCTGACTGAGTTCTTCATGCTCAGTCTGGCTGAGGCTATGTTTAACCCAGTCTGGCTGAGTTCTTCATACTCAGTCTAGCTGAGGCTCTTTAGGTACAGTCTATATTTAACTCAGCCAAATTTGTTTAATTTTGGATTAAGGCACAACACAGATAATGGGAATCTTGAATTGTTGTCATAGTCCTGCGATCATAAATACATGCATGGCATGGCAAGAGCCAAAATGGACAAGTGTCCCGATCACCAAAATGAAACATACAACAATTTAAATCAAACAAAAAACAAGAATTGTCGTTTTACTAGAAATAATATTTCAAGTGTTCGACATTCCATGGATGGGGAAGGTCTCTGGCTTCCATGTCTTGGAGATGGTATGTGCCTGGGCAGGGTTTTGCTTTGACGATGTAAGGGCCTTCCCACTTAGTTGCTAGCTTGCCCTCGGTTGGGTTTTTGGTGGCAAGAGTGGCTTCACATAAGACGAGGTCTCTTACTGTGAACTCCCTTGGTCGGACTCTGCGATTATAGTGCTTCCTTACTTTCTGTTGGTATAAGGCTAGTCGGACGGCGACTGCTTTTCGTAGTTCCTCGATGAGGTCTAGGTTGGCTCTCCGAAGGTCTTCGTTTAGGTGTGGATTGGGGCGGATGATTCTGGGCGTTGGTAAGCTGACTTCCACAGAGATGACCGCTTCAGCGCCGTATGTTAGGCGAAATAGGGTCTCCCCAGTTGGAGTCCAGGCGGTCGCTTGATAAGCCTAGAGGACGTTAGGCAATTCCTCTGCCTAGAGGCCCTTGGCGGCCTCCCATTTGGTCTTGATGATTTTTCAGCAAGGAGCTGTTGGTAACCTCCATTTGACCGTTGGCTTAAGGATGGCCTGGGAAGAAAAAACAAGTCTTAATGTTGAGTTCTGTGCATAATTCCCTGAATTTGGCGTTGTCGAATTGTTTGCCATTGTCGGAGATAATGGCTTGAGGAATCCCAAACCGACACACAATGGACTGTCAGATGAACTTAGTGGTATTCCGCTCAGTAATATTGGCAAGAGGTTCCGCTTCGACTCACTTAGTGAAGTAATCGATGGCCACTATGGCAAACTTTACTTGACCCCTGCCGGTCGGCAAATGACCCATGAGATCAATTCCCCATTTAGCGAAGGGACAAAGGCTGCTGAGCGTGATCAATTTCGTTGGAGGGCGCGTGAGGGGATGTTAGCGAAATGTTGGCATTTGTCACATTTCATCACAAAATCAGCGGCGTCCTGACTGAGTGTGGGCCAAAAGTAACTTGTTCGGAGAATTTTATGAGCCAAAGATCGTCCCCCAGAGTGATTCCCACAAACTCCCTCATGTATTTTTATCATTACATAGGTTGCTTGGTCATTATTGAGGCATCTGAAATATGGTCGTGAGAATCCCCTTTTATACAAGGTGCCACTAATAATGACGTAATTCAATGACTGAGTCCTGACTTTGGCGGCTTTGAGTTTGTTTGTTGGAAGTGTTCCCCGCTCGAGGAATGTGACGATGTCCTGAGCCCATTATTGGTTTCTCAAGGTTACTGGGCTTTAATATCCAAGCAGTGTGCTGGAACCTATTCGAGGCCCATTAGTATCATATGCTGACATAGATTTCTTTTGCTGCTTTGGGTGGAATGTGTATAGATCTTAGGGGTGTTCACGGATCGGTTTTGTGCGGGTTGCGGTTCGATTTTGACCCGCCTGCATGTATGCGGTTTAGGGAAAAGTCAAACCGCAACCGCACGCAATGCGGTTTGCGGTTTGTGCGGATGGGGTTTGCGGATGTGCGGGCGGTTGCGGGCAGTTTGCAGTTTTGATATTTTCCTTTAAAAATTAATTTGAGTTTTTTTTTCCCATTTTTATAAATATTTATTTTGAATAATTTTCTTTCAATTTTCTAAAATACTCGAACATTAATAATTAATGAATTAAAACTTATAAAATGAAAACACGACAAAAATCAATTCCTAACACAAACAAATCATTCAAAATTAATCTACTACCCAACAATACAATTAAAATAAAATCATTCAAAATCCTAGCTAAATCATCAATCTCATTTTCCAACTACTTTCTCAACATTCTCCATCTACTACTACCCAATAATACAAAATTAAAATAAAATCATTCAAAATTCTAAGCTTACCTAAAAGTAATTCTTCATTAACTATTACATTCATAAAATTGTTGTCCAATAAAATAAAAACATTCATCCAAGCAACACTATCTCAAACTCCATCATTATGAATCACATCCAAGTTCCAAGGAGGGATTCATTTGAGAATTAAAGGATTCCGGAGGTAAAAGATTCATTGCGGGAGATTCAATAGTATCCTCCATTCAAATTGTACTACAAATTCAATTCAGATTCAATTTCATTTAGATTCAATTCAGATTATAAAAAAAAAAAAAGATTTAATTTTAAAAAAAAATCAGATTCAATTCAATTCAGATTCAATAACACCCACCCAGAGTAACAGAATAGCAAAATTCAATTTAAAAAATAACAGAATAGTAGCAGCAAAATAGCAAATTCAATTCAAATTCAAAAAAAAAATCAGATTCAATTTAAATATAACAGAATAGCAGCAGATTTTAGATTCAATATCCACTTCTAAAATTCAATTCAGATTCAATTTAAATATAGCAAAATAGCAGAATAATAAATTTCAGATTCAATATCCACTTTTAAAATTCAATTAAAATTCAAACAGACAAACCCACCCACCAGATTCAATCCACTTTGGCAATATCATATGACTTCTTTGAGATTCATAAGATTTTAAACTCATTAGCTTTTGCACTCATTAGCTTTTGCTTACACCAAGAAAAGTCAACGTGAAACACACCCTACGAATTGTTAACAAATCAAATTTTATTTTTTAAATGGAAAAAAACTTAAGATCCAATTTCTTTGTACATTTTGTGAAGTAAATTTGTTGTCACTTTTTATTTCCCCCGACAATTTTATTATTTATTTTTTTAAGAAATGAAAATTCAAACACAACATAAACTTCTCATGAACAAATTGTAGAACTCTTAATCAAACAAAATTTTGAAACAACAACAAATCAGACTTCAGATCAGACTATGAACGAAATTTTGAAACAACAACAGTAAAGTGTATATGCAGGCACTCAAATTATAGTTTTATTGCAATTGTAAACCAAAGACTTGTTTATTTATTATTATTATTTTAAAAGACCCAGACTTGCACTCAAAAACAAAAACACAGACAAATCGATTTCGAAGGTCGATTGCAAAGACAGAGAGAGCCTTACCTCAGAGTTGCCGGAGAGAGAGAGTCAATTGCGAAGGTCGATCGTCGCGTGCGAGCTGCGCAGATGAAAAACGAGAGAGGGATAAGAAGATAAAGGTCGATCAGTGCGAGTTGTGCAGCTGAAAAACAAGAGAGGGTGAGACATATCTGATTGCCTAAAAAAAAACACAGATCGAGAAAAGAGATTGAGACAGAGACAGAGATACAAAACAAATCACAGGTCGGAGAGAGAGAGCGAGACAGAGAGAGCCTTACCTCAGAGTTGCCGGAGAGTGAGAGAGTCGATTGCAAAGGCCGATCGTCGCAGATGAAAAACGAGAGAGAGATGAGATAATAAGATGAAGAGAGCTCTCTCTCAGTGCTCTCAGTGAGATAAGAGAGTGAGATTAGGGCTTTGTTTTGTTCTCTATTAGTTTTGTTTGGCGCAAAAAATATCTATGGATGATGGAATATGAATGGTCCATCTTTTTTCAAAAAAAAAGAAAAAAAAAAGAAGAAGAAGTGCGGGCGGTTGTGGCGGGCTGTGGCGTAACCCGAAAAATTGAAATATTTCAAACCGCACCCTACCCTATTGTATTTGCGAAACCGCCCATACAAGTGCGGGGTAGGGTCGGGTAGGCGCCGGTTGTGCGGGTCGGATAACCCTATGCCCAGCCCTAATAGATCTTCTAAATATAGAAGAGGGGGAGATTTTAGAATCCAATAATCACATAAATATATATATATTGAGGTTTTATTTATTTGTCATGATCTATGCATACTTAGGAAGTGGACAATGTCAAATTATTTGATGTTCTAACCTTATACAGATTACATTTGTACTCCATACAGATTACTCTTGCACCCCATAGATTACATTTGCATCTCATAAAATATTTATCAATCCTTACCCCATTAACTTTCCATCAACTAATTTCATTCAAAATAACATAAGCTTGCCTATTTTTTTTTTTTCCATGTCTACTATTATCATGTCAATATTGGAGTTATATATTTCGTTTACGATATATATCACTCAATATTGGAATTGTGTATTTTTTTGCTTATGTGGAATTGTTAGCCATATATTTTGTATTAGCCACGTGGTCAATCGGGGATAATTTGAGGATTTAGTAAAGGTCTCCAATCATTAGAGGACACATGATAGATTATATCAATAGTATGGATCTACGAAGTATTGGAATAATCGAAAAGAGTAAGGTGATGTGGCTAAAACAGTTATTGGAGGTGTAAATTGAAATTCAGGAGGGAAGCCCAACTGTAAGAAGTGACTTAGTGGAGGCAAGCTGCTTGGAGCCATGTTTGATGTTCGTGAAGATTACTTCGTCAGTTATCAGCCACTTCGTCAGTTACCAGTCACTTCAACGGTTGTCACCAGAGCATATAAATAGAAGAGAAAGTTGATAGTGAAGGGACTCAGAACTAGATCCAAAAATCAGTCTATTATACTTTACATCTTTTTAGTTCTTTACTTTCCAGTACTTTACCTTCCAATCCTTTACTTTTCTGTACTACATATCAGTTTTTTAGGAGTAGTTCTATGTTAGTCTGTCCATTGCTATAATCCCTTTCGAAGCTGTAGAAATGCGAAGGTACAATTGTAAACACTTGTTTACTTAATAATTTTTTTCCCTGACTTTGTTCTCTCCCTCATTCTGTTACTATTGTGATTACTTCTTCTGAATTTTCTCCTAAAACAAGTCACTAATAGAAGTTCTCTTTATTAAGATTAAAAGAATTTTGAAACAATCATCTGTTTAATTGGTTGGCATTTATTATTTTTGTAAGGGCTTATTGATCCTTACTGGTACGCTATAACTACATTTTTAACATTCGAAAATCAAAAAAATCAATAGAACAAAGTATTCTTCACTAGATTATGTGAATCTTATATATACCTATCTATCTAGAAGTAAAGGAAATTATACACATTTCAATTTATATTAAGGTGTAATAAGAATTAAAATTTTAAAATTTTAATTAAACGTAGGTGATAATTTTTTAGATGGAAATAAAATCCCCCAAGAGAGAAACAGAGCAGCGGTGATCCAACTGGTATGAGGATAGAATTTCAAATTCAACAATGATTGAGAATTCTTTTTTTTGGAGAACCCACAATTCTCTTTGGGTCTCAACTATTAGTTGTATAGACTCCACACATATATCAATAATTGAGATCTAAAAAGATTGTAAGGGTCTCAAAAAAAGAGTTCCAAACATTTTTCTTTCAAATTTCAAGAAGGATGAGGCTTAAAACGACGTCGTGAGATCACCGGGCCGAGTCCCAGTGCGGCGTTTAAAATCACAAATATGCAGCTGGTTATTAATTTTCAAGGCCTTGTTTGGCTAAGGAGGAATTCACCTTTCCTATTGCTTTTTTTTTTTCCAACAGAGAAAAACGCTTGTCTTCTACGAATAAAGCGGTCCAAACAAGCCAGTGCAAATTGGGCAAAATCAGTTCGATCAACCCCAAATCGAGAAGCTCTCTCTTTCAACGGTGATAGTTTCGGCGACCGACGGCCTGCGAGTCGCTTAATTCAGGTCAGTATCTGTCATCGCCGGAGGTGATGCTTGATGTCTGGTTTAGGTTTGGTGTTTATGATATTGTATTCTTTATTAGTTTGTTGAACTTGTTTTGGCACGGCATGGTGTACGTAAAAATTTGATTAAATGGTGTCATTCATTTAGTTATTATCGATATCAATGCCATTATGTCATATTGCAATTTTTGATCAATTGAGTAGAGAGAGTGTGAACAAAGACAAAATAATATGAGAAAAAAAAAAATGTAAACATTTAAGGAGAATGGTAGCTCTCAGTGGGAAGGCATTGCCCACTATCATCCCGGTTAATGGGATGATTTATGTAATTTCAGATATGATATGCCTAACTTTGACACTTTCTTTGATGAGTATGCTATATTTTTTTTGAAGTTTTTCAACCCAAAGAAAAGAAAATAGTCTTCTTTGTTAAACCCTCCGTTCTATCCTAATTCTCGGTA
The DNA here is from genome assembly GCA_036172215.1 of Camellia granthamiana. Classification (NCBI taxonomy): domain Eukaryota; kingdom Viridiplantae; phylum Streptophyta; class Magnoliopsida; order Ericales; family Theaceae; genus Camellia; species Camellia granthamiana. Next base: position 2,910,933 of record CM069904.1, on the reverse strand, counting down.
TGAGTATTGGTGTGGGTGTCATCTAGGCATGATTGTTTCTCATGCCATTGAGCCTAAGATTTTATTCTGTATCACTAGAAAAGATTACATATACGCTTTTCATGTTGATTAACACACATAGGAGTGTAGATTGTTATATGAGATCCAGAAATGGAGTAATGTCGATAACCAATAATGTGTTTTGTATACGTCCTGTATGCATTTATCACTTCAGAATTCGGATTTGTTAGGACGGATGTTGAAGATCTTGATGCCCTATGAAGCATGGACACTTCAAAATCGGTGCCGTGGCGGTGTCCGACACACGGACACGCCGGGGACATGGGGGCACACCGGTGACACGTACGGCGTGTCCGTTTAATTTAATGATTTTTTTTGTAAGGGACACGGCGGGGACACGCGTGTTCATATCGGGACACAGCATGGGACATGGTGGGTCTCACTTTTCTTTTTTTTTTCTCTTCTTGTTTTGCCTCTCTTATTTAGTGCTTTTGTGAAGAATATTGTTAGATGTTGAATGTTTTTCCTTTCTCGTTTTAGTTCTTGTTATCATTTATTATGACTTTTTTGTGAATGAATGATCTATTAATTTGTTTAAATATAGTGGTTATATTTATTGAATTAATGTTACTATGTTAGTATTTGTTTATTTTGATTTAGGATGAATGTAATATGAATCTACACAACATATAAAAATATATAAAAAAAAAAATTTGCTATGTCCTCCGCCATGTCTGTGTCCTCATTTTCTGAAAATTACCGTGTCCCGTATTTGTGTCCGTGTCCGTGTCCGTGCTTCATAGTTGACGCCATTACCTCCCATAAGCCAAACACATCTGGCTTATTATGAGCTCGTTTGGGAAGTTGAGATTTGGCCTTTTTTGGTTAAAATAGTCACAAAAAAACAAATAAGTTTTTTAGCTTAATAAGACAAAACATCATATTCAACCCATAATCATTACATTCTTTCTCTCACAAAAAGTCAAAAAAGCCAAAAATCCCTTCCCAAACGAGACTTTTTAGTCCCAGGCTAAAATAGCCAAAAAATAAAAAAATCAAAAAGCCAACCCACTTTCCAAACGAACCCTATGTGAACTAACATCTACTTGACTCCTCGAATGGATGGTATTGTCTTCTTTAATTCGGCTTTACTGATGAAAACTTTTGTGGAGCAAAGCAATGTATAAAAGCTTATGTATTTTGTCTGGTCAAAAAATGCACGGATGATGCGTTTTTTATCGAAGCACATCCTTGACTAGGTTATTGTATGTTGTTGAATGAAGATTGTTGTGACGTGGAAAAGAGTATAGAACAAATTGAAGTATTTGGTGCTACACATTTGCACAACTCTATGTTTGCTCTTGGGGCAAAAAATTTCCATTCGTTCTTAGTTGCTTGCTTCGCCTTGTATTTGTTTCAACCCCTTTTATATAAGGGATTGCAACTTACACGAGGAAGTAAGTAACTAAGAACAGAGGGAAGTTCTTAGCTGTAATAGGAAACAGAGAGTTGTGCAAGTCTGTAACATCAAATACTTCAATATGTCCTATACTCTTTTCTATGTTACAAGAATCTTCATTTAACAATTTATAGTGACTTGGCCAAGGATATGCTTGATTAAAAAATCCTTTTGTTTTTTTACCAGACAAAAGACAAAATTTTATGTATTGCTTATTGAGATTCAACATAGATTTTAAAGTTTTCCATAACCATCTATTGAGTTGGATCAAATAATGGGCCTTCAATCAAATTGATCATAACCATCCATTGAGTTGGTGGATGGTTATATAAAGGGAAGGGATCTCATTTGGAAGGCATAGAAAGTTGAGTCAAAAGCTCAAGTGTAACTGATTCCAAGTAATGTATGATGTGCTTCGGCCCACCTTACCTCAAAGATAGTGAGCATTAGGGTTTAGTGGTAAAACCAGTATCAGCAAAATAGGCATTTTAAGAAAGCGGGAGTTCATCAAATTCTTCACATCTATTTTATGTGTATATATATATATTATACATAATCACATAATGAATTGATTTTGATGGTTCATTGGCTTTTTTTTTGTATTGAAAAAGTGTGTTTTTTTTTTTTTTTTTTTTTTTTTTTGAGAATGGATGAGAAGAGTGAGAACAATGGTGTGAAAAAGAAGATAATGTCACCGTGTGATGTAGAGGCTCTGAAGAAATGCTTGGAGGAAAACAAAGGGGACTATGTTAAGTGCCAATCGCATATTGAAGCTTTCAAATCCTCTTGTTCTCTGAAGAAGCCACCCAATTTGCCTTCCCAATCCTCCCTGCTCAAGACTGGTGTGGTCTCTGACCTTTAAAAATTGAAATTCTTGAATTTGAACTGTAACCCTTCTACATACTTGCTCTATTAATGTGTATGTTTCAAGTTCAAATCATTGAATGTAATGAAGCAATAAAAAAAAGGACTTGGCTTTGATATGCCTATTGTCCACTTTGGAATCCCAGTTGCAGCTTTCCGAAATGGTTTTGTTTTATTCAACATAATTCTTAATGTTGTGAAATCTTGTTGGAACAATAATGGGGTGAAGAAGAGAGTTTGATTTTAATTTTTTCTATGAATTAAGAATGTTTGTTGTTTCCATTGCATTTTTGTGTGTTTTAGTTTTTTGGTGAAATGTGAGAATTTTATAAAGCACGAAACACAATCAACAACAATACCCTAAGCTAACAAGTACATTAAGAGGAAATACTTCCAGAAAGGATTTTAGGGCAAAAACCCATGCACAAATAGTAGTCCTAGAAGTTTGGGTGTTCTCAATGTTAGGCCAAGAAGCAACTCTCCATCTAATATCCTCTACTAGATTCCTCAAAAGCTCCACCACAGGCTTAGCTTTAGTTTGGAACAATCTGAGATTTCTCTCCTGCCAAATGAAATAAACAACTGTACGAAAGGAGAGCTTGAACAACTTCTGTTGAAAAGTACGGCCTTTCCGATTCTGCACAGCCCAGGAAATCAACTGATGCATATCCATGGACTGATGAGACACTCCATTCAAACTTAAAACATCCCTCCAGAGTTTGCTGGCATAGCTACATTGGAAGAATAGATGGTCATGGGTTTCATTATCAGAATTGCAAAGCAAACAGGTCACGTGAGTAAGTCCCCATTTACTAACTCCGGTGACTTTCGAGTAGCCAAATTCAGGTCAGTATCTCTCATACACAGACAAGTTGGGTGTGATGCTTGATGGATGAATCTGGTTTAAAGTTTGGATTTCATAATATGTTGTGCCATTGCGGTGGTTGTGATAATGTATGCTTTGTTAGTTTGTTGAAGAATTTGTATTGTTTGTTAAATGACTTCGTTTGTGCAAAAAAAATGGGGCTGTTTGTAGATAAAAAATGAAACTTGAAAATGCATAAATTGGCAAAGGTGGTGTGTACATAATGCTGTTGGAAAATTAACCAAGACAGTTCTACTGGGCCAGTCAAATTTTACTTGTCAGTTGCCATGGTTATATCTCATTTTTCGTTTCTATATTCCTAGATGAATTGTTAAATTGTGATTTTATGCAGTGCATAACATCATGTTATGTTTGAAGCATTGACTCTTGAATGGTCATGATTCTGGGTTTGAAAAAAATTCTGACACTAGTATAGCCCAAGTTACCACCCCCCCCCCCCCCCACCAAAAAAAAAGAAAAAAGAAAAAAAAGAAAAAAAAAAACGAAAACAAAAAACACTAGTGATAACTGATATCATGCAAGGTAGTGTTTGGTTCACTAGAATGAAATGGAATGAAATGATCATTCCATCAAAAATTTCATTCCTATGTTTGGTTTGACTAAAAAGATAACGAAAAATGTATTGTAAATGGAATCATCATTCACCATTATAAAGGGAATGATCATTCCATAGGAGAGCCAAAGTAATGGCCATTTCATTCTATTCCATATCATTCCAGTGAACCAAATAGAGCACAAGGGTTCCAAATTTGCATTGGAATAATTTGTCAGTTATATTTGTGTGAATTATCTATACATATATGTGTATATATGTGCATGAAGATATACATATGCATATAGGATTGATGTTAAGTGGCCGTAGTTTGTGTTGCAGATGGAGCAAGAAGTCATTGAAGCAGATATAGCGTTGCCCACTCACCTTAGTTTCAAAAAGGTTCAGATGTATGAGAAATACCCGAAGGTACAAGCGAGGGGAAGGCACTGGAAACATCTCAAGCAGATCATCCAAGCCGAAAATTACCAGAACTATCCCCCTGATGAACCCAATTGTGAGTTCAAAAAATACATTGTATTGCGCCTTTTTCTTTCATAAAGCTGTCATATTTGCCAATTTTGATAGACACATTGATGGTTTAGTCATTTGTTGTTGTATTATACCAAAGTTATGAATGTATGTTAGATTGTTTCATAGATGCTTTAGCATTTGATCATGTCTTTGGTTTATGGGTGCATTCTATCATAGCTTTGTGAAATTCCGAAATTAAACCTTCCTTTCCTTTGTGTGTGTTAAAATTAGATGCAAGACAATTTGGGCCTTAAAAGGAAAAGGATGGTAGGAATAGCAATCCTTCCTCTTGTTCTAGAAAGATAGAGGACAGAAAAGAGAGAAGAAAGTTTTGTTATGTGAGTAGAAGTACAATGAAGGAAATAATTTGTTCCAAAAATCAAGGGCAAAATAGATAATCAGTTACTCCCCTTCTTTTTTCTCCATTCCTTCCGACTTTGGTAGAGGAAGTAGAAATGGGCAAGAGAGAAAGGAGCTCCTCTATTTTGCTTCATTTCTCTACTTCCTTTTATCAATATGTTGTGTTTCTAGAAGCCAGGATTGATATTTCATGTCAAGCCTTTAAACTTCAAGTGAGATTACTTTTGACTTGATGAAATTTTTTTGCCCTTCGGTTCTCTTATTGCAGATGTTAATATAGAATCGCCACCCTCTATGCATCCATGCAAAAGAATTTGTGATATAACAGGATATGAGGTATGTCGCTCTCTTGAAGTATGTGGTTATTGTTATTTCTTTCCACTTCAGGGGCATGTATGATTTCCTTGTCAAGGTCTGGATGTTTAACTATTATTGTTGGATGGATCCCAAACATTTATCGAAGATAGTCTCATCATTCCTACATGTTTTGTTCTGCTTCTTCGAGTAGGGTATAAATTAGTTTAGCTGACTATGTGCCTGTTTGTGCTGAAGTTGGCTGTTTGCTGTAAACTCGAATTGTGCTCGGTTCATTTTATACTCTTATCCTGTTGAATCTTTCTTTTTTAGCTTTAGCTGCGCTTATGCTTTTTCACGAGTCTAATTTAGCAGTACACTAGCCTAGACATTCAAAGATATAATGCATATGTTAAAGACAGCATGTCAATTTGTTGACATAGAAATGACATTATGATATCAATGATAGAATGATCTTCGTGATGACTTAGAAGTTTAGAAAAGAGTGATGGCTATGTCAATCTGGATGAGGAACTCAACTGTTCCTATCATTGCTCATTTCAGAATTAAAATAACGGAATCACACAAGACAAAAAGAAAATTGAGGACTATTATTCTATGATACAGTCCACCCTTTTTTTAACTGTATTGTTTGGGTTGAATTTGTAATGAAGAGGAATTAGGTAAGGCTTTAGGACTAGATGGCTATTAAGGCTTGAAAGTACTTTGATGTAGAGGGTGTGTCTTGGTTAACAATGACTAAAATGAAATATGTTTTGTGTTAGACAGACAGTTATAATATGTTATCCACTGGTTTGAACCCATCCCATCTCGTTCTGGTAACTTGTATTACTGGTAGTACTAATGTTATATCCACCATTGTTTCTAAGTGAGGGGGGACAATTTTAAATTTCACATGCAGGCACCTTACTATGATCCAAGGACCAACCTCCGCTATGCAAATGTTGATGTGTTCAAGCTCATAAGATCACTTCCTAATGAGTATGTTCAGAGGTATCTGACTCTGAGAAATGCGGCCGTCATTCTGAAGTAACTTCCAATAGTTAATGAAGCCATGGGCGCTGTATTTTTCTGTAAATCAAATATTATGAAAATGTGAAGTAGGTTTTACATGGAGTTTGTTTTTGTTTCTTCAAGAGCCGCTTGCTGTAATGTGTGTTAATGAGAGAAATTTTAGAGCATTATTGACAGCTGTGGTGCCTGATGAGCAATTGGGGTGGTTAGTGAGATGATATGCTGTCGGATTTGTTAGTTTGCTTTCAGGTCAAATGGTCTCATTGTAAAAGGCTGTTTTGTTAGCAAGTCATGCTTGATTTGTGAATCGATTGATATAATACTCTCTATAAGACTCATTTGTCGAGCTTGCACCAACCATTTGACTGATAATGAGTCTGTTTAGTGTCATATTCATCAATTTAAGCGGGCTTGCTCGAGGAAGGAATTCATGAACACTTTTATGAACCAGTTTAATTTTTAGATTGATCGCTCTATTAATTTTTAATCAATTGTGTTTATTGTTAAATGAGATAATACTTTTAAATTGAAATAATAAAAAAAAAAATTAGGATTTGATTTGTTATCAGATGAGTGCTTTTTTTTTTTTGGTTGTAATTTTCTCAAAATTTTATTAGCATGTTTATACTAAAAAAATTCATATCTTCTTGTGTAACTTTTGCACCCAAAAGAGTTATGAAATGCTTACTTTTAGACCATATCTATTTTTAGTCATTTTGATTTCATCAAGGCTTCTGGTAAAATTTCCGAAATCCTGTTTTCTATTATTGATTTTAAATGACGTTGGCGACATTGACGAAAGCGTAATGGATTGTAAATTTTGAAAGTTAAGATGAGATAATTAAAAAATCTTTTGATCTATCCTATTATGAGAGGTGTTTGGGTGTGCAAAGTTATACACTATGGGCATGTTTGATTGGGTGGATTAAGGCATGGTTAGGGTATGGGATTTGGATTATTAATGCGTGGGTCTAATTATTCTATGTTTGTTTTAACATTTTGGTTTAGGATTATTAATCCAATGGATAATTAATCTAACAAATTTGTAAGATTATTAGTAATGAGATAGGGGTGAGATTATTAATCCAATAGATATTAATCCAATTAGATAGTGAATACTACACTAATTTAATAAAATTATTAATACTTCCCTATTAATCTTGTAAATCAAACATGACCTATATGCACTATTCATAAAATTAGTAAATTTTTATAAATTTACATGAGTAATTTTATAAAAATGCATAAAGTGAATATAAATTCATGCAAGTCTATTCATGAAAGTTTTGAAATTTACAAAATTACATAAATTTTTACGAACTTACATAAGTCATCTTATAAAAATATATAACTCAAATTACAAAATTATATAATAAAAGTATATTCATATGATATTTTTACACTTTCTTTGATGAGTATACTTTTTTTTATTATTATTATTTTTCAACCCGGATAAGAAAAAAAAAATCGTCTTTTTTTTTTTTTGGGGGGTTAAATCCTCCATTCGATTGTAACTCTATGAGTTAAAAGTATTGGTGTGAGTGTCATCTACGCATGATTGTTTCTCATACTATCATTGAGTGTCATTACTTGTTGAGATTTAACAGACTCTAAAATTTTCCACATGAGCCTAGGAGACTCAAGAAAGTTTAGAGAAATTTGAAATATTCTAAATACTTGGAGAAATCTAAATAAATCTAAAAGGTTCAAGAATATTTTACAATATTCTAAAAAAATATAAAAAATTACACTACGTACTAGAATAATTTAGAAAATTCTAAAATATAATAGAGGGATGAGAGTATCTTACAATGTTTTAGAAACCAAATAATGACCCTTAGATCAAATTGATCATAGTCATCTATTGAGGAGGTGAATGACTATATAAACTAAAAGAATCTCATTTGAAATACATAGCAAGTTAAGTCAAAAGCTCAGGTGTGAGTGATTCCAAGTTATGTATCCTTAACACTTTTTTTTTTTTTTTAAAAACTTGTATATACATTACTTGAAATCACTTTGACTCAACTTGAAAAACTCTAATTAAAATGCCTTGTACAAAAAATATATGAAGGTCTAATTATTATATAGCAAATGACTAAAGTTATAAAAATTGTTTTAAACAACATTAACTAAATTAAAGAATAACTAATAACTTACCTTCACTGAATAATTTCCAAGATGCGTCATACAATTCCATACAAATGGGACAAGATCCACAAGACTAATACTGTGAGGATGTTTTTGTCTCAAATAAAAATTCAGCAAATTATTTAAGTAGTTACTTAATGTAAAACAAAAAAATTTAAAACGTTTTAACAAATTAGATTACTTATTTGATGATTTGTTGAACAACTTTATTCAATTCGTATAATAAGGAAATATACCATTAAAAAATGTACCATTCTTCTTCAAAACGTTAAGATGAGTGCTATGCATAATGAGTGCTATGCATAACTCATTTGGGACGTTATCAACTTCACGTGACCGTGAGAAAATCTCAACATGTTTTGATGAGTAATGGTAAGTGAGGAAGATATCACAATCTCAAACGATTGGAGATCGTGAAAATGCCTTATTTTGACTTGTTGGACAATTTTGATTGTATTTAATGAAATAAATTTTGTTTGTGTACTAAATAACAAACGGAATATTAAAAAAATATAAGAAATAAGAGAGTTTGTTTGATTACAAAAATCAAATTAGAAAATAAAATAAAATAAAACAGATTTTTATTTTGTTACAAAAACAAAATCAAAATCTGAAATAGAAAAAATAATAAAACAAAAAAGTAAATTAATTACTTACCAAATTAATTTTGTTGAACAAATTTTCTAATCAAGTCCAGTTTTTAACACTGTGTCCTTAAGACAGATTCGTCCTCTCCACGGTACTTTCAGAATATGGACGTCTATCTCCCTGGATAAAATGATCAACAATAAAAAATTGCAGCACTACAAATTTTTCGTACAACGAACACACTTAGTGTATACACTCTTTCTCACAGGAAATTAATGGAATTAATGTAGCAAAATACAGAGGGAAAAACGAATTTTCTGAATGAATGAAAAATCAATAAAGGGTCTGTCTATTTATAGAAGAAAATATAGCTGTTTGGTTTGAATTAAACAGGTGCAAACCTGTTCAGTTTGAATGAACAGATATGGCACTGTTTGGGTTTGAAGTTGAACAGATACAGAAACTCTTTCGGTTTAAATTCAAACAGATAAAAATCGGGCAGAATTTTTGGAATTAATTTCTGAAATTTAAATTCCAAAAAATTAGAATTTAATTTAAAAAAAATAAAATTCAAAAGTTTTTTACCCCAAAAAAATTAGTATTGGGTCGGACAAGTTTAATCCAACCTTACACCACACGTCCAAGCCCAGCCTGGACAACGGCGCGCTTGTTTATTTTTTGGTCCAATGGGTCTAGTCCACTTTATCCATAACCTCCTTCTCCACAAAATTTGGGTGCCCTTTGGGGCCTACCCCAAGTTTCAAACTCAAGCCTTATGAATCCACTCAAGGTTTACCCACCAAATCAATGTGGGACAATTCTTAAACCAAACCTTTAGGGATTTTCACAAAAAACTCCATTTCCATAGAGCTCACTTTAGCTTTAATTTCACATTCATCTGATAATGGTTTTGAGCAACTAAATATACCGCATGAATCACAATGCAGCATAGAACGCATTACCACTTAGACCCACTAAATTTGACACATAAATCCCACCTAAAAAATAGATCAAAATTAAGAAAAAATCAAAATTTTCCAAAACTTCCAAAACCATTTCTAGCATGACTTTTGGTTGCTGATAGGACAAGTTTCCAAAACTCTCATTTCTTAGTGATATTAACGTATAAATAATAATGTTAATTGCTTTAACAGGTAGGGAGGTCGGGCGAAGCATTGTTGGTTAGGAGGTTGGACCTCAAGTTGTCTAGTTAGCACTTGGTGTGGGTTCAATGCTCCCTCGCTGTGCGAGTCCTGACTTAAGCGGAGCTTGTCTTGGGAGGTCGGGGGCAAGTTCCCAGATTATAGTCTCCTCGCTCGGAACGGCTAACAGGACACCTTGGTGATCTCTGCAAGGGGCGCTGCCTTGGACCTGCGGGAGGGTAGGGAGGATTTTCCTTTAACAAAAAAATAAAAAATAAAAAAATAATTATTCAATAAATCATCGTGTTGCAGAAGTTTCAGAGTAATCAAATTTCATCAGCTAAAAAAAAGAACATATAAAATATGACAATTTTGAAGCCTCGTTCATGAGCAGACTATTTTAGTAATTTTTTAATTTTTTATAAAAAAAATAAAAAGAATGATGTGACAAATTATAAAGATTTTTTTTACTTATATGACCCATAAACCGTAGCTCTCTCTCACCATAAAAATCTCTATTTCTCACAATACTTGGTCATTATTAAATAATAATTTGAAAAAAAAAATAAAAAAATCAGAAAACAATCCTAATAAGAAATTTCTATCAAACCAAAAATTGTCAAAAAAAAGTTATAATATAGAATGCAATCGACCATGAAACATTAACTCAAAAGAGCAAAACTACAGCTTGACAAGCAAAAGCACGTAACTGACGAAAATGCCACACACGCTGAAAAAAATATATAAAGCTAACCTGAAATGCATAACTTGTTTAGCTTGAATTTTTTGAAAATAGTTTTTTTAATTTTTAATTCATATTTTTTTTTATATTTTTATAGATTTGTTTAAAATATTCTAATAATTTTTTTTTATTACTTTTTAGATCTACTTAATCTTGATATATTTTAAAAGTATAAAATTTGTACAAAAAATATGTAAAAAATTTATTGAATACAATAAAATACAAAAATATACTAAATCTAAAAATATAAAATTTACGAAAAATATTTAAAAATTTACTAAAAATAAAAAAATCACAAAAAATAACAAAATTCAATTTCAAAAAACAAAGATAACCAAATAAGTAGAAACTCAATAAGAAAATTCTATCAACCAAAAATGGCACAAAAAATGGGTTGAGCTCAAAGTGCAATAGTATCAAGATGAAATCAAACCCATTTCAAAATTTAGATATTATTGGCTTTTTTGGCTTTCAAACGTTATTATTGTAATTTTAAGCGTATCAGCAAGAATCAATTAGTTCTTACAGAAAATTAATTGTAAACTAATTATCAGATGATTGTGTTTCAGTTCTTTCAGCTTCAACAAGAGGACTTTTACCGGTGGCTTTGTTTAGAAGAATTAAGCAAACAACGATTAAATGAAGAACAATTGTAGCATTTCATTAAGTAAAAATGAAAAACTTACAATGATCCAATTCAGCCTCATAGAGATTTACAGCAACAAGCTATTTGAACCTACTCCTATGAATGAAGTGCAGTGTAGGAATTTGAAGTACAGAAATGTAAAGAACAAGAAATGTAAAAAATGGAAAGAAAATAAAGTAGATAAAAACTGGTTTCTGGATCTGAGTCTGGGGGGTTCTTTCTGGGGCCTTCTCTGCTATTTATACTTTTCAATGATAACCGTCGAAATGAGCTTTTAACCGTCGAATCATCCCTTCATGATCGCTGGTCATGTTTCCTCACAGTTAGTTCCACTATGCCATATTTGCAGTTAGACTTCCCTCCTGATTTTGAATTTAAATATATGAGTAACTGTTAAAGCCACGTCATCTTGTATCTCTTTGTTGATCCAGTGCTATGTAGATCCACAATAACCAATACTAACTGTCACGTGTGTGATTACGATTGAAGATTTGAATTGTCTTACCGTATTGCCCTCATCCTGCTACGTGTTGAACTGTGATTGGCCTATACAAAATATGTAGCCAACATTACCCCCCGCACTAATATACCCAATACTTAGTGATATTAGTGGATCAAGGTATTTTATCCACATCTTAGAACGTGCATGGGCTTTGCATTTTTTCAGAAATGCAACCGTCATTTATCAATGAAACATTTGCATTAAATTTTCTTCTATCCTTTGAACATTCCCACTATCTCAGTATTTGAAAAGACTGGTACTGCTCTCATGGCCAAGCAAACCTTTTCTTACCTCGATCAAGCATATGAAGAGTTGTTTGATAATGTTGTTCGTCCTCGAAAGAACCTTCATGCATTGATTAGCCACCTTTACCCACCTTTCTATATTTAAGTCATGGAAGCTTTTGCAAATTATCAACCTTTGGATTACGAACCTATTGTCCACAATTCTTTAACCCAAAATTTTGCAAACATGGATATTGGAAGCTCTTCTTCTGACCCAAAACCTTCTGCGTGGGATGAGGCTGCAGCTTCTTCTTCTTCTGAGGCTTTTGGTTGGAGAAGCTGGCCAGAACCTGAGGAGTCCAAGTTAAGAGAGCGAATCAATCATCATTTTGTCGAATCTGTTGATCCTCTAACTTTCCCTCCCTTTGCTCAGAGCTCGGTGGTTTACCTATATGTACCCATCGACCGCCGACGCCGTTTGGAAGACAACTTACTTGTAGCATGGTACACATCCTCAATGTCTACGAAGATAGTACAAGCCACTCGTCGTCCAGAAGAGGCACAAGGGTATAGCCCGTCGTTCTTAGCCCAAAAGACAAAACTTTGCTCTTCTGACTGGCTTGATTGCATCAGCAAACCCCAGTTTCCTCCTTCTTTCGAAATGGAAGCTCCTACACCTCCTCTTCCGCAAAGCCCTCACTAGATGGAGGAACTGAGACTTACTCTCTTTGAGGACCAGTTTCTCCCCTCCTATAACCCTCCATCTCCCCCCACTAAATTTCAACGATATCAAGCCCAACTTCTGCTTGCGGCCTTTTCTCACTTGCCCTTCAATGTTCTTGATGATGATGTTTCTTTTAAGAACTTTCGATGGGTTTGTGATGTTATGACCCGGGGTCATGTCCTCAACCCCATCGCCCAAGCAGAGCTCCAGATGTTTTTAGACCAACTCCCACTGCTTCTTCATTGGCATCAAATTTCTGTGGCCACCACTCGATCTTTGGACCAAATCTCAGCCCGTCAAGTTCATACCCGGTATGAAGCAGAGAACCTTATCGACGAATATAATGATTTCAAGAATAAAAACTCTGCATACTAGGATGACTTGGACATGGATGAGATAGAACAAGGGTCGAAAGAAATAGAGTTTGAAATAAAGGCCGAAAAACTTTTCTATCAAATAAGAGCATATAAACTTCAGCAGCTTAGCCTGGAGAAGATAGAAGATAGAATAAAAAAGGAACAAAAGTTCATTGACCATAGTTGGAACAAATTCTATGACCTTGTCATTTATTCTATTCCTTATTTTTATAAACTTGAATATGTAGTCAAGAAAGGCTTCTGATGTAATTGCTTTTGTCTTAATAAAGCTAAGATGTTTTCTCTTTATTTGGCATGGTCTGATTTTACTCCATTTGTCAAAAACAAACAAAATTAGAGCTTTGAATTCACCAATTTTGTCATTCGAAACTTGATTCGATCATACCCAATGAAATACTGGAAACCCAATTTGAACTTTTCCAACATATGGAGTGTAATTGACAACCTTTGCCTTAGGTCTCCTTTTAGAATCAGAGTTTCGAATTCACCAATTTTGCCCTTAGAAACTTGATTTGATCATATCCAATTCCCCAACATATGGTTAATACAATCAAGCAGTTTCAAATCAACTAATTTTGCTTTAAACAAACAGTCTATATTTTCCAAAATATGGAAACCACTTTTAAGGACTGCACTGTTTTATTCTAAAAGAGTGATTTCTTCTGTATACTACTAAACCAATTATTGGTTTGAAACCTAGAACAAACAAATTCTAACTGTAAGGTATTTCAAATTTTGCTTCGAAGAATTTTACTTTCATCAAGAAACCTAAAAGCAGGTCTTTAATCCTTCTGAAGTAAACAAATACCTGGGCATTCCTGCACCCTTAGGTGTGGAATGTGCTTCGAAGTCAACTTCCTACTTTCAAAGCTGTTTGTCACTTGATTTTGGCGCCAAAACTTGGCTTCGAAGCCAAACATTTTATTTCGAAGCTAATATTAGTATTTGAGATACGTTTCCCTCCATAACTATCAACATTGAGAGAAACTTTTCGAACCCGTACCTTTAGTACTTCTTTATGAATTCTGCCCACATAAAACGACTGAGTGTTTTTTAGACAGAAAGGTTTAAAAACCCTTTTATTTTGTGTTCCCAATTCACTTGGTCGCCTAACACACAAACCCTTCATCTTCTGTTGGCTTTCTCTTTTCCTTTTACGCTCTTTCCCAACTTCGTCTTCTAAAAAAACTCTTATTAATGGCTTCTACTTCCTCGAAAATACCGGTTGTGGAGCGTGCGAGTCTATCGGTAGCCTTGAAAATGATCATTGATGAAGAGTGTGAGAAATACAAGGCTGATGAGAAAAGTGCCATCGACGGACGCATCTTCATTCCCCGTCGCCATGAACAACAAGAATATGTGCTTAAGCCCATTTTGAAGGAGATTCCCACTGAGCTCTCAGCTCTGTATCCTCGCCTGGAAGATCATTGCCTCTTTTATAAAGGTGGTCTTGATTGGGGAAGCTGGAGGATGAACTGACCCCATCACTACTGGCCCACAGTAAGACTAGAATGGGAAGAATGGTATGATCGGGTCGTCCCTGATAGGACACTGGATCTTCACGAGCTTTGCCTCATTGACGCCCTTCAATTGTTCAGGTTTACCATTTTAGAGAACCTTTTCTTAATACCTGCTGCTCTTTGTTTTTGGAATTCTGCTTTCAATTTCTTCCAATTTAGATGTGGGATGATGACTCTTACTGTCCTTGACATCTGCCATCTGTTAGGATTATCCCCTACTGGTACCCCCATTGGTCCAGACTATCCTGACCTCAAAACCCCTTTTTCCCTCCCCTTTCTGAACTCATCCTATAGTGACTTTGTCAAGGTTGAGAATAAAAGAGAGGGCCCTGTGACTGATAGGAAATTTTTCTCTTTTATATTGTATTGGCTTTACAAATTCCTCTTCTTTACCTCTTCTCAAAGGATTATGCCTGAGTTTGCCCCCTCTTGCCAAAGCCCTTTTTTTACAAAGAAATGTGGCCTTAGCTCCATACGTTCTAGGTCATGTTTATAGAGCTTGTTCTCCCTTTTTTGTGAAAAACCCTTGGATGCCAATCAGGGAGACCCATTTTGGATACTTTAACTTTGGCTTTTTGTATAGTTCACTGATTTACAGTCTAAATGCCTAAGGTTTTTGGAGCCAAACCCTACCACTCATGGTATGAAGTTAGCCAATGTTTCACTCTATCCTTCAAACTTTGCTTTTTACTTTTCTTTCTTCCATCAACTCCCAGCTTCCCTTTCTTCTCACATCTTCTGTCTCTTCGAAACTACCAATATTAGCCTATCCTGGTTGAGGACCTTTTTGAGTGATAGGTCCTGTTCTACACCCCAGCACAAAAACATGTGGGCCTCTATTCTGATTCCCATGGAACTATTCATTGGGACTATGAACCCCAAAGCTTACGAGTATATCTCTGAGCCCTATTGTCCTGCCCAATTTGCTAGGCAATTTAGATTCTCACAAGGGGTCCCTATTCCTTTCTGCAGTCAGTCCAATTTAAGCCTTACAAGCAGGGATTTGAAGATTCGAAGATCTAGATTGGAAGAAGCAACTTCCAAATTCATCCAAGATTTAGTTGACTTTGAGTACTTACCCTTCATATCTCAAAGCAACATACTGAAAAGGTGCCAGAACTGATGGATGGCCAATATGGAGGTGCACTTGGCCATTCCTCCTCAAGATCTGTTAATGGTACTGGATGTACCTCAAGCCAAGTCCAAAGGGACTGGAGCTATTATCTCCTCCACTGCTCATGTTACTCCAGCTCTGGCGTCTGTCACTACAAAGTCTGTTCCTGCTGCCTCACCTCCTCCTAGAGTCACTCGAGTTGCCTCAAAGAAAATTATATACTCTCGCTTCTTTTCTCTTCTCCTCCTTTATGATGCTCTTGTCCTCACTTATAGTTCTTTCTTTGATGTAGATGGTGCGGGTGCCTCACAGGGAGATTCTCTCCAAAAGGTTCAAGCTTTAAACCTTCTCAAGAGCAAACAGTAACAACAAAGGAAAATGAAGCTCTTGCTTGACCCTGAAGATGAGGTACCAAGGTTCATGTAGAATAAAAGGAAGCAGAAAAAGAAGAGACAGAAAAAGAGCAAGAGACACCCTTAAAAAGAAGAAAAAAAATGACTGTATCTCTTTCTGATTTCACTGGAGACCCCATTCACGAAGTATCTGCTAAAGCAGTAGAAGCAAAACATTCCAAAGAACTTATTGTATTTCAAAGGGCTAAGAAGATGAGGCAACAACAAATGCTTAGGAATGAAGCTGCTGCTGCTAATGAACTCCAAAGAGAAGCTACAAGAAAACAACAAACTGCTGAACATTATACCCTTCACAGCTCTCCAATCATTGCCACCACTTCTGAAACCAGTAATTTCCTTTTGTGTCTCTATTTTCCTTTCTCAAATTCTTGATACTGAGACTTAACATTATTTTGTATTTCTTCTTTTGCAGCAACAACTACTCTGCCTTCTCCTTTAATACGGACTCTTTTAATTTCATCTAAAGTTGAAAGATCTCGAAATATGGAGCCAATTCAAGCAATACTCTCATTCCTTGGTCCTAAATTTTTCATACCTTTCTTGAGACAAAGCATTCCTGCATCCCTATCTTTCGGCTTAACTCCATACTTTCCTTTTCTATCCTTCAACTCTACCCAATTTATTCTCCCTTCAAGCCTTGCTGCTCCTTTCCCTCATGAGGAAATTCCAGCTATTACTTCATCTCCAGTGATGGTTGATTCCTGTAGAGAAGACATTGGTAGCTCATCATTTCTTTGTCCGCTATCCCTATCTAACTCTAGTCCCTCTTCTTTTGACTTACTGGTAGCTAAGACTATAGAAACTGCTAGGGATACTTCATCTTCCTTTCATATCCCTATGCAACCATCTCTTCCTCCTATCAGAGCCCTTTCTACACCAACCATGTCAACAGAAGAAGTGGATATTTTTGAAGCTAGACTAGCTAGTCTTTTTGACATGCCTTCCACCACTCCAACAGCTAGCAATGAAACTGAGCCATTAGTCCTAACTGATTCTCTCTTAGAAATTTTTGAGAGCTCTTCCTCCACTAGTAGGACTTCCTTGCCTTCATTAGACTTGGATAACTGTTTGGAGTTGCTGACATTCTTCTTAAGGATCCCCTTCGAAGCCTTACAAAGGCCTATAATCAAGAATTGCTTCCTCCAGTGCTGCAAGGTTGTTGAGCAATCCAGCATGACTATTTCAAGTCATTTATCTCAGGCGGCAGCTGCCATTGACTTTTACGTCAACATCTGCCATGTTGCCAAAGCTACAGAAGAGAAATTGCTGAGAGACCAGAGATTTGTTTCCCAGATACATGCTGAAGTGTCAAAATTAAAAGAACAACATTCATCTGTCTCCCAATTTCGAGCTCAACTATTGGAGAAGAAAGCTCAGCTTGAAGAAGAGTTATCAGTAGTCAACCTGGCTTTAGATCAAATTGCCACCAAGCTGCAGATTACTAACCAAGGACTGGCTGATCAAAAGCAAGAGATGGCTACAACCATTCAGTTGTTTCCATCTCTTAAGAGTAGAGAGTCAATTGTAAAAGAACAGCTGAAACATTGTACTGATTTTTGGACCAATCTATGGCTGCATGTATTCAATTCATTATGAAATAAAATCCTTATTTATTATTTGAGTGTTTTCATGCTCCTTTCATTTAGCACTTATTATTAGTGGTAAGAAGCGGATATACCGATCCGCCAAAACCGACCGAACCGAACCGTTCCGCCACATTTTGGATGAATGCGTGATGACGAGCGGATGGTTGCGGATTGATTTTCTCTAATCTGCCAATTTAGCAGACGGATGGCGGATTTGAGGTTCCTTTGGCCGCAACCGAACCGCCAAACCACGAGCACCTTTAGTAATTTATAAGATTTTGTATTTTCAATTTGTTTAAATATTTTGTTTGTATTTTTAATTGAAAAAGAGTTCAAATATTCAGTTGAAAAAAAGTTTTCAACTTGAATATATTTTTTGAATTGAAAAAAATAAACATATTATTTATCTATATTTTTTGGTTTTTAAATCTAACTCTAAAAGTAATAAATAGAAAATATGATATATGCTGATTGGTTTTTATTTTCAAAAACATATATAAATGTAACAATACAGATACATACAATCTCTACTATTGCTCTATTCATGGTTTTGGTGGTTTGAATTGTTTTTATATTTTAAGAATCACAGATTGTAATACTTTATGTGGATGAGGTATGCAGTGATTGTGATATTCTAAAATTTCAAATTTTCTTTCTTTGGATGAGGCATGCAGTAATTATAATACTTTTTTAAGTCATTGACTGTAATACTTTCTTCTTTCTTTTTTTTTTGAGGAAGTGCACAAGTTGAACTATGTTGAAAATTTATAAAATTTCAAACCGCCAAACCGATTCGCATTCATCCGCCAAACCGCCAATCCGTTCAATCCACATTCGCCGAATTGGCGGACAAATGCGGATTGATTTTCTCTAATCCGCCAATCAGGCGGACGGATGACGGATTGGAAGTTCCGTGGCCACAACCGACCCGCGCTCACCCCTACTTATTATATTCCTTGTGTTTCCCACACGGTTGGATAATAAGGCTTCAAATATCTGCCATTAATTTTCTTGGGGTGTACATATCCATTCAAATTTCTTAAATGATATGTTCCCCAAGGCAAGACTCTATGAACTTGATATGGTCCTTCCCAATTAGGT
Source organism: Camellia granthamiana (assembly GCA_036172215.1). NCBI lineage: Eukaryota > Viridiplantae > Streptophyta > Magnoliopsida > Ericales > Theaceae > Camellia > Camellia granthamiana. Next base: position 2,892,139 of record CM069904.1, on the reverse strand, counting down.
GACCATTTACCAAACTTATGGCTTTTAATCCCTATTGGGTGTCACGTCCCAAAATTTAGACAATTAAATATTAAATTAGGACTAAACCCCAATCAATATTCCATCATCCAAATCCTAGGGGTGAAACAAAAAAAAAAACTAAATGCCAACCAAAAAAATCCACCATAAATTCATAACTATCCAATACCTCAACATTAGAGTAGCAATAACTAGTCAAAACAACTTAAATAATATAAAGTTACAAACCATGCCAAATTATTCCAATATTAAAGTCATAAAAAAATAATAAATACATAAACTAATATCAACCCTAAGCTCAAGAAAACAAAAGAAGTCCAATCGACATGTCCTACGATCATAGTTATTTCTTGTCACCACCATAGCCTTAACTAATCCTGCAAAGGAAGCTCGGCTGCTCTCAAATAGAACGTACCCGAGTTGCCAAGAGACAAAACGACACGGGTCAGTATACAGGTATACTGGTATGAGTACAAGATTTAACACCCATGTGTCCACCAGACACAAACAAAAATACATTTAATTCTTATTACGGGACAAGACAAGTAGTTCAAACCGCACCGAGACGAATGGGTAGTTTCTCGAGATACGGTGGCATTTAGTTTCTTGTCCGTACACAACGAAATATAACTTGATTATAAAATAAACAAAATAGAAATAAAAATATGGTGGGTCAGCCCTACATAAAAAGTTAGTAAGACCCACTATCCTGCAAAAAAAATAAATAAAGTTAGTATAATTTAATCATAAGTAACTTGCTAAAGAAGTATAAAAATACACCGTTTCATGCTTAAATAATTCGAATTGACCAAAACTCAAAGAACGAAAGTTGTACAGAATCAAATTTCCTAGAAGATAATGCAAACGAATTTAACAGAAACTGAACAGATTGAGAGTAAAACTTGATAGAAAAGCCTAGACGGAATTTAATTGAAAAATCTGAAGCTGAAAACGAACAAAAACTATCCTAAGATGATTTTTTTCGAAAAAGTTTAAAACACGAAAAGTGTGCAGAATAATGTTTTACTTCAGTTTATGTGAAACCAACAAAAATGAGCTCGTTTCGTGGGTTAAAACAGCCTCTAAAATCTACATTACTAAAATGAATCAAAACTATAATATCTAAGATCATCCGATTATAAGTTCTAATCGATCTTTTTATTAAAAAGATAAAACACAAAAGTTGTCTAAAATCACGTATGCATGCCTCTGCTCAAATTTCATAATTTATCGAGGTCGTTTACTATTTTTCAACCTGTACAAATCAATACAATCCACACTATATCAATAAACTCATAATTAAATTCTTTGTACCTTAACTCCACCACTTTAGCTCTCCACTTCCGGCCTACACATATATCCCATGTGCCTCCCGTATACCTAACACCGTTCCGAAGCCAAACTTGCACGGGGATATCGTCCCGAGTTTGACCCACACTCTCCGGATGGTTGGTATATACATATGCACGTAAATCAAAGCACTCGTCTACTCTTGAGAACGAGGTAACAATATACATATACAAAACATCTCACTTATGAGAACAAACATAACAATGCCAAGCTTAAGGCATTCAAATAAATCTCATAATCCTCACTTTTTTTATACACTCTTCCTCACCAACACTCAAATAAAACAATAATCCATGGAGTCATGGTGCAATGTAAGGAATTTATCTATGGATTCCTAATTTATTTTAATTTCATAAATCCATGAGTGTGATTACAACCATAAAATAAATCTATATAAAAACCTTAAGCCTTGCATATACAACTAATCAAAATAATTAAAATCAATCAATCATCTAAAAATCCTAAACCTTACATACACAACTAATCAAAATAATTAAAATCAATCAATCATCTACATGTAAATATGAAATTAATTCAACATCAAATAAATAAAAATAAACAAATAAAAATAACGAATTAAATATAAATCAAGGGAAGTGAGTTTTGTACTCATCATTATTTTTGAAGATCAAAGAAACACTTAGAAAATTAATGGAGCCACCAAAATAAAACCCCAATCTCTTTTATTTTTCTTTTTGCTCACCTCTACTGCCGTCTCTCTTTGCCCTCAGAATTTCCCTATACATAAAGCCCTCTTTCTTGATTCTTGATTAATCTCTCTCTCTCTCTCTCTCTCTTATACGGCTGCTGCTTCTAAAAATTGTAGGGTTCCTTTATATATATATAACCAAAAAGGCTCTAACTTGTTTTATTTTATTTTGTTAAATAATTACAACATATATAAATATACTATATATTTTATCAATATTTAAAACATTTTTTTATATATATAAAATATATAAATATTCAGATTAATTATAATAATTAAATACTATTTAAACTAATTAAATATTACATTAAATTAATTAATTACCACATTAAATTCATTAAATATCACATTAAATTCTCATGTGACCACACAATTAATAAAGCCAAACATGAAATAAAATAATAATAAATAAATAATGACCTACGAAAAATTAGGGTCGCTACATTGGGAGTATTGTCTTTCATACTAAATCACATTCATTAAAGCTAATGTACTTGACCTTCTTATTATAATTTTTGGTTACTTCTTCTTTTGGAAAAGAATGTTATTTAATGCCAGAATTCTAGCTTCATCCACGTTCTCTAATTCCAAGCACATACTCTGATGGTACTGCTCGAGAACTAACTGATCCTAGCATTTCACCCTCAAGGACTTGATGTTAATTTCTACAGGTAGTACTGCATCATGCCCATATACTAAGGCATAAGGAGTAACTCCTATACTTCATCTTGGAGAAGTCCTATAAGCCCATAATACATCCAACAGTAAGTTATGCCAATCCCTGGGATTGTCTTTCACAACTTTCTGTATTCCTTTCTTCAAAGATTTATTGGATGATTCTGCTTGACCATTGGCTTGTGCATAATAGGGGGTAGAATCAACAAGGCTAATTCCAAACTCTGTCACAAAAGACTTTACCATCTTCCCATCAAATATAGTCCTATTATCAACAGTTATAGTCTGTAGGATGCCAAATATGTGGATCAGATCTTTAATGAATCAAATAACTTCAGTCTGGTATACAGCCTTATACGGTTTAGCTTCGACCCACTTAATGAAGTAATCTGTGGCCACTAAGATGAAACAATGATGCTTCGAAGAGGGTGGATGTATTTTCCCTATCATATTCATAGCTCATACTCTGAACGGCCAAGGTTTCACAATCGCATGCAGATCAGTTACGGGTACATGTCTTATTGTGTCATGTTTTTGGCATGCCTGGCAACCTCTAGCATATTCTATGCAATGTTTAAGAATAGTTGGCCAATAGTAGGAATGTCTACGAAACAACTATCTCATCGTCACACCAGGCTAATGAGCACCACAGATGCCTTCATGAACCTCAGCCATGGCTGTCAATGCTTCCTTTGGGCATAAACATTCCAATAATAACCCGTCAGCCCCCTTTTTGTAGAGAGCATTACCATACATTATGTATTGCATAGATTACAATTTGATTTTTCTGCTGGCTTTTAAAGATGGGCCAGCTAGATATCGCATTATTGGATGCCTCCAATCTTGTTCTTGTAAGTCATTATGATTGACTTCTAAAACCACATTCCTCTTATTTAAGGGTGGTATTACTTTTTGATATGTTGTTTAGCTTATGTTCATTTGAGTGTTATCCTTTCTCTTGAAATTCGAAACTTTCTGAGCCACATCATTAGCTTTATTATTCAAGAATCTTGGGACATAAGTCACATTTGCTATCTGAAATTGAGAAAGCAAATGTAATGCAACAACATAGTATGGAAACATGCTTGCACTTTGACACTTGAAAATTCTTTTCACCTGGTTAACCACCAATTGAGAATCTCCAAATATATCAACTGCATGAGCTTGTAATCCAATAAGTATTTCTAGTCCCATTATTAAAGCTTCATATTCAGCTTGATTATTGAAACAAGTAATTTTATCCACTCCAAAACCATGTGTGGTTCCTACCTTATGGTGACTTAATCACCACACCAATTCTATTTAGACCGTTGGCTTTTGATCCATCGAACCACATTTGCCATGGTTCAATACTAACCATACCAAGCTCCCATTATTTCTTGGCTTTCTGTCTGACATGGATGATCTGCCAAGAAATTAGCTAAAACTTGTCCTTTTACTGCCTTTTGGAGGACATATTCTAGATGAAATTCTGATAAAGCTAGTATCCATTTGCCAATTCTTCCTCTCAACATAGGTCTAGACAACATATATTTAACCAAATCTGTGGTTGCAATTACCAAAATAGTTGTAGGCAAAAGATAGTATCTTAGTTTCATTGCAGCAAAATACAATGCAAGACACAGCTTTTCTACAGCTGAATATTTACATTCATAAGAATTTAGAAATCTACTAAGGTAATAAACTGTTTACTCTTTGCCTTCTTCATTGTCTTGGGCTAAGAAAACTCCTAGTAAATCTTCTGCCACAGCAATATACAACTTCAGGGGCTTATCACCCTTTGGTGGCGTCATCACTGGAGGCTTGGCCAAGTAGGCTTTGATTCCTTCGAAAGCAGTTTGATGCTCTGCTGTCCACACAAACTCCTCATCACCTTTTAACCTTAATAAGGAAGAAAATACTTTAGTTTTCCCTGCAGTATTATAAATAAATCTTCGAAGAAAATTAACCTGTCCAAGGAATTTTTGTACTTCTTTCTTACTTGATGGAGGTCTGGCTTCAATGATAGCTTTGGCTTTGTTCTGATTAATTTGTATTCTCTTCTTGTGTACCACATAGCCTAAGCAGTTTCCAGCTAATAAGCCAAAAGCACATTTGAGAGGATTAAGTTTCAACTTGAACTTTCTCATTCTTTCAAAAGCTGTTTCCAAGTGAAACACATGTTCCTCCATGGATTAGGACTTTACTACAATGTCATCAATGTAACACTCTAAATATCCTCCAATGAGATCATGAAAGATAGTGTTCATAGCCCTTTGATATGTAGCCCCAACATTCTTCAGCCTAAATGGCATTTTAACCCATTCGAAGGTGCCAATGTTTTCAGGACATGTGAATGTTGTCTTGTGGATATCCTCTTCTACAATGCAGATTTGGTTAAAACTACAGTGCCCATCCATCATTGACAAAATCTTGTACCCTGCTGACCTATCCACCAATAAATCTACTATGGGCATGGGGTACTAATCTTTTGGCGTTGCTAAATTCAGGTTTCTGAAATCGATGCACACCCTCATTTTACCATTCTTCTTAACTAAAGGCATAATATTGGATAGCCATTTAACGTACCTAGCTGTCCTGATAAAGTCTACCTTAAAGAGCTTAAGAATTTCCTCCTTGACCTTCTAAATCACTTCAGGACTCATCCTTCTTGGTTTTTGCTTGTATGGCTTGAAATTAGGCCTCATAGGAAGCCTATGTTCTACTAATGACCTATCTAATCCTGATAGTTCATTATAACACCATGCAAAACAATCTTTATATCTCTTTAAAACCACCAACAACTGGTCCTTACAAAGAGCATTTAACCAAGCACTTATATAAGTGGGCTGCTGTGTAGAATCTTTCCCTAAGTTAACTTCTTCCAACGGGTCTTGTATCCGAGAGCTCATTAATGCTTCTTTTTTAATTTCTTCCGTCTTCGAAGCAATTTCTTTGCTTTGTTCTGCTTTGAGTTCCTTTGATTTAACATCTTTGCCCTCCTCCTCATAGGCAAAGTCTGTCCATAAAGCTTCTTCTTCCTGTATCTCCTGGACTTTTGTTTCGATGTCCAACGCACAGTATTTATCAAAGGCCAAAAACCTGACCTGTTGTTGCTCCTGCTTACAACTAACTACCATAGTTTCTTTCTCTTGCTCTTGCACCTTCTGGACTATTGATTTTATGTCCAATACTGAGAACTTAATTAAAGCCAAAGACTTGGTCTCCTAGGTTCCATCTTCTTGTCTACAACCAGGCATCATTGTCGTCCTTGGCGACAAATTCTTCATCAGCACTTTCCTGGACTAAGTGCTTCAGGTGTGCTAATTCCTCATCAGCCATCAATTCGGCTGATCCATCAGGTTTTCTCAATATACTGAGTGGTGTCACTCCTTCAGTATACAATTTGGCCTCTGCAAAGTCTACACAAGCTATGAAGGGTTGAGGGTCTGCATTGATCTCCTTTGTCTCTCCATTGCACAAGGCTATCATTATTTTCTAATGTAGAGAGGAAGACACACATTTGTTGGTGTAAATCCAATCCCTACCAAGTAGAGCATTATACTTAGCATTGCTGTCGATAACGAAGAATGTCGTTATGCAATCCCTAGTTCTCACACTTAGGTTGATGGGCAAAATACCCTGAGCCATCTGTTTGTCTCCAGCAACACCAGCAATGGTTGTGCTGGTTGGGATTAATTTGAGATTCCTTTTTCCTAGTTTCTTCAAAAAAGATTTCGGAAGCAGGTTTACTGTTGCCCCATTATCCATCAATATTCGATTCATCTATATCCCATCGAAGAAGGCCTTGATATATAAGGGTTTGATATGCTGGGTCATGAATGTCGTAGGATACTCAAAAGGGTATAAGAGGTTAACACTCACCTCTTCCTCACTCTCGTCTCCAGTTTCCATTGGTGTGACCACTTCGGATTTATCTTGCACCATACTAACCTGTGAATATTCACTAGAAACTGGAATTGGGTCAATCTTCTTACCTTCTTGGTTTTTATCTTCAGCCTGGAACTCATGTGGTAGTATATGTACCATATTCATTAACATTGGAGGAAACGAGCCAAATTGGACCACTGGTTGTACCTGCTTCTTTTCCAGGCCAACTTCTTCAATTACTTTAGAAACATCTTCTATGCTACATTCTGGCACTTCAGTATTAGTGACTTCCTTCGAATGGTCTGTTTCTGCTGGTTTTTCGACAAAAAATGTCTGTTCAACCATGAAGGCTTCAAACATTTCCTCTTCAACCATCTCCTTCCTTTGGCCTAGGCCAACTTCTCCCCCTGTCTCACTATCGCTTTCCATTAAAGCTCTTTCCAATCTTGCTAAACTAGATCTTTCTTTGGTTTTCAATTCGGAGTGAACTTTGGCCAACTCCTCTTTGCCGTAACTTCTTTTGTCTTGAGTAATCGATTTTGGGCTATGATCTAACTTTAGACCTTTTCTTCCCTTTGTCCGACCCTTTAGCTGGACTAATGAAAAGCTTTCCCCACTTTCTTTCAGATCTTTCTGGTACTGAGTGGACCTTTGTTGGATCTTCCTCCTTTGGGATCTAGAAATCACTGGGACCACATTTGGTTCCTTTATTTTTGGATGCTTTAGTAATACCCAATTATTTGAAGCCACCAAGGGAGGTTTAACCATCCTACCCTGGTCTCCAACAACATTTCTTTGGGTAGGTATTTCCTTAGGTTTGTTCTATATGACAAACCAATCTGGAACTCCAGGTACCCAGGAACTCACTAGCTCAGTTGTCGAACTGTCTCTTTCTTCCTTCGAAGCTAGTTTCGAAGCTGCCTGTGAAGGCCGCTGCTTGGCCCTGACTCCCTGTTTTGGGCTTAATTCAGGTCTTCCATGAAGGTGGCCACTTTCCATCTTGTGTAAGACTGGTCTGGGGGGCTAATCTCTGGCTTTGATCCCATAACTTGAGCCCACTTTAAGTCTCCTCTCAGGATGATTGCCCTCCATTTTGTAATAGTTAGGTGGTTTGAACTCATGTAAAGGTCTTTTGCCCTTGGAGTGCACTCTAGTGGCTGTTGGCCTAGCCATAAATGCTGCTGCCTAGGACCAGTTGGATATGGCCTTTTGTTATAGGCACTGGTTGGTTTAGGACGCCTTTGCACATCCTTGTAATACTGCTTCCCATCAATCGGAAGCCCTTTCAACCACTTGTAGCTCAACCTGCATCTGGGACACATTTTTTGCATAACAGTTACCTCTAAAGAGTCATCATCTAGTGCCTCCTCATTAGAGTCTTCCCTTTGATCTACAAAGCCCTGTCTATCAGTTGGTGAACTTCTAGCATCTTTGTTGACAGTAGTCCGACTGGAAACATGCATTTGCACATTAACCTCTTCCAATTCCTTCAAGGATAAGTTCTGGAAGTCTGGTACAATAACATTAGCTGCAACTTCTCCAATTTCTGGGAATGGATTAGTGTCAATCCCCATAGCCTTTTCTGCTTTAGTTGGGAATTTTAAACTCCCATTTCGAATCTGTTCTTGGATCCTGTCCCGAAAAATAATATAGTTTTTAGTTGAGTGAGACCAAGAGTTATGCCATTTACAATACACTTTTCCTTTAAGTTATTATGGAGAAGGAATTTTAACTCATTTTGGTAACTTTAGGAAGTTTGCCGCGAGCAAATGATCAAAAATGTCATCTGCCTTTATTAAACCGAAAGAATATTTCCTATGAAGGTTTTTCTTTTTAAATTGCTGGTCTATTGTCATGTCTTTATGAATTAATGCCTCATAGATCACAAGCTCTTTCCCTACGATCTCTGCTACATCAATCTCATAATTAGGATCTCTATAATACGTCTTGTATGATGCATTACTTCGATCTTGTTCTTCCTCTAGTAATGATTCATACCTAGACACCTTATAGGTTAGTTCCACTAAGTTTCTAAACTTAGTTGAGTCAAACTTCTTTCGAAGCCTAAACTCTAAACCATTTTGAGCCAATCTCACAAATTCAGGCTCTGGTAGAATGATCCTATATTTGATTCGTGCTCTTTTGAATCTGGCAATAAATTGAGCAGCCTTCTCGTCAGGCCTTTGACTTAACCTTGCCAAGTCTGCTATAGAGCTCCGTTTGGAAGAATTGGGCATGAAACGCCTCATCCATTTGTTGCCAAGTTTGGATAGAGCCGGGTGTAAGGTTAATATACCATACAAAAGCTGCCCCAGTTAGAGAATTTGGGAACAGTCTTAACTTCATGTAATCATTATTGGTAAATTCACCACATTGGATAGCGAACCTAGCAATATGTTCTACCGTTGATTAGTTTCCATTCTCATAAAAAAGAACAAAGTCTGGTATTCTAAACCCTCTTGGGTATTCATATACCCTATTTACCCATTCTGGATATGATTTATTGTACACAGGAGTTTAAACCCCCCGAGCCATCGGTCCATACATCTCTCTAACAATATCAGCAATTTGGTCCCTAGGAACCATATTTTGTGCTTGTTGAACCACTACTGGAGGAACAAACATAGGATTTGATGGACAACCTTATGCTTGAGGTCCTCTTGGTCCATAGGATTTGATGGACAACCAGTCCTCAACCTTTCGCAGGTCCTTGTGGTGTTGGCTGCTGTTGAGGGTATGGGTGACCCCTCTGAGTCTGTCCTACGAAAGGACCTGCGAAAGGTATTGGAATAGGTGTTGTATCTCTTTTAGTCGCAGGAAACCCTTCCAGGCCCCCGGGTGCAAATTCGAACAGAGGATTAGTGAACCCCCTTGTGCCAGGTATGGTTTCGAACATAGGATTTGGAAGCATCCTTATGCCATTTTCTTGTATTGGCCCGGATCCACCAATTTGCATGGTTTCATTATTAAGTAATGAGGCATTTTGATTTGTCACAGGCCTCAAAAGAGGCTCATACCAAGACTGAGGTGATGGTCTTTCATAGTTTTGATTACTAGTTTGACCATTAGTATGTCCATTACTTTGCATAGGCTGTTTATCTCTAGCCAATCTTTGCTGAGGAACATTTGACATTTCCTCTATGTGCCTTGTGTTAGTTGGTAGATGGGTATTCATTCGATCCATAAAGGATATTGCCCATATTTCCATTGTGTTCATTAACTAATGTCCCATGGCATCTACTAGGCCTCCCTATGGATTCCTTGACTGAGTAGATGGAACAGTGGATTGTCCAACTCCATGGCCTCGTTCAATATTTTGAACATGTGGTACTTGCTCCGAAGAACTGGTCTGTTCGACCATAGGTTCTGATAAGACAGGTACTTCCACAGGATGTGTTATTATATTATCCTCTGGATTAGGTATTTCTACCTCTCATTCCACGCCTTCTTTCAAGCGTTTATTTTCTCATTGTCTCCTACGTCTAGCCATTTCAATTAGTCCCACCGGGCGTGCCAAAAATATATGTTGGTTTTTCTCACTTTCAAAGGTTATTATTGTAATTTTAAGCGTGCCAGTAAGAATCAATCAGTCCTTACAGAAGATTAATTGCCAACCAATTATCAGACGAGTGTGTTTCAGTTCTTTTAACCTCAACGAAGAGGACTTTTACTAGTGGCTTTGTTTAGGAGAATTAAGCAAACAACGATTAAATGAAGAACAATTATAGCATTTCATTAAGTAAAAATGAAAGACTTATAATGATCCAATTCAGCCTCGTAGAGGTTTATGACAACAAGCTACTTGAAACTACTCCTATGAACGAAGTGCAGTGCAAGAATTTGAAGTACAGAAATGTAAAGAACAAGAAATGTAAAAACTGGAAGGAAAATAAAGTAGATAAAAACTGGTTTCTGGATCTGAGTCTAGGGGGTTCTTTCTGGGACATTCTCTACTATTTATACTTCTCAATAATAACCGTCAAAATGAGTTTCTAACCGTCGAATCATCCCTCTATGATCGCTGGTCGTGTTTCCTCACAGTTAGCTCCACTACGCTATGTCTGCAGTTAGGCTTCCCTCTTGATTTTGAATTTAAATATATGAGTAACTGTTAAAGACACGTCATCTTGTATCTCTTTGCTGATCCAGTGCTATGCAGATCCACAATAACCAATACTAACTGTCACGTGTGTGATTACGGTTGAAGATTTGAATTGTCTTCCCGTATTGCCCTCATCCTGTCACGTGTTGAACTGTGATTGGCCTATACAAAATATGTAGCCAACAGATATCAAACCCATCAACCCCATTCATAAATAAAAATCTTTCCAAAAATTAGACCAATTTCAGAAATCAGAACACATTTAAAAATAAAACCCATTTCACATTTAAAAATAACACCCATCAAACCCATTTTAAATTTCAGAAATCAAAGCCGATCAAACCTATTTCAAATTTCAGAAATCAAACCCATCAAACCCATTTTATAAATCACAACTACTCTAACTACAACAAATTAAAATAGTTTACATCAAAATCATTAATTTTAAAGCAAAACCTAGTGTCATTGAAAGAAGAGAGGGGACGGCGAGAGGATCAGTGGTCAATGGTTAAAATTGTCATTGCAATGGTGGTCATCACAAGAGGAGAGAGATGAAAGAAGACGGCGAGAGGAGAGCATAGGTGGTGAGTAGCGGTGTTGTCGCGAGATGAGAGGCAAATGATAGATTGATGAGAGAGAGAGAGAGAGATAGAGAGAGAGAGAGAGAGGCGTATGAAAGAGGGATGAGCTTTGGACAAAGATGAAAGAGAAGAGAGAGTGCATTTGGGTGGGAAAAAAATTGATCTCAATTGTTTATTTTTGTTTGAGAAGATCTACATCGTTAATACCAAATGTATCTTTGACACGTTTTGGATATTTTCAAAAACTGTCTTGCTTTATTATAGAGATTGTTGACTTATTTTAATGACATCTTTATTATATTTAATCTTATTTCTAAAACTTAGCGCCTGTATTTGGCAACATAGATGGGATTAATTTAACCTATTAAAATAAAATATGTTAAAAAGTCTATAAGATAAAATATCAAATCTAAATCATAATTATTTTATTTTTATCTCTCACAAATCTATATAAAAAAAAAAACTAAAAATTCATTATAAACAAAACTTTTTAAATTAGGCTAAAATAAAAAAAAAAACTAAAAAAGTTATACCTAAACAAAATCTTAGGCCTGGTTTGGCAAGTGGTGATTTTAGTCAAAAAGTCACTAAAAAATAAAAAAACCAACAATCTATACCGAAAAGTTAAAGATTTCATTTCCTCTCTACTTTTTGCATATCTTTTCATAAAAAAATTAAAAAGTCATCCAAAACATACTAATTTTTTTGAAAATTGTTTGAGGGCCCGAAATCAACGGCTTGAATTTGGCTCGAAACCCAAAACGATGTCGTTTTGGGTTTCGTATTTTTTTTTCTTCTTTTTCTTCTTTTTTTTTTTTTTTTTTCTTTTTTTCCTTTTTGAACACAGAGGCGAGAGGCGAGAAAGAGAAAGAAGAGAAGAGAAGAGAAGAGGAAGAGAGAAAAAGGAGAAAAGATGGGGAGAAGGACGAGGAAGAGAATAAGACGGTGATGGCGGTGATGACGGAGGAGGAAGATCGACGGAGCTGATGTTGATGAACATGTTGTTGTTGATGATGATAATGTGTTGATGAAGATGTTGATGTGGATCTGATCTGAAGGGGGAAATTTTTTTTTTTTTTTTCTTCTTCCTCTTCTCTTTTCTTCTTCTTCTTCTTCAAAACAGTGAGAAAGGGAAAAAAAAAAAAATGGATTCGGGCAAATTCGAGCTGGAGCATTTCGGGCTCCGTATCACATTTGAATTTTTTTTACATCATATTTTAATCAAAAAGTTAAAAAAATTATTAAAAAAACATGTTCCTAAAAAAGTCATTTTTTTTTAAGATCATATTAATTATCATTTATTGCATGATAAGTACGTGAAGCACTTATTTAATAGTTGTTTGCGATATGTTATATAAGTGAACTTTTTGATTTAAAAAGTAGAGAAAAAAATATCTATATTTGAGATAGCTTTTTGAATTTTTACAAAAATATGTGTTACTTTTTGACTTTTTTAATTTATCCCAAATAAGGCATAACCTTTGCCGTATAACAAAGTTTTTTTTTTTAAATTTTAAAATTTTGATAATTAAATAATTAGGTTTATTTTACAAGCACATCGACTAAGCTTTGTTTGGAATGTACCATATAAATGTATTTTTTTATTTTTTTAAGTCACATTATCTCTTTATTTTTTTACACATTTTTTTTTTATAAAAAATAAAAAAATATACTTATTTAAATCATCTCAAATAAACCCTCGACCCTAAACTACCAAATGCGCCATATAAAAAAAAGATAACTAAACAATCCAACGGGACTAACGCAATTGGACATAACTCGTGCACTTCATTAAAATGTGAGTAGTTTTTTTTTTCCGACCCCGCTAAGTAGCTCGAAAGATGGGAGGCTTGACTGGCTCGAGACCAAAACCCTGTCGTTTTGTTTTTTTTTTTTTTCGTAACTCACAGGTTCCATAGAGAAGGAAGAAAGAAGAAAAAGAAGAAGAAGAAGAAAGAAAAAGAGAAGAGGAGAGGAAGAATTAGACAAATCAAAACCAAAAATCAAACTAACAAATCAAACCCACAAATTAAAACCAAAAATCAAACCTAAAGAGATTCAAATCAAAACAAAAAATCAAACCCACAAATTAAAACCAAAAATCAAACCTAAAAGAGATTCAAATCAAAACCAAAAATCAAACCCACGGAGATTCAAATCAAAGCTGTGTGTGTAGCAGAGAGATGAGATGAGATGAGATGAGAGACATCCATAATAATAGAGAGGCCATTGAATGCTTCACCACCCACCTTACCTAAACTTCATTAATAAGTAGCTCATCAATCTCTCCTAACACACAGACACACACAAGAGAAAGAGAGAAAGAGAGAAAAAGAGTCTCCTCTGTGTGATGTATACAGATCTGTCTGTATACAGATCCATTCCTCCTCTCCATCTTTTTTTTCTCCTCCTCTTCCTCCTCCTCTCCATCTTTCCTCCTTCTCTCTCTCCATCTTCTGTCGATTCAGAGAAAAAATTGATCTGGCGATTTTCAGATCTATTCCCCCTCTCTGTAAACAGGAAAGAAAAAATTGAAATTTTTTTTTTTAATCTAAAATGACGTCGTTTTGAGTATTTGAGCTAATTCGAGCCACATGTATTTCGAGCTACGAAGTATTTTCCTTTTTTTTTTCATCGGTAAAATGCGAGTAGTTTGAATCTCGCATCTTCTCATCTATATGTGAATTACATTTTTAGTCTTTATTGTTATTATGACTGTAATTGATACCAAATAAAAAAAATAGTAAGAACACTAACACTGTGTTTGGATGGAGTGATTTGGAGAGAAAAGAAAAGAAATAGAGAGAAATGTATTTCTCTTCCTTGTTTGGTTATCTTAAGTGGAGAGAAATGGGGAGAAATAGAGAGAAATGGAGAGAAACTCATTTCTCTCATAACCCTTATTTTCAATCTTCCCAAAAGTGGAGAGATTGAGAGAGAAAAGAAACCCACAAATGCTTATATTTTCATAATACCAATTTTACCCCTATAAAAATAAAAGAAATAAAATGATTGAAAATATAAAAAGATTATTTTGGTAATATAACATAAAATAATTTCTTTTCTTTTCTCTTAATAAAATCTAACCAAATAAGAATGAGAGAAATCACAATCATTTCTTTTCTTTTATTTCTTACTTATTCAAACAAAAAGGAGAAAAATTACAATCATTTCTTTTCTTTTCTTTTCTCTTATTACTTAAGTAATCATTTCTTTTCTTTTCTCTCCTAAGTTACCAAACATAGCAAACATAGCGTAAACCCAACCAGAATCCCATCATTTCCATCGTGTGTCGGATACTAGGATGCCCCACAAATCATGGTGACCAATAATTGAACATACGATCTGGTCTACAGCTATTGTACAGTAGACCCGTCTCCACTTCATCCAAACTCAACAACCAAAAGCCCCCCAAATCTGTCGCTCACACACGTTCTCGTCGACGTCACTTCTCTCTCTGCCTCTCTACTTCTGTCTGAATTCTCAACCCCACAAAAATCCTCAATCACTCCTCTCCTTTCTTTCTCCAAAACCTTCACAACAATGGCGGCGACATCTTCGTGGCAGCCCCAGGAAGAAGGGTTCAAAGAGATCTGTGGCTTACTCGAACAACAGATGTCTCCGACTTCCGATAAGTCTCAGATTTTGCAGCAACTCCATCACTACTCTCAGTACCCCGATTTCAATAACTACCTTGCTTTTATCCTCGCCCGTGCCGAGGTACCACTCCCAATTGCTTGTTTCTTGAGAAAATTGGCGTCATTCTCTTATTGGGTTTGTTGTGTATGGTGTGTTATTGTTCAAGTGTTTGGTATTTTTTTGTTTGAATGGGTTGGGTTGGGATTTATATATGATGCTGTTCGATCGAGTAAGGGTTAACATGTGGATAATGTTGATAGAATTGGTTTTGGGTTGGATTCTTCAATTGCCAATGCTTTGCCCAATTTTTCTTCTTGATCAATTCAGACGTAAAAACAGCTTATTTTTTTTGGGGATAATTATACAAAGACCGTCCCAAGGGTGGGCGCGGGTCAGTTGCGGCCACGGAACTTCCAATCCGCCATCCGTCTGCCAGATTAGCGGATTGGAGAAAATCAATTCGCATCCGTTCGCCAATCCGGCGGATGTGGATTGAGCAGATTGGCGGTTTGGCAGATGGATGCGAATCGGTTCGGCGGTGTAAAATTTTATAAATTTTCAACATAATTCAACTTGTGCACTTCCTCAAAAAAAAAAAAGAACAAAAAGAAAGGAAGTATTACAATCAATGACTTTAAAAAATATTATAATCACTGTAAGCCTTATCCAAAGAAAGAAATAAAGTTTAAAACTTTAGAATATCACGATCACTGCATATCTCATCCACATATTACAATCACAACATGATTCATCCATATAAA
Organism: Camellia granthamiana; assembly: GCA_036172215.1. Taxonomy (NCBI): domain Eukaryota; kingdom Viridiplantae; phylum Streptophyta; class Magnoliopsida; order Ericales; family Theaceae; genus Camellia; species Camellia granthamiana. Next base: position 2,876,434 of record CM069904.1, on the reverse strand, counting down.
GTATTACAATCTGTGATTTTTAAGATATAATAACAATTCAAACCACCAAAACTATGAACAGAGTAGTAGTAGAGATTTTATGTCTCTATATTATTATATCTATATATGTTTTTGAAAACAAAAACCAACAAGCATATATCATATTTTCTATTTATTATTTTTAGAGTTAGATTTAAAAACCAAAAAAATATAAATAAATAATACGTTTATTTTTTCAATTAAAAATATATTCAAGTTGAAAACTTTTTTTAACAGAATATTTAAACTCTTTTTCAATTGAAAATACAAACATAATATTTAAACAAATTGAAAACACAAAGTCTTATAAATTACTAGGGGTGCTCGCGGTTTGGCGGTTTGGCGGTTTGGTTGCGGCCAAAGAAATCTCAAATCCGCCATCCGTCCGCCAAATTGCTGGATTGGAGAAAATCAATCTGCAACCGTCCGTTCGTCATTACGCATCCGTCCAAAATGCGGCAGATCGGTTTGGTTCGGTCGGTTTTGGTGGATCGGTATATCCGCTACCCCTTTTGGAGGGGTATAGAGGGATAAAAGTGATAATTTTTATAGTTGAGGGATCAAACTATACAGGTTCATATGTGAGGGATCAAGTGATATTTGTAATAGTTGAGGGGTATTAATGTAATTAACTTTTAAAAAAAATCTTAGTCTATGTTTTTTCTTCTGGTTTTGTTGTTTTTTCTTATTAAGGGTTGGGGTTCTCATGTTCACATCTCAATATGGAAAAATTTTAGGGGTCTATGGGCCCATCACGAGTCCCATTTAGATGATCCGAATCATTTGTTTTGTAGGACCCTCAATGTATATCATCCATGAAACAATTATGTGGATTTGATAATTGTAACTTTTTTATTGTGTCATGTTTATCTCTAAAAAATAGATGGCATATTTTAAAAAATGTATTTACTGTCTATTTTTTTGGAGACAAATATAATAAATAGAAAATGTTACGATTATTGGATTGCACTTATTTTTTTCATGGATGATATACATTGAGGGCCCTGCAAAATGAGCGGTTCGGATCATTGAAACGGACTCATGGTGGGTCTTATGGACTCCTCAAGTTCTCTTATGTTGAGATGTGAACCTGAGAATAGCCAAACCTTTTTGTGGGTGCTGATTTCTGACCACACTGCCTAGTAGGTATTCAGCTAGAGAGCACCGGCAGCATAAATTAAGCCCGAACAACTTGCTACAGAAAGATAAGAATCCGGCGGTGATTCGTCCACCTGGAGGCACTTCGACGATCAAGTCAGTACTCAATTATCTCTCTAAGATAGCAAACAGTGCTTAACTCACTAGCTAGAATACAAAAAGCGTACCTTAAACCCACGAGGGTGCTTTACTTTTATAGCCAGTACTAACTTGATCCCTGTAGAAGCCTAGCTTCTCTTGGATTCTGGCTCAATGCTCATCCTGGACTCTCCAATAGATAACGATAAACTCCCTAAGAGTTTTGTCCTTATTCAGGCTGAGGTCCTCTCCCATTCTAGGACTCTTATACCTTATCCGTTCATCTCAGATTCAGGTATCTCCGCAGATAACCTCAGCCTAGCCGAGATTACCTCGGCACCATGACCAGGAGACGTGGCACCTCAGCTGGCACTTCGGTGCCACTTTGGCCACGTGTTGTTATTCACAAAAATATGCCCCCACACCTTTTATTAATTACACCAAAACCTCTCAACTTTTAGCGCAAATGCCACTTTTCGAAGGGGTGAAAGTGATGATTTTTATAGTTGAGGTGTCAAATTGTCGTGTTTATGGATAAGGCGTAAGATAATATTCGGTGGAAGTGAAGCATTTTTGTAGTTGAGAGGTCAAAATGTTCAGTTCCTAGATTAGTGCTAAGATGATATTATCCTTTTTTTTTATAATTATAATTTTTAATTTTTTTGTTACTGCCTGCCCTTCATCCTTCAATCAAGAAATGATTAACATGTGAATAATATCAATGAAATTGGTTGTTGAATTTCTTTCAACCGTGAATGCTTTGCTCCACTTTTATTCATGTTTAATTCGGACTTCAATCACATTTCTTTTATTTTGTTTATCTTTTTCTGTTGTAATGTCCCATTTGACAGGTTCTAAACATTGTTACGCCGTTAGTTCTCTATATTTATGAACATATGTGGAGATTAGTTCTTCATAATTTCAGAGCAATTTGGGAAAAAAATGTTTTCAACAATTATAACTTTATTGGAAATAACATTAGTTGTATCAGTTGTCATACACTTTCATTTTCAGTTTGAAACATCATGAGTGTATGTAATGGCTTAAACTCATGTTAGGCTTGATCACATGCCTGCAAAACTGTCTTGGCAGACTTGGCTACTTTATTATTTTGTATTCTCTCCTGTTTGTGCTGGTTCATTAGTAGAACCATTCAGTGTTGTCAGTAGTTTGCTCCAATTAGACTGAGAGTTAGACCTTTTTTCTTTCTCTGATAAGAGAAAAAAGTAATTTACTTGTTTTGTGCCTACTCATTTTTTTTGGGCCAATTTTTTAAGCAAGAGTAGTAGTCCATACGGTAAATTGTTTTGACAGAAAATGTAAACAATATTTGTTGAAAACTTAAAAGAGTTGTATATGGCAGTTACAAAATATCTTCTTGTTTTTATACTGGGAATGTGTTTTGCACACTTTTGTTACCTCTAATTTTGTTGGTGATTATTTTGCTGTCTTTTCTTCTTGTTTTGAACAAAACTATTGAAAATTTTAAACAGGGAAAACCAATGGAGGTTCGGCAGGCTGCTGGATTGCTTCTGAAGAATAACCTTAGAGCTGCCTTTAAGTCAATGGCTTCTCCATACCAGCAGTATATAAAATCAGAGTTGTTGCCTTGTTTGGGAGCAGCAGATAGGCATATAAGGTCCACAGCTGGGACCATTATAAGTGAACTTGTTCGGATAGGGGGAGTTTTTGGATGGCCTGAGCTACAGCATACTCTTGTCCAGTGCTTGGATAGTAACGACTTCAATCACATGGAAGGTGCTATGGATGCTTTGTCCAAGGTATGTCTCGCCTCTGAATAATTGTTAGATTTTTCTCTCAGTTATTTATTTTTTAAATCTTAATAGAATTTTCAATAGTGCATCAATCTTGCTTCTATCATTTGAAAAATAGTCATACTAAAAGAAATTTCTTACTATTTCTTTTGAATTGACACCTCGAGATAAATTGATTCACACTCTTTGAGTCAACTGGACACTACACGTGTGTTTTGTGGACTATTTGGAAGAACATAATAGGACTTTTGAGAGAACTGAGTTACCAATTTATAGTTTGAAACTACGTTATACGGATTCTTTGAAATTTTGGAGGTACCTGTGTCGACACTACACGACACGACACGGGTATGGACACGGGTACGGGTACGGGTGCGGGTGCAGGATATGGCCGGGATATGGCTATTTACAAATGGATACGGCTATGTTTTGCCCTAAATACAGAAGAAACAAAAGAGGAGAGAGCAAGGAGAGAATCAGTCTTCGTCGATCTAGTCTTTTCTGTCTTCTTCGATCTTGTCTCTTGTATTCTTCTCTGTTGATCTCCTCTTCTTTCTCAGTCGATCTATCTTCTTCTCTTCTCTTCTCTTCTCTCTCTCTCTCTCTCTCTCTCTCTCTCTCTCATTTTTAACATATAATAAATAAAATAAATCATCTAATTGTTTAAAAGAAATCTAATTAAATCATATATAATAAAAAAATAAAAAAATCTATAAAATAAAACATCTATTTTTTATTTTTTATTTATTATTTATTTGTTATAATTTTTTTATTTATAATATATATATATATATATGTCAATTAAAAACAAAAAAAGAAATTATATAGATAAATTAAAAATATTATCAATACAAATAATACATAAGATAAAAAATAACTATTTCATCTTTATATAATAAATATATTTTTAAAATAACTATTTAACTTATCCCCGTACCCATATCCACATTTGGATCATATCTATGTATTCTCAATTTTTAGTTTTGAAGTATCGGACCCCCAAATACGCATATGCACCTGCACCTGCACCCGAGTCCGTGTGACGTAGGTTTGAAAGGATCTTTTAACCTTTCGTAGTTTTTTTGGATGAGAGACGATTTTCCATTCTTTGTATTGTCTTTTGTCCATTTTATTGGAGTCTTATACATGGATGTTTAGCTTGTTGGATTCAAAGGCTTTTTGGGTGTACAATATGTTCACCCCTCTTTTGGCACTTTTGTTGATAATGCTTTACTTATAAAAAAATCATGTCACATTTACCCTTAATGCACTAAGGTTTAATTATTCAAAGAGGAATCTCCACTTAAAGCTTGAGCATACAAAATTTTAAAATGCTAAAACTAGCTCAAGAACGCATTTTCAATTTTTCAAAAGAGAAACAAAAAGAAATGCAAATAAGAATTATGTAAATTGTGGTAATAATGTATTATTCTATTTTCATCATAAGTAGAACTAGAAGCTACACACTTGATGCATTTGGGATGAAATTAGATGCTAAGAAACATAGATACGGACACGAGACATGGATACGAGATGATACAAAGTTATTTTTATTTATGATTTGGTTTTCATCATTATTAGAACTAAGATTCACCCTTGATGCATTTGGGATGAAAATTAGATGTTAAGAAGCACAAATACGGACACGAGACACTAATACATAGTTGTGTACATCGTACACACTAGCATAACAATTTTCAAAATATTAGGAAATGGATAGGATGGGGCATGTCAACATATTAATATAATATATATGTATTTGGGGTTAATTACGCAGACACCCGCTCAACTGTCGTTGAAATATCACTTTACTGCCACAACTTCGAAACAATACATTTCAACTCATCAACTATAAAAAAATTGTACAGATACCCTCTTTTGGCAAGTTGATAGTGATGCAATTCTATAGTTGAGGGGTCCAAATGTCTGGTTTTGTAGTTGCCGGATTATGTGTTATTCATGGTTATTAAAATTGCGATCCGGACTATGGGATTGTATGATCCTACATTGCTAAAATGATCCAGATCGTTGAAAGATCGGTGTTATAATAGGATCGCAAGTAGGATCGTAGATTTTGTGATTTTTCACCTTATTTTTAACATGTATCATTCTAATTTGTATTTTTACCTTATTTTTAATATAAAGTAGGATTTTACGATCCTCGATCTGATCCACGAGACCCTCTCACTAATCCTATCTAGGATCCTGATTTTAACAACATTGGTATTATTCAGTGATAATTGATGAATTAACTCTATATTTTTATGCATGTACATGAAAATATAACAACTTCAATTTTTACGTTACAAACTAGTTTATATTTTATTATATCAAAATAGTAAGAATTATTTTCAACATTTTATATGCTACAAAAGATGTATGAACATAAAGTCTTAATATGTTTTCAAAAAAAAAAAAAAAAAACATAAAGTCTTAATATCTATTTTGAAAAGCTTTATACCTAAACAAATTACAAGTTTTAGGCTTTATTTCCAAAAATTAAAAGCCTCAAGTAGGCATAAAGTTACATTGTCTTGATTTTAATTATTGGCTTCTGAGTTATTTTATATCCAAATCTATAATGCGTTTCAGGTGTGTCTAAGTGATGGGCACGTGTCTAGTTAGCGTTCGCAGCATGTCCATTTTTAAAAAGATTTAAAAAGTAATAGGACACATGTAAATGTGTGCTTGATGTGTGTCAGGGTGTGTTCAATGAGCGTTGATGTTTGACACATGTCAGACATGTACACAACACCTTCTTTGAAGTGCCCGTGGTTCTTTGATTAGATTATAGTGTGCTTTATATATATGTGTGTGCATATTATATGAAATCACTTATCCCTCCCCCCTCAAAAAAAAAAATGTAATAGAAAGGATCTGTTTGGTAACGTTTACGTTTTTAGTTTATATTTACAAAAATTTTATAAACTGGTTTTTGTTTATTTTTAGAAAAATATAAACTACAAACGCGTTTGGTAATTGACAAAATGTTTAAAAAATTTTAAAAATATAAAAAAGAGTGAGAAATGGCAAGTGATGGCAAGTAGCGGCGGAAGACGGTGGTAGAAAGTGGTAACGGTGGGTGGTGGGTGGGTGGGTGGGTGGGTGGGTGGGTGACGGTGGCGGGTGGTAGCGAGTGGGTGGTGGGTGGTGGTGGCAGGTGGGTGGCGGGTGGTGGTGGGTGGGTGGGTGGGTGACGGTGGTGGTGGCAGGTGGTGACGAGTGGGTGGTGGTGGTGGTGGTGGTGGTGGCGGTGGCGGGTGGTGGTAGCAGGTGGGTGGCGAATGGCGGGTGGTGGTGGGTGGTGGCGGGTGGGTGGTGGTAGGTGGCGGGTGGTGATGGTGGGTGGGTGGGTGACGATGGCGAGTGATGGGTGGTAGCGAGTGGGTGGTGGTGGTGGTGGCGGGTGGTAGGTGGTGGTGGCAAGTGGGTGGCGGATGGCGGGTGGTGGCAAGTGGGTGGCGGATGGCGGGTGGTGGCAAGTGGGTGGTGGTGGTGGTGGTGGGTGGGTGGGTGACGATGGCGGGTGGTAGCGAGTGGGTGATGGTGGTGGCGGCGGGTGGGTGGCAGGTGGCTGGTGGTGGCGGGCGGTGGATGTTAGTGGCGGGTGGTGGGTGGTGGCGGGTGGATGGCAGGTGGGTGGTGGTGGCGAGTGGGTGGCAGGTGGGTGGTGGTGGCGGAAAACGATGGTGGAAAATGGTGGCGGGTGGTGGCTAGTGTTGGGCGGTAAAAACAAAAAAACTCAAAACGGAAACACATTTTTTGAGTTTACATTTTTTGGCCAAATTTATAAACTGAGTCCACTGATTTATAAATCAAAAATTTACCAAACAAGTTTTTATTTGAGTTTTTAAAATTTTTGTAAATATAAACAAAAAACTGAAAATGTAAGTGTAAGTGTTACCAAACGGCACCAAAGTAATTGGAAAAAAAACTAATCAACTCAAGTTTTTTTTGGTAGAAGAATCCTTCAATTTGTTTCTCTTCTTCTTCTTCTCAGACTTTCTCTTTTGTTGACTTTGACTACCTCTATGTTGCTTTTCCACTTGGGGTTGAGATCTAATTTTAGGATGTAAATGTGTGTGCTATGAAGCATGGACACCTCTCCAGAGGTCGTGTACATGTGTCGGACACAGATACGCACCGGACACGCTCCGAACACGTGTTGGACACGTTGGGGTACGTTGAGGATATGCGAGGGACACATTTATAAATTTTTTAATTTTTTTACTAAAATTGCATACCTAAGACCATCTCCAACGGTGAATTAAATTCATCATCAGATTTGAATTTGGTGAAAATATATCACTTTTATGGCTCCAATGGTTTCACCAAACGAATATTAAATTGAGAATGTACCAAAAGTTTCACCAAAATGAGAAGCGGAACAGATTTTACCAAAACATTATGCGTTTACATTGGAAGTGGGCCCACCGGACAACAGGCCGGACGTCCGGTCGGATGTCCTACCGGTTGTCCCATGGGTTGTCCTTGCTTCCAAAATCCTCGAAAACCGACTTGCCGAGGAATTCCTAGAGTGCCTGCCAAATGAAGGGTGAGAAGAAGACTCCATTGGACTGTTGTAATTCGGAGTTGGCTGTATCGTCGAGGACTTGTTGCCATCTTGCGAGTCTCTGGATATTGAAATTTTAGAGAGTGAAGATTTATGATACCCAGAAAGTTAACAAATTTTGAAAAGATTTATGATACCCAAAAAATTTTAAACTGAATATTGAAATTTTAGAGAGTGAAGAGAATAAATTGGCAGTGAAATTGGGCAAAGAGGAAGAGATACAAAATAACAGTCTAACACTCTGTTTTTTTGCAGAATCAGAGACAAAATTGAAGCAACTAACTAAATGCAGTTGATGAAGAATGTAATGAATAAACTATCAAAGAAACTACAAAACCCACTACTTGAATTACATATAAAATGACAGAAACATGTAATACAATCCAAATCTTTAGAAAAGAAAACAGAATTCAGAACTGGGCTTGAATAAACCTGGAACCAAAACAACAATTCACCTCTATATATCTCTCTCTAGAATGTGTAATGGGCAAGAAAGAGAAAGGGGTTTATGGGTTACTTTCGAAAGGGGTTTATATTTCGGGGAATTCGTCGGCAAGTCGGTTTTGATGGAGTTGTTTTTAGAGGTGGGTTTGATTCAAATCATGTTATGAATCAAAAGATGCACGCCAGTTGTTTGATGAATTGCTCAAACCAGATGAAAAGAAAAAAAAAATTCGCTTGTTCGATCAACCGGCTGGTCGACCAGTCGGTCGTCCCTTGTCTTTTGATGAAAACCGTTAGAGCCGCTAGTATCAGATCGAGAAACTGGCCTTTTTTTTTTACTCAAATTTGATGAAAAAATAGCTGAATCGTTGGAGATGCTCTAAGACCATCTCCAACGTTGTATTAGATTTGGCATCAGATTTGAATTTGATGAAAAAAGTCACTTTTTCTCTCTCCAATGGTTTCACCAAACTGATATCAAACTGAGAACGGAACAAAAGTTTCACCAAATTGAGAACCTGCATGAGATTTCACCATTTCACTGTGCGTTTACATTGGTGGTGGGGCCCACCGATCAACCGGCCGGACGTCTGGCGGTCGACCGGCATTGCTTTAATCTGCTTCATACGTAACTGGTGCTTCATACATAACTGGTTTGTATTGGTTAACTTCTTAGGTCCATTTTCTATGCTCTCACTACTTCACCCTCTCTTTCTCTCTTCGATCTCATACCCATCTCCATCATTGTTATCATCATCATCTCTCACACTCTCTCTCTCTCTCTCTTACCTGTTATAGTTGAAAAAAACCCAGACCAGACTCTCTACTATCTTCTCACAGATCCAGCTCACCACCCATATCTTTGTCTCTTGTTTGTGTTCAAATATAGGTATGTATGTTGCAGGATTCAAATTTCTAATCAAACTTATGATTCCAGTGGATTTCTTGTGCTATTTGTTATTTATAATTTTCTTTTGGGTTTGTTCTGTTTCATTTGTTTGCAGTTTCTGTGTGAATTCCAGTGGATCTTCAGTGATGGTTGGAAGTGGGTACTGGTATATGGTACATGGATAATGTGTTTATATCAGGTTTTAAAGGAAATCATTATTGGAGGCAACCAAAAATGAAAAATATGTAATGGAGGGAAAAAGAAATAATAAATGAATTGGGAACAGAAAGGGAGGGGGAAAAAAAAAATTTGAGTTGCCTACCCGGTCGATCGACTGGTCGTCCCACTGGACGTCCCCTTCGTTTTGATGCACGCTAGTGAACGGTTGAAGCTGCTCGTATCAAATTGAGAAAATTACCTCTTTTTTTACTCAGATTTGGTGAAAATTTTACTGAACCGTTGGAGATGCTCTAAGGTTGATAAATTTGATAAAATTAAATATTTGACATAAAATACATTTTAAAAATATATATAATAAAAATATAAAAAAATATATTTTGAACGTGTCCCCAACGTGTTGTGTCCTGCATTTTTTGAGAATTTATGTGTCCGTGTCGTGTTACGTGTCCGTACTTCTTAGTGTGTGTGTGTTTGTGAATTTGTTTATTCTTATCATTAGTCTTATGTTTGTAATTCCTGGAGTTGGTGACAGTGAGTAATCATTATAATTGCTCTTGAACAAAATCTACATTCTTGCAAGGACAATAGTAGTTTCTTCTTCTTCTATAAGTGTTTCTCTTTAATGCATGGATGATGTGTGCAATGCAGATTTGTGAGGATATACCTCAAGTGCTTGATTCAGAGATGCCTGGATTAACTGAGCGACCCATTAATGTATTCCTTTCTAGATTATTGCAGGTGACAAAATTATTTCCTTTGTCAGAGTTGCATGGTTATAATTCCAAAGTTTGCTTCAGGATTTGAGCTCCTCTTTTCTTTTATATTGCGACATGGTGTAGACCGCCTTGAACTCCGCTCCGCGCACGAGGGCGCGAATTGGGTTCTAGCTACTACAGTTCGGACTCCTGTCACGGTTCTGAATCTAATCTCACAAAGTGCAATGTAAGATTGATAAATCACCAAAGAGTCTAAATCCGGCAATTGGTTTTGAAAAATCAATTTTAATCAAAAAGTGCCAAACATGGACTGCTTTGCCAGATTTCAGAGTCGCCACCTAAATATTTTGTTTTGGGAAATTTAGGAAACCCTGACCCGTGCCTAAAGCCACGTGTCCGTTATCACCAAAGTTGCCTCGGTTCGGGAACTTAGGTACGAAAAGGGAAGGTCCTGAAATGAACACCCCCGCTCGCCCGATCAAAGGATCGGCCTCTACTAACATGATATGTTGTTTTTGAAAACACATGTGTTCTTATTCCGATTATTAGCTAGAATTACTGTGTGATGCACACAGCATTCAAGTATAGACTAAATCACTCAATTTGGAACAAAACATCTCATATTTGTTTTTCGAAAATAGTTTGAAAATGCTACTTGCAAGTAGGCTAAAACGCGGATTTGTCACTCTCAAGTGGGCTTAAAACATGATTAGCCACTTCAAGTGGGCTTAAAACTCATAATCATCAAGTTGTTCCAATTCAGGCAATCAAGCCTTCACCCACAGGCATTCATGCAGTTAAACACATAAGTACATAGCCTCATGGTAAGCATGCTATCATGGCAGTCACTTACACACATGTAAGGATGCTAAAGCGTAAACACTCACGGTGTACTCCGAGCCAAAAAAGAAGCTAGTTAGTAATCATGCATGATCCTAGCTATGTTAAGATGCTTAATGCAACACATGCAAAAATGCAACTAAGTAGGCTCGGCTATCTAAGATGGTATATGAAATGCAACGATTGATACATGTATTCAAATAGGAATTGAAATACAATACAGTTTGAATGATGTGCCGAGCTCGGTGCATGCAATACAAATAAATGAATGCACACATGCAAGTCATAAAGTATGCTAATCGAAATATGCCCTAAAACTAACCATTGAAAGCTGGTAAATAAAAAGGAGAGAGAAGTGGGGTTGGAAGACATGCATCACACACACGCACACTTATTACAAAATTTTTCCTCTCGACGGAGGGTCCGAATGAATTTAGCTAACTAGCTACGCTAATTAAACTAAATATTACAAACCAACTAATTAATTAAGTTACGAAACCAACTAAGTATGAAAAGCATCTAAATTAGGCTGCCACAGCTCTGCCTCGGGATAATGAATGATGCATGCTCGATTGGCTTCGCCCGGAAATCCATTACCATGCCCCCAATTGCCTCTGTTTGCATTTGATTTGTTCTCTGAAAGTTGCACAAACTTCCAAATTGCTTCTGCTCCAACATGGGGACCTTCTGGTAGGCTGCCGACCAGAAAAGGGTGGTGTAGACCACTTGTAGACCAGAAAAGTTTGTTACAGACCACAAAAAGTGGTCGGTCGACCACCTTTACTGGTCTGCCGACCAGAAAATCCTACCAGACTCCAGTTTTGCTGCAACAGAGAACAAGAAAGGGCATAGCAGTGTATTTGCAAGATATGTGTTCACAACCACCTTCCCTATCATTTCTCAAACTCAAGGGAGTGCGGCACTCGAGTCTTGGGCCACCAACCGAGCATCGCAATGCACGATGGCCGAGAAGCCAAGCTTGCACAAGTCAATGTCAATGAATGCACACAAAACACATAAGGGCCTCCACCTCTATCATGCTTGATCAAGAGGGTCGGCGACCGAGAAATGAGGCGCGTTTCATCACTTCAAGTATGAAACGCCCCTCGTTTCTCATGTTTGGATCAACATCCGATTCAAACACAATGCAATGCAACACACATGCAAACACAATGCAACAACAAAATGCAAACAACATGCAATGCAACAACATGCAAACAATATGCTTATCCATCAATGATAATGTGGCATGCACAAGATTCTAACATATGAACAATGCATGCATGGCAAGCTTAGAAGCTAAAGACCTCAAGGCAAATGAAGTGCATCTTACAAGGGGCATGCAATACCAATCTAGAATGGTCAAGCTACACATGGACAGAGTTTAAATAGGCCAAAACAGTGGCCTAAATGAACTGAAATGATAGCATTAATGGCAAGAGAATGATGCTTATGCATTTGCTCACAAACAAGGCATAAAGGTACAACTCCTAAACACAATTAATGAGTGGTAAACATGGAAGTATGACAACACCATATGCTCTGAAATAATATACCAAATGATGCCAAAGCATGCAAATACCTCAAATCAAGCATGCAAGATACCTCAAAACTCAAAACTAGTCAAGGCTATTACATTACAAGCATGCACAATAAGCATCATATGACCAAGAAGGCTCAAAACAGAGCTAAAACATGCCAAAACATGAATAAAAGCCTGCTGGAGTAGAGCCAAAAATATGCTAACAAGGGTAGTTCAAAGCATAGAGCATGTTAGGCTAACTAAGAATATTGCACTACAAGTACATGAAGCATGTAAGAAGCAACCAAACTAACCCAAAATAGAGTTATATCATGTTAGAATAAGGCCTAAAACATGCTAAGATAGAGTCAAAACATGCTAGAAAGACATGCTACTTTGCAAGGCTGCAAGTAGGATTACACTACAAGTACTAGAAGCATGCAAGAGGCAATCAAGACAACCCAAAACAGAGTCATGGAAGGTCTAAGAAGTCACAGAAAAAGTGCTCAAACAAAGCCTCAAGAACAAAGAAATGCATGTCCTTTCGATGAGCCATCAACACAAGCCAACAAGAGTAGAGGAGGGGGGGACAACCCCCACCCATTTTGGGCATCAAAACCATATTTCTACCACTGAAAATCCACTGGATTTCTGTCACGACCCAAACCCGGCCCTATGGGTTTAGCACCGTAACTGGCCAGTAATCCGAGATTACCAAAGGCCTGCTGTACAGTAATACAATAGAACAGAGTTCAGGGCCTGGCGGAAGCCAATACAGTCAATAACTAGTGTCCATTGAGCTGTGATAATCTGTATGCCAAAAACATTTTTCATACATTCATGCATTCCATACAGTACAGACTATACAATCATTTACAGACATTCAGTACGGGAACTCAATCCCCCGATAACAGTGCAGTAAAACAGTAGACAGTCTATACAATGGTCCCACAACAGTACAAAACAGTGAGACAGACAGGGAAAGTACAAAAGACCCCAAAGCCATAGCATGGCAACACGGAACCTCGCAGTGAGGCACATAGGCTGGCTTGACAAAACTGGGGACCAATCCCACGCTCCTAGCTCCGGTCTGGTTGCTGAGAACCTACATATATATATAAACAGTGAGCTAAAGCCCAGTGAATAACATAAAGCGTAAAGAGGTTATGAATGAATGTCCTTACAGTAATGAAAATAATTCATTAAACAGTATTTCAGTCTTTCAGTATTTCAGTCAAACAGTCATATGTGGTACATCCAATAGCCTATAACAGTAGGTCCAAAAGGACCGAGTCTTAACCGACCCAACAGTAATGATGGCCAATCATTCAGTAAACAGTATGGTTTCACAAGGAAACCGACAGAGCTCTGTAACAGTCAATAACAGTGGGTGCTAAGGATGCCACAATACAGTTCAGAATACAGGACATACATTCATTCAATAAACAATATCAGTTCAATAAACAATTCGGTTCAGTATTCAAAATATAACCATTTTGAACATATCTTTACACATCTGTTACTCACAGAGATTAGGCTTATAGCAGCTAGAGCGCGTCCCCGATAGCCAACCCTAAACAGTAAACAGAATAGAACACACACTAAGTTTACAGTTGGAAGGATGATAATTAAATCCCTAAATTCCCTCGGTGTGGTTCTATGTCTAAATCCTCATTAAGATGCCTTAAACTAGGCCTAAGAATGCCTAGGATGGGATGAGGATGCAAAAGTACACTTGGAAGGCATTTTTCAAAAGTTGCTGAAAATAAGAGCTTCGCTCGAGCGAGCCTTCCTTCGCTCGAGCGAGCTTCCAAAATCAAAGGCTTCGCTCGAGCGAGAAATCCTTCGCTCGAGCGATCTGCATGAACAGTGAAAGTACTGGTTGCTCAATTTTTACGCGCGATGGTCGCTCGATGCTCGCTCGAGCGAGATTGCAAAACAAAAGGGCTCGCTCGAGCGAGGAATCCTTCGCTCGAGCGAGGAAGCCAAATCTGGAATTTCCAGATTTGTCTCCCAAGTTCGAACCAAGCATTCAATCATCCAAAACTCAACCTCTTGGGCCCAAATTCTGGGGAATACATCCCAACTTAATGTACAACAAGTTTCAAAAGTCAATTTGAGAATTCAAGCCCCAAAGGTGAGTCAATTAAATACAATTCAAACCCAATTTTTAAGAACAATATGTAAACATGTAATGCATGCACTTTAAACCAAAATCAAGGTTCAAATCTTGCTCTATTGAGCTCCAATCTTTCAAAACATTATGAAAACATGGACTTAAGTTTAAACATGGACATGCATGTACAATTCCAACATGAATTCAACTCAAAAATCACCAATTCAACCATGCATGCATGAATTCTAGCATTAATCAACCTATTTACACTAAATCATGGCTTGATTCTACAATGGAGCCTAGAACATGCAAGATGAAGCTCAAGACAAGAAGAAGAAGATGGATTCTCTTACCTAGAGTGTCAACTACAAGGCTTAAGAGCTCAATTTTGCCAATTTCCTACAAGTCCTTCAAGTCTACAAGCCAATTCAAAGATGAATTCAATTTTCTCTCTTAGCTCTCCTCTCTCTCACTTCTTTGGTCGGTTGAAATGCAAGAAAGGAGCTGATCAATATGTTTGCTAAGTGTAATAAGGCTCTTAGAAATCAATAAACAAATGGCCACTAACCACGGCAACTTGGTAATTAAATCAAACTTGGCAATTAACTCATTTAAATCCCATTTAATCATTCCTAATCAATTTTCAAATAAATATACCATTAAATCCGGAAAATTCTACTGATTCCAAAACACTAAACGGTTTCTAAATCGGCCGCCGATAAGGCCTTCAATTAGCAGTTTAAACATATAATTCAAACAGATAATAAATCCATCAAGCAGATACAACACACAATTCAATAGACAAACTTATTCAGTTTCAGTTTCAATTTCATTCAGTCGGTTCGGTAGTTTATCTAGTTCACTTATCAGTCATTATCGGTCTCAATTAGCAGTAATCAGTATATAATTCAGTGGTTATTCGGTAAGCAGTACGAGGGTCGTTACAATTTCAGTGGCTAAAAGGCCAAGAGAAGGTGATCCAAAGGCCTAAGAGAGATGGCTCAAAACAAGGCCAAATAAGGCACAAAAGGGGGTAGACTACCCCCAACACCAAAGAGGTCTCAAACAAACATTTTAAGCACTTGAAAATGAAGTTTTTTTTAGTTTAAAGTTAAGCCAAAAGAAACATGTCAATAGGGCCAAATAAGCAATGAAAACAAAGCTAAAAAGGGGGGTATAGACTCACCCTTGAAGAACAACTTCAAAGCAGCAACTTTAGCAACTTTTCTGAGCTAAAACCAGCTCTTGAATGCAAGCAAAACCCTCAGGTACCTCAGCAACAAGATTGGAGTGTTTGTCTAGGAGGTTGTGTGTACAAAGTGTGAAGAAAAGGGACTTTCAAGCACAAATGTAAAGAGAGAGGGAGAAATATAGAGAGAGAGAGAGAGTAAACTTTTTGCTCTCAATTTTCTGAACCTTGGAAATGGAGAGAGAGCCTCTCTCTTATAGAAATCTAAGCTTCAAGCTTCTTGAAGAAGCTAGAAGCTTGGATGCAATCCCTCCATACACGTGTATGGAGGATGCAATCTGTGCTCACTAGCTGGCACAGCTGGCATCCACAACATCTGCAGAAAATACAGGATGGCTGTCGACCAGTTAAAGTGGTCAGCCGACCACCTCAACTGGTCGGCCGACTAGAAAAAGTGGTCTACAGAGAAGCAAAGTGGTCAGCAAGGGAGAAAGAGGGTCTGCACAGAGAGGGGAAGGTGGTGGCAGGCTATCGACCACCTTAGGTGGTCCACAGACCACCCACTCTAGCTGGCCGACCACTAAAAGTGGTCTACAGGGACAAAAAGTGGTCTACAGGGGGAGAAACTGGTCTACACCCCTGTTCCACCCTCCAGGCAAAGGACAACAAGGTTTGGTTCAAAAACAAACCAAAAAGGGAGCAAGACAAGAGTCCACAAGGCGAGGCACTCAGCCGGAAGCCCCGAAAACTAGTCTACGGGTACAAAAAAAGGGGTCTACGAGAGGGAAAGGTGGTCTACGGCCACAAAAAGTAGTTTACAGGCCTCTGTCTCCCTCTAGGCAGAGACAGCAAGGCACGGTCCAAAAACCTGGCCAAGAGAAAAAAGTTAAGAGGTCTCGAGACAAGGCGCTCGGCCGAAGGCTCCGGAAACCGAAAATCAGCCTACAAGAGGGAAAATTAGTCTACAACTACGAAAAGTGGCCTACAGGCCTCTCTCTCCCTCCAGGCAAGGTCAACAAGGCATGGTCCACAAAGCAAGCCAAAACACAAAGAGTTCAGAGGCCCGGAGGCAAGACACTCAGCCGAAAACTCTGAAAACTCGAAACGAGCACAAACATGCACGATCATCGAGCGCTCAATCGATGACGTCTGAGTCTTAAGGTCAGTAAAAAATGGGGTGTCTACACTTGCCCCTTTTTGACAGAACTCGGAAGTCAAGAAGTGGCGAGAGTGAATGTCAAAGCCCAGAGTCGACCTATTTTTGACAAGGCCAAAGACTTAGACAAACATGCAAGATAACAAAGAGATACGCCCGCAGGTAGGGGCAAAATGCAAATGACATGCACAATGCTGAACATAACTTATGATTATGCAAAGAGAACTCTAATGAGGCATTTATGCAAAATAAATACAACATTTTAAGCAAGCGAATGTTATGTGAAGAAATGCTACGGTAAACTCGTACATAAGCAAGTAAATACGAACCAAACTACATCAAATGCAGAAAGGATGTAAGAAAATTATGCAATTTTAACTACGTCTCATGCAGGAAAGACTAAAAACGACTATCGGGAACACCCAAAGTCTCAAACGAAGCACCTCCTAGCGTATCAAACGCGAAAGGAGAGGGGACTACGCAAGAAAGCGCAGTCATCCAAACGCGTGTCAAACGCGAGAGGAGAAAGGTACGTCCAAACGCACCGGAACTTCTCTTGAATGAACCGTACATATAATATCGTCTGGTTGCATCAACTTTGAATGAACCGTACATACAATATCGTGCCTACACAAAAAATAGATTTTGACAGGTATAATGTAATAGGAACACATGATCAACGCTATATCAAGATACAATTTCAATACAAGATAAACGCGTGCACATATGATGCCAATGGAAAGGTGCATAACAATGCAACTGGAACAAGCATAACAATGCGAGTGAAAAAGATGCATAACAATGCAAGTGAAGCGTGCATAACAATGCAGGGGGGAACGGTGCATAACAATGCAAATGAAAAGGTGCATAATAATGCAACTGGAACGCGCGAAACAATGTAACTAGAATGTGCGTGACAACGCAAGTGGAGAGGTGCATGACAATGCAACTGAAGTGTGCAAAACAATGCAACTAGAACGTGCGTGACAGCGCAAATGGGGAGGTGCATGACAATGCAACTGAAGTGTGCATAACAATGCAAGGAAGCGTGCTTAACAATGCAAGTAAAATCGTGCATAACAATGCAGCTAGAACAGAGCATAACAATGCAAGTGAAAAGGTTGCATGACAATGCAAGTAGGACGTGTGTGACAACGCAAGTAAAGGGGTTGCATGACAATGTAAGTAGGACATGCGTGACAACGCAAATAAAGTGTGCATAACAATGCGAGTGGAACGTGCATGACAACGCAAGTAAAGTGTGCATAACAATGCGAGTGAACGTGCATGACAACGCAAGTAAAGTGCATAACAATGCGAGTAAACGTGCGTGACCACGCGAGTAGACGTGCGTGACAACGCAAGTAAAGTGTGCATAACAATGCAAGGGTACGTGCGTGACAACGCAAGTAAAGTGTGTATAATAATGCAAGGGTACGTGCGTGACAACGCAAGTAAAGTATACATAACAATGCATTTTCAGTGCAACATTAACAACATGTTTGAAGTAAGATGCCGAATAAGGAAATACACGCCTTAACGAGACCAATTTGAACACAACCTCCGATTTACCTCTCGGAGGGGTCACAACGTACTTAAAAAAAAGGATACACCTTGCTCTTGACGAGTGACGATGAGTCGTGCATTGAAGACGTGAATTGAAGTTCCTGCGGGGACAATTTGAGCCGAAAATAGTGAACTTTTCTTGCACTTTCTTGAGAGCCAAGGACTCCAATCAGCATAAAAACACGCAGGGAGGACAATAGGACCCTAAAGACTACCCAGGAGGGCTGCCGACCACTTAAACTAGCTGTAGACCACCTGTGGACCAGTTAAGTGGTTGGTCGACTAGTTTAGCAAAACTGGGGCAGTTTGGTCTTTTGAAGGTCGGCTCTTTAAGTGCACAACTCCAAAACACATTTGCTCACAAACTCAAGGCCGAAATTGACTCCTCTTCCTTCCTAGACCCTTTTTCCTCTCAGATCCGGGCTTTGCACGCGTTTTCCAATGCTCCACGCAAAGTTGATTCGCGAAAAACTTTCGATTCTCTTCGTTTTGAACCGATCAGAATTTGTTTTCGAAGCTTTTTTCTCCATTTTCACCACTTGAGGTATGTTTCTCCCGAAGTTTAGCACCTTTTTCCCGGGCTTCGACTTTCTTTGACTTTTTCTCTTCCCGAGAGTTGACTTTTGTTGACTTTTGGCAATTTTGGCTCATTTCGCTCATTTTTGCACCTTCTTTCAGATGGCTGACCACATCCCACACGATGGGGGTTCTCCGCAAGTAGAGGACGAGCCTGACATCATGCCATTACCGCCCAGGATTCGGCCTTTCGACCCGAAGAGGTACCACCCTCAGGAGCATGTACTACCATCGAGCACTTTTCATCATTTCACAGATTTTGCGCGACGAGCACCCGAGGACTTGCTACTACGGGAGCCGAAGTCTCACCTGTCTCACTACACGTGCAAGGTGCGTACTGTGCTTTTACATTTTCTGCGATGTATTTTGCATTTCTTGCACACTCCATGCTTTCGCTATGTATTTTATCTGCTTGTTCTGAACACATTTACATACACAACACTTCTGCTCATTCTGAACACAGTTCACACACGACCCTTCTGCTCATTTTGAACATTGCTCACACACTGCATTTCTGCTTATTTTGAACACTGCTCACACACTGCATTTCTGCTCATTCTGCAAACAGCTCACACACTACACTTCTGCTCATTCTGAACACAGCTCACACACTAGATTTCTGCTCATTCTGCACACAGCTCACACACTGCATTTCTACTCATTCTGAACACAGCTCACACACTTCATTTCTGCTCATTCTAAACACTGCTGACACCGTATTTCTGCTCATTCTGAACACAGCTCACACACTGCATTTCTGCTCATTCTGAACACTGCTTACATCGTATTTCTGCTCATTCTGAACGTAGGTGGTTTTCCGTTTTACTTGGGGATATGGGTCGATTATTGCGAGGGAGTGGTACACGGAGCTCCCAAGCGGTGTTCGACATATTGTTGATGAGGCAGGGTTTGACCCATTTTGCATGGGGTTATCGCATCTTGCGGTGAGTAGGACCCTCCTGGGTGCACCAGTAGAGAGATGGTAGGACACCATCAACTCCTTCCATTTCTCAACTACCGGGGACATGACGATGACCCTTTATGATTTTGCTATGCTGACGGGCCTCGACGGGGGAGGTCGACCGATCCCATATGACTTCGATATGGGTGAGTGAGAGGCAGCCTGGACTTATCTACTCGGAGTCCATCCGCCGATCTATCGATCATCAGGCATGGTCAGATACACCTGGTTCATAGAGCAGTATAGAGGGACTGTGCCCGAGACTGTTGAGGCCACTGAGCAGTATGCTCGGGGATTCCTAATATTCCTTCTTGGGACCACATTGTTCTTCGACAGGGGGAACACGGTCGGGCTACATCTCCTGAGTGCTCTAGCAGACCTATCACAGGTTCGGCACTTTGATTAGGGCGGTGCTGGCCTCGCTACCCTTTATTACTACATGAGCGCGACCTCCCGCGGGCGCGGGAACATATTAGGCGGCTATTGGAGAGCTTGGGAGGTACATTCTGCCCTTTTGATTTACATTTCTACTTTTCATTACCTGTATACTGCACACTGCGCATATTGTACACATTACATTCCGTACTCCGCATTCTGCATTTTCTGTATATTCTGTATTCTCATTGCCACTGTCTTGCCTTTTACAGCTGTGGGTATGCGCTTACTTCCCGACGCTCGCTCCTGATCCAGAGGTCGAGGCACCGCTTGAGATACCGTACTCGCATAGATTTGAGGGTCGATGCCGGCCCAGACCTCAAGAGACCCTGCCATATCTCAGGCATTATTTTGACACTGTACAGGCGACCGAGGTAATTTAGAACTCTCAGTTCTTCATGCTTTCAGCTTTAGTTTATCTTGCATATCCATGACAACTGATCAATTCATGCACTTGTTATCCGCAGATCACTTGGCAGCCTTGGGTCGTGATGCCAGGGTATTCTCGGTTCTAGTTTGTTGGGGCATGGGGTGCCTCTCGATACCGGATTCTATTTGAGGGACCAGTTGGCAGAGCTTGGTTTCTCGGGGAGCGCTTCATGCGTCAGACACTGGGTAATCCCACTTAGGATATCCCTTCACCGCCTCCAGCAAACATGCGGACCACAGAGAGTTTCACTCCCCGGGAGGTTAGCGATCTTATGCAGGGTGCTGACGCAGTCATTTTCTTGGAGGAGAGGGAGTACATGACATACCTCCACACATACTTGATGCCCCCGCTGACAGGCGTTCGTGCCCCCTTGAGGAGAGCTGCTGACATTCCTTCATTGAGCCGCGCCCGAGCTACAGACATCTTTTCGACTAGCAGGGCCAGCACATCGAGAGGTGGGACTAAGAGGATGCCCCCTACTTGGCAGTGTGCTGGGTGGCCAGATCCTCCGACCGAGCTGACAGGCTGGCGGTATGGGACACCATATCAGATTCCGCTTGAGCCTCCACTGCCAGATCATCGATATGTCAGTGCCCCTGACTCAGCACCGGTATGCTCCACAGCTTTCATCTATCATTCAGATATTTAGACATTCATTCATTCACTGATGACTTGAACTTGCATCTGCAGCCTTCCAGAGGATATATTGAGGGGTTGCTCGAGGCGATAGCCTCACTTGAGTTTATGGTTTTGAGGAGAGAGACGATACTGCACTCCTACGGCATTCCGGTACTTTCCAGTTTCCCTGCACTTATCATACCTCTGCTGATATGTCGAAACTGCACATTTCACTTCACTGATTCACTGTATATATAGATCACATCCGACACGTCACATTCACATACTGTATCTGCATGCACTCACTCTATGCACCATACTTGCATCTGCATATGATATACATACCTTGACTGATGTATTCAAACTACCTTTTCAGGTCACACCTGTACAGCTCGGGCCACCCGGGCCTTCCCGAGTAGCAGGGAGAGGGATCCCGACATGCGGCCGAAAGAGACATCGAGCGCCTGTAAGACGTGATGACGAGTCTAGTGAGGAGGAGGAGCCAGCACATCTTCAGTCAGAGACATCCGCGGGCAGAGGTGGTGACACCGGTTCAGGTTCTGAGGGCGGAGACGACGCCGAGGAGGATTTCGGGGATGGCAGCTCTGATTCAGACGGGGGTGTCGACGGCGGTGGTGTAGAGGCTGCTCAGCCGAAGAGGGTGAAGAGGGCCTCTCGATCTTAAGCCAGATAGCACAGACTCAGACACTCTTGCTTTTTGCTTTATTTCTCTTTTTGCTTTAGTATTTGCACATTGTATAGTCTTAAGCAGTTTTATTTTCTTTAAAACTTTGTACTTTGTAAAGAGAAACCAAGATGGAATGAAAATAGCTTTTTGTTTGAAAAGTGTTGCATTTGTATTCTAAGCATCGCATCGCATCGCATCATTTTGCACATAAATGAGATTGATGGAAATTAAACATTCGTGTATTGCCAAGTCAGGTAGTGAACCAACGCAATAAACTAAACAACTTAAAGAATAATTCGGTAAACGAATTAAAAAAAAAAAACTCGATAAGCAATGAGCAACAACTCGATAAACAAAACGCAACAACTCGATAATCAAAGAGCAACAACTCGATAAGTAAATGCATACAAACAAAATAAACAGGACGCATCCGAATCAGAAGTAAGCTTAGACCTTCAGCATTCTCAGCCAGGGACTCTCTTCTGGAGACAAGGAGCTACAGACCACTTAATGCTCATTGCCAACCACCAAAATACACTACCGATCACTTTTGTGGTCTGCAGACCAAAAAGAAGTGGCTGGTCGACCAAAAAAAGTGGCTGGTCGACCAGAAAATGTGGGGACTTCCAGATTTTGGCCACCTGTCCTCCAAATAGTGCCTTATCTTCAATAAAAGTTCCAGCTTCGTGGTTCCTTCATTCTAATTCAGTTTTTGCACCAAATGGAGGCATTTCTCGTCCAAAATCTCACAAATTGGATTGCAAACTTAGATGGCTCAGAAAAGTTGAACTTCCGGGGTTTCGGCATAAATGCACTATTCACGCTGAGCCGCACTCCGCTGCGTTTTTCATTCCTCCATGCCACGGCAAGGTGTTGGAATCCGGTAACTCATGTTTTTAGCTTTGGCGGACAAGGGATGTGCCCCACTTTCGAAGACTTCCAAGCTTTGATGGAGTCCGAGCGTGAGGAAGAGATCTTGCCCCAATTCCGTTTCGGCCACATCCAAGCCTTAGGACGGATGTGCGGGCTCACTTTGCATAACGCTCAGTTTTTGATTCGTGACGGGGAGTTGGACATCCCCAGCTTGATTCGTCGATTTTCTGATGCCGGTGACCGCGGCGATCATCACTGGCAGGGTTTTCGGCGACACGCCCTCTGCTTGTGCATGTTGTCTCATTTCTTGCTTGCCCCAGGCTCTAGTGGGTCTAGCGTCTACTTGATTGAGGTTGCCTAGGGCTTAAAAGAGGGCAAGAGCTGCATTGCCATGACACTAGCTGAGACATTGATGGGTTTGGATGCTTTTCATCGCCGAGAGACGACTAGATTCGCAGGGAGTCCACTACTGCTGCAGGTAATGTTTCCCACCCTATCTCACATATATTTCTTACATCACTCGGCCTTTAGGCTCGGTTTCTCTCAAAACCTTTTTCTCACTTTTCTCTCCACGTACATCTCTCTATTCTTTAATCTCTCATTTTTCATCCCTCCCCAGATATGGTTGATGGATAAGTTGAAGGTTGTGCACTCATGCCCAGCATATTCAGCTCGCGGCTATGTCTTCCGGCGACGTCTAGTCGATGCCCCTGATGAGGGATGGTGGTGCGAATGGATGTGCAGTCTGTCTGCTGTCAGCATTGCTTGGTGCTACCCCTGGCTTATTCTGCCGGCGATGAGCTACAGTATGTCTCGCCAGCCCGGGATTTAGTTAATCGGCCTGACACACTGTGTCTTTTACTTCCCGTTCCGATTCCGGCGCCAATTTGGCCATGATCAAACTTGCCCAGAAGAAGGGATAGAGTACCTTGCCGCATTTCCAGTCCGAGGTGCATAACTAGCTCGGTATGCCACAGCATGGAGGACGAGAGAGCTTTTGGCCCCCGCTCCCACTTTCAGTTGCACCGTCTCTGATGAGTACATAGCTTGGCTCGATGAAGAGGCGCAGGTTGGGCCTACTTTGGCATCAGAGGCTTTCACAAGCTCTGGGAGGGGGCACAGGAACACCTGACATATCCATGCCCCGAGTTTATTGCTTTAATCAGTACTTTCAAGTTTTCTTTATGAATGTAATAAAAAACAACTTCAATTTGTATTCAAGAGTAGGAGAACTCTGTACTGAAATCAATATAATTGAAGGTTGTGGGTACTGAAAATTTTCCGTTTGGTTCAAAAATGGTCTAAGTCGTAAAAAGATTAATTTGAACAAAATCAATTTTTATTAAAACTTTTCAAAACCATTTTCGATATGGATCACAACTGGACACGCTGGAGATCTATCACTGAGATGTACAACCCCGGATCCAGCAACTGAAAAGTTGCCCCTAGTCTGAATAGCACTGCACTGGAGATCACAACCGAGCTATTGAATGTAGAATGGACAAAGATGACTAACATGATCACATTGACAAAGTTGATTTGGAAGTGTTTATGGCTGGACTTCAGAATGAAGTTGCCTACGTATCCCAAAGATGGGAATCAAGCCTTACGTAGTTCGGTTCAGGTTCACTCGTGTATTAACACTCTCCTTTTGCGCTCTAACTTTTGCCAAGGCCGCCATTTCTGGGTTTTCAACCTTGCGAACTCAGTTTTTATTATTTCAAATTTTTCATGCTCTAACTTTTGCCTAGGTTGCCCTTTCGGGTTTTCGGCTTAGCGAGCCACTCAGAGATAGTATTTCTTCAACTTGTCCATGTTGATCGGCTGGGAGAACTCAAGGTCATCTAAATCCATCAGAATGACAGCTCCACCGGACCAGATAGACTTGATGATGTAGGGACCAGTCCAATTGGGTCTGAACTTGCCCCTAGGGTCGTGGATGGAAGCTTGGTTGTCTTTGAGCACTAGATCCCTCTCTTTCAAATTCCTGGACTTAACCTTCTTGTTAAAAGACCTGGCAATTCTTCGTTGATAACCCTGGACGTGATACAGTGTTTTCAGTCTTCTTTCATCAAAGAGCATGAGTTCTTTGAACCTGCTTTGCTACCAATCTGCCTCAGCTATCTGACACTCAGCCAATACCCGTAATGATGGAAGCTCAACTTCGATAGGCAGAACAGCCTCCATCCCATAAACCAAGGAATACGGAGTTGCCCCAGTAGAAGTTCGAATTGAAGTCCGGTAGCCCCAAAGAGCAAATGGCAGCTTGTCTGGCCAGTCCCTATAGGTTTCCACCATCTTCTGCAGAATGTGCTTGATGTTCTTATTGGCGGCCTCAACAGCTCCGTTGGTTTGCGGCCGATATGTAGATGACTTATGAAAAGCCACGTTGTACTTTTCTAACAAGTCGATCACCTCCTTCTTGAAGTGGGAACCATTATCCGAAATAATCTCATTCGGGACCCCATAGCGACAGATGATGTTGTTCCTGATGAACTTAGCAACGTGCGACGCCTTCAACACCGCGTAAGATTGGGCCTTAACCCACTTCATGAAATAGTCTATCGCTACCAAAATATACTCATGCCCATTGGACCCCTTCGGAGTGACAGCCCCAATCACATTAATCCCCTAGACTGAAAACGGCCATGGCGAAGTCATGTTGTACAGCTTCGACGGCGGAATGTTCATGCGGTTTGCATGGATCTAACATTTGTGGCATCGTCGGACAAAGCCAATACAATCTTTCTCCATGGTTGACCAATAATAACCCTGTCTAAGGATCTTCCGGGCTAGCATCACCCTGCTCATGTGCGCTCCACACTTTCCTCCATGGATGGCCTTCATCAGGCGCTTAGACTCTTCAGCATCAACACACAACTTGTGCATCCCCAGATGACCCCTCTTGTACAGTTTACCACCGCAGACGATGAACTGAGCAGCCATTCTTCGAATTGCCCTCTTATCTTTGGCATTTGCCCCTAGTGGATAGGCTTCCTTTTCCAAGAAGTTCCAGATGTCGTAATACCAGGGGTTTTGATCTTGTACCTCATCTATGGCAGCAATCAGCTCGTAGGCCGGCACGAATTTCTGTTCAATGATGATCGGACGCATCCGGACTCTGAAAGGGATGTCTATCATAGAAGATAGAGTTGCTAATGAATCAGCGAACCTGTTGTTCTCCCTTAACAGATGAGCGAAGTTCAGTTTTTCAAACTGAGGAATCAGAACATCCAAGGTCTGGTGATAGACTCTCATCTTTTCTTCTTTAACTTTCCAATCTCCTTTAGCTTGAGATACAACAAGGTTCGAGTCCCCGATGACATCCAACTGTTTTGCCCCTAGTTCCAGAGCGGCTTCTAGTCCAGCAATACATGCCTCATAGTCTGCCTCATTGTTCGACACTTTGAACCGGAGTTTGAATGCTAAGGGTATGCGGGAATCGTCGGGTGCTATCAACAACACCCCTATCCCATACCCGTACTGGTTTGACGCTCTGTCAAGGTACATCGTCCAAGTCTCTTCTTCAACATGCAGAATGGCCTCGTCTGGGAACAGATACTCAACTGATTCATCCCCTTTAACTGGGTGGTCGGCTAGGAACTCCGCTACCGTTCTCCCTTTCACTGACTTGCGCGTCATGTACTTCAGATCAAATTCGGAAAGCAGAAGCAGCCAACGACCTAACCTACCCATATGTACCGGTTTCTCGAAAAGATATTTGATAGGATCTAATCTCGAAACTAGTATTATAGAGTGAACTAACAAGTAGTGCCTCAGCTTCCTGGTAGCCCATACCAAGGCCAGACAAGTCTTCTCCAGCGGAGTGTAACGGGTCTCGTAATCCAGCATTTTCTTGCTTAGGTAGTAGATAGCCTTCTCCACTTTGTCCTCAGACTCCTGTGCAAGCATGCAACCCATTGTCGTTTCGATCACTGACAGGTACAGAATCAACGGTTTCCCCAGCTCAGGCAGTGACAACACAGGTGGGTTCTGTAAATATTGCTTGATCTGCTCGAAAGCAACTTGGCATCAGTCATCCCATTAGAACTTCTTTCCTTTCTTCAGGAGACCAAACAGTGGTTCACAAGTCAAGGTTAATTTTGCAATAAACCGTCTTATGAATTGCACCTTACCTAGAAAGCCTCACACCTCCTTTTCAGTCCTCGGTGGTGACATTTCTAAGATGGCCTTGATTCCGGAAGGATCGACCTCGATACCCCTTTGTGTGATCAAGAACCCCAACATTTTCCCTGTTGTAACACCAAAAGTACATTTCAAAGGATTCAGCTGCAACCGATACTGTCTGATTCGTTGGAAAATTTTCTGCAAGGCGGTGTAGTGGCCCTTTCTTTCCTTGGACTTGACAATCATGTCGTCCACGTACACCTCAACCTCTTTATGGATCATATCATGCAAAATCGTGGTCGCAGCCCGTTGATAAGTAGCCCCAACATTCTTTAACCCAAACGGCATCACCTTATAACAATAGGTTCCCCACGGGGTGGTGAAAGCAGTCTTCTCCTTGTCTTCGGGTGCCATTAAAATCTTATTGTAGCCTGAAAATCCATCCGTTAATGAGAGCAGTGCATGCCCAGCAGTGAAGTCCACTAATTCGTCGATATGCGGCAAAGGAAAGTCGTCCTTCGGACTGGCTTTGTTCAAATCCCTGAAGTCCACACATACCCGAATTCTGCCGTCTTTTTTTCGGCACCGAAACTATGTTGGCCAACCAAGTCGGATACTCAGATACTAACAGGAACCCTGCGTCAATCTATTTAGTGGCCTCTTC
Source organism: Camellia granthamiana (assembly GCA_036172215.1). Classification (NCBI taxonomy): domain Eukaryota; kingdom Viridiplantae; phylum Streptophyta; class Magnoliopsida; order Ericales; family Theaceae; genus Camellia; species Camellia granthamiana. The sequence continues at coordinate 2,848,841 of CM069904.1, read as the reverse complement.
TTTGATTTTCAGGGCCCAGTTGGGCGAATCCTTCGGAGTTTCTGCTTAACAGGTCTGGCCTCTAGGTCAAGAGGGATCCGGTGCTGTACAATCTCAAGATCGATTCCAGGCATGTCTTCGTAAGACCACGCGAAAATATCTTTGAAATCTTTTAACAAAGCGACTAAGCGTTCGCGTTCCTCCGAAGACAATATAGAACCGATCTGGACCAGCCGCGGGTCCTTCTGAGTACCAACATTAATTGTGGTGATTTCATCAACCAAAGGTTTTATAAACCTCTCCTGCTCTTGATCAAGCAAATGTTTTAAAACTGGAGGAATTTCTTCCTCGTCGTTTTCATCAAAATTTTGAAAGTCTTGATTAATGCAATAAACTAAAGGCACAGAAAAGTACTTAGAAGCCACAGTCGTACCATTCTCATTAATAACATCCAGTCCATCCGATCCTTCGGTTACAACAGACTCAAAGAAAATGAAAAAGACGACCTGGACAGGATTGTGGCATCCGGGTTATCACCTCTAGGAATACCGGACTCAGACTCAGAAGAGCTGAAATCTGATTTCGACTAAACAGACTCGGTGGAATCAGATTCCGGCTCACTACCTGACCCGGAACTGTTTGATAAAAAGCCCTCTTCGTACTGCCAGACGAGGAATGGTGCGATGAATGCATCCAGAATGTTTGAAGATGGGTCCACAACCGCTTCATTCCCGATCATGGAAACTGAGAAGTTATCCCTCAAGCACTCTGGTACGATCTGAGGATCTGAGAGGAGACAAGCCAGTGCTACCCCCATTTCCAATTCTGTACTCTCGGACTCATCCTTGCACTGCTTAATCTCAGCTGGTGGGTCTGTCTGCTCTTTAGCAACTTCATCCCCGGACAACTGAAGATCAAAAAAGATTTCGAAGCTGGGCAAGCGTCGCTTCTCTGAATTCATCCAGGGCTCCAGAAAGCTGCAAAATGGGAAGTCTTCCCCCTCTCGGACGAAGCGTCCGTTCAGGGTCCCCTGGATAGGTCGGTGCACTAACTCATAATGCTTTCCGGCCTGTTTTGCCTTGGCTCTTCTGGTCATTTCTCTCATTGTCCTCGCCTAATCCTCTTTGGTAGGCAGATAACCTATGCCAAAGGTATATGGGTTGTGCGGCACCTCAGCTAATACTACGACGCCCTTCCGGCCACTTCACCTTAATCCTATCCTAGGCATGTGTTGAAGCTTGTTCATAAGGTAGATAGACTGTGCACTAACGTATAACTCCTCATCAACAGCTAGCACATTCTGTACAACCCGGGCTTCAGCTAGGGTGAACCCTGACAAACCTCTAGCGGCAGATGTATTGAAGAATTTCCAAAAACGATGGCCACTCCCTTACCGTGGGGGTACTTCAGCATTTGATGTATGGTGGAAGAGACAGCCTTCACTTGGTGCAACCACGGCTGTCCAAGGAGTAGATTGAAGGTGGCTGGAACATCTAAGACATGAAACTCAATGTCATGCTGCCCTGGGCCAATCTTAGTCTTGATCCATACAGTCCTCATCACCTCCTGGCTGGTATTATCATAAGCCCGTATCACCTAGGCCCTGGGTACAAAATCCGAGGGTTTCAACCCAATAGCATATGCTGTTCTCACCGGACATACATTGATTGTGGACCCCGTGTCGACCAAAACCACCGGTATCCACTTCTCTCTACACTCTACAGAGATATAGAGTAGTTTATTATGGTTGGAACCCTCAGGCGGTAGCTCTTTGTCGGTGAAGGTCAAGGTCGGTGAAGCTCCGCCCAGAAACACCAATCCTACCAACTGCTCGGCTGTCATATCGATTGAAAGCTTCGTCCTATCTGTGGCTGTAAGGACGGCCTATCTATGAACCTTCGAGGCCATTAGCAGTCCCCAGATGGAGATGTCTGCTTGAATTTTCTTAAGCTGTTTCAGTATAGCCTCCTCCTCTAGCAGTTTTTCTTTCTGCCTCTCCGCTTTTTTATCTTTTCCGGACGCCTCCGGTTGGTCCAAGTGTGGGGGCTTGAAATACTGCCCACTTCTAGTCATATGGTCAACCTCCTCAACATACCAGGTTTCATCCGGTTGGGTCTGCCCCCAGTCTTCGTCAGTGTGGGCAAGACGTAAGTCGTCGTCTTCCCACCGCATGCCATCGGCAACCGACAGACAGCTATCCGGTTCCGTTGTAACTGTTTTGGTGCTCACAGCACATTCCGCTCCCTCAGGCGCCTTGGCTTTTCTAGCCCTGTTGTCATTATCAACCTTCTCCTGCTCAAACCGCCTTAGTGCGGCTTTTTGCTCTGCATCTGTTATACACAAACTACCTTGATCCTGAGCAAAATTCTTCGCACCAGTGCTCTCCGGCGATGCTTTCTGATTCTTGGCCATTCCAGCCACTGTTGATGTCCCCGTTTCTAACTGCCCCTGTACTGGCTAAGGTTCTTTAACAACATCTGGCTGGTCATTGAGCCACCATGTATTTTCTGCCAATCTATCCAGGTCAAACTAACTAATGCTCGTATCCCCTGAGTCCTGCTCGTTGAAGAATTGCAGATTGGTGATATCCTCTTCCAGCTCTGCTAGGTCGTCTAACCCCTGACCAGGTCCATCCTCCCGAACTATACTGATCTCTGCCCTAACCGGCAACTCTACCCTTGGCTTAAGCTGATCCATTGATGTGATATAACTACTCGGGTTGTATGCAAAGCTCCCAGACCCCTCAGGCTCTGAATCATCATTCCCATCTTCCTCTAAAGTCAACCCAATTCTATCTTCGATAGTCACCACCACCGGTTCAGGTTGGGTTTGGGAGGTGCTCAATATGCACAAGTCTGTGCTGTCCGGGATGAACACCTCGGGCTTGGGTAGGTAGGAGGGCGTGATATATATGCTAGGGTCGTATGACACAACCCTAGTTTGGATCAGATTGATGTGTTTGGGTGGTGGAGCTTGGTTATGTGGTGGGAGTGGGTTGGTTGTGACATTTGGTTTTTCTGGAGGTGCAATCACCTTATTGTCAATAAGATCCTGGATCTCATGACGCAGTCTGTAGCACTGGTCGGTGTCGTGACCATGCTATTGGTGAAATGCACAGTATTTGGCTGGGTTATGGGAAACAGGAAGTTTGTCTGGTAATGGCCGCGGCTCCAGGGGCTTCAAATGCTCTTTTCTGATTAGAACCCCCAGAGCTTTGGACAGGGGCATGTAGAGTGGAGTAAAGGTCCTTTGGCCTCAGGGTGAATATCTGGCTGTTTGTGAGCTGGTACTAGACGCACCGGTGAATGGGGTTGCTGTTTTTGGTGTGGTGGTGGTGGTGACCATGCCTACATCGGAAATTCTGGCACCTGCAGCACTACTCGTGCCTGTATTCGAACTGCGGGTGAACGCCCTCTTGGGCTGCTCTCTCTAGTGGTCAATCAGACCTTGCTTCATGGCGTCCTCAATCTGTACCCCAATCTCGTGTAAATCAGTAAAGGTAGGGAGGGGTAAGTCGATCATCTTTTGCATCAGTTTGGGTTGGAGGTTGCGCACAACCATTCGTATCTGATCCTTTTCGATCGGCCTGGTGGTCATCATAGAAGCTTTGGCTCTCCAACAGGTTACAAAGTCAGAGAAACCCTCTTTTGGCTCTTGCCTCATTGTCTCGAGATCACGAGTTGTGACCTCGATTTGTGTGTTGTATGAATACTGGGCAACGAAGGCCTCAGCCATCTCCTCCCAGCTCCTTTTGATAGAATCTTCCAACTTCGCGTACTAGATGGCTGCAACACCCGACAGGGTCCGGCCAAAGAGGGAAAGCTTTTGCAGTCTGGAGAGGCCCATTGGCCTTAGGATATCCGAGAATAACCGCAGATATACCATGGGATCCCCAGAACCGTCAAAACAGTCTATATGCAGCATCTTGAACCGGTCCAACAAAGTCACCACCGAATCGGTGTATCCATCCTCTATGTTTGGAATGGAATTAACGCCTTGAGCTTTTTTAAACAGCTTTTCTAACTTGCTCACTTTCAGCGCTGTTGGATCCACCTCGAACTCAAACGGTGTGTCCACTGGATTAGCCGGTGCTTTGGACAGCTGAGGTAGAATTGGGGATGAAACTGGCCCCGTTGGGACGTCCGTATTTTCCTGGACGTTTGCAGTATCCCCGGGTATCGGAACCCTGGGCGGGGGTGGGGGTGGATGCAAAGCAGATGCTCCGACTTGTTGTGGTTGCTGCTATTGCTGAAGTCTGGCAATCAACTCTGTCTGTTGAGCCACAATCTCTGTCTGACGTGCGGCAAACTCTGCCTGGCGGGCAACATCCCGCTGCATGGCTTGCATAGTCTCTTGGAGCTGATGCATCATCTCCTCCATACCGGCCATAAGGTGCTGATCTGATTAAACAACAGGTATATCTCTCTCTACGGTAGAAATGGAAACCTCAGCCTGACTACACACTAGTAGGGTGGATAAGGACCGCTGATCCGGTAACTGCTGTACTGATGAACTGTGCCTATTGATCTCCGTCTAGTAACCAGGGGTAATGAAAAGAACACTGCTTGTCCGTCAACTAGATCCTCAGATCGATGAAGCGTTCTACCTCTAACCCAGAGTGCTTTGGGGGAAACTGCATGTTCGGAAGCAATGATGCTATACTACCTTGCAAAAAGATAAAGAAAGCAAAATAAGAAAACAAACAACCAGAAAAACAGACAGCATTTCGGCTTAAAATAAACACAACACACAGTTGGCATTTGTAAGCTGAACACACTGTTTTCAACACTGATCACTGCCCCCAAATCACTGCCTCGAATCTAATACCCTCAGGTAAAATTGATTTCCCTAAATACTGATGCCCGCAGGCCTGATACCCAGACTTGCAAACTGATACATGCATTCCTATAAAGACACACTCTAAAAGCACATAACAAGCAAGTGAGAGCCAAAACACCCCTATGGAGAGGTAGGGTTTCCATGTCCTAATTTCGTCAGGAACTAGGGTTTCACTACGCACGCAACGGTTTCAAACAACCTACAATCAGGTAAGCAACCTGTCCTAGTTTGGAATGGTCACTACGGATTCTGATATGCAACTAGGTCGAATGGTCAAAAAGGGTGCCTCGGTAAAAATCGAGGTTTGTGTTCCCATCGTGGCAGAGCCCGTAACCGATCTGCCTTATGGCACACTTTTTCAAGCAAGCCTCCGGCAAACCGCTCGGGAATAGCATATGGCAAACACGATGTCCTAGGCGCACCAATGCAAATGCAATGCAAAGAAACACATAAGCGTAGTCGAAACAACATATGATGAGTTTGAGTCAAGTTCTTTAAATCCCCAACAGAGTCGCCAGAAACTGTAGACCGCCCCGAACTCCGCTCCGCGCGCGATGGCGCGAATTGGGTTCTAGCTACTACAGTTCGGACTCCTGTCACGGTTCTGAATCTAATCTCACAAAGTGCAATGCAAGACTGATAAATCACCAAAGAGTCCAAATCCGGCAATTGGTTTTGAAAAATCAATTTTAATCAAGAAGTGCCAAACATGGACTGCTTTGCTAGATTTCAGAGTCGCTACCTAAATATTTTGTTTTGAGAAATTTAGGAAACCTTGACTCGTGCCTAAGGCCTTGTGTCCGTCATCACCAAAGTTGTCTCGGCTCGGGAACTTAGGTACGAGAGGAGAAGGTCCTGAAATGAGCACCATCGCTCGCCCGATCAAAGGATCGGCCTCTACTAACATGATATGTTGTTTTTGAAAACACATGTGTTCTTATTTCGATTATTAGCTAGAATTACTATGTGATGCGCACAGCATTCAAGTATAGACTAAATCACTCAATTTGGAACAAAACATCTCATGTTTGTTTTTCGAAAATAGTTTGAAGATGCTACTCGCAAATAGGCTAAAACGCGGATTTGTCACTCTCAAGTGGGCTTAAAACATGATTTGCCACTTCAAGTGGGCTTAAAACTCACAATCATTGAGTTGTTCCAATTTTGGCAATCAAGCCTTCACCCACAGGCATTCATGCAGTTAAACACATAAGTACATAGCCTCATGGTAAGCATGCTATCATGGCAGTCACTTACACACATGTAAGGATGCTAAAGCGTAAACACTCAAAGTGTACTCCGAACCAAAAAAGAAGCTAGTTAGTAATCATGCATGATCCTAGCTATGTTAAGATGCCTAATGCAACACATGTAAAAATGTAACTAAGTAGGCTCGGCTATCTAAGATGGCATATGAAATGCAACGATTGATACATGTATTCAAATAGAAATTGAAATACAATACAGTTTGAATGATGCGCCGAGCCCGGTGCATGCAATACAAATGAATGAATGCACACATGTAAGTCATAAAGTATGCTAATCGAAATATGCCCTAAAACTAACCATCGAAAGCTGGTAAATAAAAGGGAGAGAGAAATGGGGTTGGAAGACATGCATCACACACACGCACACTTATTACAAAATTTTCCCTCTCGACGGAGGGTCCGAATGAATTTAGCTAACTAGCTATATTAATTAAACTAAATATTACAAACCAACCAATTAATTAAGTTACGAAACTAACTAAGTATGAAAAGCATCTAAATTAGGCTGCCACAGCTCTGCCTCGGGATAATGAATGATGCATGCTCGGTCGGCTTCGCTCGGAAATCCATTACCATGCCCCCAATTGCCTCTGTTTGCATTTGATTTGTTCTCTGAAAGTTGCACAAACTTCCAAATTGCTTCTGCTCCAACATGGGGACCTTCTGGTAGGCTGCCGACCAGAAAAGGGTGGTGTAGACCACCTGTAGACCAAAAAAGTTTGTTGCAGACCACAAAAAGTGGTCGATCGACCACCTTTACTGGTCTGCCGACCAGAAAATCCTGCCAGACTCCAGTTTTGCTATAACAGAGAACAAGAATGGGCATAGCAGTGTATTTGCAAGATATTTGTGCACAACCATCTTCCCTATCATTTCTCAAGCTCAAGGGAGTGCGGCACTCGACTCTCGGGCCACCAATCGAGCATCGCAATGCACGATGGCCGAGAAGCCAAGCTGGCACAAGTCAATGTCAATGAATGCACACAAAACACATAAGGGCTTCCACCTCTATCATGCTTGATCAAGAGGGTCAGCGACCGAGAAATGAGGCGCGTTTCATCACTTCAAGTATGAAACGCCTCTCGTTTCTCGTGTTTGGATCAACATCCGATTCAAACACAATGCAATGCAACACACATGCAAACACAATGCAACAACAACATGCAAACAACATGAGCATACAACAACATGCAATGCAACAACATGCAAACAACATGCTTATCCATCAATGATAATGTGGCATGCACAAGATTCTAGCATATGAACAATGCATGCATGACAAGCTTAGAAGCTAAAGGCCTCAAGGCAAGTGAAGTGCATTTTACAAGGGGCATGCAATTCCAATCTAGAATAGTCAAGCCACACATGGACAGAGTTTAAATAGGCCAAAACAGTGGCCTAAATGAACTGAAATGATAGCATGAATGGCAAGAGAATGATGCTTATGCATTAGCTCACAAACAAAGCATAAAGGTGCAACTCCTAAACACAATTAATGAGTGGTAAACATGGAAGTATGACAACACCATATGCTCTGAAATAATATGCCAAATGATGCTAAAGCATGCAAATACCTCAAATCAAGCATGCAAGATACCTCAAAACTCAAAACTAGTCAAGGCTATTGCACTACAAGCATGCACAACAAGCATCATATGACCAAGAAGGCTCAAAACAGAGCTAAAGTATGCCAAAACATGAATAAAAGCCTGCTGGAGTAGAGCCAAAAACATGCTAACAAGGATAGTTCAAAGCATAGAGCATGTTAGGCTAACTAAGAGGATTGCACTACAAGTACATGAAGCATGTGAGGAGCAACCAAACTAACCCAAAACAGAGTTATATCATGTTAGAATAAGGCCTAAAACATGCTAAGATAGAGTCAAAACATGCTAGAAAGACATGCTACTTTGCAAGGCTGCAAGTAGGATTACACTACAAGTACTAGAAGCATGCAAGAGGCAATCAAGATAGCCCAAAACAGAGTCATGGAAGGTCTAAGAAGTCACAAAAAAAGTGCTCAAACAAAGCCTCAAGAACATAGAAATGCATGTTCTTTCGATGAGCCATCAACACAAACCAACAAGAGTAGCGGAGGGGGGACAACCCCCACCCATTTTGGGCCTCAAAACCACATTTCCACCACTGAAAATCCACTGGATTTCAGTGGCTGAAAGGCCAAGAGAAGGTGATCCAAAGGCCTAAGAGAGATGGCTCAAAACAAGGCAAAATAAGGCACAAAAAGAGGTAGACTACCCCCAACACCAAAGAGGTCTCAAACAAACATTTTAAGTACTTGAAAATGAAGTTTTTTTTAGTTTAAAGTTAAGCCAAAAGAAACATGTCAATAGGGCCAAATAAGCAATGAAAACAAAGCCAAAACGGGGGGTATAGACTCACCCTTGAAGAACAACTTCAAAGCAGCAACTTTAGCAACTTTTCTGAGCTAAAACCAGCTCTTGAATGCAAGCAAAACCCTCAGGTACCTCAGCAACAAGATTGGAGTGTTTGTCTAGGAGGTTGTGTGCACAAAGTGTGAAGAAAAGGGACTTTCAAGCACAAATGTAGAGAGAGAGGGAGAAATATAGAGAGATAGAGTAAACTTTTTGCTCTCAATTTTCTAAACCTTGGAAATGGAGAGAGAGCCTCTCTCTTATAGAAATCTAAGCTTCAAGCTTCTTGGAGAAGCTAGAAGCTTGGATGCAATCCCTCTATACACGTGTATGGAGGATGCAATCTGTGCTCACTAGCTGGCATCCACAACATCTGCAGAAAATGCAGGATGGCCGCCGACCAGTTAAAGTGGTCAGCCGAACACCTCAACTAGTCGGCTGACCAGAAAAAGTGGTCGGCAAGGGAGAGAGAGGGTCTGCACAGAGAGAGGAAGGTGGTGGCAGACTGCCGACCACCTTAGGTGGTCCACAGACCACCCACTCTAGCTGGCCGACCACTAAAAGTAATCTACAGGGACAAAAAGTGGTCTACAGGGGGGAGAAACTGGTCTACACCCCTGTTCCACCCTCCAGGCAAAGGACAACAAGGTTTGGTTCAAAAACAAACCAAAAAGAGAGCAAGACAAGAGTCCGCAAGGCGAGGCACTCAGCCCGAAGCCCCGAAAACTAGTCTAAGGGTACAAAAAAAGGGGTCTACGAGAGGAAAAGGTGGTCTACGGCCACAAAAAGTGGTCTACAGGCCTCTATCTCCCTCTTGGCAGAGGCAGCAAGGCACGGTCCAAAAACCAGGCCAAGAGAAGAATGTTAAGAGGTCCCGAGACAAGGCACTCGGCCGAAGGCTCCGGAAACCGGAAACCAGCCTACAAGAGTGAAAAGTAGTCTACGACTATGAAAAGTGGCCTACAGGCCTCTCTCTCCCTCCAAGCAAGGTCAACAAGGCATGGTCCACAAACCAAGCCAAAACACAAAGAGTTCAGAGGCCCGGAGGCAAGGCACTCAGCTGAAAACTCCGGAAACTCGAAACGAGCACAAACATGTGCGATCATCGAGTGCTCAGTCGATGACGTCTGAGTCTTAAGGTCGGTCAAAGATGGGGTGTCTACACGTAGTTTTTCTCCAAGCAGTTTTTTCGGTCTTCACATGCCTCACTGAGGAAGCTTTCATTGGGTTTTGTAAATCAATTCATTATGTTGATGCCCCAAGTGAGTACAACTGTTGTTATTTATTTATGTTCTAATTTTTTCTGTATTAAATCCATGTTCTCATGGGACCTAATCAAAGTGTTGTTGGAGAATTTGTTACTCATTATGAAGTGTTATCTGCTTGCAAGTTTTATATTTGTCCATGGATAAATATCTGCAAGGTTTATTCATTCTTGCAAATGACCCTGCTGCAGATGTGCGGAAATTGGTTAGTTGTTTATCCAATTGGCATCAACTAATTGTTGTTGTTGTTGTTGCCGCCGCCGCTGCTGCTGTGACTATTGTGATTATTATTGATAAAGTATTACTAATTTACTGCTGTGAATATTATTAAAACCCTTCCTTTTATGGTTTACACCAAACTATTGGGTAATTATACCTTGCTTTCTTGTGCAACAATTCATTTGGATCCATTTGTCCGAGTAGGTGTCTGGTCATTTCCTATTGTTTGCCTGTCTACTTGTATGCTACTTGCCTACAATAAAATTAGTTGAAAATAACATGCATTATGCGTTATGAACTGTTTAATTGAAAAAACTGAATATAGTGTTAGTATGTAGAAACCCCTTTTGGTATTAGTTCCTTGGTGCCTGGTGGTTATGTTGGTGTAAAGTAATTGTATATCATGATTTGAGTCCTTGGACACATGAGACTTTATATTTCCTTTTTCATTTTGTTTTTCTGGTTGGGGAGTGAAGGTGGGGGGTAGGCATTGGTATTTGTATTTGATATTGAAGCACCATAACATCTGGACGACCGGACTGTTTGTCTTTCTTTCTTTCTTTCTTCTTTTTTTGTGCTTTTGCTTGCTTCAAAGGTTGTATTATGTTCAAGAGTTTCCATATTTGAGCTTCTTCGTTATTCTGCAATGTGGAATGTTATCGAAATCTGTTTTGTTTTGTGTAAGAATATGTAGGGATTTCATCTATTTATCGCTTTCATGTATAGGTCTGCGCAACATTCGTTCAGTTAATTGAAGTTCGTCCAGCTTTCTTGGAGGTGGGAAATTGTCCTGCTTTATATGAAGTCTTCCTTGCTAATACCTTTCACTAGTTTTCATTTCTTTTGACTGTTGAAGCTAAAAATTGAATTAATAATTCACTTCTTTGATTTTACATCTTACTTACTACATTACACTATCTCCTCCCATCTCTTCCTCATTTCTTTGTTTGTTGTTCCTGATGTGATATATATATATAGTATACAACCACATCTGAGAAATGTAATTGAATATATGTTGCAAGTCAACAAGGACCCTGACGATGAGGTCTCCCGTGAAGCCTGTGAATTTTGGTAATGCTCCATTTTGTGAACACTATTCTGTGTAAAAGTGGTAGAACATGTTTAGGTGCTCCACATTTCTTTTATTAGTTAGTTTATTGGTAGCTGGCTGGCTTATGCTCAATTTATATTAGTTCCCTCAGATGGTCAATTACAAAGTCTATTCACTTCTGTTTATCATGACTTTGTGTAAAGTGAGATTATGGAGAGATCTGGAAATTATTTTGATATGGAGCTCATACTGCATCTTAGATGATTGATTCCAATATGTAATATGAATTGGTTATAAAGCTGATAGTTATTTTATTTGAATATCATTTGGGAAGATATATTCTGAGGAAATAATGGAAATATTATTTTGCTGTGGCAGTGTGCTACAGCTGTAATGGTTATCATAATTGTTTTGTATACTGATATGATGAATTCACAAGTGGATATCTGTATGTATACATAGAGATACTCCTTTTTCTTAGAAGATGCGAATTCCCTTTTGGTCATGTTCCTCCCTTCTTCTCCTCGTTTATTTAATTATATATTTATTCCCTTTTTTACTTTTGTAAATTGTTCCTTGTCATGTTTCTGCATCAAGGTAAGGCTTTTAGATGGTTGTGTACTAGAGGATAGAGATACTCCTTTTTCTTAGAAGATGCGAATTTCTTTTTGGTCATGTTCCTCCCTTCTTCTCCTCCTTTATTTAATTATATATTTATTCATTTTTTTACTTTTGTAAATTGTTCCTTGTCATGTTTCTGTATCAAGGTAAGGCTTTTAGATGGTTGTGTACTAGAGGTTAGCTCATGGTTATGTGTGCTTCTTAGCTCAATGATCTGAACTGTTCATCTACTACGACCCACTGAGCCAACAATTAATGTGAAAAAAATCAGGTTGATTGGACATTAATAGCTATATGATCAGATCACATTTATCTTAAAAAATGGATGACAAGTGTGATTTTGAGAATAGACCGTCCATTTTCTTTAAGGCAAATGTGATCCGATTATGTGGCTATTGATGCTTAATCATCTTTTGTTTGTTTGTTTGTTTTTGTGTGTGTGTGTGTGCATAGATGCTCTGCTTAGGAGGCCCTACAAGATGATCTGTTTGAATCATTGAGACAAGTCCCAAGCCAAGATGGATCTACCGGGGCCCAACAAACACCTCTCTAGTTGGCTTCCCAATTGGAGAGAATCCATTCCCGAAGTTTGAGGAATTTTTATGAGGTGTGATGTTAGAGAGGAACCTTGTTAATAGACACCAAGTTCACGAATGGTTTGAGACGAGATTAAGGGAGAGGGCAATTTGCACATCTCTAACTCATTGAAAGAAGCTTATCATAAGGTTTTAGGGATAAAAAGTGTCATCATTGTCATGATAAGGAGCATATTTCTTCTTGGCATTACGTCGTACTTTGAACATTGATAATGAGTTAGAGGAATATGTAGGAGAGGATATTGACTAGGTAAGTTGACCCTTTGGAGGACCTTTTAGAGTATTAGAAAGTGGATTTTCAAGATAATTTGGGGAATGGGTATTTTACCACATAAGGTATGAAGATTGAAACTATAATAGTATTTTCGATACATTCGTAAAATACAGGGATAAGGTGCGTAAGGTTTGTAATTGATGGTGAGCATACCATGAATGTGGTCATCAAACAAATTGTTGGTAAGTTGAAGTTGTAGCCTGAGTAATATCCCCAACCATTTAGGGTTTGTTTGGGTATATAAGACTTTGTTACATGTCACAGAAGGGTGATTATTTTGAGAGTATTTTGTGGGATGTCCTGCTAATGGATGTTGCACAAGTGTTCTTGTCACCCTTGGTTTTATGATAAAATTGTACTTAATTATGTGAGAGAGAATAACTGTGTTTAATTATGGTGGTAAGACTATAATGTTAAAACCTTAAAATCCACCAAGAAGTGTAACAGTGCAAATCACAAGTCTTCTTCTCGGGCATTGAACACACTAAACCTTCTGTCAAGGAATCAGGGAGTTCACAAATGAACAACAATACCAGCCCAATCCATTAGAGAGAAACTCTAGATTCCATAGACACCACATCAAGGCCTAACATACATTATTTGAAACTCATACCCACTTAAAAACTAAAGTTTATAAGTGGAGAGCTCATCTAATGTATATTAAGACCTATCTGTACGTTTTATCCGATGTGGGACTCCTATCTTCACACATGCTCTAACAATCTCCCCCCCATGTGTGAACCAAACATTAGGCATCTTGATCTATCATCCGTAAGTTCATCATAGATCATACGCCCCCGCCCTTAATCTTAATCTATAACTCTCCAACATCAAATCCAACTTGGGCCACCCACACACACTCCATCGTGAGCCACACCATACTCCATTGAGAGCCACCTTGCCACAGTCTAACCTTCACGTGCACCAAGAATATTGCTTCATCAAGAGTCACCATGGATTTTTTTTCTTGCTCCATCAAGAGTTTTCTGTGCAAGCCTAAGTCCACCAACATCGATGCTTCAGGAAAGTCCGCCCATAGATTGTCTACCATTGGCTTTGATACTAGTTGTTAGGGAATCAGGGAGCCCACAAGTGCACATCAATACCGGCCCAATCCATTATGGAGAAACTCTAGAGTCCACAGACACCATATCAAGGTCCAACATACATTATTTGGAACTCATACCCACTTAAAAGCTTAAGCATATAAGTGGAGAGCCCATCTAATGTATATTAAGACCCGTCTCTTTTACTTTTCATCCAATGTGGGACTCCTACCTTCACATATGCTCCAACACCTTCATGTCCTGACCAATGGAAAATTTGAGAAAATATACTAGAGGAGTTTTTCATGTTGCATCTGAATATATAGTTGGCCTTTCTCCCAAGGTCAACAAGTTTTTGAGGTAATTTCAAGATGTGATGCCAGAATAATGTGATGAGTTGCCACCTATGATGGATATTCAACATACCATAGATCTTTTAAGCTATATCAAACACCACGATGGCCTATTATGTGGAAAGCTTTTGTGATCACTTGCGGAAATTGAGGGCAAAAAAAAAAAAAAACTATTTTGTTGCTGACCAAAAATAATAATAATAATACTAAAAAAAAAAAAAACCACTTGCATCGATTTTCATGTCATGGCAATTGTATTCCAAAGTTTTTGTAAAACCCAAGTTGTGTGTAGGATCATTTTATTGGATAGATAAGTAATTAAATTAATTTATATGGGTCATTTATTAATATCAAAGAATTAGTTATGAGATGTCATTATATTTCCTATTACTTAGATGAGTAATTTTGTAACTTTGAGAAATTAGGTTAATAAGCCCACCTATTGTGGCTTTAAGTCTTGGAAAACAAATAAAACAGAGGCTGGGAATTACTCCATAGGCGGCTAGGGTTTGAGAAGGTAAAAGAAAAAAAAAGAAAAGAAAAAGAGGAAAGGTTCAAGTGAGGTTGCAATAAGGATTGGAGGCAGCACATTGGTGATTTTGGGACACCCATTGGTTAAGGTAAAATTTGTCTTTACTATTAATTATTAAGTTTATGTTGAGGAATTTAACAAGCAATGCATTAAGGGGATTTGGAAGATCTATAGGTGCCTACTTAGGTTTTGAGAATTGGGTGCAATGTGTAAGTGTAACTTTGGGTGGGTAATAGAAACAATGGAGTTTTGTATCATGGGTAAGGGTGTGTTTGGCTATAAAGTTGGGTTGAATGGTTTGATCACTTGGATATTAAAGCAATACATTAATCTATTATTGTAACGCCCTCAAAAAAATGACATTAAACCCATCAATTTAGACATACATCGATATAAAAGATAAATATTCTTCTATTCATCAGAGTAGTTCATTATAATGAGTATTACATGTTAACAACAAAAGCAAATGCCCTACGGGCTTACAGCTTTCTAAGTTAACACTTGGTTACAAAAAGAGAGTACTAACTCAAATACACATTAAGTCCTTGGCTTGAATTTACATGTAATACATCCAAAAGATAACAAAACAACAAAAGTCTGCATGTCTCTTGCCTCCCAAGCTATATCCTTGGAGGTGGCATGCTACCTATACCTGAAAATGATGTCCCATAAAGGGTGAGCCACAGTCCAGTAGAAATACACTAAACTAGCTATGAACAATGACTAAAAGATTAGCAGTTGATAGATGGTCAACATGGATACATCCACACATATCACATTCCAGTTTCATGACATCAAGTCCATGTTACATTTCACTTCCCATTTCTTTTTCAACTTTGAGTTTGAAAACAAGGCTCAACACCTAGCCAAATAACTTAATGAGATTAAGACTCATCTTTAAAACACTTTCGAAATTCATGACGGATACAGATTTTAATGCTGTATCGATAACACGTAAATCATTTCCACACTTTACGAAAAATACACATTTCGGTGCTGTATCAACATAGCATAGAATCACTTCTATACTTCACAATTGATAACGATATACATTTTAGTACTATATCAAATCAATTTGAACACTTCCATAATCAACACTTGATACACATTGTAGTGCTGTATCAATGTCACACAAAACCCGGTTTAGAGGTTCATCCCCTATCTTCCCCCAAACCGTGGAGTACATCCCCTATCTCCTCCCACACAACACATGTATATAAACATAGATCATATACAATCAATCAATACATAAAATTAATGTATTATTCCAATCGCTATATTCGATAGCATACTCAATCGATTAGTTTTAATTTGCCTAATCATCATGCATTGTCTACAACAATCAAGACTATCCTCCACCGATAGCCCAAAGCAGTTATTTCTAAATAGAAAATAAATGCATCAAATGAATATATTATCAACATTTCAACTAGGTGAGCGATAAAGAAATCCTTCTACACCCTTTAATCCAAAACAATTCCAATTTCAACATTCTCAATTCAATTCTTCATTTCTCCAAATTAATTATACAAATTAATTTAACTATGTAATTAGGACATTTTTCTCATAAGTTACATAACAACCCTAAGGTTCCATTTTCATCCATAATCCATCATTTAACTCATTTCTCCATGCCAAACATGCATATTGGTTTATTATAAATAAAACCCCATCTTTTGTAAAAATTACACCAAAGAACCAAACTCTCTCAAAATTACTCAACAACCCCCAACGTCTCAAAACGCTAAAATTCAAAGACAAAGCTCATAAAGAGGAGTAGGATATCCCTACCTAAAATTCGGAGCTCAAAGGAAGAAGATGACGAAACTCAAAGTGCTCCAAAATTCAATATGCCCGGATCAAAACGTAGCCCTCGACAATCAACACAACTTTTGTAAAGGCCAAAGGTGAGGAAATAACTCCTACTAGATCAATACCTAGAGAGAAGGGAAGGGTTTAGAAAGAAGCTCTCCAATGGTGTCTTTTGAAAAAGTAAGAGAGAGAAGAGATGTGGAAAAGTGATTCAAAAATGGAATCCCGAAATTGTTATAAAAATCGCCCCGCTCGAGCGTGGAAAACCCCGCTTGAGCGTCACTCACAGACTCCCGCTCGAGCGTCAAAACTCCCGCTCGAGCGGCGGATACACACTCCCAGAACTTTTGCTGGACCAGGTCCCCGCTCGAGCGTAAAACTCCCCTCTCGAGCGTCACACACAAACTCATGCTCGAGCGTCAAAACGCCCGCTCGAGCGGAGAAGCAACAACGAAGGGCCTGCTCGAGCGTCAAAAGCTCCGCTCGAGCGTGAAGGCAAAAATCTGGGCAACTACTTTTGGTTTCTAAGTTCAACCAACCTGTAACAAACCTGCCCAACACATCCTATAACTCAAATACAAAGTACGAAAGGATGCCAACAAGATATAAGTAACTACTAACATCCACGGAAACAAGTTCGGATCACTGTACACAAGGGGTAAAACCCTGGGATCGCTATAATTATGGTGGGGTTTTTGTGGCTGTATGTAGCACGTAAAAATATTAATTTATTTGAGGTTTTGTTATTAGGTTTGTGTGATTGAAGTGGTAGAGCCGGTGTTTGGAGTTGGTGTTGGAATATTATTTCTAAGCACTTGTGTAAGTAACCTTCTATTATTGTTGGTTTATTTTTATTCCTATCGAATTATTTAAAATCATAAATATTTATTTATAGCCTTCATGTTCTCTGAAAATAAAATATAGGTCAAGTATAAAACAACATCGAATATTATTACGAAAATTATTTGAATATTTGGTGAAACTATTCTGAAAATTGTGCCAAATGTTTATTCTGAAAATATCGAATATTTTATTTAAAAGTTGTATATTGTTTGAATGCGGAACATCACTCTAGTCTGATTATGATTTAGACCCTAACCAATGGGGGTTATTTATTGGCACATAAATTAGTTTCTTTTGGGGCTTTACCACTGGCCTATGTGTGGTTTTGGGCATTGTCATGGGCTAAGTGACCATAGTCACAAAGACTTAGATTTTGTGAATTCCGTCATTGAATCATTGAATATCGAACCATCAATTTTGAATAACGAAATTTCGTCGAATTACCTTATTGTCTTTTCAATTAAAATGTATTGCTACACTGTTTATTTTTAGCTGTGAAACCATTTTACAAAATAATTGTTCATTTATTGAATGATAGCAAAAAATATATTTATTGGTTATCGACTATTTTTTTGGTATACTTGATCCAGCTAGCAGTGATGGTTGGTTATTTATTGGGCTGTTTAGCTTACTCTTATTTTATTTTTATTTTTTTTCAGATTCTGAGGAGTAGAGCTGCGCGGGGTTTTTACTTGTGGGAGTGCTGAGAGTAGGACTATGATTTAAGTACTTGGATTATTATTTTGTTAGTGGATTATATTAATAGACTTGGTGGACAATTTCATATGATAAGAATTATTTATTTTTATGGATTTTAACATTATGATAATTAAAATTTTAATTTAAATATTTTATTTTAACATTATGATAATTAAAAATTTAATTTAAATATTTTACATTATAAATTATGTGATTAGACTCTTAATCTTATATGTTCACCTAAATAAATGTGAAGCGTTGTGACGGAACTGGGGCGTGACAGTTTTTGTGTGGAAAACCGTAGAAACCTTGACTTATGCTGCAGTATTAATTTAATTATAAACAAATTTATGATTTTCGGGTCACTCAACTTTCGAATTTTGAGTTTTTTCAGGCTGTTTTTTTATTTATTTTAATATTGATTATGATTCACAGCTCTGCGTATTGTGAAGCTGAGTTATCACCTGAGACCTAACGTGTTTGGTTGGGAGATTTGGAAAGAAAAATAAAAAAGGTAAGTGAAATGTGGATAAAGCATTCTTCTATTTCACCTAACTTCCCACGCATTTTCCCTCTCCCTTTTCAAATCCCTCCCCAAATCCCTCAACCAACCACAGCTTAAGAGAATTCTTGCCTCATCTAATTCCAGTATAGTTCAAACTGTCATTCTTCTTCTCTTTGTATCGCTAATCATTTTTTAACCAAACAGTGTTCAATGTTAGTCGGATGTGTGCCTCA
This sequence comes from Camellia granthamiana, assembly GCA_036172215.1. Classification (NCBI taxonomy): domain Eukaryota; kingdom Viridiplantae; phylum Streptophyta; class Magnoliopsida; order Ericales; family Theaceae; genus Camellia; species Camellia granthamiana. The sequence goes on along the minus strand of CM069904.1, from coordinate 2,830,313 downwards.
ATTTTGTAGATTTTGTTGTCGAACATGGTTTATGCTGATGATGATGAGTCACTTGTGGTTTCGGAGGTTAGTTTTTCTTCATCATCTTGTGTTTCAATTTATTTCGAGTTGGCACTTAACTTGAATTCATTCCTTACCTGATATCAGTAAATAATTGCAGGAGGATGGGTCTCTGCCAGATCAAGATCAGGTACAATTTTAATTGTTGATTTTCTGGATACTCTCCATTAGTTTTCTCAAAATATCCTGCTCTATAAACCTAATTTCATTAAACCTTTGCCTAACAGGATCTGAGGCCCCGCTTTCATTCATCACGTTTTCATGATCTGAGAATGCAGAAGATGAAGTACGCTTTTAACCACATTATCTTTTCTTAGTTGATTATTAAAATTGTTTGAACAATCTTTTTGAATCAACAAATATGACTCTGATTGCTTTTGTTTGAACTCTGATGAGGTCATTGGATAAAATTTCTGTTACTAAATAATTTTAGATTTTGTAATTACAGGACGATGACGTAGTCAATATTTGGAATTTACGGAAGTGCACTGCAGTGCAGCTGCTCTAGATATTCTCTCAAATATGTTTGGTGATGAGATTTTACCAACATTAATGCCTATAGTTCAGGTAACTATCAATTTCATAATTAAACTCAAAGTTCAATTTGCTTGTGGTTTCTTCTCCCAAGTTCTGGTATTGATTTCTAAAGGCATCATGTGCCAGCTTTGTTTTCTTGTCCTTACTACTAGCTGGATGGTAAGCAAGGCTAGAACTTTTTAACTGATCTGAAATTTACATGGTTTCATAAACTGCAAATTTGGATTTGCAGCATCCTTTTCTTAGGTTGTGGAGGCAACATTCTTTCTATGCATGAGTTCAGGGATTTTTCCTCTGGCTCTTTTTCAAAATTTTGTTGAAAATCTGCTTCATTCATTTTCAATTATTATGAATAAAAGTTAAACCAAGTCCTGCATTTCATTTGTATCGAGGTGCAGGTTGTCATAATAATATTTTACATATGATGCAGATAAATTCTTCATAAGTTGGAAAATTTTGAGAATGATTAAGTGTTTGTTGAGTTGTAATAAACAATCTTGAATTTAAGTTAAAATGTAAATATAAATTAAGATATATCATATATGCAAACGATCAAAAGAGTGAAATTTTGAGAATTTAGGAATAATAAAATTGAAAGGCTTACAAATTTTATCAATAATTGATGGCAGCTGCTAGCGTCAACTAGAATTCGTTGTTCTAATACTCAATTACTGGTTTTTGAAAGGAAGCTGCGAAGCTAGCTTGTTATTCTTCAAACTTACCTTTTCAGGAATGAAAATTTACCATGAATGTCAACTTCTTTCTTCTCTGGATTTTCTTACGGAGTAGTAATAAGATAAAAGTAAAAGAAGGAATAAACTGCAATCACTGTCACTCCATTATTTTGTTGTTCAGATGTGTGTACTGACGGGAAGTTAAACAGATGTGAACTAAGAAGCATGGACATGGACACACCAACACGCAAATTTTCAAAAAATGTAGGACACGATACATGGGGGACACATGCAAAATATATTATTATATGTCATAGATATAAGGATAATTAATTATTACATATCATATATATGAATATAATAAATTTTAAAGTCTAAAGTTTGAGAATAGATATAATTTTACATTTTTATTTTATCATTGGATTCCAAGTAATTTTATTCGTGTTTCGTGTATGACTAAATGTTGGTAAGTGTCCGATGAGTGTTGTGTCATGGAGTGACGGTGTCGGACACAACACATTACCTTTTTAGAAGTGTCCGTGCTTCTTAGGATATGAATTTGATTCATTGTTGATTGCTATGCAAGCTATGTACTTGTGGCTGAGATAGGTATTTGTTATGGTGTCGAATATTTATTTTCTTTTCTTTGAGTTTCTGCAGTCTAAGTTATCCACTACTGATGATGTGGCCTGGAAAGAAAGGGAAGCCGCAGTTTTAGCTCTTGGTGCCATAGCAGAGGGTTGCATCAATGGTCTTTATCCCCATTTATCGGAGGTAATCTTAATTTTGTAGTTAGATGCTGATTCACTTAGTTTTGAAGATGTTAATTCATGCGTTAAACAATAGGGTGTGAATACAATGTGTATGTATGTCTTTTGGTTTGAGTCTCTCGGTGTTTCTTCTTTTGCTGCAGTTTTTGGAGTTTGTATCTTCTTATTTGTGGTTAGTCTTATTTATGTATGCATTTGTGTGTATATTTGCTTGTTTAGTTGCATTGATATTATGTAGGCTTTGTGGCCAAAATATTATTTGGACATGAAATGTTCCCTTTGCTTAAGAAGCTGGCCAGGTTTCCACAACTGATGTGTATTGTGTGCCCAACGTGTTATTGCATCTGTCATATTGTATACTCAGTGTCAGTACACTCTTATTGGTGTCATTCATTTCACATTCTAATGAACATTTACAAATCATGCGCAGATTGTTGCATTTCTTACCCCACGTTTAGATGATAAGTTTCCTTTGATACGAAGTATCTCATGTTGGACAGTTTCACGTTTCAGCAAGTTCATTATTCAGGTATGAGTACATTATATTTCAAATGTGTTCGTATTATTTTTTATGCATTCCTGCTGTTTATGCCTTGAGAATGGATAACAAAAAATGAAAACAAGAAGAGGATTTTCAATGAACCGCAAGACACACCCAGAGGCAACACACCCTTTGTATAGAGCAAGACATGCCTTAGCCTACATAACATTTAAACCTCTCACAGCTTGAAAGGCTAGGCAAAGCATGATTAAGACCTTGGCCCGTTTGTTTTGGGAGATAGAATGGAGGGGATTGATAGTGAGGGGATTAATAGTGAGGGGATTGATAGTGAGGGGATTAGTAGTGAGGAATTGTTAAATTATTTTTATATAAAATAATAAAACAAATAAAAAAATATAAAAAATTAAAAATTATATTTAAAAAAATTGCCAATATATAAAAAATAAAAAAAATAAAAAAATTTCTAATCCCCTCACTATTTTTCTAATACCATCTCTACCTCCTCCTTACCAATCCCCTCTCCAAGGGTATTACTAATACCTTGGGACTAATAGTCCCAAGGCCTTCTCCCAAAACAAACAAGAGTATTACTAATACCTTGGTATTGGTAATCCCAATACCCTCTCTTTCACCCAAAACAAACGGGGAATTACAAATGAATAGCCATGAAAACCAACCTATCCAACCCCACCCTAATTAAAGGGCATTACATTACATAGAAAATGAACAAACGCAGTGGCCCATCAAAATCTATGACATGGCCACCCATTTCATTAGATCAATGAAACAAAATCCCTTGCTGGTCGCTACATAACCACCGATGCATGGGAACCTAGGAAGTCCTACCCAAAAACAAAACAATGCTCAGCTTTCTCTGAGAGAAGTAACCATGTGTCAGCACCAAGAGAAAAGTTCTGAAAGCATTGGGTCAATCAACCAAACTGCAAGCCACACCCCTCCAAACACTACACTGACAGCAGTGTGTATTACCCACATACGTGCTTCAACAGTGAATGGAACTATGTATTATCTGGCTATGCAACCCTACACTACCCCTCTCTTCTTCTGCAGAGATCATAGGCCCAGTAAAGTCCTACAAACGAAAACAACCACAGCTGACTAGTAGAAGTATTCACCAGTTAGTCCAAAGCATGCATTGGTTGTTGGTTGCCCCACCGGAGAAGGATGCACCAGTTACTGGCCATCCATAGCCAGGTGAAGAAGCTCGCACAGAACATCACCCATTGTCCCATGGAATTCTAGAGCAGAAAATGTCCACCACACAGCACACAAGCCTAGAAACCACTGTAGCCTAAAACCTCCCTCCCACAGCAAAGTACTTCACAACTCTATGATGGTGCAACACATGGCGCTCTGCTTCAAAAAGCTACCCAACACCATAGAGAAGGGAAAGAAAGGAGGTAGGAATAAAACTACCTGTGGACAACCCAAAGCACAGCTAGGATGAGGACCGACTGGATCCTAGAGGACCGACTGGATCCTAGAGAACCTGGACCGGGGAAGAGAATGTTAGACCCACAGAGTATAGATATAACAAATAACAGACAAGGGAATGGGAACACCCGAGAAATAACCCTCTAAATATAAAAACATGATGCTTGAGGGAAACCACACAACCCTCGAAGATTTGACAATGAAGCATATGGCCATTGGGGCACAGTGAGTTTCTCTATGGCTTTGGAGAAAAAAATAAAGACTCTTCTTTTTATTTTTTCTATAATTAATATCTGAGCACTGATTTAGATATAATGCACTTTTCAAGATATATTTATGTAACTAGGGTATGCATATGTGACCAAGATAGGCTTACGTTGATTAGAAGTGTTGGAACTCCAAAAGGGTTTTGAGATTGACGAGCATAGTACCTACAGAATTAGTGTAAGATGCGTGATAAGAATGTAAATTGGGAAGACAAGGGATGGTGGAACCATGAAACAGAGACCCGGATAGAAGTAGAATTAAATGCATGTGTGACAATTTAGATTTAGCTAAGAATAATTTCTGAACCCAGTAATTTGTTTGGTTGTTTTTTTCCAGAGTATTAATCATCAAGAAGGCTGTGAGCAATTTGATAAAGTTCTGATGGGGATTCTAAGAAGGATATTGGATGATAACAAGCGGGTGCAAGAGGCTGCTTGTTCAGCTTTTGCAACTCTCGAAGAGGTTCTTGCTGAAAATGGAGCTTACCGATTGTATTTCTGTTTTTCAAATTCAAATGGTGGTTTATCTTATTTGCAGGAGGCTGCCGAAGAGTTGGCACCGCGCTTGGAAATTATTCTGCAACATCTAATGTGTGCTTTTGGAAAATATCAGGTTGTTTTTTTGTACCTTATGTTCTCTTAGATCATCTTGATTCATCATTATGTTGTGAACCTCTTGCTTACATATAGAAGATTACATCCTGCTTTATTTTTACTGCCTTAACTTCTTTTTTATTGTGTGTGATTATTCTAGAGGCGGAACCTCCGAATTGTATATGATGCCATTGGAACTCTAGCAGATGCTGTTGGAGGGGAATTAAATCAGGTAGTCTATTATTATTATTCTTTTATTATTATAAGTAGATCAGGCAGAGTCTATTATGCACCGTACTTGTACTGTATGCATGTCACATAGGATGCAATTGTGTGCTTTATTGTACCATGAAACCTGCCTGTCAATTTAAATAGTTTCGATGCATTCATGGATTATGTGTTAATCACATATCTTATTTGGATGCCACATGTATGTATATATATGCTCTTTTTACCAATCATGTCTATAAGTTTGGAGTTGTACCAAAGACTTAATGCATGCTGCATTAAATCTTTCTAATGTAATGCTGTTTCACTGTGATGATTTGCAGCCCAAGTATCTTGATGTTATGATGCCACCATTAATTGCAAGGTGGCAACAACTTTCAAATTCAGACAAAGACCTTTTTCCCCTACTGGAGTGCTTTACATCAATAGCACAGGTACCTGAGATTGTTATACTTTTGCTATGTTTTGCTTATTCAGGAAAGTTTGTTTATAAACAGTGGCTATTTTCTTTCACAAGTAATTTCATGCATCAGGAGAAAAAAACAGTTAAAAGCTTTGGCTATTTTGCTTTCAAATCAATTATAATCCTAGTTGTATCGACGTTGAACCACAAGTGCTTTGCATGTTGGATTCAAGGCATGATAACTCAATCATGTGCAAGGCACATAGTAGTGCGCAAACCAGTAGGTAGTATCCTGTAGATGAGATTTAGAGACTGAGAATCTCGGTTCATTGGGGGCTTGCAGGGATTAAAATGATTAGCACAATTCTACTGTGGTGAGAATGGACGTGACTGGTGGAATTTGTCGGTTCAGCATCATAGAAATGCATAACCGTCCCTCCTTGATAAATCAGTGAGCTCTAAGAATATTGTATAACAGTTCTATATGGAAATTGGCATTTGTAGATAGATTATTTATTGAGATATCCAAGGTGGTTTTCTTTTTGAAGTGATGCTAATTAGGCTGTTTGGACATATTTCAATATACCATGGTATTACCAGTTTCATAATTTCTGAGCTGAGAACAAATAATAACTCCCTCCTTGGACGAGCACGGGGCTTAGTCAAGTAGAACCGGGTTGCACTGCTTGATGCTTCGATCGAAAACAAATCAGTGGGGCCATGCCGGTACTACTGAATAATATGCGTTAGAAAGGTCTCTTGTAATGGAACTCAGGCTAATGGTAGAGATTCTATTGTGGTTAACAGAGGCAATTGTCGTTCTCCGTGGAAGTCTATCTCTCGTTTGTTTCCCATTGTGTCTCGGTTTGTGTCTATGAAAGTGGGTGATGGGGTCAGCATTCGATTTTGGGAGGATGTTTGGGTGGGGGAGACTTCTTTTGATCAAGCTTTTCCACTTTTATACCGCTTGGTTCATGCACGAAATGTGTCAATTGCGTCGGTGGCATGTTCTAATGTGGCTCCAATCTCTTGGAATTTCAACTTCCTTAGGAATCTAAGTGATAGGGAGTCTCTTGAGTTGGCCTCTTTGTTGACATTGATTGATGGGGTTTCCTTAGTTTTATCTCCCGATAAAAGGGTATGGAATATCACTTCTTCAGGGGTCTTTTCTTGTAAATCTTTGTTTGACTATCTCATTGATAAATCCTCCGTTCCTTTGTTTCCTCTTCATATGAAAATCTGGAAAACAGGTGTTTCTCATAAAATCAAGTTTTTCATGTGGTCCTTAGCTCGTAAAGGTGTCATGACCAATGACCTTTTCCAAAAGAGAAGGCCTAATCACTACCTTTGCCCTCATTGGTGCGTGATGTGCAAGAGGAGTTCGGAATCGGCGGATCATCTATTTCTTCATTGTTCGGTGGCTATGCAATTATGGCAACGTCTATTTGGCTTGTGTGGTGTTACATGGGTTGCTCCACGGGATTGCACACATATGCTTCTTGTTAAGTTTGATGGGTTTGGCGGCTCCAAGAAAGCCAAAATTTTGTGGTCTTGCATTGTTTGTGCTATTTTTTGGATCATTTGGCGGGAACGGAATTCAAGGATCTTTGATGGAAAGGAGGCTGTTATAGATTCTTTGTGGGATAGGGCAGGTTTTTTGGCTTCTTTTTGGGCTTTTGTGTCTCCTCCGTTTAAAGGAGTTCCACTTTTTTTGATTTCTAGGGATTGGTTTGCTGTGTGCAACCCCTAGTGTTTGGTTTCTCTCTCTTTTCTGATCGCTATTTGTATTTTGATTGGATTCTTGTCCATTGTATGAGGACTTCTTGTCCTCCACACTCTCTTCTTTATTAATAAAATTTCTTGTTGGCTTTTCAAAAAAAAAAAGAAAGGTCTCTTGTAATTCATCATTTCTGCTAATAGGCAGGCACTAATGGGTGGAGTGAGCCAGCAAAAACCAGTTATAACTGCCTGTGCATTCAATTCTTTTAGTTGCGCCTATACTGATAGGTTCATGAACTTCTTTTGATTTAGTTTGAGAAGTATTTTCCTTTGGACTCATTTTTTTAAGTTGCAGTGACTTCTTCTTCTTCTTCTTCTTCTTCTTTCTATTTTTTTTTTTTTTTTTCGGGAGGGGGGGGGGGGGGGGGGTCTGCGTGTGTGTGTCTTGATTTCTGCATAATTATCTTGACTAATAACTATTTTTGTTATTTTTTTACCATACCAGTTCCTGTGCTTGTGCTGTTTCTGCTTTTTTCAGGTGTCTGTGATTGGAGGAAAAACTTTGTTATATAGACATAATGACCATGAATTATGCTAAAATAATAATGACTAGGAGTTCAAGTGGTAGAATAGTATAATGTGTTTTGTACTTTCTTTCAGGCATTGGGTACTGGATTTTCGCAGTTTGCTCAGCCTGTATTTCAGAGGTGCATAGACATTATCCACTCCCAATATTTGGCAAAGGTTTCTATAAATATGATAATTTGATTCTTTTATTAGTTTCAAATTTGTGTTTCATGATAAATGTTATTATTAATAATATTTTGAAGTCTGTGTGATGCCTTTACAATATCAGTCATCATTTTGTGCTTAAATGTTCTTCATGCCTTTGTGTAGTACACAATTTTGGTAGAAAGAAAACATTGTTAGACCATCTCCAACCTAGCACCTTTTGTTTCATCAGGTGCCTTTTGTTGCATCAAGTGCCCTTTATTGCTCCAACCCTATCACCAAATAAGTATCAAATCTAGGATTTTTCAAATCTTTCATCAAATTAAGGATGGATGTGCCTACCCTATCACCAAATAAGTATCAAATCCAGGATTTCTCAAATCTTTCATCAAATTAAGGATGGATGTGCCTTTCATTAAATAACTGTTCATAGTCATTGAAGCTACATGTCATTTTCACCACTGGACGATCGGCCGGTTGTCCCCCACAATGATCACCTCCTTGCAAAAATTTGTGAAAAAATTACATTGCCCAGTCGACTAGTGTGTCGATGAAAGTTCAAAATCCTCCGTTGGAGCGCGTGATATCAGATGGAGTTTTCACTCAAATTTTTACTTAAATTTGGTGAAAAAAAAGATACAGCGTTGGAGATGCTCTTACATGGAGTCTCAGAGACATCGGTCTTGTATATTTCGTTGAATTGCAAGTTCACATGCATGGAATTTGCTTTGATGTGTAATAATGAAATTCAAGAAGTTTTTTCCCTTTCCACCGTTGGGGGATTTTTTTTTTTTTTGTAAAGCCAAGGAGGCTGCAAGACAATACAACTTTTGGGAGGGGAACATGATCAGCTGATGGGAGCATGGCTTTCTTCAAGGAAGCGTCCCCTATGATATTATATCAGTAAAGAGCCCTTGGATTCACCTTTTTCTTTAAGCCCAAAACCGAAACACAGTCAAGCCATAAACAAAACATAATAAATAAGACGACTGCATGAGTTCTTTTTGAATCAGTGCATCTTAAAATGACTTGATAGGATAGTTTCACCAATCTTACACTACATAAGAAATCACTGGAAATAAATATTTGAACTTTATAATTAAGTTTTTTTGGCCTTTCTCTACTGCTTTCTTCTTTCCTTGGTCCTTTTGTGGTTCTCAAATGGTCAATTTTGAATCCCCCACCAACAGACTTTACAAACCAAGCTGGCTTGCCATCTCCATGAGATTTTTGTTAGCAAGGATCAAAATTTTGTTTGGGTATGCTCTTTCGGTTAGCCTGGAAGCAAAATATTTTGGAAACTTTTGGGAAATGTTTTGGAAACATAAGGGAAATGACAAGTATTTGCAAACATATGAAAATGTTTGGACATAAAAACTAAAAACCTATATAACTGTTAATAAATTCACAATAATTAAAAAACTGAACATGTTGAGGTCTATGAATATTAGCTCATAAACAAAAGGTTTAAAGGCTTAGTTAAGGATGCAGGGGTTGCCATTGTAAGAAAAAAGATCAAAAAAATACAACTCTAGTAGTAGTAGGGATCAAAAGAATACAACTCTAGTAGTAGTAGAGGGATGAAAGAAGGAAAAAATGTACCAGTGACAATATTTATTAAAAAAAAAAATACTATTTGGGGTAACAAAGAAAGAGAATAAGTGACTCAATCTTGTTTGTTTTAGCTTCTCAGATTCTGTAATAAATTTAATATTTTTCTTTGTTCTGAAGTCTTGTTTTTTGACAAAAAAGAACCAAATAGAAATAACCTTTGTTGGGTATTCGTAACAGGTTTCAAAACAAGTCATTGCTTTGGTATGCTTCATAGTGTTTTGGTGCGTTTCGCTATGGTTTGGTGGAAATATTAGAATTTTGGTATTCCACTGATGTTTTGTTTTGGTATCCTAAGAAACAGAAACATTTTGGCCATTTCCATGAAAACAAAACCAAAGTTTGTTCCTTGATATTGGGATGCATGCATGTGCTCTTCTGACAAATACTATTATCTTGAATGATAAAACATGGGCCCCATTTATCACCACTTATGGCAATGTTACAAATTCTGCATTCTGCTTTGCGTTTCATTCCTTAGATTGGTTCATGACCACATTTTATTTTTCTAAAATTTGAATTCTGATACTGTGACTTCAATTGCACATTTATTTATTTATTTTGATAAATCTTCGATTACACATTTATGGACGCTTTGATTGCAGATCAATCCTGTTTCATCTGGTGTTCAGTATGATAGAGAGTTCATCGTGTGTTCTTTGGACTTGCTCTCTGGACTTACAGAAGGTCTCGGTAGTGGGATAGAGAGTTTGGTATTCTCCATTTTCCGATTCTCTCTCTCTCTCTATATATATATATATGAAATGGTTTTAGCTTTTGCTGAGCAATGCTCCTTGAAAATGTAAATAATTAAAATAAATTCTGGGTGATGGTGGTTAATAATTTTGTTATACACTGCCTGAGGATTCTTGACAAATCACAACACAAATGAGCGGAATTATTCATTCAGCAAAAAGTGATTATGGGCGACCATTAAAGTTCTTTGCTTCTTTCGATAGCTCTTTACATCCTCACTCATCACGTCAGGAAAAGACAAACATATTGTGCCTATATTATAATAAATCTGTCCATGTGTCAACTACCTTAAAATTGTCCACAACGCATTTTTAACTATGAAAATGATTTTTTTTTTTTTTTTTGTATATTAGTACTGCTGTCCATAAGAATACATCTCAACAAAGCTCTTGACTACACGGGAGTCACCTGCAACAGACTATCTGGATTATTATGCCTTGAATATTAATTTTCCTGTCCACGTCTTCTGTCACAAATCATTCTGCAGGTTACACAAAGTAGTTTGAGGGACCTGCTTCTTCAATGTTGCATTGATGATGCTCCTGATGTCCGACAAAGTGCATTTGCATTGCTTGGTGACCTTGCAAGAGTAAGTTGACAGTGCACATATACATTACCGTGTAACTTACTCCTATGCCTAACGACTAGAAAGAGTTCTTACCTCTACCTGTTTCATATATATAGCAGTTTACAAAATATATAAATCAAAAGGCACAAAAAAATGGGGCGCTGCCCTGTACACACAATGTATACGGTTGATCTGAAAGCCCTATGATTCTCTTACATATCTATGTGGATATTCAAATCTGCCACAAAAAATCTACAAAAGAGTATAAGGAAAAATGAATGTCCTCTCTAAGCCAAAAATACAAGGAAACTAGCATAGTTCCTTACGGGCAGGGAATAGGACATTCCACAGCTTCAAAAGACCTCCTATTTCTCTCTCTTCTCAAGTATCACATCACATAAGAGCAAAACGGGTCGATTTCCTAAACTTTCCTATTACAGCCCCAACTCCAAGGTGCAAACAGTTTCCTAACTGTCCTACATATAACTCACTATACTCCAAACACATAGTACACCATATCCTAAACTTCTCTTGCAACTAGGTAATGCAGAAGAAAATGATTGATGCTTTCACCGTCTTTCTTAAACAAGTGACACCAATCCAGCTTGAATTTGCCTCTCTTTCTCAAATTATCAACCGTCATATGGACTATGCTTTCACCCCACTGAACTGCCTATAGTGGGATTTACAAACTACAGACTTCCGTGCAGTAGGGCAGGGAGGGTGGGTTTTTTCTTTTTAGGGGGTGGGGCAGGGTAACTTGTAAGCTGCTCTATATAAATGAGCCATAGGGCCAGGAAGTGCCTCCAGAAACCGATGCTCTTTCTTTCTTTTTGTGTGTGTGTGCAGATTTATGTGGTTTTTTATAATATTAATACCATTTGTTGTGTTTGATTAGGTCTGTCCTATTTATTTGCAACCTCGTTTGTCTGAATTTCTCGATGTTGCCACTAAGCAACTGGTAAGAGCAAGATATTTTTTGATTTCTGAACATTGTTTGGTGGTTCTATTATTTACATAGACATGCTGTGTACAGAACACCCCTAAGCTGAAGGAAACTATTGCTGTGGCAAACAATGCTTGTTGGGCAATTGGAGAACTAGCAGTTAAGGTAGTTTCACCTTTCTAATTGTGTCAGAACAATTCTAGATTATATTGCATGTTGATGCAAATCATCCTCTGTTCTTGAACTAGCCAACTCTGGCTTAAAGATTGTGGCTTAATTTGAAGTTTGGATGCTTGTTATGACTTCAAATTTGGCATAATTCTCTTCTTTCTTTTTTTTATCCCTCCATGTGGCGTTTGTCTGTTTACAGCTGATTTGATTTTCAATGCTTTGTGGCATTTTTTTTTATAATTTTTTTATAACTTTTATGTTTTTATCCATGATCCTAAAACAAGACATCATAGATGTCTGTCCCATGGTTTGTGGGTAGGAATGCCGATGTTGTAGTTGATTTAGTCCCTGAATGTGGGTATGAAACATTGAAATATGATCCACTAATTTAGCATGTGCAAATTTAGTGGGAAAAATATGAAAGGCATGGTTCAGATACTTGATCATGTCGTAAAACTGGATGGTATGCAAATCCATTAATCTAAACATGAACCTTCTATACTTCTTGTTTCGAAGGGCCTGCCAATTTTTATAGTTCATTCTTAACATGCCAACTGCAGTGGCTTTAAGATTCGGGTGTATTACTATTAGCTTCTTGACATTTGTGAAAGTTATCTTATTGATGCAATAATTTTTTTCATGAGTTATGCATGTTATGTTTATTCTTTGAAGAACCAATTGGGAAGGGTTGGAGTTACCCAGGTTCTTATATTATTGATTTTTAAAAATCTATCTGCCCCCTACTTACATTTTACATCATTTCAATATGTTTTGTGTCGATATATCACTTTTTGGACTCAATTGTCCGAAGTCGAAACAAATGAATTAAAAATGTTTAATTATCCTTTGTTTTGGCATTACCAGCTAGCTTAGTTGCTAAGTCTCTTAGTAGTCGTACCAAAGACCTGGGATTGGAATACCACCACCTTGGCTAAGGGGATGATGGGTAAGGGGTGAGCTACCCCATGCTTTATATATGTATGTAACATGGTAACATATTTTGCGATTGGATTTGATTGCTAATCTCCTTATTTACCTGCATTTCATCTCTATGTTTATTATTTCAGTTTGTGTGTGTGTGTTTGAATCAATAGCAAATGGATTTATTGATAATGCCATTTCATAGGTTAGAAGTTTTTTGACATATTGTTCGCTACTAAATTTCAGGTTCTGGAAGAAATTTCTCCAATAGTGATGACACTTATTTCATGTTTGGTTCCAATTCTTCAACATGCCAAGGTAATTGTTTTTCCTTTGCTGTGTGCCTGTGATGCATGTGCAAGCATTTGCACTCTTCTGTGCATGGATATATGTTTTGGACTATATTATCGCTAATCATGTTTCTTGATTGCCTAGCAGGAGTTCAATAAGTCACTTATGGAGAATAGTGCTATCACCCTTGGACAACTTGCTTGGGTTTGTCCGGAGCTTGTATCACCACATATGGAGCATTTCATGCAAGCATGGTGTATTGCTTTATCCATGTATGTTCTTGTTTTATTTTTCACCACTCCTTGGTAAATGATTTCTTGATGTTAGTATTTGCAATGCTTTTAATTTATTAGAAGAATATCATAGAGATTCTTGGTCATAATCAGAAGGGAGTGGCCATAATCTAAGTTTAGTGTTAAAACAAGGAACTTTGAATCTTGGTTGAAAACAAGGGTGTGTTATATATGTATGATGTAGCATGTACACAGAAGGTAGGACAATGCATAAATATATGATATTTGTCAAACTGATGCCTTTTGCGCTGGAAGTTTCCATGTGTGCTTTCTTATGAATCTGTTGGACCACTCAGTCTATTTCCCTAAAAAAAAAAAACTTCCGTACCCCTCGCCCCTTTCCATTTCTCTCTCTTTGATTTTCTCCTTTTGAGCAACTCTCTTTCTCTCCCTACTCTAGGATAATCATTTTAAGATACTGTACTTGATTCCAACTGCAATGCTCGCCATGGGATTTATCATGATAAATGGCTACGATGTAATCATGTCTTATGATTCTTGATTTGTTTTGATTTTCCATTCGTAAAATTAAGATTTCAATCCACGACACAATTCTTGAAACTATAAAAACTAGAGTAGGATAACTTAGAATTGTAGAGAGATACTTTAGAATATAAAGGTTTTATGTTAAGTAGCACTAAAACAAAAAAGATGTAATTTTGGCAAAATTAGAAATAGTTATAATGATAAGAATAGAACTTGATGCTTAACAAATAACTAATAGTGATAAGTTTTGATATTTTGAATTCAATCATCTTTACGGAGAAATTGAGTAGGATGTGGCCCATAATCCTAGCCCAGAATAATCTACTTGCACAATTTTTCTCATCAATGCCACAACAGTAATTGGCCATGCTCAAAGTGTACCAGGAATGTTGTGTCATTGTGAGATTCCTGCCAAGTTGAAGGAAAAACTCTATAGGACTAGCCAGAAAATTCAAATGATTGTAGGGCTTTATATATATATGTGTGTGTGTCAAACTTGCAGTCAGCTTGTTCCCAATTGATGCTTCCACCAGCTTCCCAACAATGTATGATTTTCTTTTGTTGTTAAGCCATTTTTCCATCCCATTATCCTGATAAATGTGCTATTCACATGGATATTTTATCTTTTGACTATTTAGCATTTTATGCCACAAAGCATATTGGGATTTCACCAAACCCAATCCAAAATGGTGGTATAGGCATGTGAGGGTGGTTCTAGGTTTCATTTCCTGCTAGTGGTCTTAAAGTGATCAAGGGTAAATGGGAAAAATTGATCCTTTTAGCTTGTCTTGTAAGGGTTTTCCCCTTACATTTTTAGTATGTAGTTGTTCCTAAATATACCTTGGCAATATTTTTGTTCATCCATTACCTCATATTTTACAAGCACTTCACCACTTTATTATCTATGACTTTGTACATGATTCATGCAAGATCTAAGATGATTGATGTATGGAATTCAATAAATGCGACTGAAGCCAGAGATAGGAGTGAAATAATAGTTGTATATCTAAAATTCCCTCTACATTAGTTATTTGTTGGGTTTCAAACATGTGCTGTTTTCTAAGCAAGCGTATTTGGCATTTTCTATGTCATTCTACTTGTAGCCATATCTTATTAACAAATTGTGGCAGGATATGAGATGATATTGAGAAAGAGGAAGCCTTCCGAGGCCTATGTGCAATGGTATAAGCATGCTTCTTTGTTTTCCAATTAGGTTTGAGATTAGAAATGAAATAAACATCTCATGTTATCAATTGCTTGCAGGTTAGAACAAACCCATCTGGGGCTTTGAGTTCACTTGTTTTCATGTGTAAAGCTATTGCAAGTTGGCATGTAAGAATGACATTCCCAAATTATTGTTTGCAAGTTAAAAAAGAAAAAGAGAAAGGAAAAAAAAGAGAGAGATTGTGAATTTCTGTCTGTCCTTATTTGATTACAGGAAATAAGAAGCGAAGATCTACACAACGAAGTTTGCCAAGTGTTGCATGGTTATAAACAGGTTAGTGGTGCTTTGATTCTATATCATCATTCTTATTTGATTTCATTTAAACAAATTTTGCAATTTTACATTGTGTAGCAGCTTACAATTTTTTCATGGGGCTTAAGAATCCAGAATATAATTAGACACTTGTGGTTGCATGGTGAAATATGTAATGATTTTTATATTCAGTTTACAATATTAGAAAATGGACAAAGATAGATAGCAAACAACTGATGTAATAAATGTATCAATAAATATATTTCCAGATGCTTAGGGATGGAGTGTGGGAGCAATGCATGTTTACTTTGGAGCCCCCGGTGAAAGACAAGTTGTCGAAGTATCAAGTATGAATATTTTCCTCATAAGAGAGTTGTGTCTCTCCACCATGCTGCTTGCTTCAAGGCTCTGTATCTGCTTCTGTATTGTTATCATTTTGTGCATTGTCTGATTAATTGTCAAGCTGTGTTTCATTTGAGCAAAGATTCCAAAGGGCTGGTGACGTTTTCCAAGTACAGGCCGGATTATTTCCCTAGTTTCCATTGAAGCTTGAAGCTATTTTTTGTAGTCTTCAAAGCTACCCATGGATGACTTATAATATGGTGTACAGGGGTGTGGTTTTCCACAGTTTTTTCAGCGAGTTTTTCCCTTCTCCGGGTCTTGAATTTAAAGAGGTGTCATATATATTTCATTCAAACTTTAGATTCATATTGTTCCTGCTTGATCAGAGTTTCTTGTGTATACGATACTGTTAAAATAGATTCCAGTGCGAGTTCCACAGATTTTGTTACAAGGGATAAAATAAATATTGATTGTTAGAATTTTATTTTATTTTATAGTTTTTTTATTTTTTATTTTTTATTTTTTAGTTTTAGTTTTTTTTTTCCCCCCACATCTAGCTGAATCATTGTTGCGCTGGTTATTGGGCCGGTGGAGACAATAAGTATGCTGTAAGTTTCATGATTTTGATAAAAATTGTAATGAGCAAACTTCTTCAGTTAGTAGAAACTACAAGGTGTCTTTTCATTGTATTATTTTCCATTTTAACTCTTCCCCCCAATTTTATTCTTTGATAATCCATCTTGTTTGGTTGTGAAGATAGTGGGATATTTTCGAGCAGCTGCCTGTATTATAAGACTTCTATGTGTATGTTTATGGCCTCCATCTTCTGTTACAATAGTTGGGGGGTTTATGTACCTATATGCTTATTGAAAGTTGAAGGGCAGACCTGACGTAACGGTGAAGTCATCCCTTGGTAACCTGGTGGTCACGGATTTGAGTCGTAAAAACAGCCTCTTCATTTGCAGGGTTAAAGCTGTGTATGTCAACCTTTTTCCAGACCCTGCTTAGGTGAGAATTTCATGCACTGAGTATGCTCTTTATGCTTATTGAAAGTTCTGTAATGTTTGTACATGCCTATATATATGCCTTATTGAAAAGGTGGAATAATCATTTGAAACCCTAGGGATAACCGTTGCCTGGGTTAAATGGTTTGGAATGGGAAATGCTTAGAGCATCTTCAATAGTTATCGTCAATTTAGCAATGCCAAAGCTATAATGTAGCATTCTACAGTAGCGAAATGCCAAATTATAACGATGGTATTCCAATGGTAACACACCATTTGGGCACACCTCCAACCACCATTCAGGCATGAGTTCTGAGTGCTGGTCAAATATGTAAATTATTCTGAGTGAAAAAAATAAAATCAAATAAAATAACAATCCTATGAGGGGGAGAGAGAATCTTTATAATCAATATATGACAGGACTTGGGTAGAATATGTTAATAAGATTTAAATTTTCCATACGGCTGCCAATAATAAAAAGATGGATACAAGCTTCTCCAGAAAGGGAAAAAACACAAATAATAAAATAAAATAAAAGATTCAGATATTAACATAGATTTTAACAAAACTGCTGTCATGGATGTAGGAACAGCTTTGAATCAAAACATTAAATGTTGCCTGCGATTGTTTCTCACTCTGGAAGTTGTGGCCCCTGCTTCGTCTAACAAAAAGTTCGTTCTTTGCCAGTATGTATGAGAGGTAAAAGAGAGTCATGCTCACAGTACTGATAAGATAGGCTCTGAATGGCATCAGGAAGTGTTGAGCTTGACTATACTCAAATGCCTAGTGGCATGATCAAAACCGATGACCGGAAGGTATGTCCTCCATCATGATTTAACTTGGCATTTCAACAACAATGGGTCACAGAGGCTTTCGTAGAAGCAAAGCCAACAGATAGGAGAGGGCAGAGTCAACTGAGGCGAGTGCAACTATAAGCAGTGCCACGAGAAAGAGAGTGAGAGAAGCAGTCTTCAGCTGCACACACACACACACGCATACAGAGAGAGAATCAATTTATTGTCTCATTTTTTGTGAACAAAACTAACTAAAATTTAACTATAATAATAAAACAACGCTTCTTGTCAGTTTTTTTTTTTTTTTGTTTTCTTTTAAATCAATTTTTATTCACGGTTATAAAAGGTCGTATCCAGTGCACAAGAGGTGGCAAAGGCAAATAGCACTTGCATTGTTCTAAAAAACTGTTTTGGTAAATTGAGCTGAAAAATCAGCAGTTTCCAGCAAACACTACAATATTGTATTATGTTATGTGTTTATTGTTTCCAATCACGGACATACTTAGAAGATTGAAGACACCGTGTTCTCAAAATTTACACAGTTTTAGGAATCATATTTATGAGAATTGAACTAACTACACCAAACAAGCTCTAATTATCTTCTAAGAGGTTAAAAGCTTTGTAGTTTGACAAATCTGAATCACAATTAAAATGGAACTCTGCATATTTACACTCATATCAAACAGCTGGCAAGTGATCCAAGGCAGTCAACGCAACACGAGGAATAGGCCATACATTTTCAATTATCTGACCAGTCAAACAAAAAATACGACGAATAACCCCCAAAACATCCTGTCAAACGTCACAATTAAAGAATGCAACCCTCTATTGTAAAACTTGTATATCAAACATATATAAAGTTGAGTAGCTGCTCATTTTTTCACATTTAAGAAAACCCAAAATCTCATCTCATGTTCCTCGTCATTGGTATATATATATTATAATAATCAACATGGAGTATTGATTTGTCTCATTATTAAAGTACGGGAATGATTTTTGAGATGTGAACTGGGATTACTTGAGCAAGTTCCCAGATCAATTTATTCTTAACAAAATAGAACTAAATAAATTTCGATCACGGCTTAGTTGAGTTGAGTTGTATTCAAGATTCATATTGTTGCCATTGTTGGTGTGTAAGATAGCATGGCACCACAAATTTAAATTCAATAAGACGATGAAGTGGTGCAAACCCCAAAATGAAGATCAAATCATTTTGTTTCTTTATTGATTTAGTTAACTATTATTGTTATTACTAATTTGGACGGGCTACAATAAAAGACGGCCTATATTATATGTACACATTTTTTTTTTTGTTGCTTGGAGTTCCTTCCACATACAGAGCATCACAAATAAGCAAGATAAGACCATATTTATTAATTATTACCGAGAACGCCCTATACAACGCCCTCCCTACCACGAATAAGTGTATATAGATGTCCTCCCTCCCTCCCTCAGAAATCAGTAATGCACAAGAGAAACAGAAGCACATTCATGTCAAAAGCAGCCAAGATGTCAAAGAAATGGTATAATGTCTTGCATTTGATGGTAGCCAGCATTCTAAATCTATTTATTGACTATATATAAGAGAACGAAATGGCTTTAAATGGTGGTAGTAGTGCCAGCTACAATAGCAACGATTCTTCTTTTATTCGTTTTAACTCGCCTATGTATGCATGTTTATGACACTGTGATTCAGAAGGGTATTATTTTTCTACCAAGAACTTATAGTAATAAGTTGCACAAGAAGAACCAGCATTCTAGAAACTAACCGTGCTCTGGAAACTTGGCCACTCTATGTACTTCAGCTGGCTAGGTTGTTCAAGGAGGAAGACAAACAATGATTTCAAAGCCCTGAAAAAAAGATATATCATCAATCACTTTGTGGGAATTAGTCTTTTCTTTCTCTATTAATGTCAAAAGGTGAACTCTGTTCTGATTGGTATCCACCAAACAGGTGTTAATTTGAAGTAATTCAACATGATTAATTTCCTTTTTAAAGAAGAGGATTGCATGTACAATACCAGAAAGCTTCCTTTATCAGGGTTAACCAAAAGGGCTCCTCAAGGAAGTCATTGCCAGAGCTCAATTCATGATGATTTCTTCCTGGAGATGTAGCATATCTGGTGTGAAAACCACCTCCAAGAAAATACTGAATCTTTGCTCTAGGAATCTGCCGAGTATTTTTTATTTTATTTATAAATAAAAAAAACTTTAATGTGAACATATGAGTTGACATATAACACTTATAATTAAAAAGAAAGAAATTATAAGTTACCATTTTAGATTCCAGTCGAATGCCATTGTAATCTCTGCTTGTGTCATATTTCTGAATCTGGAATGGTATTTTGGGATGGACGAAGCCTATTAAAACAAAATAGATACCAATTAAGTGACAAAAAGCACTGAAACACTGACAAACTGGGGGGTTGAGAAGAATCTGAACAACCTGTCATCAACCCAGAGATTATTGCCATCTTATGCCAATGCTAATCCAAACCTACTGACAATAACATAAGAAATTCATCAGGAATTTTTTTATTTTTATTTTATTTTTTTTTAGTACAAAATAAATGAGGGAAGACAACTGGGCATATAATTCAGTTGAAGCACAATACAATGGTAACAGATATAGTAGTCAGAACTCTGATGAATGATGAGCCATAATATAATTACAACAATAATGGGGTGTTTTGGGAACTTGGCTTTTAGTCACTTTTTTTGATTTGTAACAAAAGCCAAAAGTTGGCTTTTTTGCATTTTTTTTCATTTGGGAAGTTGGTTTTTAGCTACTGGTGAAATTACAATTTTACCCCTCATGAGTCAAAATGTGCAACATGGGTGAAGTTGCAAATATTTTAAATTGAATGGGGGTAGTTTGGTCATTTTATTGTGATTTGACATCATAAACAAATATTAATCAAAAAAATCAAAAGTAACTTTTTACCAACTTCTCAAATCATTTGTCTAAAAAACCCAAAAGCTTGGTTAAAAGTCAAAAAGTCACTTTTTACCATCTTCTCAAAAAAGCCCAATATAGGGATATTAAACATAATGAAATATGTCAGGCATGCCAAATAGCCAAAAAAAGAAAAAGATAAAAAAGTGTCCTCACTTAGAGGAATAGTGAAGGGTATTTATATTTAATGATGAAACGACTGCATTTTG
This sequence comes from Camellia granthamiana, assembly GCA_036172215.1. Taxonomy (NCBI): domain Eukaryota; kingdom Viridiplantae; phylum Streptophyta; class Magnoliopsida; order Ericales; family Theaceae; genus Camellia; species Camellia granthamiana. The sequence continues at coordinate 2,809,548 of CM069904.1, read as the reverse complement.
GTATCAAATGACAATCAGTCCATTGCAAGCAACCTTTGATGCCAATTCATACCTTGCCACTGGACAGCAAAACTAACAAGATACTCTTGCACATCTATTTTTATTCAGATCACTGTTGCTACCTACGTTGTAAAGGATTAGTTTGCCCAGTTTTAAAGTAATTTCAATGAGTATCCCACACACTGGACCATGTACAACAATTGTAAAATTCAAAGAAGGTAATGTGCATATATAGCCAATCAATTGATCAAGTTAGGTTACTTAGCAAACTGAAAGCCCTAATGTGAAGACACACAAGGCAATAGCCATCTTGCAAATAAGAAATTTTGTTGCTCTAAGTATTGTTTGAAGCTAAAAATCATGAAATGGAAACTTCAACCTTTGGGAATGATTTTCTAAGGTTAGAAAAATAAAAATAAATAAATAACTTAAACGAAAACAAAAACAGTTTCAGTTTGAGTTTGATAATGAGGAACCTACCCAAGGCAGGGCCACATTGGACCCACCTCTGCAGATTAAACCCTGAGTACATGCAATCACACGCAAATTACAGGTATTAGTTAAACCCGGGAGACACTAGCGAGAGTCAAACCCAGGTATCGGTTCAGCACATTCTTTGTATATGAACGTCTTTGATCGAATGAGCGTAAAATGCTAATCAATTAGCCAAACATCTTTCTATAACATTTCATACCATCCAGTTTTCAAAGAATGAACCCAAAAAAGTACCTCAGATATATAATTTGCAACTAAATTCCAGGAATTAATCAAAATTGATTAAAAGGGTTACTGGTGAACCACCAAAGCAAGAAAACCAAACCCCAAAGTTAAAAAAATTGAGTGAGAGAAATATGAACATATTGTAGAGGTGAATTCAGTGCACCATATATATATATACATAATACATATACATGTTGTATATACATATATAAAGGTCAATTAATAGCAATTGTTAGGGTAAGGGCATGAAAGATGTAAAAATTGTTGAATTGTTGAGGGATTCTAGGTATATTCATGACAGTTGATCAATCTTTTGTGATTGAGACAGTACAATTCAGCAACAAATCAATGAAATCTGTCTTTAATTTCAGGTAGCGAAAGAAAGATAGTGTTTTAGCTGAAGACGACGAAGAAGAAGCCATACCTTGGAATCCAACTTGAGGGTTTTGCCCTCACGGACGCCGAAGAGAAGAGAAGAGGAATGTGCGAAAAAAAAAGTGAACTTTATATTCCTAAAATATACTTTATCCCATTTTGTTTGTTCAATTTTTTACATTCGCATGGTCAATAAATAAATTGATAATGTTTTTGTGAAAAAAATTCAGGTTGTTTATTTATTTATAAATTATAATATCTCAATTAATTTTTATGGATAAAATCTTTGAAATCCATAAAAAAAATAAAATAAATGTAGATGGTTTTGTATAGAATAGTAAAAATGAACAAATAATTTGAAACAAAAAAAATCCCAAAAAAATAAAAATAAAACGAAAGTTATATAAATTTTTGTCACAATTAGGATTGAAAAATTATGAATGATTTCATTTACAATACAAAAAGTCTCATGACAACGTTATTTTTATTTTTTTATTACTTTTATTCATTTTCAAAATGATATTTATTCATAAATCTTTCTTTATTTACTTATATTTCGTTTTATCTAAGTTATTTTCTATATTTCAATAAATTTTATGGGTGATATAGTTATCAAAATAGTCCTAATAATAATAGGGCAAAATGTATATTAATGTTCACAGTGACCGCGTGAATGTTCTATGATATGAACATTTACACAGTCAAATTTATTTAATGTGAATGTTCACATCATGAAAGTGTGAATGTTCATACTGCCAAATTTATTTATATATATTTTATAAAATTACATATTCAAATGAGATCTTATTTGATAGATTTCATTAACAGAAATCATATAAATAGAATAAAGATAACCACGGTACAGAACAGAACAGATGTATGGATTTAAGAGGTGGCTTATACAAATTCTAGATGTGACTCCCACAATAGTGTAGTACTTAGCTCCGTACAACAATTTGCTTCACATTAGAATAAGATTCAAGAGGTGGCTCGTACGAATTCTAGAAGTGACTTCCATAATAGTGTAACACTTAGCTCCGTACAATACCTTACTCCATACCAGAAATCAAAATGTCAGTGGATTCATGACAGACAAAGGGTCACAAAATAATTAATCAGAGGGCCAATAATTATTTAAGTTTCTCAAGACATAGGACTTCCGTGGTTGTATTTATAAAAAATAATTATTTATGAAATCACTGTCAAATAAATAATAAAATTTAAACATACATATTCATGAATTTTATTTTAAGTAAATAGAATTCAAAAAATAATCAACGTAATTAAAATATTAATATAATTTATAAAATATAAATTACATAAAATAAATTATAATAACTTAAAATATACATAAAATATATTATAATAATTAAAAATATAATATAACTTACTTTAATATTAATCTCTCACCGCTACTTCTCCGTTCATCGAAATTTTTCCTTTTTACTGACAGCCTACACCTCTTTTTTTTGTTTTTTTCCTTTTGTTCTTTACATGACCTGGGTGATGAATCGAGTAATGCTACGTGTCAGGAAAAAAGTTTCAGGAAAAGTTTCAGGAAAATTCTCTTACCGGTAAGAGACCCATCACATTAAAAGAAAAAAATGAAACGTCATGGGTCTCTTACCGGTAAGAGAATTCTCTTACCGGTAAGATAATTTTCCTGAAGCTTTTCCTGAAATTTTTTCCGACGCGTAGCATTTTCGGTGATGAATCATCCATGTAATGATTCCTTCCAATTGATGACTCACCTCTCCAGTGTTAGGCGGCACAGCTGCCTCGGCTTTCCTTTCGTCACCAATTTGCACAATTAATTATTGTGCTAACTTGGCCTTTAGGTAAAATATACTAATCTTATTTTAATAAATCAAGATCAAATTAAATTATATCTTTGACACATATAGTTATACAATGAGATGTATTATTTCATATGTTTATATTATTTTATTATTATTAAATAATATTCATATAAAATTTAAAAGACAATTTAAATTTTCAAATTGTTACAATAAATTTCATTAAAAAAAATATGTACAACAAAAATTATAAATTTTTAAAATTTAATATATAAAAAGTATAAAATAGTACACACCAAATTGCTAAGAGTTCAAAAAATATTTATAAAAGTAAAATTATTCATAAAGGGCATGGCTTCTGTCCAGTCCTTAATCGGACTGGACTGTGCTGTTGGGCTCGTGGGGGCCCACCACGAGTCCGTTTTGATAATCTGAACTGTCAATGTGTAGAACTCGTCGAGTATTATAAGCCTGTAAAAAATTACGTTGATCGGATATCGGTAACTATGTGATCAAAACAGATTTTTGTCAATCATTAATTTATTCAGTGTCCATTTTTTTTATACAAAACTGATTTGATCACATAATTACTAATATCCGATTAACGTGATTTTTTACAGGCTTATAGTACTCGACGAGTTCTATACATTGAACGGTTCAGATTATCAAAACAGAACCCATGATGGACCCTCACGAGACCAACAGCACGGTCCAGTCCGATTAAGGACTGGACAGAAGCCATACCCATTCATAAAATACATTTAATATGAAAATTAAGATTTAATGAATTGAATGACCAACTAATTAAATTTATTGAAATATAATATTATGCTATGAATTAATTGAGATATAAGTATTTAAAAAAAAAAATTCTAATAAGTTTCCTTTTTCAAAATTGTCGCACCCTAAAAATTATGGTACAAATTTTCTATCAATCCACTAGCATTACCAGTCTCTCCTTCATTTCTTCCCCACTTCCACCACTCTTTCCCTTTGTTTGTCTTTTCTATTTTTAAGGCAAACAAAGGGAAAAAGGAATCACCAACTCTAGGTGTACCCTATAGAGGTCTCGATTGGATACACCTAGAGTAGGAGATCGAAGGTGTTAGCAGTGGCAACTGAAGGTGGTGGTGTAAAGGTAGGGTTCAAAAAGTGTGCAATGTAAAGATAAAAGATATGTTTGGTATTAATGTGAGTGTAAAGAGATAAAATTATATTTTTAAATTTTTGTGTGGAGTGTAATTAGAAATTGGGTAAACTACCAATAGGTCCTATTTTGGAGACTTATTACCCAATAGGTCCTACTTTGGAGACTTAATACCCATTAAGTCCTATTTGATAAATTTATTCAGTGATAAAGATAAATTTATCAGTCTTTTTTTTTTATGAATAAATTTATAATGATAAATTTATCAATCTCTTTGTTTTTATGAATAAATTTTTAGTGATAAATTTATCACTCTCTTATTTTTATAGTGTTAAATTTATTAGTTAGGACCTGTAGGTAAATAAGTCTAGTGAATAGGACTAATTGGTAAGTACCTCTTAGAAATTTGGTATAATGAAAATGATTTTATATGTAAATAGAATCACACAGAATTAGATTAGGTAGTCCAATCTATAAAACCTACAAAAATCTCTCTTTTTTTTTTTAAGTTTTATATTTTTAAAGTTTATGTTTTATTTCGTATTGAACCAGAATGCAAATTGTAAGCTAGATTGTTTGCTTATTACGAAAAACTGTATAAAATATAAAAAGATAATTTATTTTAAATAAGTCAATAAATTGACTTTTTTTAATTCATTCCAAAAGAGACCAAATACACAAATTCAAGTTAAATTTTCAAGTTTGTTTAATTCATTCCAACAGGTTATTTTTGTAACTTTTTGACTTTTTACGAAAAGATGTGCAAAAAAATAGAGAAGTGATGTGACAATTTTTAGTAACTTTTTGACTTTTTGACTAAAATAGCCATTCCCCAAACGAGGCCTGAGTTGTGCGTCAATAAAACCAAAATTGAGCACAAATTACTATGAAAACTATAACAGCCTCTTCATGTCACGTTCGACTCATTTATATAACTAAATTGATTTATATGTAATCGAATTAATTAGAATAAAATTCAAGTTTGGAGTTTGAACTTAATTCCTTAATTAAGGCCACGCGTAAAAATATGTTGTTTTAGTAATTTTTTAATTTTTTATAGAAAGATATAAAAAAAAATAAGAACGAATGATATGATAATTTATAATAATTTATTATTTTTTTAACTAAAATATATAGAGGTGAAGCCGAGCCCTCGATCTTGACTACAAATAGAGCTGGAACACATTAAAACTCAAGTGTTATTGGTATCCAATTACAATTTACATTTTAAGATTCCATTTATATTACAATTTGGATAAACATCCCACTATTTTCTAAGTTTCTCTAATTGCTCCACAAGGCCCACAACAAGTTGACAAACACCACCAAAACTGAACTCACTTCCCCTCTAGGAAATGAAACAATGAATACCCGATTTGGGTACAAACAAAGTCAGTAGCACTATTATTTCCACTCTTTTTCTATATCCAACAACAGTTGTTGTCATTCCTATAAAAATCTAGTAGGAGTAAAAATTAATTTCATTCACAACCCTCCTCAAAATTCACAACAAACCATTCAATTTATTAAAATCCCATATATTTTCTCTCTCTGCAATTCAGACATGGAAGAAACAACGTTAATCGACGATGTCGTTCCATTAAAATCGGAAGCAAAGAGCTTCCTAATCGCGAATGGCATTAATCACGCCGACTCACCAATCCGAATGTCGGACATAGAGATGGTAACAATACAATCACTGTCATACATCAGTCTGAAAGATCTGTTGCCGGTATCTCCACCGTTGATTACGTCGCCGACTCATTATAATCGGAGAGAGAGTTGGAGGGAGATTCCGATAAAGGATCCGCTGGTGCAGCATGCGGCGTGGGCGTACTTGCAACCGATGTCGACGGCGGCGCGTGAGGAGGATGGGCAGAGCTGGAAGGAGAAGTGCGGCGGTGGCGGGTGGTGGTTGTTTGGGTGCTTTGGAGGGTTCTTCAACGACGTCGTCTGGAAGACGGTGAAGAGGTTGGTGCTGGTTTCGGAGAAGAATGAGAATATAGAAGACGAAGACGAAGATGAAGATGAAGATGAAGATGGAGATGAAGAAGATGAAGGAGGCGAAGAAGATGATGATGATCGTACAGTAGAGAGAAAGAGAGAGAGTTGACTGAACATTGCGAAGCTGCTTTTTGAAGCTTCGTTTTGACCGGTAGATAGAACTATTTTGCATATAAATTTTTTGTTTTTCTTTTTTCCATTCTTTTTTTTTGATGATTTTTTTTTTTCTCTTTTCTCTTTCTTTTATTTATTTTTATAATGGGTGATGTGTATTGCGTAAATAGATTTTTGATCCAATCGATAGAATGTTTTCGTGGGCGCTGTGGAGTTTGTAGGGTCATTACAAATTCTATTTCGATGATGTGGATTATTTATTTTGTAAATTTTTTTTTATGTATATCATTTATTAACGTTTTGTTTGTTTGGATAAAATATATTTTTTATATTTTTTGATATTAGACATAATAGAAAATGAAAGGTAATGAAAAATATTTTCTATAATCAACAGAAAATAAGTTTATATGAATAAAAAATATTTTTTATTTTTAGAAAGCGAAAAATAATTTTTAAATTAAAATCTTATCAATATTACCACATTATTATCATCACTCTCATCTCTACCACCACACTTTCATCATCACAACCATTGTTACCATTATCATCACTATCACCTCTGTTGTTGCGACCTCCACCACCATGCCACCACTTTCACCTTCATTTCGCCGCCGCCACCGCTGCCACTATCAAATATAGAAAAACATTTTCTCCATAAAACATTTTATGAAAAAAAGTTTTCGTAGAAAATATTTTTCATTTAAAAATGTTTTTCATCCAAATAAACAGAGTGTTAATTTGATAATCATAGTCTTTTCAATATATTGTGTTTGTAAAAAAAATAGATAATTTATTTTTAAAGGCAAATTTATTATTTATTTCTTTAGACATGAATCTAATTTTCTTTTGTAGTTGCTATACATGATGGATATTACAAAATGAATGATTATGACTCATGGTAGGCCTCACAGGTCTGGATATCCCTCTCCGATCCAAATTATGAACTAGAGGAAATCTAACACCTCATTTTGTTTTTAATCTTTTCATAATTAATGTTGTTTAGTCATTAATTAATATAAAGTTATTATTATTTTTTTAACAAGTAAATTAGTATTTTTATTGGTAAATTACAAATACATCCCCTGAGATTTGATTAAAATACGAATCGCTCCCCTGTGGTTTGGAAATTACATTCTACCTCCGGAGATTTCTAATTTTATAACAAATCGTCTTTTTTATTAATAAATCATCAAGTCAATTAATATTATTTAATAATATTATAAATATTTTTTAATTAATAATTTATGTAATTTTATTATTGTATAAGAAAATAATTATAAATTTTATTTTTTAATTAATTCTGTTAAATAAAAAATTATAACAAGGAGATATTTTTAATTTTTCAAATCATAACAAATAGTTTATACTTTAAACAAACTTCAGTAAGTGTATTTATAATTTACCCTATTTTTATTTACACCATGGGAAATAGTATGCCAACAATGTTTCAAAGACTTAACTTTAATGGTGAAGTATATATGATTGTACTTTACACCATGGGAAATAGTAGGCCAACAATGTTTCAAAGACTTGTGATAGTACTTTACACCGTGGGAAATAGTATGCCAACAATGTTTCAAAGACTTAACTTTCATGGTGAAGTATATATGATAGTACTTTTTTCGCTTGATTGGGTACTCTATGCCTATGTTTGGAAAGTTGGTTTTGAGGATTTTTTTGATTAAAATAGTCATAAAAAATAAAATAGATTTTTTAATCTAATAAGATAAAACATCACATCTAACTCGTAATTATTATATTATTTCTTTCATAAAAAAATTAGACTTTTTTATCCAAGCTAAAATAGCAAAAAAAATCAAAAGGCGAAAAGTCAACCCACTTGATAAACGAAACCTATATATTAATATTGATATCCATGTATATAATAATGGTTCATTTGGTATAATTACAAGTACTGTTTATATAATGAACCGTGATTCATAGCTCGACACTTTCGGTTCGAAAGTGGCTCGAAAAAAGTGAGAGAAGGAGGAGGAGGGAGCGGCTGGAGGAGGAGGGGCGGAGGAGGAGGAGGAGGAGGAGGAGGGAGGAGGAGGAGGAAGGAGGAAGGAGGGGAGGGGGCCATAAAAATGGCTGGAGGAGGAGTCGTCGGCGTGCTGCGACGATCGGCGGTGTGCTGCGACGATCGGCGGCGTGCTGCGACGAGGACGATGGGCGGAGGCGGCGAGCTCCTCGCGACGAGGACGGCGGGCGGAGGCGGCGGACCTCCATTTCTCCTCTTCCCTCTGTTCCTGGTTTTGGCTCATGGTTTCAACGAAACGAAGAAGAAGAAGAAAACAAAGGAAGAAAGGAAGAAAAAGAAAAGAAAAAAAAAAAAAAATTATCCAAAACGACGTCGTTTTGGCTATTCGAGACAAAACGACGTCGTTTTGAAAATTCGAGTCACAGTTGAGCCAAGGAATTCGAGCTACCAGGAATTGTTCTTATATAATATATATATATAAAATTATTATTTTTTGAGTATTTGGTTTTTTTTATTTTATTTACAATTGATTAGATATAAATAACTTAAATAAGTTGAAGAAAAAAAACAATCATTAAGAAAATTAAGGAATAAGTGTTTTTTAACTTTATTTTTAATTATTAACATTTAATTTAAAAAAATAAAAAAATTAGGCCAGAGTATATTAAATTGACAAGAATGATTGGGTGCAACATGAGCAAAAGGAATGAATGTATTCCTATCTACAAAAATTCCTAAGAGACGAGAGAATTACAAAGGTGGGAGTAGTCCAACACCAAAAAGTCAGCCCCAACCACAAATTGAACTACACTTATTCCTTTGTCATTTGTTGTTTTGGTGTGGCAAGGTTAGGTTGGTTTTCACGTGCCTCACTTGCATATATCATCTTTGGTGTTTAAATTCAAAGAAGTAGAGTTACTTGTGGCCTTAAATAGTGTTTAACATAGGCGCTATTTGGTAGGACATATTTCCAGTTTATTTTAGTTTTTAGTTTAATTTAAACTATTTTGATGTGTTTGGTTCAGCTTAACAATACAGCTTATACTTTTTTGTAAGTCAAAAATCAACTTATTCTTTAAGTGGGGGAGGAGAAGTTTAATTTATAAGTCAAAAATCAGCTTATGTTCACAGTTATAAGTTATAAGCTGTTAGACTATAAGTTATAATTACTTACCCACAGCTCTACCAAACGGGGCCATAGCTAGGGGTGTTTGGGATTAAGGTTAATTTTTTTTGGGAGAGGAAATTATCGATCATTGATGTTATTTGAAAATTATTATATATTCATAAAACTTTTTCTAATTATTAATTATTAATGTGTATAAAGTTTGCGATTTATTTGTACTTTTTTTTAAAAAAAAAGTCTACACTTTTAATTGAAATTTTTCTTCTTTTTTAGCTAAGGTGTTATTTGAGATTCGAATTTTTTACTCTTTATTTTTAATTTTAAAAAATCAATGTGTTTGAAAGTAACCTTTGTTTAGTTATATAAAAAAAAGGTAAATGACTAATTTGTATGATTTGAGTTTTTAATAATTTTTTGACTTTTAAAAAAAGACTCTCTCTTGATTTAATGAAAATTTGATTTTTAACATTTTTTTATAAAATTTAAATTTAATAAAAAAATATATGAAGGATTGGAGATGGTCTAACATTGTTCTTTTTAAATTGTTGGACTTTACTACTGATTTATAGTTATATGTTTGGTAATTTTTAAAATTTGTATTTTATTAATAAAATTTATCTTTAAATTAAAAAAATATTTTTAAAAATATATATTTTTTCTTTTCTTCAATTTTTTCTTACCAAATTATATTTTTAGTAACAATTTTTAAAAATTCAATGAAACATTTTTTTTAGAGGGAAATGCTAACCACCACTGTGGTTCATATTAATGTGTAAAAAAAGAATCAAAATATTTTTAAAAGATATATAAAAATATGTAAAATGTGTATTAATTAGTACTTTAACTTTTTTGACATATAGCATAACCTTTTTTAAAAAAACAATTACAAAGTAGAAAAAAAGTAAATAGTAAATAGTAAAAAGTAGATAATAGTAAACCCTAACAAAATAATATTGGGAACGGGATAAAAATAAATTGCAAAATTATAAAAAAAATTATAAGTGTTTGGAATTTATGTGTATACGTATATGTATGTGTATGTGTGTATTTTATTTTATTTTTTTTGGGGTCCTTAAAGAAAATGAAAGTTTAATGGTCCAATGGGCCAAACAAAAATTACACCAGTACGCGAATCCAAGCCCAATAAACCATGCAAGGGCCTTTGATCAGACTAGGTAGGGACCAATTTGGAACCCAAAAAGGACAGCTTTAAAATGATGTACGCTGGGCCCTCATGTGCGAGTGAGCCTGCGACAGTTAATACGGTTGTGACCACTTTTCCCGCGTACATAACACCATTCTAATTTCTATGGATCATGTGGATGGGTAATACTATTTATACAAACGAAATTGGCTTACAAAAATTTCATAGTGTCTTGTTTTAAGCCTCCGTTTGGGAAGTGGGTTGGCTTTTTGACTATTTTAGCCTTGGGCTAAAAAACCTGGTTTGGGAAGGGCTTTCTGACTTTTTGATTTTTTTGTGAGAGAGAAGTGTAATGATTATGAGTTGAATTTGATGTTTTGTTTTTTGTGGCTAAAATAACTTATTTTGTTTTTTGTGGCTATTTTAGCCCCTAACCCACCAAAACCAACTTCCCAAACTATAAATCATTTATAGAAAGTCAAATTATCCATCACTATACTTCATAATTGTAAAAGAAAAAAAAAATTATTATCACATCATTTTGATCTTAAATTTTGTATACATATCATTTTCCTATCATGATTCTTTCTTATAAGACATGCAACACTTCTAAGACATAGCAGACCTTTGGGGGGGTTTTGGTCTTGTTTGGTGCAGTTTATTAGAGTTGTTTACAAAATTTTATTTACTTGTTTATAATTTGTGCAAGAATATTTGGTATAATTTCTACTTATAACTTATAACATAAAACTAGCTTAAATAAGTCGGAAAAAAAAAAAATTTTATCTAAAAGTTGGGAGAAAATATGTTTTTTGATTATTAACTTTCAGCTTAGAAAATACAGAACCAACATGCCTTTTATGTGTGTGCGGGGCCAGCACCTTAGCTGGTGGCTTCCTCTACATTGCTCAAATATTTGAGCTTCTATTTTTGTTTATTTTGTTTTGGTCACTTTTAGCTGCAATTAACTGTTCCTTACCTTTATTGTAGGCTCTGACGAGTGGGAAAAAAGAAAAAAAAAAAGGTTTTACTAGCTAACTAACTTTCCTTACCTCAATTGTATCTCTTCTGTTGCCTATCAGTGCGTTTGTATCAAATGTCAATGGTTGAAGCAGTATGCATAAGAATTTTTTTCGAGGATACAGGTACAAAATGTGCAATGGTAATAATGATTTTGACAAGGCCAATCTTGAAGATTGAAGTTGAAGAGGCCTCTCTACTTCCTCACTCTCATGGTGAATCATCCATTAAGGTCGGGTTCTTAAACAACATTCCATTGTTAGAAGATATCATGTACTTGCTTAACAACATGTGAGACAAATTCAGCCTAGTTTTTATTGCCACATAGCTCATGTTGACTTAAAAGAATAAAAAATAAGAAGGGATCGATCAAAGGTCAAACAAAGTCCGGTAGTGGAATGTAATTGATCAATTGTCCTTCAAATGATGATAACGATGATGAATGGTGAGGGTGGTGGAGGGGATGGAGGCATTTCAAAACAAAGTATATTCCCACCAGATACATATAACCATTAGGACTAGGTGCATCAACAAGATGTATTGAGATTTTGGACTTACAATATTAGTCAATATTGTCTGATATCGTCTATATATATGATCGTATAGTCAATAATGACATATATCTTAATACCTTTATATCTACTAAGAATATGTCCTATTTTCAAATTCAAACATGATTGGTTTGATACGACATGTATTGGTCGATGTTGCAAACTCTGGTGGATCTCTTTCGATTGTCTCCTTTCTGCTAGCTTGAATTATAAATGACAAAAACATGTTTCCATTGAGAAAACTTCTTATACAATACGTTAGCTGAAACAATAAACTCTGGTGGCAACAAGGCCTTCTCTACTCTTGTATGTTTTTACGTATGTGTCACTTACCCATTAATCCAAGTGCATTAGACAACAATAAATGGTACTGAAAGTCATGTAGGACAGTGACTTACAAAGTGCTGCAAAATGACAACAGTTATGATCATATAAGCTGACAAATTTCCTGTTCATTTACATATGTTTATTTATCTTTCTGATATTGACCCGTTTTCTTGTTTGACCTTGGTACATAATTATAATAAATAAATGTATACATGGCGGCAATAACAAGACTCTGATTTGAGTCAAAGAAGCATTGCATTGTTTCATTTCATATACTGTATCCGTCCATTGAGAAGGTGGGATATATATTGTTGAAAGAAAAGGTTCGGTGAAGACAATATCTGAAAATAAATCTTCTTGTAGACATGAAGTTGTCTATACTTTGAGATTGGAGAATTTTTCAAATCAGATATTTCACAAGCAAAATCAAGAAGCTTGCCCTGTTCCTCGAGTTGTTTGAGGAATTTACGACACAACCCAACTCATCCAAGGTAGCAAGGCCATATTCTGATGAAGTTCACCAATAGTAGCATTGTGAAGAGAGAGATTTCATTCATGGGTGAAGACCATCTCATTCCTTTAATCATCGCCATTCGGCCCTTTGATGCCTTAGAAAGTCACCCTTGATGTTGTACAATCATCGCCATTCGGCCCTTTGAAGACCATGGTTTCAATCACCCTTTTAAGTCTAAGAGACTCCTCATGGATTGTCACATCCCACAACCTGCTAGCCCAAGTAACCTGAACAAATCGTGGAACATGATTAAGCTTCCTCATGGAATGTCACGTCCCACCCACAACCTGCTAGCTCAAGTAACCTCAAGACAGTGATGGCTAGGGTGATCAGGAGATGAAGAGAAAGGCCTGTGAAATTAGAAAGAAGATTGAAGATTTGATTGTGTAAATGGAGAGGGTTTCAACGAATGATGATCTGTCAAGGGGAAATCTCGGGACCAAAAGAGATTTTTTTTACAAGAAATGTTTGCATTTACTTTTCTCAACAAGGTTGTTGAATCACTAAATTTTTTTATTTTTATTTTTCAAGAATCACTTCTCTTGAAGATAAGAGGTCTCATCAGAAGTTAACTGGGTTTCTGCAGGTTTCTGCAAGTTGGATGCGCATCCAACTTGCCAGCTACTTCTCTCCCAGGTGATCTACTTTCAGATTCCAACTAGTTCTTTTTCCCCTCACACCGGGAAAAAAATATATGTATATATATAATGCAGAGGCAACTCAAGAGAAAAAAAAATGAGAAAGAATTAATTCACAGAAAGTATCAAGAGTGTCTGTCGTACAATAAGGCCTAAAAGTATCAGAGATTCCTCATTCATAGATATCTTCATTATTTTCATTAGAGATGGGTCATATTGTACTAACAAGCATGTATTCTTGATAGTTTATGTGGTAGACTTACTCATAACAAACATGTCATGCACCACTATGTAAAACTTAGATGGAAAATGACCTAGAAATAGAAATTTATATATAAAATCTATTTAGAATGATGGGACAATGACTTTTTTCGAAATTATAAGCTACAATGGTGGGAATTTCGGTTTAAAAATGAAAGAACTGCCACATCATTATATATAAAAATTAATGTTTGTATAGTATTACTCAAACTAGATGCTATTTAACATCTAGATATATTAGTCTCAGGCAATCAGTCAAAATGCTTTATCATGATTTACCCATGTGTGCAGTGCAGGACCAATATTAAGAACCTCAGCCTTGGAGAGCCTGTGGCAGGGGAAGATATGTATGTGACCAGAAATTCAGTCTCTTTTTATTAGGTTCAGCCAAGCTACTTGCACAGAAGGAACCAAAGAAAGAATGCATAAATGTGAGATGCGAACATTTGTTTTACATCTGTGCATTCTGTGTTTTGTTCCTTTTGTGCACGTAAACTTTTTCATTACATTTTACTTGGAAGGATGATTTCTTACTCTTATTCTCATTCAAATTCACATGGACTCTGCACTAATTTGAGTCACTATATCAGAGAAATTGTATGTAATTGAAGTTGGAGACGTCTCTAGAGTGTGCATCAGGCCTATTCTCTTGCCAACGGCTCTTCCAACATCTACATTCCTACAAACAAAAATCTCAAACTAGATATCCTTTTCAAGAGAGAGAGAGAGAGAGAGAGAGAGTGGGCATCAGGCCTGGTCTCTTGCCAACGGCTATTCCAACATCTGCTTTGCTACAAACAAGGATCTCAAACTAGAAGTCCTCATGAGATTCATCTTTTTCACACACACACACACAGACTCAGCACTGGCAGCTACCTGTTTCAGAATACAATGACAGGAAAACATATATTTCAGATTCAATTTGATTGCTGTAGAAATGAAACTCAGCTAAGGTAATACCCTCTTTTGGCAATAAACACTGCAGTAGAGACCTAAAATGAGAGATTCACCACCAGCTATATCATTCGCAGAAACCATGTCATCAATGGCAAAACGTAAGAGTTCTAGAACATCCCGCATCTCCACCCAAACCTTTAAAATTTGATGGCAAAATTTTTTAAAAACTTGGGTAACAAATTAGCATATGTCAATTTGACATGAAAATAAAAACTCTCAGCCCGATATGTTAAATTTATTAATCTATTATTTTTTAAATTTAATCTCTTTTATTTTACATGAAAGCTCTTTTATTTCCAAAAAAAGGCATGGAGTAGGAGCATGTCAAAATTGACATGCAAGATTGATGCCAAAAGCCATGTCAGTTTTTTGTACACCGGTTGGAGCTCACTCTTGCAGCCAAAACTGAGCCGTTGGATTGCCACATTCCACATGGAATTGGCATATTGGGTGAAGTTGCTCTAAGATTCCTAATCTGAAATGCCTTCTGAGAACGAAAATTTTAAACCACTAACATCCAACAGTATGAAAACATAGATGAAACACAACTATGACATGTAAACCAAGAGCAATAATAAGAAAATCGATAAAAGAATGAAAGATTTACTAAATAAGCAGGTATCCAACAGATTCAAAATGAAAGAGTAGAACACCAAAAGATTTGCTATGTTATGTACAATTACTAGAGTATCTCATAAAACAAAAGTTGAATGTAGCACCAATCAATTAAAGAAGTCTTCTGCAGAATCAGCAACAAAGGTATCGTTGCCATCATCTGAGGAACCATCACTGTTGGTGTTAAATGTCAAAAGAAAATCGAGCAGTTCACGTCGCTGAGCAGAATTATCTCCAACATTCTCTGAACTTGTCCTTCGCCTTTGCAACGGAAACAGCTGCAACATCAGGTCCTGGGGTGAAGCCAAGGGGTGGTAATTCCAGCCCCTTGTCTTGGGTCTCACCTGGAAACAGAAAGAAGAAAATCATCAGCATTAAGCGTCATCATTAGCAACATGATCACCACCAATATAAATATCATTATCCTCATCGTCGTCACCATTGTCATCCATCATTTAAATCGTCATCATAGACATTGTCACAATCATTAGAACCATCATCACCACAATCATTAGAACCATCATCACTGGATTCGTCATAATCATCGTCATCCTCATCAGTAACATCATTATCATCGTCATTGTCACCATCGCCATCATCATCCGTATCACCAATGAAAAACAAATAAATTCGACAAGGTATCAAAACCTTATCCAACAAGTGACAGCAGAGAAATAAGAACTTCATCTGCAACCCATACAGTTTGTAGCAAGGATACTATGCCCATGTATATCTGTAAACAAAAATGCCACCTTTTTTATTTTTTATTTTTTAAGTAACAAAACTGCCAATTGTTGGGAAGTTTGTAGGTTAGTAAAGCACTTAAGAGCAGGTGGCCTAGGTCTACACCCATGAGGTTATTTAAAAAACATAAAACAAGAAACAACATTGGAGATAAACTCTTTCTCACAAGGCGAAAAACAATAAAACCAGGGACACAACTCCCAAACCACCGAACAAACCACCCACGGATGTGAGCCCAACATGCATGTAAGAGGGTTGTGGTTTGTTCAGTGGTTGAATCAGTGTCCTTAGAAAAACAAAGGGGAAGGATACTAATAAAATCATAATTGAATTGTAATGGTCTACCATGGACCTTCATGTTTAACAAATAAGCAGGAAAGTATATGAACCACCTAAATAGGAGTTGAGAAATACAAGATTCAATTGGTAGAGGAACAAAGATTAGAGAATAACTCTAACAATATAAAAGAGTTGTAACCAAACTTTCACTGCAGATCATAAAGTAGAGGCATTAAAGCAACCAACATCCTTTCGTTGGCATGATACAAATGCAAGGCAAACAGGCACTAGACAGACCCTTCCCCCAGTACCCAAAATGGTCCTGTAAATATTTTAGTACACATTGTAGAAAGCTTGACTTAAATGGATAATGTAGGCAACCAATCATTGAACAAACTTAACACCTTCTGACCTGGTTGATTTTCAATAAATATATTCTCAGCACACTGGGAGCAGATTGTATGCATAGATTGTCCTTTCCAACTTTGA